>OX387239.1:150351038-150951038 GCA_947561735.1 Cenchrus americanus
GGAGGCAACACCAAGAACTAAAACGGAATCAAGAATCATACTCACCAGCGGGCCGGTGGGGAGCATCTCGAGGTCCCACGGGGATCGGTCCGGGCGCGCCAGCATCCGGGTGTCGACGGCGTTCCGCGCCCGGGTGAGCGCATACGGCCGCCCGAGGGGGTCGGAGCATCCTCGACCTCGCCAGCGCGACGAGTCCACCTCCTCTGTCATCTCGTAGATGCAGAGCAGCCTCTCCATCAAAGGCACGACCCGCCGCGGTCAGCCCTTGCGCCGCCAGGTTTCTCAGGGCGGTCAAGACCGAGTCCTGCCGCCTCCGATGCTGGGGCGTGGACACCCCGTAGCCCCAGGAGTCGGGCTTCTCCTTGAACACCCGACCGGTGTAGGGGGGAGACCGGGCTCGGCGTTGCGTAGGTAGAACCATCCCCGCTCCCAGCCGGCGTTGTTCGTCGTCATGGTGCAGGGGATGTAGTCGTCCTTGAACTGCCCCCGCAGGCGAGTGACATCCCGCCGGCGCGCGCACCGCGCGGCGGGTCCCTCGCTCCGTCGTGGGCTGCGTGAAGAGCTCCGCGCGGAAGAGGTGTATCCGCAGCTCCCGCTAACTCGGGATCCCCAGATACCCCTCGCAGACACCCACGAACGTGGCCGCCTGCGAAATCGCGTTGGGCGCGAAGTTGTGCAACTCCACGCCGTAGTAGTAGCACAGCGCTCGCATGAAGCGGCTCGCCGGCGCGGTGAAGCCGCGCTCGTGGAAGCGAACGAAGCTCACCACGTAGCCTTCCGGCGGGTTGGGCGCGCGGTCCCCCGCCGGCGGCACTATCCACTCCGCCGGGCGGCCCTCCTCGTTTTCCGCCAACTGGCCGGCGGTGACCAGCTCGCCAAGGGCCAGCTGGGTCACCGTCGACCGCTCCCAAGCGTACGGGTCAAGGATCGTGAGGGGCGGAGGCGGTGCCATGAGGAAGGGCAAGGGATGCGAAGAACGAAGGACAAGAAGAGGAAGAAGAGCTCTAATGGCGAAGCCGCGCGGTGGCGAAAGCAAAGCGAAGACGAAAGCACAGGGGGCTAAAATGGCGGAGCGCTAAGGTAAAAAACCGCCGCTTCCCCTTCCCCTCAGATTTATAAACCGCGGGCGAGCTCTCCGGGGCGGACGTCCCGCGCGCATTAACTGCAGGGAATCTTCTCTTCACGCTGACGAGCGGGCCCCACCACGACCGCAGCGGCCACGCCACCGCGAACGGGCCATCATCACGGCGAAGAATAGCAGGGGCCGTGGCAGGCGGTCACGTCCGCCTGCCCACGCCGCCCACTACGCGTGCGCGCGCGGCCGCGACGCCTAAAAAAGCGCGCCCGCGATGCGAAACCGCAGCCTCTACTGTGGAGCATTTAATGGTCCGGTCCCTTGCAAAGCAAGGAGAACCCTCGAGCGGCACAGACTCCTGGCTCGGGATAAATTCAACCCTCGAAAGGGTACAAGCGTGAGAAGGTCGCCTCGAGGCCCTTTTGAAACAAAGCGGGCATCGCGAGCACCCATGCCACGTAGGACCCTCGAGCGGCACGAGCCCCTGGCTCGAGACAATATCGGCCCTCTGAAGGGTACAGGCGTGAGAAGGTCGCCTCGAGGCCCGTTTGAAACAAAGCGGGCATCGCGAGCACCCATGCCACGTAGGACCCTCGAGCGGCACGAGACCCTGGCTCGAGACAATATCAACCCTCTAAAGGGGCACAGGCGTGAGAAGGTCGCCCCGGGGCCCGCTTGAAACAAAGCAGGTACCGCGAGCACCCATGCCACGCTATATTACTGATCAGCGCCTCAGAGGCTGGCTCGCCCAGGCCCCTCGATGGTCGCAGATACCAGGCCGGGGGTGCTTAGTCGCCGCCCCACACCATTTTTATTAATCAGCGCCCCGAGGGCTGGCTCGCCCAGACCACTCGACGGTCGCAAACGCAAAGACGGGGCCACCCAGGCGCCACCCCGCACGGCCCTACTGATCAGAGGTTCGAAGCCTGACCCTCGATGGGTTCGAACAGGCGCCCCAGATCGCAGAGTCAGGGACGACGAAGGCACGCGCATTCAAGCCGTTCCTCGAGCCCGTCGGCTCGAGGGTGCCCCATATGTCGTGTTCGAGAGCCAGCGAGGGCAGCTAGCCGGGGGATCCCACCGAGGGAGAGCTTCCGCGCCCTCGGTCCCTATCGAACGGGACCGAGCCCCACCTAGCAAACCCACGCAAGCGCTTAAATGGACGTGTCTCTGGACCATGCAGCCTACCCTTATCGAACGGGGCATGGGCGTCCACTCGAACCACCCACTAGCAGCTCAACGAGGAATCCGCAATTCGCGACCCGCTCGATGGGGGTTGCGGAAACCTCACCCTCCGTCCCGCGGAGGGATGGCAAGGGCGCGTTAAGAAGCAAGTCGTAAAGCTCTACCCGATCGCCTCGAACGGGCCCAGGCTCGGGGGCTTGACGCACGGCTACACCTCCTTGAATTGCACCCGCCGGAGACAGTGCCAGCAGCGCGTGCGTCACCGAAGCCGGATGAGATATTGCCGACGCCGGTTGAAACATGTACCACGCCCTCTGACCAGCTCTCGCGGTTAACCCCTACAGGAGCATCCACGCTCCTGCAAGGCTTCGGGGGCTAGACCCGCGGGTCCGCTGGCGCGGCCCCACGGAAAGCATTTGCAAGACAAGGAGGGAAGAACGTCCTATCAGTAGGTTCCAGCATCTGCGGGAGCCTCAATGGCAAACCCACAGATGCTCGGGGGCTACTGTCGGGGACAGCCCTAGGGGTCCCCTTTAACAACTGGGAAATCCCCACTTAAAACCCGCAACAAAGCCAAACACACTTTGCCTAACCATGCAGGATACGGCCCATGCCGCGGGGACCTCAACGGCCCACCAAGGCGGCCCTCTTGAAGATCCCCTCGAGCAGGCTTCGTCTCGCTCGAGGATGCGCGCCTCCCTCGGGCGGGCTCCGTCCCGTTCGAGGGGATGCGCTTCCCTCAGCGAGTGCCCGCCCTCGCTCGAGGGCCCGCCCCCCTCGAGCGGGCTCCGCCCTCGCTCGAGGGTCCGCCCCCGCCCTCGACCGGGGTCCGCCCCGCTCGAGGGCGCCCGCACGCGTGCGCCGCCCCCGCACGCGGGCATTTAACGCCCGACACCGGCGGGACGGCGCCATCAGCGCCCGGGGCTCGCGCCCTGGTGCCGCCGCACCAACTCCCCAGGAGGGAGCCCATCCCCATCACAGTGGGGGGGGGGGGGACCGTGCGGCGAGACCGGCGCCGCTCTCGTGACGTCGTGCACCTGCTCCAGTACGGCTAACGCGCCGAGCCCTCGAAGGGGGGGCGGCCGCACCCTCGATTCGCTTTCTTGTGACCTTACAGGGTTAGGTGGAGGCGCTAGGCCGGTGGGACGCCATCCCTTCCACTGTTACGGTATGGCTGCCGCCCCCGCGCGTGCAGGCGCACGCCAGGCGCTGTAGCAACGACTCCAGCAACATGGAACCTATTGGAACGGGACGCCGTTTTACCTACTCCTGTACTCCTTACGGGCCAACATCAGCAGCTCCCTCGAGCCTATCAGAAGACATCACCGCCATCCGCCGCCCTTCTACCCTCGAACCGCCACTGTTCGGGTACAAGATAGGCCATGATGGCCGGATCGCTGCAAGGATCGTCCGGACGGCCGCCCACTCTACAGCATAGCACGCCACGCCCCTTCACGTAGCTAAATAGCGCAGCGCGTATGTGATTCGCTCCCTCCTTGATCTATAAAAGGGGGACGAACCCCCCTGCCGCGGGGGACACAGACACAACAGAAGAGGAGGCAGGCTGCGCCACGCACTTGCTCTCCAATTCTCCCACAACATCTTCAGCCACTACACCAGGGACTTGGAAGCTAGGCTTCCTCTCCCGCCTTGCTTGTAGCAGCCCCACTACAGGCACCCCCGGTGCTGAGCAATATAGTGCCTTGAGCACGCCCTTCTGTTGGACGTACGGCCCACCGGCCGGAACCAGGATAAAACTCTGTGTCTCTTATTGCTTAGCATCGACCATTGAGGGATAGACCACGGCGCTTATTACTGGTTAGTGTCGGGACCACATTCCGCACCGACAAGTGTGCAGGTCCTTCGTTTACACTGGCCTTTCATACCCACAACAAGTAGCTCACCCCACCTTCAACTCCCCGGTGGCAAGAATTCCATGATCATATCTTTAGTGAGCCCGTGCATTTGTTCTCGTGTAGACTCGATGCCCGATTTTGAACCAACTTCAGAGGTAATATGATTAACCCTTAAATCAGACATTTCCTCCTCTAACCATGATCCTGATTCTATTTCTTTTGCCCACAGAACACAATGCCTGCCCCTCTGGCCAGGGATATTGCTTACAATGCAGTAGGCCCAATCTCAGCATTGGGATTCAGATCACCAACCCTGGCTCAGTTAATGGCTAGGTATACCACAACAGATCCAACTCTATCTAGCATTACTGCTGACAGAAGGCAAGGCTTGTCTCTGATTGCACCTCCAAATGCTAAGAGGAGAAGAACCATCAAGAAAGTCCTTGTTGAGGTAAAATTTCTTCCTTTCTTGATCACAGGATTACTCTTTTTCTGATAAATCATATCTTATGCATTTTCAGACTAGAACTCAGCAATCCTCAGCTTCAGAACTTGCCAATGCTCCATCCACTGGTATGACCTTTACTGTATTTTTCTTGAGGATGAACACTGGCATTCATTCTTAATTTGGCATTTGCAGAAGGAACAATAGAGGATCAACTTGTGGACGTCCCAATGTCTCTACAAGCAAGTCCACCCAGGGCTGAGCCACCTGCCCAAGTGGAAATCTCATCTTCGTCAGGGACTCAATCACCCCCTGCTCAGACAGAAACACCAGACTCGCCAGAGATGAATTTCCCCATCCAACCGGAGCCATCAAGTCCTCCAAGGGCTCAATCACCCATTGGTCAGGCAGAAACATCAACCCTAGCAGAGGTGAACCCATTTCCTCTTCAGCCAGAAGCTCCTGAGTTGCCAGAAACTGCATCAGCGCCCTCTCACACAGAAGCTTCAGCTTTGCCTGGAACACCTCCTTCACCAGTGACCGCCCCTGGACAAAATCCTACTCCAGTTCAGGAAATCAGACATGAGGTACTTATTTGCACTGAACCCTGCTATCTTTTAGTTCCCGATACCCCTAACTCGGCAATGTTACTCTTTTAGGATCAGGCTCAGTCATCATCAAATCCACCAATGATGAACGATCCAATTGCCGAGACGAGGGAAAGGGCACCTCAAACCTTGTCAGAGGAAGTACAAGAAAAGCTCAAGGAGATTTTTGCCTGGCTGCAAAAAGATGCGTGAGATCAGTTCAAAGATCTTGATCACTTTGAAGGAATGTTTGAACCCATCAGCCAAGAACTCCCTGAGGACATCAATGCCTCACTCGCATCCATCTCCGGTCTGGAAATTCATTATGTGCCCATAAGACAAGCTCTGAGAAAGGTGTCCTCCCGCCCGTACCGTTGAACGAAGAGGGCCGAGCCGAACAAGCCGTGAAGGGGGCACAATCTCAGACCGAGAGCCACAAAGATACATTGGCCAATCTGCAAGCTTCTCGTGAATTGAAGATCGCCAGAAAAGCCGCTTTGGAGGCAGAATTGAGAAGTCTGTCAGCTGAAATAGAGGCCGATGACAAGAAAATAGCCGAGCTCCCTGGATTGATAGAAAAGACCCAAGAGGAAGCAATATCGGCCATAGCTGAGGTGAATCAATGTGATGTAGAACTTACCACCCTGTCCGACGCCCAGAAAGATTATCAAGAGCGGATGGAAAACTTTCGCCAAGCAACATCGAATGTCTGCAATGTAATTGCGAAATATTTGAACATCTAGATGTTTCAATTGATGTGTAACCGAACTGGTCGCTCTTGTAACATTTGCTCTTGCACTTTTATTTCTCTTTTCCTCTACACATCCTTAAATGCAACGCTGAACGACCCATTCGGTAAAGAAATGCCAATACCCGAACGGCACTTTGACTCCTTTCAGCCGAGCCAGTCAACCGAATATGACTCAGCCTAGAACTCCAAACGACCCGTCGGCGGACTGGTCAAGGAAACCTCTCCACTTTCCGATTTTCTTGGGATATGCGCCACGATCCAGAGCCACGACCTGAAACCACGATCTGTCTTGCCAGGCCTATAAATGAAAACCGTAGGTGCCACTAGCTCTCCATCAAGCCTTTAGCTCTCAAATCTTCGCCAATCTCAAGTCTTCTTCTTTTTTCCAAACAACGCAAATCCTAGAGGCATGGTGCGCAGCCTCAACCGGCGCCGCGCCTCTGATGAGGCGGAGGGGAGCCGCGCCAGCGCGCGCCGGAGGCAATGATCGTCAATTCTTCTTTCACGACTCATCTTTGATCCCTTTTTGTTTTTGACGATCATCCTTGTTTCAGGTTGATTCAATGGAATCCCTCTTCCGCGCCGGCCGGTCAGCCCCTACCGGACGACTCCTCGGAGTCCGACCATCACTCCCCCGTGCCCTACGGGGAACTTGACGCTCTCCGCTTCAAGGCGGAGCTGGAGGTGGCCCAGCACGAGCTGAAGGCTGGCATAGCCGAATTGGAGTGGGAAGACCAGCGCAAGCAGCTGCTGGAGACCATCGATGGTACGGCTCTGAAATCACTCTTTGTTCCAATCTGGCCTTTGATGCTAATCATCCTTTTTCCTGCACTTTGCAGCCCGTGACGCCGAGCTCAACCAGCTAAAGATGCTGGTGGAGCAGTTCGCCGACAAGGTGAACGCCCGCGGAGATACGCCGGCGGAGCGCCTTGCCGCGGTGGAGCACCATGTGGACGAAGTGGCTACCCATGGCGTCCGCTTGGGCACCACTTTGGGCCTAGCCGCCATGGCGATGCACACTAACGTCGACTACTCCATCAGGCCGCGCGGCTTCTGGGGCGGCGCGCCAGAAGACATCGAGGAGATCGAGATCATCTTGGAGCGCCTCGATGGCCACGGCGACGCCATTGCCGAACTCACTCATCCCCAATCTGTGTTGAACAGGCTCTTTGACTAGATTGTATTAGGGATGTGTGATATCGGCAATAAATAAAGAACTTTTGATTTCTGTGCTTGCACTACGATGATTTTCTCCATGTTTGCATCCGTGAATCTTGTTTTTCCTTAAACGTATTCGGGAACTAGCTTGAGCCGAACACGCGAGAACAGATTCCCCTTGGCGCAAAATCCGCAGAAGATCCTCGAATCGGCAATCCATAAGTACTGTTCAAACGAAAACCCTTCGCATTCGGGAAGAAAACCCTGCCGCTTGGTATTCCAGCAGTGCACGCAGGCCAGTCATCACTCCCAATGCACCCCCTCGGTCAATAAAATAATCTGCTGAGATACCCTGCAAATCCACTCGCACACTCATCCATCACTTCTCATTTCCTCCCCTGTCCTCAGAGGAAAAACCCCAAGGCCATGGACAAAGGCAAGCAACCCCAGGAGAGCAGCACTCCGAAGAAACGCACGATTCGAGAGTGAGTTTTCCCTTGATTTACTCCTTGTTTTCCCATATGATCTTGCGCTTTACCCCCTCTCTACCTTTCCTCTTTCAGCCTTGATTTGCTTCCTGAAGAAATCATTGGGACCGAAGACATGACTGAGTACGTCTCCTCTGATTCTTCCCTCGAAGCAGAGGATGCCACGCCTGAGCAGAGGACTAGCCATCAATTGTGTCGCCGCGTTCGGCACCTGGAGCATGACCTCAGGGACATCACCGCTCGTTGCCAGGCCGAGCGCGAGCGTCGCATGGCTTTGGAGGCATTAGTGGGAGGTAAATGTTTCTAACTCCTTCTTGACTTCGCGTCCACATCTGGATTTTTGCCCCTAACAACCACTCCTCTGCTTCAGATGTCTCTGATAGGTACAACAACCTGAAAGCGTCTTGGGATAGCTTGGTAGAGGCAGCAAATCATGGTCACCCCCGCGCATTCCAAGTTGCCGTCACGGTGGTCCTGGAGCAATTGAAGAGGGAGCAGCCGAAGAAGCAAAGAAAAGATTGAATCATACTTTCGCTTCTTCCTCCAGGCTTTCTGCTTCCCATCTCCTCGAAGTCCTGATCACCAGGGTTGTTGGATGTAAACCTGCAAGAAGCAGTTGTAATGTAGTTTTGTGCTAAGGGCAATGCATCTAGGCACTGGCCGTTCCTTCTGTTTGTGAATTTGTGT
This sequence comes from Cenchrus americanus, assembly GCA_947561735.1. Taxonomy (NCBI): domain Eukaryota; kingdom Viridiplantae; phylum Streptophyta; class Magnoliopsida; order Poales; family Poaceae; genus Cenchrus; species Cenchrus americanus. The sequence goes on from OX387239.1 coordinate 150,359,271, forward strand.
TCTAAAGGCGGCCTTGTTCTTGAGCGCAGGCTATTCCTGTGTCAGATGCATGTAATCCCACAGCTGGTGATCACCGATCGATTTCAATACTAGGATAATATTTCTTCAAATATCTCCCATTTATTGCAGCGGAAAATTCTTCTCCCAGTAAAGGTTTCAACATGTATGCATTACCAGGGACGCATCTGACCACGCGAAAGGGTCCTTCCCAATTAGGGGACCATTTGCCGAATTCACTGTATTTGGTTCCAATCGGCAATAACACTTTCCAAACCAAATCCCCTTCTGCAAATTGCCTGACTTTTACTTTCTTGTTATAATACTTGGCAACCCGCAACTTGTTCTTTTCGATGTTTTCCAGGGCCCTAAGACGGATCATGTGCAAATCTTCTAGCTCATCCATCATTAAGCCACTGTAATCCTTGGAGCTTAAATCTTTCTGTAACACAACTCTCCTGGAATCTGATTGTATCTCCCAAGGTAGAACCGCATGGTGTCCATAAACCAATTCATAAGGAGAGGTCTTTGTAGCTCCATGAGGGGCCATTCGGTAAGCCCATAATGCTTCAATGAGTACCGAATGCCACCTCCTCGGCTTCTGGTCGATCTTCTTTTGTATAAGATTGATCATGATCTTATTAGAAGCCTCTGCCTGACCATTAGCTTGGGCATAATAAGGAGAAGAGTTAAACAATTTGATTCCCATGCTTTAGGCAAATTCTCTAAACTCTAAGGACACGAATTGGGCTCCTTGATCAGTTGTGATTGTCTGAGGGATTCCAAACCGATAGATGATGTGTTCCTTGACAAATTCAACCATGTTTTCCGACGTTACCTTTTTTAGTGGAATTGCCTCAACCCATTTAGTAAAATAATCTGTAGCCAAAAGCACAAACTTATGCCCCTTGCTAGATGGTGGATTAATCTGGCCAATCAAGTCTATACCCCAGCCCCTGAATGGCCATGGCTTGATAATGGGATTTAACGCTGATGCGGGGACCCTCTGAATATTTCCAAACCTCTGGCAGTCTTGACATCCCTTGTAATACTCAAAGTAGTCCTCCAATATCGTCGGCCAAAAGCACCCAGCTTGCCTGATAACCCATTTCATGCGGTAAGCTGATTGGTGTGCTCCACATATCCCATCATGTACTTCACTCATCATCCTTTTGGCTTCTTCTGGACCCAGGCATCGTAACAACACCCCATCTAATGATTTGTAAAACAAATTGTCATCCAGAAGAACGAATTTTATGGCCTTGTACCTAAGCTTCCTAGAAACCTTTCGGGATGGATCTTTCAAGTAGTCAACGATCTCTTTTCTCCAATCATCCTCTGCAAGATCCGTCCCCAGTGCACATATGTCTGCAGCAAACACTTCTTGACTCTCTTTGTAACCAGAGGCGCTCTGAGCCAACTTGTTTGCTTCTTCGTTATGTTCCCTAGGAATATGCTGTAGAGTTACCAACGGATAGCTCTTCAAGATCTCCCTGCATTCTTCGTAGTAACTCCTCAGTGCTTCACTTTTGCATTCGTATTGGCCGTTCAATTGCTTGATCACCAACTCTGAATCTCCATAAACCTCAACCGAAACGGCCCCGGCTTCTCTCAAATATTGAAGCCCCCGAAGCAATGCCTCGTACTCAGCCTGATTGTTTGTAACAGTGGGCTATATAGGGATGGCAAACTCAAACATCTCACCTCTAGGCGAAATCAGCAGAATCCCTATTCCCCCACCTTTGCCACATGATGACCCATCAAAAAATAAAGCCCAAGGAGTAATTTCAAGCAAATCAATTGATGGATCGCGATGTTCAGTTATAAAATCGGCAATGATCTGACCTTTAACAGCTTTTGCCGATTCGAACTTCAATTCAAACTCCGATAAAGCCAAGATCCATTTGCCAATCCTGCCATTCAAAATTGGCATAGATAACATATGTTTTATTACATCAAACTTGGAGTATACAACGCATTCGGCATTCAGCAAGTAGTGCCGAAACTTTGTACACGAGTAGTACACGCACAGGCACAGCTTCTCTGCAGCCGAGTACCTGGTTTCGAGATCAAGTAATTTTCGGCTAAGATATGCTACTACCCGCTCTTTTCCTTCAAATTCTTGAATAAGGGCCGATCCAATGGTTTGGGTATCGGCCGCCACGTACAATTTGAAAGGCTTATCCAACCGAGGAGGGACCAATACTGGCGGCTCCTTCATGTATTGCTTGATCTCGTCAAAAGCCTTTTGTTGTTCGTCACCCCATGTGAACTTCTGATCTTTCTTAAGCTTCAGCAATGGAGAAAACGACAAAACCTTCTGTGACAGATTTGAAATGAATCTCCTTACGAAATTAATTTTGCCGAGCAGTGATTGCAACTCCTTGAGATTACTTGGAGGGACAACTTCATCAATGGCCTTCATGCTTTTCTTGCCAACTTCAATCCCCCCTTCGTGGACTAAAAATCCCAAGAATTCTCCAGCTGATACCCCAAAAGCGCATTTGTTTGGATTCATCTTCAAACCATGCTTTCGGGTGCACTCCAAGGTCCTTTTCACATCTTCCAAATGCGTGTCATGACTTAGGGACTTGATCACGACATCATCAATGTAAATTTCAACAACTTTGCCGATCAACTCGTGAAAGATGTAATTCATGGCTCGCTGATAAGTTGCACCGGCATTTTTCAACCCAAATGTCATGACTATCCATTCAAACAGGCCTATATGACCAGGACATCTGAAGGCCGTCTTTGATATATCCTCTATTGCCATAAAAATTTGGTTGTATCCCGCATTGACATCCATGAAACTGATAACTTTGTGCCCAGCAGCGGCGTCAACCAACAAATCGGCAACAGGCATGGGGTAACCATCCATCGGAGTAGCTCTGTTCAAATCCCTGAAATCTATGCAAACCCTCATCTTTCCATTCTTCTTGTAGACAGGGACAATATTAGAAATCCACTCCGCATATCTGCATGGCCGAACGAAGTTTGCATCAAGCAATCTTTCAACTTCCTTCTTCACATCGGCCAATACTTCATCCTTGTAGATTTTCCGGGGTGGTTGCTTGTATGGTTTAAAACCAGATTTGATTGGCAACCGATGCTCAACAATGGAACGGTCCAGTCCGGGCATCTCCAAATAATCCCAGGCGAAGCAATCTTTATATTCCTTGAGTAGCTTGATTAATTCCTCCCTGAAGTCTGATTGCAAGTTTGCGCTGATGAATGTCGGCCTTGGCTTGTCACCGCTTCCAATGTCAACTTCCTCTAATTTATCGGCCGACATGAATCCTCGCCCCAGTTTGCCATCAGTACCATCAACGGGGTTATCCATTAAAAATTGCTATAAGAGCCGACTGCTTGAATCGGCTGTTGATCGCTGCTGACAGGTTCAACAGGACCTTCTCCCCAGTCTTTCCCTGAGAAACAGTCAATGCCTTGATACTCCCAGAAAGCTGGTTCCACATTTGCAACGCTCATGGAGTCATCTGCTTGGACCACCTCAATGTCATCATCCACCCATTGGATGAGCTGCTGATGCATGGTAGATGGGACGCAGCAATTGGCGTGAATCCAGTCCCGTCCAAGCAGTAGGCTGTAGGCTCCTTTACCTTCGATAACAAAGAAGGTTGTGAGCAGTGTCTTGGACCCGATCATAAGATCCACGTGAGCGCATCCCTTGGTGTCTGAAGGATTCCCGGCAAAATCGTTCAGTATTATGCTTGTAGGTGTCAGATCGCCAGGGCCCATGCCAAGTTTTCTGAAGGTGGTGTACGGCATTACATTGACCGCCGCTCCACCATCGACAAACACCTTGGTCAATGGCTTGCCATTGACATATCCCTTCAAGTATAGCGGCCTCATGTGTCGGTTTTTGGCCGATTTGTCGAAGACAGCTTGCTTGGCTAGCACCAGCTGCGCCATCAGTCCCTCAATCTGCTCATCGTCCAGGGACGCCTCTTCCTGCACAACCTGATTAGCAGGAGCCATAAATTCATTCGGCAGAAAATATACCATGCATGCTGGAGCCGAATGGTTTGACCCTTCAGGTTTATCCTTTGGACGCCACACCTGTCTTGTCTGGATCCCTACCTGCCTCAGTTCGCGGTTCCTCAAGCGTTGAACCCTCCTTTTCTGACTTTTTCTCAGGCCAGGCGGGCACCATTGCCCCTTTAGCCAGATGTACTCGTCCTCGTCTTCCTCTTGATCATCCCACCTCAAATCAGCTTGCCTTTTCCTGGGATGATCAATGATTTCAATTTTTTGATGCCGATCCTCGCTAGGATGTATCCTTCCAATTCTTTCATGGACGGATCGGCGATTGGCAGTCTCCTGCCTGTACTCAAAATACCTATCACTGCACTCAGGGCTGTTTCTCAGCGTGGGCAGCTTCAACCCTTCGTTCCAGCAGTGCCCGAAGAATGCACACCCCCAGTGCGCGCGCTCCTGCTCGCGCGTATATTGCTCTAGATCTCTTCTGCGCACTCCCTCTTCAGCCCTGCGCCTCTCCTCCTCGTACTTCCGTTTCTTGTAGCGCTCTTTTTCCAGCTGGCGCGGCCACTTATTGAGGAGGATGCGCGTGGTCACCCTGGGTTTGGCTCTAGATGATTCCCCGATCTCGACATGGCTCTTGAGAATGCGGGGGGGCCTCACCATGCACCTGCTCCAAGGTCACTTGACGTTCTGGGTCTACTGCTCCATCCTGCCTTGCCCTGGCTGAGGTCAAGACTTTGACCTTGCCCTTCTCCTCAGCTGTCACCATGTTGATGGAAAAGCCTACCATGTTCTGAGGAAAAGGGTGGCCATCCAGTTTCATCTTGTTATCAAACTTGAGGTGCCCCTCCTGGATGGCTCTCTGGATCCTCATCCTGAAGACCCTGCAGTCGTTGATGGAGTGCGAGTTCCTGTCATGGAAGCCACAGTAACGTTTCTCCTTTACTCCATCGGGCCGAAGCATGGAATGCCCTTCAGGCAATTTGATTCGGCCTTCCTTCACCAAGAGCTCAAACAGCTTATCAGCTTTAGTGATGTCGAAATCGTAGGTGCCTTTGGTCTGTTTGACCCAGCGCTGATTCATGGTCAATGGTTCTTTTCCCCACATGATTTCGGCCGCAGCCACGTCCTGGTCATCATCAGAATCCTCCATTAGGTCGGCTTTGTCCAGGAACTGATTGTAGATATCCGCCACGTCGTGCTGTTTGCCGAACCTGGCATCTTTCTTGAAACCGTAGGCTTGGTTGCTCATTAACGACAGCTTTTGGGACAGTTGGCCCAGGTTATCGAACTCCATGCCAAACAGCTTCTCACGCACGACCGGCAGCATCCCGGCAACGGCCATGTCGGCCAACTGGTCATCTGGCAGATTGAGCAAAAAACACATGCCCTTAACTTCCCTGAACCTCCTGAGGAACTCCAAGGGCGTCTCACTGTGCCTCGCCAGGGTAGCGAGGTCGATCAGCTTCTTTTCCGAGCTGCCGCTGAAATAGTGGGCGTGGAATTTTCGTTCCAGCTCCTTCCATGTGCTAACTGATTTAGGGGGCAAAGATGAAAACCATTGGAATGCCGCACCCGTCAGTGACGCGGGGAAGTATCTGACTCTGAACGCTTCTTCAGATGAGCACTCTCCAAGCTGCATCAGGTAGCGAGCAATATGCTCCACCGTGCTCGTGTCGTCCTGCCCCGAAAACTTTGTAAATTCCGTCGGAGGCTTTACCCTTGGCGGCAAGATCACGTTGTAATACCACTCCGGGAACGGCGGCGTGTAGGTAGGTCCTTGCATTTTTGGTTTGAGGCCGAATTGATTCTGCATCAAATCGGCCATCTTCCGCGCTAGGACATCGTCCTCCTGCGTGCCTGTAGCTGGTCCGTAACCCGGATTCGGGAGAGCATCGATGGCTTCGTAGTTCCCCACCTCGTGGTAGCCTCCGCCGTATAGATTCCTCTGCAGCCTGTTGCTTGCTGGAGCAATCCTGTAGCCGGAAGCAAGCGGGGCCCCAGGCGAGCCGAATGCCAACTCCCCGTACGTGGGCTGGTACGGGTTCGGCTGTTGCACAGGTTGACCCGTGCTGCCCTGCGGTGGTGGCTGGACTGGTCGCCCTCCTGCGGCCTGCAGTGGGGGCTGAACTGGCTGACCCCCAGCACCTTGTGGAGGAGGCTGGAAAGCTTGGCTCCCAGCGCTCTGAGGAGGAGGCTGGGCTGGCTGGCTCTGCAATGGCGGTTGAGAACTGGACTCGCCCATCTCTACGGTGCCTCCTTGAATGGGTGTCTTGTTGAACACCTGCTCCATGCCTAGACCGAAGACAGCCACCATCATTTGTTTGAACGCACCGAGGAAAGCCCTGTGGTGTCCGCGACATTCCTCCCTCTCCTGCTGGGTTGTAGCATCACTTTCCCCTGGCAACAACAATACCCTGGGCATCTCATTTTTCAAGTACGGGACGCCGCTCCTGTTCTTCTTGAATGATAGCAAGCACTTTTGTTGGAATTGGTCCACGGCATCCTGTAGCTGTTGCCGTTGCTCAGGAGAGAGGTCTTCGATGTTGACATCCATGATATCCCCGATGTCAGGCATCTTGATTTTCGGCTGTTGTCCCACCGGGCGTGCCAAAAAGTGTGTTGACGCAAAATGTGCACCTAGCGCCAAGCACACAGCAAGCCGAACAAGCTGGCTTCACACGTGCAGAGAATCACAAGACGTGCCAGTCAATTTTCCCTGAAAATTAACAAAAGACAAAGTAGTTAAATACCAAAGCTTGGAACTTGCCGGGTGGTACCAGACAGTTCCATATTTACGGCTATAAAGCCAAATGGGATGACATATAGCTATAGAAAGCTATCTGCCAGCAAACTGAAACCATTCGGGAGCTTTAAAAAGGAAAAAGTAACATAGCCGAATGGGTGACGCAAGCATGACGGCGATCGGTCTTCGTTTGGACAAAGATGCACGTGCACGAGATCACGACCGATCCCCGTGGCGATCAACGTTAAATAAATAAATTAAGTAAAGCGCAAGCATAAATATGTAATAAACAAGCATGCATAGATTCCAAAGCACTAGTCTACCGCATGTCTAGGTACTTTAAAACCCGTCAGGTACGACACCAAGCAAATCTATCCACCGCATGATACAACTTGCGTGGGGATCGTACCACCTTCCACAAATAGATCTATCCACCGCATGATACGATCTAAATATGGAAAGCTAAAAGCATACATTATTTAAAACATGAAATATGCACGTGTTTTACTCGTGAAGAACATAACCGAAAACGGCTGAACATTACCAAGTAAGATAAATCTATCAGATTGATTTGAAATCTAATCCACCGGATGACTAGCTCCAAAGCAACCCCAAAACCTGCATCTACCGCGTGATACTCAGTTCTTTCAAGATTTATACAAACGTTGGCAAGCTTGAACCCGCAACACGTAACAACCTAGATCGATTCGGTTTCGGCTATCAAAGAGCATGTGATCCACGTGTTAAATTAACCAAAGGCTCTAACTCGACTCGCACAAGGATCATCAAAAGGGATGAAGCCGATCCAAACCCATCTAGATTGGGCAAAAAGGTGTTACATGAATTTAAACATAAATCAAAACTCAAAGCAACACGGGGTAACTTAATGAATCTATTGAATCTTGCCAAAATTCAATAGAGCCGATAACTAGCTTCAAGCTAGATCTTAGCCTACCGCATGGCTCATGACCTAACAAGAAACCTTCTTGAACCAAGCTTGAATCTACCGCATGAAACTAAGCATGGTAACAAGACTACTTGCATCAGATCTAAATCTACCGCATGATACTAGACATGATACAAGTTTGCCGGTACTCATGGAGGTCGACGGATCGATGAACCCTCTCGAAGAACTCGACGACACGACAAATGGACTCTAGGGTTTGGCGTAAAGCCGGTTTGTATTGAGAATGATTATGTATATCTGTTACATACATTCAGGGTTCATATTTATACCCTGCCAAGCACGACCTCGAATGGATTTGATACCTAATTTATCTCTAAGCTTGATCGCTTATCCATCCATTCGTCCTTTCCGCTTGAGCCACGTCATCGTACAATCCCGCAAAATCAGCTCAACAGTTCCCTTGCCAAACGGAAGCAGATAGCCGACCGCGGATTTTTCTGCCGAATGCATCTGAAGAAACCTTCCTTCCACCGGACGGATTTCTCACCGAGTCGGACCCACAAGTCAGACTCCTTACCAAATTTTGGTGTTAACACTAAATGCATTGAAGAAGAAATCAATAATTTGAGAAATATGACATGTGGTACTTGTGAGCGCCTCAAGTCTCAAAATGAGGTTTTGCGCACAAGGTGCAAGAGTCTTTGTGCCAAGGGTTTGGATTCATGCTTCTCTTGTCACTCCGATGTTGATGCTTTTAAATTTGCTTCTTCTAAACCGGAGTCGACTTCTTCTCTTGAGTGTGAGTCTTTGGATGCTGGTAAGTGTGCTAGTGCTTTGGATAGCTCTCTCATAGCTACTCCTAAGCTTGTTGCTTCTTCCGGTGTTGCCCAAGGTGGTTTGAATGGAAAGGGTGCCTCCCACATATTTGGAACTCATATTCCCAAGCTGAGGTTCCAATGCACCTTTTGCAAGAAGGATGGGCATACCGTTGAGTTTTGCTTTCGCCGTGTCAAGCACGAGCGACGTGTGCATGCCAAAGCTTTTAAGAAGCCACGTAGCCTTTCTCATGGCACGTGTGATTCTAATGTGGGCACCAAGTTGGATGTTGGGGTTGATGCTTCATGCTCTAAGTCCCAAGGGACTTCCCACTTACAAGAGAATGGTGATTCATCCACTCGGACCGTGCCTCTCGATAGGCCTTTGTACCATTGCTCTCACTGTGGGAAGGATGGGCATCAAGAGAGCTTTTTCTACCGCCGGGCAAGGAAAATACGGCGAGGAGGTGCCTGTAGGCCTTTGGTTGTTCATAGTCCTTCTCATGGCATGAACACTTGTGAGCCTAAGAAGGCGCGATTTGTGGACGGGTTTTATGACACTCTTTCTAGTGAGTTAGGCCATGCTCGTGGACATGCTTCTAGTGTTTCTTGTGTTGGTCCGCGACATGCTTCCCGTGGTGCTTGTGTTGGTTCTTCTCCTACGACCCCGAAGGATCTTTGCCTTTTTGCTTGTGGTAGCACTCGACTCTCTTTGCGAGTGACTTCTTTGAGGCATGGTTCCAAGGGTGTTCGAAAGACTTTTCATTCCAACCGGCATTTGCATCATGCTAACCCACATGATAGGTTGTGTGCACCACTTACCCGTGTGACCAAATCTTGGATTCCCAAGTACGTGCTTGCTAACCCTTCGGGATCCAAGGCTCGGTCTTTCTCGTCTCCTTGTATGTAGGTATGGAGGCCCGGTTGGAGAACATGAGTTGGATGGGCTTGATCTCTGCCCGTGAGGAGATCAAGACAAGATGGTTCTCCACACCGTTTTGGATGGCTCTTGAAAGCCTTTGTACACATGTATAGTGAGTTTTCTTTTCCCCTTGTCCTCTCTTGTATATACTCGTGTCTTGCTTGTGTGAAAACCATGGTAGGCTAGCCACCTTGTTCATGATAGCTTTGTGATCTTGAATATCTATCTTGCTATTTTTGTATGATTTTATGGTGGATGTTATTTATGAACATCATGTCATGCTTTATGGTTGATTGCTCGGATATGTCATGTTGTTCATTCATATCATTTTTGTCTAGCTCGATGGTACCTTTCTTGTTAGCATGTTTGTCCCCCATGTATATCTTGTCATGCTAGCTTTGTAATATATGTTGGTGGATGATCCATGTGATCTTGTATCATGCCTTTGTTTAGTTCTTGTATATTGTTTGGCATGTTGTTCTTTGGTATAATATTGGTTTAGTGTTGTACCTTGTTGACATACTTTCTTGCCCATGCTTATTCATATTTGTGGAATCATGTTACAATGCTCTATTTATGTTAATTGATATTATCAATGCATTGTGTAGCATGTTGTGAGCTTTCCTTGGAGTTTTGGGCTTGTCTTGTCTTCGAGTTGTGTTGTTGTTCCTCTTTTTGGTTGGTTTTAGAGTTTTTCCTTTCTCTTTCTTTTCCTAGCATTTGTTTTGTTAGTTGCCCTTGGTTGAGGGGGAGCTTGGCTTCTTTTGATAGGGAATTTGATTCCAAGAAGGGTTGTGGCTTTCTGGGCAGTCTTTGTGATCCTTAAATTGGTATTCCGTCTATGGTATTCAATTGGGATCTTTGCGGTTTTGCAATTGGTACTTTTTCTATGGTACTCAATTGGGACCTTTGGTGGCTCTTCTCTCGCTTGGAGCGATTCTTGGTTGGTGTGTTCCCTCGTGAGCTTTATTGGTGTTAAGTCAAGTTCCTTGTCTACCTATGCATTTTGCATTGCATTTGTATCATATATCATGATGTATAGACTTTGGTAGGTTTTACATTTGTGCCTCGCATTCTGTCATATATCATGTTTCTTTTGATGTACATATCTACCTATGTTGCATTTGTATCATATTGCATTTTAGGATAATGAGCTTCTTTCATATGCCTCATTTGAGTTTCTTTGGCTATTTGTGAGATATTGGTCATGTGTGTGGAGAAATGGCTATGTGAGGCTATGCTCTTGAAATATTTGAGATATATGTGTTGTGAGATAGCCCTTTTTGAATCAAATGTTAATCTTGACTAAATTTGATGAAATGTGCTCCACTCATGTATAGTAGTATATCCATGTCACTTTTTGGTCTAAATGTGCCTTTCATGCTTAGATTGTGCTTGGATGTCTCTTTCTTGCATTTGGGCCAAAGGCTGATATCATTGTGAATGTTTAGCCTATGTTGCATTCATGGAGGAGCATAAGCTTCTTTTTGTCGCAAAGGCACTTCATGTACCATGAAATGAATTAATCTTGAAAAGAAGTGTGTATGCTTGAAAAATGCTCCATCCATCATGTTTATGCTTAAAATGTCTTATCTTTCACACATGGGTGCAAAACATGTTGCATGATGTTCACCAGTGGAGAAGTCTCCCCGAAGTGGACACATGGCTCATGAGCTTTAACATGACATGCTTTGCTTTATGGGTGTTCGCAATGATCTTTTGTTAAGAATTTGATCTCCTTGTATGATCTCTGGATGATATGCATGTTCTTGGCTAGAATATGACATGGATAGGCCTTTAAATTTGAAGTGAGCCATCTTTTGATAAAATTGCTCAAATCTGAAAATTTGCTTTGTCACATGCCTATATTTCCATATATTACTTGTGGCAATGCTTTAACTATGCTATGCCCCATATGTGTGCTCTTTGTCTCACTTCTAGCCTTTGACACTAGATTTGGCCTATTTGAGAAGCTCATGTAGATGTTTATATGCTTTGTCTTACATTCACGCATTTTCACCTTGATTCATACATTGTCAACAAGGGGGAGAAGAGGTGAGCTTAATGACAAATTCAGAAAACTGCATCTAAAATTTGGAAGTTTGCATCCACATGTTCAGGGGGAGCTTGCATTTTTGTAGGGGGAGCTTTGGTGAGTTTCCTTTGTTTGCCTGAGTTGTGGTTTGGTGGTTGCTTTTTGCTTTGTCACGTGTGTTTAGGGTGAGTTTTGTATGCTCTTTGTCCCTAGTGCATGTGTTTAGGGGGAGCTTGTGAGCTTGGTGTGCTCTTTTCTCTATCTCATGAGTTTAGGGTGAGCTTTGTATGCTCTTTGGCCCTAGTTCATGTGTTTAGGGGGAGCTTGTGAGTTTTGTGCTCTTGTGCTGGTGGTGTTGAGCCCCGTTGCCTCTTCTTGAGGAGCCAGCGGTTGACTTGTGTTTTCGATTGTCACATGATTGGTGTTGAGCCCTTTGTGCCTCTTCTTGAGGGATCGTGTGATTTCGCTTGTCCATGATCGGTGTTGAGCCCTTTGTGCCTCTTCTTGAGGGATCATGCATTCTTGTCTCGGTTGTGTCGAGTCGTTTCCCATGTCTTTGGGGACCGAGACATTGAGTTGGCCTTTGTGGTTTCTCTCATGCCAAGTGTCCTTGTTCTTTGCTCTTGTGTGGTTTTCCTTCACTTGGATGAGTTGTTCGGCATTTGCCCTCTCAAACCATTTCTTTGTGCTCACTTGTTGTCAATCCGCTCCTCAAGGGGGAGAAATTTGGAAAATCAAGTTGATATGAACCTTGATTTGATGGTGATGAGCGGTTGACAAGTGTTTTGTTGATATGAACCTTGATTTGATGGTGATAAGCGGTTGACAAGTGTCTTGGTAAGAGTTTTATGGCACTTTGGGTTGAGCATTTTGGTTTGATGGATTTTAGGGATTGCATGTCGGTAGTGTGTCTCTTCGATAGCGCTTAGCCTTTGCGCTTGCTTTGGTTTCGAGAGGAATTTGTCGAGCATGCTTTTATCCCTTCTCACTTCAAGTGGCCTTTTGTTTGCTTTTTATTGGCTTTGTGGCGCTTGAATGAGTTCTTGTTTGCTTTTTGACCGTCTTTTGTCAATGCACTCATCAAGGGGGAGATTGAGGAACCAAGTTGAGAAGCACCTTGGTCCGTGTGTGATGAGTGATTCACCGGATGGTTTGAAGCTTTGTGTGTGTAGTGTTGAGTTGTGTTGTGTGTGTTTTATTTTGTGTATTTACCTTATTGTTTATGTGGTGTGTTGTCAATGCACTCGTGAGGAGTGGTTGACAACGTTGTGTGGACTGACTCTTGGCCTAGTATTGCGGGTGTTGGTTGCGGCTTGGTTTGCGTTGGTGCGGGTGAAGAACAGCGCGAAAGGTCTTAGCCTTGCGGGGCCTCCGAGGAGTGGAGAGACAAGTAGGCTTGGTTCGAGGGACCCGGTGGCCGACGGGATCAAGTGCGAGCCGCATGGTGCAAGAAGAGCAAGACGAAGTCGTGGACATGGAGCCGGTGCATCGGTGGTGGCCAAGTCAAGGAACGAGGCAAGACTGAGTAGACCGTCCGGGCGCCAGAGGTGAAAGGCTTGGCGGGCTCGACTCTTGGCGTGGTGAGGCCGGGCCGTGTACACGGGGTTTGGTGGTTTGGCCACAAAACCATCGGAGGAGGGTTTCTCGATTTGGGCCTCAAAACCAAGCCCGAGGGCCTGGCGTGACGGAGACGGTATCTGGGTGTGTCGGGAAGCTTCGAGGTGGGCGACACGCGGCATGTTCGAGGTGCTTGCATCGGGAGGACGTGAAGGCCTGATGGATGCGCGGCCGTCCGATGGTGAACTTCATGTGTTGACCAAAATGCCCCTGTGAGGGCTTGAGTTGTACTCCTAGTGTAGGGGCACTTCGGTCTTTTCCGGAGGGCCTATATATAGGAGGAGGGGGCTGAATTTTCAGCTAACTCTTGGGCTAGTAGGCTGCGATACTCTTTCATTTTGGAGTGCTTTGGGAGAGAGGGAGAGAGGAGAGAGTGGCTCTTTGATTGGAGCTTTTTGCCATCTTAGATTTGGATTCTAGGAGTGGCTTGTAATCGATTGGACAAGATATTCATAGTGATTTCTTCCTCTAAATCTTGTGCCAATCTTTCTATTCTCGAGTTTCTTTTATTGCTTTTTCGGAGCTCTTTTTGTGCTATTTTCGTGCTTGGCTCGATTCGTCGTTTCTAGGACGTTTGGCTTCGGATTTCTTTGAGGGGATCATGGATGGATGCCTTGCGCACCTTTGGTGATGATCTTGACCCCTCAAACACCGGGAATCGGGCTCGATTTGGTGAGGATTGGATGAACTCGAGTTTGTGCTTTGAGTGCATGAGATTTCCGATTTCGGTTGTTTGGATTGGTTTAGGGTTCCAAGATTTTGGGCATAGCTTCACGTAGTGACGCTTCTCATCTACCCAAAATTTGGGGTCAATCCGTCCAACGGTTTAGGAGATCCATCGTTTGGAAGTTGGACTTGTTTTTGTGGAGCTCGCGTTTTTGTTTCTGGGTGAGGGGTGGACGGTCCGCGAGCTCGTGGCGGACGCTCCGCGGCATGGGTTGTTCTTCGCGAGTTCATCGAGTTCTTCACGAGTTCGTCGTTCGATCGATTGGATTTTGATTTATGTTTTGCACGTGGTTTGCGGACGGTCCGCGAGAGACCCTCGGACAGTCCGCGAGGAGATTTTCCGTGCAGACAGTCCGCGGTTCAATCACGGACAGTCCGATTTGTCGGGGTGCGGCTCTGTTGGTTCGGAGTGCTTTTTCGGACAGTGCGCGTGTGGTGGCCGGACGGTCCGCGACCCCTTCGCGGACGGTCCGCCGGTCCCGCACGGATAGTCCGCCCAGGCTTTTGCAGTTCAGAGCTTGTGCTTCGGTTCTAGTTTGTTTGCTTCCGCTTCTTGTCCATAGGCTTCTTGGTGGTTCCTTTGAGGTTGTTTGAGCCCTGTTTGGGGTCTTGTTTGTGCGTGTGGGTTCGTGGAGTTCCGATTGGGGTATAGGCCGAATTCAACCAAAGGGAAGAATTTTTATCGGCTCCCATTCACTCCCCCCCCCTCTCTGGTCGCCCGAATCGGTCCTTCAGTGAGTCGGAGACGTGTGTTGGAAGCCGTGTTCATCTTGTTGGAGTTTCCATCTCCTTCGAGAAGAATTTTTGTCGGCTCCCATTCACTCCCCCCCCCCCCTCTGGTTTACGGTATCGGTCCTTCAGGTTGCTTCCTGGTGTGATGAGTGATTGACAACATGGTGTCAACTAACTCTTGGCTAAGTATGGCAGGTGCATGTTGTGGCTTGACTGGTGTTGGTGCAGGTGAAGAACAAGCGCGAAAGGTCATTTCCAGTGAGGCCTCCAGGTGTGGAGAAGACAAGTAGGCTTGGTTCGAGGGACCCAATGGCCAGTGGGATCAAGTGCAGACCGCATGGTGGCAAGAACAGCAAGACAAAGTTGTGGACGGTTTCTTGGTTGAGCCTCAAAACCAAGGTCGAGTCGGGACTTCGTGGGTGTAGAGTCATGAGTGGTGATTGGCGGAGGCTAAACCGAGTTTGCAGGGTTTCTTGTGGTTCACCAGAAAACCACTGGGTTCCTTGGTTGATCCACAAAGCCAAGACCGAAGACGGAGGTGCAACAGCATCAGGCCGGTCAGACCAGTGGAGGACACCGGTCTGACCGATGTGCGACAACGGCTTCTGGAGGTTTCGAAGCGGGGGACACGTGTCGGGATCGCTAGGCTTGCGTCGAGGGTAAGCTAGTTTGCGGTCGCCGGGCATTCGTCCGATGGTGCTACGACGAAGTTTCCCAAAAGGCCCTTCGGGGGCGTGTATCCTAGTTTAATGTAATATGGGTAGTTTCATCTTTCGGTTAACTCCTTATAACCCAAGTGGTGAGAAGATGGCAGCCATCTCTTAGAACCCTAGCTCATTTTCCTGTGCTATTTTCCTTCCAATTTTCCTTAGGATTTTATAGGATTAGCTGGAGAGCTTCATGGTAAGATTTTGAGAGAGGGATGAATGATCGGGAGGCAAGCTAGACCTTGTATGAACCTTCATGGTATGTATAGATGATTCGGCGTGGTTCCTCAAGGCTTGATTGTGTCTCTCCCGTTTTCCCTTTTTGGTGATTTACGGAGCCTTTTCTTAGCGATTTTCTTGTGGCGGTTTTGTGACCTTTCTCTTTGGGATTTGGTGGGGGATATATGCATGAACCCTTCATGGTTCTTTTCCTTGTGATTCCCCTTCCAAATCCGTGAGTAAAGAGGCTCAATTTTGGGGTTTTCTCCGGTTTAGGGTTAGAGGTGTTCTTTGTATAAATCCTCCGATTCCTCCTTATTTAGCAAGACTTGGTGGACCAAATTGTGGCTATGGAATGCCCACAAGGCAGTCCTACTGTCCCCAAAGTCTTGTGCGAATCTGTGGAGCGAATCGGGAGATTGGGATTTGGATTCGGAGGAGTTGACCTACTGGTTGATGTTCATCTCGAGCACCCAGGTCCTGACCGGTCTGACCTGTGCCGTCCACCGATATGACCGGAGCCGTCCCCTTGTTGGATTTTGCTTGGGTGATCGTCTTGGTGTGTTCCTTAGTCTCTGGGTTTGCTGCTGTTTCGAGTTTGGAGTGTGTTGGAGCACGGGAGGTTGGTCTCTTGGATTTGGGGTTTCTAGGCTTTGACCGGTCTGATAAGTGAGCTGCACCAGCCTGACTAGTGTAGAAACTTTCTGTGGAAATCTTCAAGTCCTACTCGGGTGACCCAGCTCGAGGTCCAGGGTGACCCGGTGTGTCTCTGGTAGGGTTTGGGTGACCTGGCGTTCTATCTTGGGTGATCCGGCTTGGACCGGTCTGACCGGTGGTTGTGACCGGTGTGGTAGGTGTGCTACTCGAGTTGCTTGTTCCGCTGCGTTCTCGGGTAGGTTTCGGTGGTTGTTGGTTCTTAGAACCAGTGGCACACCAGTGGCTACATGGTCTTGGCCAACTTGGCTAGTTGAGTCGGAGACGTGTTTTGGTTAGCCGTGTTCATCTTGTTGGAGTAGCCATCTCCTTCGAGAAGAAATTTTATCGGCTCCCATTCACTCCCCCCTCTCTGGTCACCAGTTCCGTCCTTCATGTTTCCTTTGCAGGAATTTTGTGGTGTGCTACTCACAAATACATGCTATTAGCCATAGAAAATCGGTTGAAGACATAAATAGATGATCTGGTGGATGATGACATGGCGTGTAGTGGATATTGACATGGCGTACAGTGGGTTATGATGTGGAATGCTTGCATATTGAGAGAAATCTATCCATGACTTGTAGTGGGTTTCATCTATATAGTTGTTATAGATTAAGTTGATGATACTCTTTTGTTCATTTTACACTTCCAATTTTTACTCTCTTCATGCCAAAATGTATGTCCTTGTGCATTTTAGGTGCATATATTTTGCTATTCATTTATATGTATGTATGTCTATATACAAAATAAAATCTATGTGTTGACTTTTCTGGGGCCAACACACAAGCGCACTCGAATGTGTGGCGTGAGGAGGAGCTCGCTGTAGCACCTCCTACGCTGGCTGGTCATGCATGCCGGTGATGCAAGACAGATAGACTGTTTTCGACGAGGTGAACCGATTGTAGACCTTGTAACTTAATGGTCATCCGGGAAGGATGCAGTCAAAGCAGGTGCATGCAAGGTTGTTTTAGCATTGGCAGGCCACCTAAAACGCCATCAATCGATATAGAGACGACGGAGGAACATCAAGTAATAGATTAGAAAAGTTAGGGCAACGAGAAATGTAAAAAAAGATAGACGAAGTGTTTTTGATCGATTGGATACCTTGACCTTTATATTTATGGGGTGGGGAGGTTCTTGGAACTGGTTAGCGACACACTTTTACCTTTGATTACCTTCAATAATGGCATAATTTGAATATCTAAACTAATGATAATACTCACTAATCCGAATATTTTCGTAAGTGCATTAATTTTTAGAGCATTTATGTTTTTGTTAGTTTTCGAGCGCTAAATAGGTATATGGCTACGAAAATCCTATAGCTGCCAAGTGTTAGAAGGTTTCCCGAGTGCCATCCTTCGGGCACTCAGCAACATAGCCTTTTTGCCGAGTGTTTTTTTTGACACTCAGCAAACAAGCTCTTTGCTAAGTGTTTTTCTATTACACTCGGTAAATTAAAGAAGCAAGTTAGCCTGATACTTTTTCTAGCACTCGGCAAATAAATATTTTTTCTTTCCTACCTCTCAAACAATTTTTACTCTCCACATGTAACATATGCTACTCCATGTTAAAGTTTGCTAATTCTTTGTATCTTTTTGCTATATTTTAAATAATTAATTGCATTTTGAATTTTTTTGAATCATGTAAATTTGAACTGCAAGTTATTTAAAATAATTGTACAAAATGAGTAGAAAAATGGTATTCATGTTACTCATCCCTGTTTGAGGCCTTACCTGTAAAATGAAAAGGAATTTCTAGCATCTTGTTCTCGAAACATGACTAGAAATGTGTGACCTATGGTTTTAAAATTTAAGAAAAGGAAAAAAGTCCAAAAATCATGAGATTGGTCATGATGTGATGATGTCATACGTGGAGGCTATGGTAAATATTTGAGATGGTTTCTAACATTCTGTCACCTACGATGTTTACAAATCGAAGCATCTCAAAGGAAGAATCGTAACATCAATATGCTTCAATAAGATTTGGTGTCAAAGTAATGTTTGAATTATAATTTGATTACAAAACTTTTTGTATAGACAATAGAGAACAAAGATTGCTTTAGTGAATTTTGAAACTGTGAATTGTGAAAACTTTTGATAATTTTTTGGAACTGTTTGATAATTTTGATGTATTAAGTGTCATTAAAGAATTTTAATTGAGATAAATTGAATTTGAATTATAAGTGCATAAAATAATTGAGTAGTATGGGTAAAAATGTAAAATACATTTTATTGAGCGAATTTCAAAAGTTATTGTTGAATTAAATGATATTAATTGGAACTTACATTATGGAAAAAATGAGAAGAAGAAGAAACTTAAAAAAAGAAAAACAGAAAATTGTTTAACTGAGTGCCTAATTTAAACTTACACCAGGCAGCGGTGCGGACACTAGGGGCGGCGTGGCGCGTCCACCATGGACGGTGCGATCACCAGCGGCGGCGCAGCGCGGTGCAGCTAGGACTCTAGGGAGCGGTGCAGCCAGGGCCTGCCGGTGTTGGGCACTGGCGACGACACAGTCTGTCGGGCACCATTGCAGCGGGACAAATTGTTTTTTATTCTTTAGAAACTGTTTACCGAGTCTCATTTTGGTACATGACGAATGTTTGCCGATGCAAAGACTTTGTCGAGTGGTTTTTAACCTTGTCATGTGTTTTAGGCACTTGGCAAAGCTGGGGTTTTTATAGTGTACGCGCCGGTGAGTGCCCCGGCGATAGCCGATAGCAACACTCGTCTTGCTCTTCTTGTTTCGGTTTTAGTGGAGAACTGGGGATTGGGATCCAGTGGGTTGCGGTGAAAGCATGCTACATGTGAAAATATAGCAAGTGCAGAATTGGAAGGTTTTGTTAAGATTAATTAGAGTTAATTAATTAGTGATCAATAGATAAATATAGTTAATTAGAGGAAGGATTAGCATTAACCAATAGGTATTGTATAAGGCAAGAAACACCCCTTCCGAAGAGACATCGTCAGGGCCAAGGCACCGATTCAGTAGATTAGGCAATTACCATTACTGTAGTGTAGTATAAATACCTGTATTACTGTACACACAATGAATGAATCACAACAATCATTTTCATTTCACTCGCAACACGTTATCAGCACTTTGCTTTTCAACCACCGAGCACACAGACAGAGAAGAGAACTCGCTGGGAGATCGTCGGCGACTCACCAGAGTAAGCCTCCACCATGGCTTCGGTTCCTTCTTCACCTTCCATGAACGCGATGGTAGACACCATCACGAATGCGATGGAGAACATGTTCACCAACCGCAATGTCGCTGGCCCTCCACGGTATGTCATCCAGAGCACCGTCCGCCGGGCTCTCCGTGACATCGACGCCGGTCGCGCCCCCCTGCGTCGCTTCAACGGCATCCATACGGTCGCCGGAGCCCGACGCTCCTCGCCACGCCTCATCCAGTACACCCTGAGCGTCTGCCCAAGGCACATCAGCGCCGCCACATTCGCTCAGCGCCTTGATGGAGCCCCACCGACTCCAATGCCGCAGCCACCGATGTCGTCGCCGAACGCCATCTCGTTGCCGATGCTGTCTTCAACCGTACCACCGGCAGTCGCTGCCCACTGGAACGGCAGCACCGCTGGAGCAAGAGGTTGGCCACCGGGCTTCGCCTACGACCTCGACACCGCCCTTCCTCACGCATCGACTGCAACTCCTTCTCTGCGCTCCTACGCCGACGTCACTACCGCCGCCCCTCTCCCAATCGGATCCGGGCGCCCTTCCTCCTCGGTTGAGGGGAAGGATGCTCCCCTTCACTGATTCGTCGGCGTGGGACCGGCCGGGCGCGCTCAGCAATCCTTTTCAAGGGGACGGCCGAGGCGCATCCTGGTCGGCGGACCCCCATGGCCTGCTCCCCGGGGCCATGGACCACAGAAGTGGGGATAGGGGCGCGAGGGCGGCGGCCGGCGCGGCCTCCACGGCGAGCCGGAGGGGTGGCGACCGGCGCGGCCTCCACGGCGAGCAAGAGGGCGGCGACCGGCACGGTCCGCACGGCGAGCCGGAGGGCGGCGGCGGCGCGGACTCCACGGCGAGGCGGCGGGCGACGCCGGCGCAAGGCGGGGATGGCGGCGCGGCGGGCGGCTAATTGCGGCGGCGGCGGCCTGGGGTGCGGGGGGCGGTTAGGGTTTCACCCTAACCGCCGCCCTTTTATAACGGGCCGGTCCGGGCCGCACCCGACTTGGAAGCCGGTGCCCGGCCGCCCGCTACCCCGATGTTGGGCCGCGGCATGCACCGGGCCGTGCGGCCGTTGGGGGGCGCCGCACGCGCCGGGCCGTGCGCTAGTGCACGCGCGGTCCAGCAGGCCGGCCCGGCTCCTATGTTTGTTTTTTCTTATTTTTCTTCCTTATTTCCATTTTTAGTTCCTAATTTCCTGCTTAGTTTGAATAATTGGTACAATTTAAATTTATGCAAGTTGTGACTTTGTAAATATTATATATTAGTAACTGCATAATATGTTGTAAACGTGATTAATATATCTGTGGTTTGTAATACTTGTCCTAGTTTTACTTTATTTATTTTATTCTTATTTCAATCTATTATTTATTTTGTGTTGTAACTTTAATCTTTGCGCAACATAAAAATTTTATATTTGTGACTTATAGTTTCTGTTTAAAATCTATCGCTGTACCCAAACCCCTCCCAGCGATATGATTATCACAAATATAATTTAATAATAGTATATGGCATTGTTTATGTTTTCCAAACCACAAGATAAATCTCACGGACAACATATGAGTTGTTTTTACTTTAAATTATTTCCTGATACAATTTTGTAGCTTTATAACTCCCAACGATTTTATATTGTATCCATTATTACAACACTTTTAATATTACAAAACCTATACATATAATTGATTAATTCATAATCACATGTATAGGAGTATGTCTACCACTAGAGAAGTTGATGAACTCGCTCTAGATGGAAGTAATTATCCAACTTGGGCCTCTGATATAAAGATTGCACTTGCGGCTCGGAAAATTTCCTCAACTATACAAGAACCTCAACAAGGGGTTGTTGTAACTGATCACCAGAATTATTCTGCTTTGGCATTATTGCGCTTTTATATTCATAAAGATTTAAAAGCCGAATACGTTATGATTGAGAATGCCCGGGAATTATGGGTTCCTCTCAAAGAACGTTATGATCAGCAAAAAGAACTTATTTGGCCCGAGGCCAACCACGAATGGAATCATCTACGCTTACAAGATTTCAAAACCTTGGCTGATTATAATCACGCTGTTCATAGAATCTGTTCTCGTTTAAAATTTTGTGAGAAAGAGCCTACTGATGCTGACAAGATAGAGAAGACCCTCTCTACTATGCACCCTTCTCATAGGGTTATTCAGCAACAATATAGGGCTCATGGATATACAGTTTATTCCAAGCTTATACATACATTATCTCAAGCCGAAAAACATGATGAACTTCTTATGAAGAACCATCAAAAACATCCTGTTGGATCGGCACCTCTCCCCGAGGTTCATAATGTACAGAAGAACAATAGGAATAAACAGAAGTTCGAACGACGAGATCCACAGAACAAGTTTAATAAGCGCAAATTCAACAAACGCAACAAGCCTCACTTCGATAATAAGAAGAAAGACAATGCAAAACCCAAGAATGACAAAAAGTGTCATCGATGCGGGGATTATTCACATTTTGTTAAGACTTGCAAGACCCCTAAGCACTTGGTTGCATTATATCAGAAGTCATTAAAAGAGACCAAACCAGCAGAAGAGAAAAGATATAAAACCCATTTCAATCTTGTCTCTGAGGATAAAGAAGTGGGTTGTTCTCGAGAAGCCCCGATTAAAAGAAACAACACCACCACTAAGGATCTCCCATCCACAGATAATATGCTCATAGACTTTGAATCTGGAGACATATTTGGAGATGTAGAGTAGTTTGGTCCAAACTTGACAATTTGTGTTGTAATAATAATAGTAACTATATTATAACAACCTTGTACCCTTTTTATTTGTATATAAATAAATCATCTATTTATTTTTGTACATTCTTTTATATACAATATTTATATACCCTTGCTCTTTTGTTATATAATCATTGTATATCTATTTCCCTTCTATTACATGACACATAGATGTCGATAACAAACAATCCATCGGGGGAAGAATTATGCCTTGTGGATTCTTGCACCACAAATTCTATACTTAGAGAAATTAAATATTTCCAAACCCTTAAGAAAAAGGAAGGAAATATTATGACCATAAATGTTAAAGACACTGTGATTGTTGGTTCTGGACGAGCTACTATTACATTGCCTATGGGTACACAAATAACGATAGAGGATGCCTTACTGTATCCTAATTCTACTCGTACCCTTCTAAGTTTTAGAGATATCCGTAAGAATGGCCTACATGCAGAAACACATGTAGATAGTAATAAGGAATACCTCCTATTGACCAAACTTACGGGCTATGGCAAACAAATATGTGAAAAATTCTCTTCACTCCAAACTGGATTGTACTATACATTTATTAAAATTGTTCCACATGTTACTTATAAAATAATTTTCCAAGATGTCGATACATTTCGAAATTGGCATGATCGACTTGGACATCCAGGAATAGGGATGATGAGGAAAATTATAAACAATTCAATAGGTCATGACATGGCAAAAGCTAAATTTTCCCAGAATTAAGATTTCTGTTGCACTGCTTGTGCTACTGGGAAATTAATTATAAGACCATCCTATCTTAAGATCCGAGCAGAACCACTAAAATTCCTTGAACGAATTCAAGGAGACATTTGTGGTCTGATTCAGCCTTCATCGGGGCCATTTAGATATTTTATAGTTTTGATTGACGCATCTACTAGATGGTCTCATGTGTCTTTGTTATCGACACGTAACCATGCCTTTGCCAAAATTATGGCTCAGGTCATAAAATTAAAGGCGCATTATCCTGAACATAGGATACAATCTATTCGTATGGATAATGCTGCAGAATTCTCATCCCGTGAATTTAACGATTATTGTATGGCATTGGGAATTCAAGTTACACATTCAGTTCCTTATGTCCATACTCAAAATGGATTGGTTGAATCACTGATTAAACGGATCAAGCTTGTAGCAAGACCTTTACTCATGAATTGTCAATTGCCTACGTCGTGTTAGGGTCATGCAGTTCGGCATGCTGCAGACTTAATCCAACTACGACCAACTGCATATCATGACACTTCCCCTTACATTTAGTACATGGTCCTCCTAGTATTTCCCAGTTGCGTAAATTTGGGTGCGCTGTATACGTACCCATCTCACCACCTAAGCGAACATCAATGGGTCCACACAGGAAAATGGGGATCTATATTGGATATTCCTCTCCGTCAATCATAAAGTACTTAGAACCCTTGACAGGGGACCTTTTTACTGCCCGGTTTCGCTGATTGCATATTTAATGAGGATCATTTCCCGGTATTAGGGGGAGAATCGTACCGAAATAAATGCCAGGAAATAGAATGGAATGTTGAAGGCATTTCATTTCAAGATCCACGTACTATTGAGATTGAACAACAGGTTCAGAGAATCATTGACTTGCAAAATATTGCAAATAATCTGCTAGACACTTTTACCGATTATAATGGTGTCACGAAGTCTTATCATCCTGCAAGGAATGTGCCTGAAAGAGTGGAGGTACCAAAGAAAACCACTCAACCCCCGATTAATAATAAGAGGGGGAGAAGCACTTCTATGAAGCAAGATAAGTCTGCCAATAAGCAGAAGAAGACAACAAAACCAAATACAAATTTGGTTAATGGACACCAGGAGGACATTGTATGTCCTGTGGATAGTTATAATCCACACTCTAGCTCAGTTATGCACATAAACATAGGAGCAAATACATCATTGTTGAGACTGGAGAATCTTATGATCGTAAGTCCATAGTAGTCGACTCTTATTTCTCTGAAGAAATTGCAAATGTTTTTCATACTGACTTGGATCCCAAGTCTATGGCTGAGTGCAAAAACCGCTCGGACTAGGATAAGTGGAAAGAAGCAATTGAAGTAGAGATTGCCTCGCTAAATAAAAGAAAGGTATTTTCGGCAGTTAGTCCAATACCTCTCGGTATCCTACCTGTGAGATATAAATGGGTTTTCATTCGTAAGAGAAACGAAAACAACGAAGTCATGAGGTATAAAGCGAGGCTAGTGGCACAAGGTTTTACGCAAAGACCTGGCGTTGATTTCAATGAAACATACTCTCCGGTCATGAGCGGAATAACGTTCCGATATTTAATCTCATTGGCAGTACAAAATCATCTATCTATGCAGTTAATGGACGTAGTGACAGCATATTTATACGGGTCACTGGATTCTGATATATACATGAAGGTTCCCGATGGAATCCGTATACCAGATAATAAGGCAAATCGTAACATGTATTGCATCAAGTTGCAGAAGTCATTATATGGCTTAAAATAGTCAGGCCGAATGTGGTACAATCGGTTAAGTGAATTCCTTAAGTTGAAGGGATACACAAACAATGATGACTGTCCTTGCGTCTCCATTAAACGGTTCTCGACAAGATTTTGTATCATATAGGTATATGTCGATGATCTTAATATCATTGGCAGCGAAACCGATATTAATGAAGCTCGTCATCATTTAAAGACGGAGTTTGAGATGAAGGACTTAGGTAAAACCATGTATTGCTTAGGTTTACAACTTGAGCATTTACCCAATGGTATATTCGTATACCAATCTGCCTATATTGATAAAATATTGAAGAAATTCAATATGGACAAGGCATATCCTATAAAGACTCCCATGGTAGTAAGATCCTTAGATATTGAGAAGGATCCTTTTAGACCAAGGGGAAAAGAAGAAGAGGTATTAGGACCACAAGTCCCATACCTGAGTGCGATTGGAGCACTTATGTATCTTGCTAACAATACCCAGCCGGATATTGAATTTGCAGTAAATTTATTAGCAAGACATAGTGCTGCACCAACCAAACGTCATTGGGTAGGAGTTAAATCAATTTTCAGATACCTCAATGGCACTAGAGATCTTGGATTATTCTATAGTAGAAGTCAAAATCCTAATCTTATAGGATATACAGATGTTGGTTATTTATCAGATCCCCACAATGGCAGATCACAAACAGGCTTTGTATTCTTGCAAGGTAGCACAACAATATCTTGGAAGTCTACAAAGCAGACTTTAGTATCTACATCAACCAGTCATTCTGAAATAATAGCATTATACGAGGCATCACGCAAATGCGTATGGCTCCGCAGAATGATAAACCACATAATACAATCTTGTGGTATTGGAACGGTTGATACACCGACAATTATCTTTGAAGATAATTCAGCATGTGTTACTCAGATGGAGTCAGGTTATATAAAGAGTAATATGACTAAGCATATTATTCCTAAACTATTCTACCCCCACGAACTCCGAAAGAATGGAGAAATAGAAATCTTGCAAACTAAGTCTTGTGATAATTTAGCTGATCTATTTACAAAGTCTCTACCATATTCATCATTTTCTAAATGCGTTAAAGGAATTGGTATGAGAAGACTTAGAGATTTGCAAAAATCACGGGGAGAATCTCATTAAGATATAACCTACATAAGCATCACATTACACTCTTTTCTTTATATGAGTTTTACTCTTAAGGAGCTTTCTCACATAAAGTTTTTAATGAGATAATGTTAACACATGGTAATTGTCATATTATCTATTTTTCCTCACAGAGGGTTTTCAAGGATAATATATGACATATTGGTCTTTGATCAAAGTGTCTTTAGACTAAGTCTTTAATATTACATAAAGGGTCTATAGACATTGTGAATTATATATATCATGGGATTTTTCTCCTTATTTTCCCACTGGGTTTTTAAGGAGTTTTACCAGATATATCGATATACTTTGGTTTTTCCCACAGGGTTTTCCAAAGCTTTCAAGAATACGATCGACAATCCAATATCAAAGATTCTACAAGATTAAACGGTTCCTTCGCAAGATCTATTGATCAAGGGGGAGTGTTAGGATTAATTAGAGTTAATTAATTAGTGATCAATAGATAAATATAGTTAATTAGAGGAAGGATTAGCATTAACCAATAGGTATCGTACAAGACAAGAAACACCCCTTCCGAAGAGGCATCGTCAGGGCCAAGGCACCGATTCAGTAGATTAGGCAGTTACCATTACTGTAGCATAAATACCTGTATTACTGTACACACAATGAATGAATCACAACAATCATTTTCATTTCACTCGCAACAGGTTTCACTAAAGGGCCGCGTGACTATCATGTCCTGTAATAGGATACTCATTGTTGAGTGTGGTTTGGCCATCCCATGATCTTGAATTGTGAAAAATGCATCTTGATCCTAAAACTTTCCTCAAAGTCGCATGTTGGTTCATAAGTGTCATCATCGGTCTTGATTTGAGAAAAATGCATCTTGATCCTAAAACTTTTCTCAAATTCACGTGCTTGTCCATAAGTGTCTTCATCCCGGACTCCTCGTTGATCGTTCATTGTGTTTAGTTGCAGACGTTTAAATGAACCATTTAGAGAGTTATAATCTTGACAAGATTAGATGGATATCTCTATCTCTATCTCTATCTCTATCTCTATCTCTATCTCTATCTCTATCTCTATCACTATCTCTATTTCTACTTCTAAAAAGAATGAAAGTAAGACTAAAACTTCGTCCGCTTTTTTCCCCCGCCCCAACGGGTCATCCTTTTACCGCTCCCGCGCGACTGCGCCTCTGGCTCCCCCCATGGAATTCCCACCCATTTTCCGCTCGCAACGCGTTTTCTTTCCATCCAATCCGCTCACATCCTCCCTCCCTCCGAAACTCTCGATCTCATCGCACCACCCTGTAAGGAATCAGATGCTCGTAGCCTAAGAGGGGGAGGGGGCGAATTAGGCAATCTAAAACCTTAGCCTATGGCTTCACTAATTTTACACAATAGTAAACTTAGAACATACTATATAGATGTGCAACTAGGGTTGTTCTAGTGTAAAACTCCCACCCCAAAACAAGGTTTGCAACTATAGCCAATCCTAGCATGATACTACTCTAAGAAAGTAAAGGCAAACAAAGATTGCAATAGAGTAAATGCGGAAACGTAAAGGGGATGAGAGGAAGCAAACTCTTGACACGCGATTTATCCCGTGGTATCAGTAGGCACTAAGCCACCCCTAGTCCACGTTGTTGAAGCACTCACACAAGAGTATTGCTTCCGGTCACCAAGTCTCTCCCAAGAGCACCACTTGACTCGCCACAAAGGCTAGCCACTTAGGCACTTGCCAAGCTCCCTTGGTCACCTTGATGCCGCCTCCACTAAGGAGCTTCTCCACCAAGGAAGGGGGTCTCCACGTCCCCCGCACAAAGTGTCCTCGCCGCTCCACACCAAGCCGGAGGGTCGATGACGATTGCCGGTGAGCCACTTAGGCCCCAAGGCTTCCGGTGAACCTTGTACACCTTGATTCACTCAAGAATCACCTCACAAGGTTGGCACAACCTTGCACTCACTCAGCTCTAAGCTACACTAAGCACATACACAAAGCATATGTAAATCTGGATGAGCAATTAAGCACTTGGATGGATTGGATATGATCTTCTAGGTGTCTTGAACTCCTCTGCACTTCCACACAATCCAGCAACCTCAAATGGGTGAGTGGAGGGGGTATAAATAGCCCAAGGCATCAAACTAGCCGTTGGCTAACGACCACTAAAAAAGGTAGCGTCGGATGAACCGATGCTAGATTTTCTAGGGCGTCGGTTCATTCGGTGCCCCTCCCACGTCACATAGCCGTTGAGATTCTCTGACACAACTGCTCCGACGCTATACACCGACGGTGCGTCGGTTCATCCGGTGCTGAAGACCCCGCGGCCAAGTCGTCTCTGTTAGCTTCCACGCGACCGTCGGATAGACCGACGCTTCACCTTGACCAATGCGTCGGATCATCCGGTGCTGAAGGCTTTGTCTTGGCGCGTCTATGTCTTGATTCAAACTGAGCGTCGGATAGACCGACTGTGTCCACACTCAGACCATCGGATCATCCGGTGCTACTATCTTCGCTGCTCTTTCTCTGCAACTCGTCCGACGCATCTAGAAATTGGACCGTCGGTTCATCCGATGGTGCCTAGGGTTTCAACCAATGTACCAATTCGTCTGACGATTGCACCGACACTTGCTATTTGGGTACCGTCGGTTCATCCGACGATGTCTTTTTCCTTCTTTTTCTTCGCGTCTTCAACTTGGATCTTTGCTTCAACTTAACATATTTAACATACTTAACATGCCATTACTTATAGCCTCCAAATATATACTAAGTCCTCAAATTTGCTGTAAGTAACCTAACATGTCTATGGTATGTTAACTTGTGGCATGACATGTTAGCTTGGGCATGGTATGTTAACTTGTTCATGGTATGTTAACATGTGGTAACATCCATGAGACTTATGAATGCCTACAAAAACATGCTAGACAATGTGGTTAGTCCCATTACTTGTGTTAGCATGAATCACCAAAATCAAATCGAACAAATGGAAAATGGGGCCATGTTCGCTACAATCTCCCCCTTTTTGGTGATTTATGACAACACAAGCAAAGCAAGTATAAATTTACAAAAATTGACGAAATTAGAGCCACTTACACTTGCTTGGATGCTTACCATCATCCAAACTCCCCCTAGATCAACCTTCCCCCTTTTCGATCTTCTCTTCCTATGTTCACATTCTCCCCCTTTGGTCTCATATCCTTGAAACCACTAGCTTGCTTTGGTCTCACATTCTCCCCCTTTGGAATAAAATCTCCAAAAAGTCCAAAACAAAAGGGCTCCAAGGAAACTAGCAAGTCCTAGCAAACATAGCTCAAAGAGAAATGTTAAATACAAGGGAGAAAGCCGCATGAACCTTGATCCATGTGTATGATATCAATGAAGATACCACATGTGTGAATAACTAAGGTGGATCACAAGCTCATGAGACTAGCATAATACAAACTAAGCTCCCCCTAAGTGTGTGCACAGAAAGATGGTGTGAAAACAAGTGCACAACTACAAACTTCTAAGACAAGGAAGCTTAGAACATATCACGCAAGGAGGTAGCTTAAAGGACAAGAGATAAGACAAATGGGTTCGTGTTACATTACCACTTGTAGATATCACTTGTAGTCTTTTGATCATTGCATACCTCCGGGGGATGATCCTCTCTACCTTGTTGGCACCACGTTGAGATGAGCCACTTGGAAATGATATCACTAGGTGACACCACTTGAAAAAAGCTTGCATAGAAGACACTTGGGGCACCACATGGATTAGGAATGTATGAGTACGTTGCCTTTGAACTTATATAGAGACATAAGCTCGCAAGGACGTGACTCAATAGCATGAAGCTCATATTGCTATATTCACTCTTTTAGAGATGTTAGATCACATTGAGAGTGAAATAGCATTCTCTTAGAATGAAGTACCGCACCAGAACGCCTCGCGAAGGGACTACATAAGATAGGCTTGAAACAATGTTAGTCCCATAACCAAACCATAAGATGAGCTCCCCCTAGATGTGTGCATTTAGTGTTTGAATCACCAACCAAATGTATGCACATTGTTTATGACAACAAAAGGGAAGCTAACCCTATAGCTTGCTCATGATGCAAAGAGATATATATGAAAACATGCACCATGAAAGAACAAGTGTAGCTTTCCTACACACTAATCAATCCATGTAGGTTGCTCATGGGTTAGCACATGACACAAGCAACCTACCATATGTAAACATTGCAACAAATGCAACCTAAACAAGGCAATGGAGCTACAATGATACATGAGATAAGTTCTAGTTTCCATTACCTCAACCGAGGATCTTGGGCAACACATGACCAATTTGCAAGCTTGGCTTATAGGCTTGAATCTTCTTATCTTGATTGTGCCAAGCCTCCCAAGTCCCCGCACTCATGGCCTTCAAGTGGCCTTTGGAACCCAAACCATTTGAGGCCCCTTCATGTTGATGATGACTTCCTTGGGCACCCAAATGGGTTGGTTCTAACCCTGCTCCTCCTTCATCTTCCCAACCTTGTGTGCAACCACCTTGCCATTAGCCTTCTTCTTGATGACGTAGGTGTTGCTCTTGGTCTTGTTCTTGCAGTTGGGCTTGGTGTAGATGAGGGAGCTCTTGATGGGAGGGTTCAACTTCTTCTTTGCGCCCTTGTCCATCTTCTTGACAAATTGAGGGCATTTGTAGAACTTGTGTCCTTCTCCATGACACTTGTAGCAAGTCACGGTTGCACCCTTCTCAAGCTTCTTCATCATGGGATCACGGTTATCTTAAGAAGGTTGGACTTTGCTCTTCATGTCTTGAGAGATGTCCAGTTGTTCTTCATCGTTCTTGCCCTTGCCCATCAAGCTTGCCAACCTCTCTCGGAGCCATTTCACTTCTTACTTAAGCTCATCATTCTTCTTCCCTATGAGGGAATCACATGTTTCTATAACAACATTCTCATTGCAAGATGGTGAGCATGATTCATCAATTAAATCAATGCAAGAAGTTGAAGCATCTACCTTGGAGATAGGAATTGCACAAGGGATAGATGATTCATCAAGCTCAATGGAATTACTTGTTTTAGTCTCTTTGCTCTCAAGCTTAGATTTTAGCTCATCACACTCCTTGCTAAGCAATTTGAATTTGCACAACAATTGTTCATAATTTGTAGCAAGGGTTGCACTAAGATTATTGAGAGCATTGAGTTCTTTAATTTCATTAGCTTGTTTCTTAAGCATTCCTTTTTGCTCATGGACTAGCTCAACAATATCATCAAGAGAGGTGGTGTCGGATTCGTCATCACTTACATTGCTCTCCATACCTTTGGCCATAAGGCACATGTGTAGTGATGATGAAGGACCTTGCATGAAGCGGGTGGTGAAGTTCTTTCTTGATTCATCACTTGAGCTAGAAGAACTTGATTCTCTACCACTTGTCCACTCACGGACGGCGATAATTTCTTCTTGCCTTTTTCTCCTCTCCTTGACCACCTTCTTCTTGGGCTTGTACTCGATCTTGGTGAACTTGATGTGTTGATGATGACGCCCTTCTGTCAAGTGGACGTTGTAGCCGTACATGTTGACTTTCTTCTCATACTTGAAGATCTTCACGTACTCGGCCACCATGGATTCAACCTCTTCATCACTTGAGGAATCTCCATCGTCACCGTCATCACCATCGTCCTCGCTTGAGCTTCCATGAGTAGCCATCCTACTCAACATCTTCTCTTGTTGGCTTGAGAGAGAATGACATGTAGTTGGAGAGGATGGTTCTAGGAGCTTTTCTTGGGGCGCCTTCTTTGACTTGGGCATGAGTTGAAGCTCGTGTGCCATAATCTTGCTCAAGATATGAGATGGCTTCAAATCTTCGAGCTTCTTCTCGTAGATGATTGCCTTCGCCAAGTCATAATCGGGCTTCCGGAGACTTTGAAGGATCTTGCGGTTGATATTCAAGTCTATGATGTCCTTCACACCTAAAGCATTTATCTCATTGACAAGCACATTTAAGCGTGAGTACATAGATTCGGCATTTTCATTTGCAAGTTGCTTAAAGCTATTGAATTCCTCAAGGAGACAATCGTAGCATTCATTAGCAACTTCTTTTGAACCCTCATTTTGCTCCTTGATGGTTTTCCATAGCTCATGAGCATTTTCACAAGTAAAAACTCTATTAAAAACGCCTACATCTAGAGAGGACAAAATGATACTCTTAGCAATCACATCATATTGCTTTTTCTTCTTAGTACCATTTTTCATGCCCTCATCGGTGACTCTCCAAACATCAAGGTCCTTTGCATGGAGATAGGCCTCCATGAGAACGTCCCACCGAGGATAGCACGTGCCATCGAAATGTGGAGCGAAACCTAAGGTATCCACCCCTTTCATTCCTCTATAGAGCAACTTACTAGGCGGTGAAGCCTAACCGTTCCAATGAGCCGGTTTTCACAATTTACCAATCAAATTGGCGTATCCTTGTGAAGGAAGTGAGTCCCGGCTCTGATGCCACTTGTAAGGAATCGGATGCTCATAGCCTAAGTGGGGGAGGGGTGAATTAGGTAATCTAAAACCTTAACCTATGGCTTCACAAATTTTACACAATAGTAAACTTAGAACATACTATCTAGATGTGCAACTAGGGTTGTTCTAGTGTAAAACTCCCATCCCAAAACAAGGTTTGCAACTAATAGCCAATCATAGCATGATACTACTCTAGGAAAGTAAAGGCAAACAAAGATTGCAATAGAGTAAACGCAGAAATGTAAAGGGGATGAGAGGAAGCAAACTTTGACACGCGATTTATCCTGTGGTATCGGTAGGCACTAAGCCACCCCTAGTCCACGTTGTTGAAACACTCACACAAGAGTATTGCTTCCCGGTCACCAAGTCTCTTCCAAGAGCACCACTTGACTCGCCCCAAAGGCTAGCCACTTAGGCACTTGCCAAGCTCCCTTGGTCACCTTGATGCCGCCTCCACTAAGGAGCTTCTCCACCAAGGAAGGGGGTCTCCACATCCCTCGCACAAAGTGTCCTCGCCGCTCCACACCAAGCCGGAGGGTCGATGACGATTGCCGGTGAGCCACTTAGGCCCCAAGGCTTCCTGCGAACCTTGTACACCTTGATTCACTCAAGAATCACGTCACAAGGTTGGCACAACCTTGCACTCACTCAGCTCTAAGCTAAGCCTAGCACTAAGCACATACACAAAGCATATGCAAGTCTATGGATGAGCAATTAAGCACTTGGATGGATTGGATATGATCTTCTAGGTGTCTTGAACTCCTCTGCACTTCCACACAATCCAGCAACCTCAAATGGGTGAGTGGAGGGGGTATAAATAGCCCATGGCATCAAACTAGCCGTTGGCTAACGGCCACTGAAAAAGGTAGCGTAGGATGAACCGATGATAGATTTTCCAGGGCGTCGGTTCATCCGGTGCCCCTCCCACGTCACATTACCGTTGAAATTCTCTGACACAACTGCTTCGACGCTATACACCGATGGTGCGTCGGTTCATCCGGTGCTGAAGACCCCGCGGCCAAGTCGTCTCTGTTAGCTTCCACGCGACCGTCGGATAGACCGACGCTTCACCTTGACCAAGGCGTCAGATCATTCGGTGTTGAAGGCTTTGTCTTGGCGCGTCTCTGTCTTGATTCAAACTGAGTGTCGGATAGACCGACGGTGTCCACACTCAGACCGTCAGATCATCTGGTGCTACTATCTTCGCTGATCTTCCTCTGCAACTCGTCTGATGCATCTAGAAGTTGGACCGTCGGTTCATCCGATGGTGCCTAGGGTTTCAACCACTGTACCAACTCGTCCGACGATTGCACCGAGGCTTGCTATTTAGGTACCGTCGGTTCATCTGACGGTGTCTTTTTCCTTATTTTTTCGCGTCTTCAACTTGGATCTTTGCTTCAACTTAACATATTTAACATACTTAACATGCCATTACTTATAGCCTCCAAATATATACTAAGTCCTCAAATTTGTTGTAAGTAACCTAACATGTCCAAGGTATGTTACCTTGTGGCATGACACGTTAGCTTGGGCATGGTATGTTAACTTGTGCATGGTATGTTAACATGTGGTGACATCCATGAGACCTATGAATGCCTACAAAGACATGCTAGACAATGTGGTTAGTCCCATTACTTGTGTTAGCATGAATCACCAAAATCAACTAGAACAAATGGCAAATGGGCCCATGTTTGCTACAATCTCCCCCTTTTGGTGATTTATGACAACACAAGCAAAGCAAGCATAAATTTGCAAAAATTTACAAAATTAGAGCCACTTACACTTGCTTGGATGCTTAGCATCATCCAAAGCCCCTAGATCAACCTTCCCCTTTTCGATCATCACTTCCTATGTTCACATTCTCCCCCTTTGGTCTCATATCCTTGAAACCACTAGCTTGCTTTGGTCTCACATTCTCCCCTTTTGGAATAAAATATCCAAAAAGTCCAAAACAAAAGGGCTCCAAGGAAACTAACAAGTCCTAGCAAACATAGCTCAAAGAGAAATGTTAAATACAAGGGAGAAAGCCACATGAACCTTGATCCATGTGTATGATATCAATGAAGATACCACATGTGTGAATAACTGAGGACCATGTGTGGTTCGAGGACCGGTGGATGGTCGCTTCCTTGTGTGATGAGTGATTGACAATGTTGTGTGGACTGATTCTTGGCTAAGTACTGCAGGTGCAGGTTGCGGCTTGACTCATGTTGGTGCAGGTGAAGAACAAGCGCGAAAGGTCGTTGCCGGTGAGGCCTCCAGGTGTGGAGAAGACAAGTAGGCTTCGTTCGAGGGACCCGGTGACCAGCGGGGTCAAGTGCGGGCTGCATGGTGGCATGAACAGCAAGGTGAAGTCGTGGACGGTTTCTTGGTACAGCCTCAAAACCAAGGTCTGAAAGGATCGAGGCAATGTGGCCTAGAGGGGGGGTGAATAGGCCTGCACACAGAATTTAAACTTTTTCTGCGAAAACAGTGTCAGACCTCGGAACCTCCGAGATTATTCTCGGAACCTCCGAACGAGGCAGCCTCCGAGAATAAACTCAGAACTTCCGACAGCTGTTAGAACAGAGCACAAATAACAAGAGCTGCAAGAAACTTGAAGGAAACCAGATCTAGTAAATTCTAAGAGGTACTTAGGACCTAGCAAGAGTATTTCTAAGCAAAGTACAAGCTAGCAAGGTACCACAAAGTAGATCGGGAGCAAACCCTAATAGATCTAGTCAAGCACAAGCATGAACAAGTAAGTAAAAGAGAACACGCATGAGACACTGATTTATCCCGTGGTTCAGCTCGCCACAAAGGCTTGCTTACGTCCACGTTGTTGAGGAGGCCACCAAAGGCTCGGACCACTAAGGTCAACTCCTCTCTCACACCTATCACTTTGGGTAATAGGTGGAGGCTTTCCACTAGAATCACAAGGGGTAATACAAACACCTTGGAGCTTCCACAAAT
The DNA here is from genome assembly GCA_947561735.1 of Cenchrus americanus. Taxonomy (NCBI): domain Eukaryota; kingdom Viridiplantae; phylum Streptophyta; class Magnoliopsida; order Poales; family Poaceae; genus Cenchrus; species Cenchrus americanus. The sequence goes on from OX387239.1 coordinate 150,394,404, forward strand.
CGGTTTGGAGAGCTTCCAAGGACCTCTATCCGTCTAGGAGCAAAGCTCCAAGAGTAATAGATCCACCAAGCTTGCTAGGGTTCTTCCAAGTGCTCAAGTTTCAAGGGAGAAGGGATTGGCTCACTAACTCACTTCAAGAATCCACTCTCAATCAATGCTAGGCAAGGATTTGGAAGAGAGTAGGTTAGGAGTGAATGCTAGGTGAGAGAAAACAGTAGCAACCGCGTTCTGAGCCAGAGGAGGAAGAAGATAACCGTTGGGGGACTGTGGGGTATAAATACCCCCAGATCCAGAACAGTAACGGTCATATTCCAGAGTTCGGAACCTCCGAGAAAAATCTCGGAACCTCCGACTTTTGAAAACTCTGCAGACTGTAGCCCGTACGGTCGGAACCTCCGAGAAAACTTTCGGAACCTCCGAACAGCAAACAGCAGAAGCAGAACAGCTGCAGGTTACTTCCCTTGGGGTGAGGATTAGGGTTTAGGAGAGATGGATCATGAGCACTTGAAAACCACCCTAACTCACCATTAGTATCCCTCTTGATAGTACGGATTGTCCTATACTCAAATTCAAAAGATAAAATAAATAAACTCCTTCAAGTAGCATAGGCAATCTTCTTTGTAACAAGTTGAGGGGTCTCCAATCAATCTTATGCACCTGTGATAATAACTTTATGCTGCACAACAAACTCAAAGGCTCATTAGCTCTTTAATTGTGTGGTCAACATCACCAAAACCCTCATAGGGCTTGATTGCACTTACAATCTCCCCCTTTTTGGTAAATGTTGACAACCCAATTAAAGTTTACAATTTAATTTGAAAGATTGAGCTTTTGATGATTTGAGTACAAGTCTCCCCCTCAATGTATGCATGTGCCTTTTGAATAGGAAAAATGTCATGACCGACAATTTAATTGCATACATTGTGAGTAAAAGTGTCAAGAAAGTTGTACTCAAGCCATCGAGGGGTGCAAAAGAGGTGTAGCAGATAATACGTGATGCATATGCCATGTGAAAACACTCAGAGAGTTATCTGTTAGCAGAGTTCGGAACCTCCGAGAAAGTTTCCGGAACCTCCAGAGGTTGGAGCCTCCGGAAAAATCCTCAGAACCTCCGAGGTCTGCAACAGATACTCCAACAGATAACAACAATACACAGGCAAAAACAACAGATAAGACCAGAAGATAGCAGCTAGATAAGGATAACAGCATTCAACACATCTAGCCCTATTACAGCCATCACACAGTTTTAAAGTTTTGCAAAACCCCTACAACCATGACCAGATCCTGCTTGCCAACAGAGGCAAGCTAAAAGTTTTACAGCAGTTCAACAAATTTCCACCAGGAGTTTATGAGAGAAGTTAGCACTCTCATCTCACCAAAAGAACAAAAGAATGTTTCTGAGGTTAGCAGGCCAACAAGGAGCTTCAGGTCTTCAGATGCTTCTCAATCTTCATCTCTCCCCCTTTGTCAACAGTTTAACAAAAAGGAAAGAAAAGAAGAGAGGAAGTGGGAACAGAACCTAGAGAAGTCACTCCTCATCACTGAAGTCAGAGTCCTCCTCTTCTGCTTCGGGGACGTCTTGTCGAGCCAAGGTCGAGCCGGATGAAAGATCTATGGGCCTTCGACGAGGCCTCCCGGCCAGCAGCCTTCCTCCCGAGTCTTGTACCGGATGAGGACCCCATTGCCTTCTTGCTGCTGAGCCTCTTTCCTTAGCCCGGCCATTTTTGCACCAAGTGGTTCTTCATCTTCTTCATCCGCAGACAAAGGGGGCAGCGGGAGTATCCTCAGCCATGGGAGTAGCAGGCTCCTGCTCACCCTCATCCTCACTGGTGGTGTACTCTGGAAAATCAGGGAAGAGGGGAGGAGGGTGGTGCATGGCATCAAAGGACAGCCCCTGGTGTTTTAGCAATCTGTTCATGTCCTCCCTGAGCTCAAAAAGCTGATGGGAAGTCCATCTGCAGTACCTCCAGGTGTCCCTAACCATCCCTCTGAGCTTGTGAAGACCAGCAGGCATGGGAGCCTTGCTGGATCCTCCTTCTCCTACTGCTGGACCAGATCTGGATGGCTTGGTGCTGGCCTTCTTAAGGATGTGCTCCTCCACAATGTGCTGCTTCTTCTGATGCTGCCACTGCTTGACTTGATAGGAAGCATGCTCAACATCTTTCTTGTAGCTGACTCCTGAAACCATCTCTATCATGTACATCAGATAAGGGGCATAGGGTAGGTTGCACTTCCCACTCTCTGTCACTTCTACCAGGTTGTACCAAATAAATCTGCTCACAGAGAATGGCCTAGCTCCAGGCAGCAGCCTAGCCAACAGGTTTGGTGCAAACCTCCTAAGACTAGTTGAGTCACTGCCCCCCTTTGGGTAAATGGTTTCCCTGAACATATTGTTGAGCACATAGAAAAGCGAGGATTTCAGAAGCAAATGGTGGAGCCACGCCCAAGTTCCTCATACTCATAAGCGCAGCAATTTTGTTGGGGTTCATGTGGGCCTCAAAATGGATGATATCAGCTTCCCTGTCCTCCTTGCTGAACCCAAACAGCCTAGCAAAAGTAAGAAAATCTATTTTGTAGTGTACTCCTTCTGTCATCCAGTGGATAGTTTCCTTGTTGTCTTCATGAAAGAATGTGGCATGAAACTGAGCTAGAACCTCTATATTCCAATCATACTTGAAACTCATGATGTCCCTCATCCTATACTTATCAACCAAATCCAGCACCTCCTCCTTGACAGGTTCCTCTGCTGCCTCCAAATGAGTGAAGTCTATCCACTTCATCTTGATTAGCTTCATCTTGGTATTGAGGACAGTTTCATAGAACTTGAAGTGAAAGACAGACCAAAACCTGTAATCAATGGCTGCCATCTTAGGGTTTACATAAGGATTTTCCTCTCTTGCTTTCTTGACCAAGAAACCAGCTCCATCATAGTTGGTGTGTTCAATGTACACTGAGTTGTCATACTTGGTTGGAGGATGCCTTTTGAGCAGACCCTTGTGGTACTTGAGATAGGTGGAATCTATCTCTCCTAGAGGCATGTCATCTTCTAGCTCTATTGGAATGGTTTTGCCTTCAATCCCTCCATTATCATCAACATGGGCAGCAGACCCCCGAGCCTCCGCTCCCCGACAAGCCGCCACCTCTCGCCTCTCCTAGGAGTGGCCTTTCCTCCGCCCGCCATTGTCCCCTGCTGCTGCTCTTGCTGCTAACTTGAAGGCCCTCTCACCAGCAGGTGTCTCAAAAGGAGGCCTCTGCCTCTTGGTGTAGGTCTTGTCCACAGGAGTGCCAGACATCTGAAGAGAGACAAGTGAACAGCAGATAAGAATGGGATTAGGGCTGATAAGGATAGAGGAGCAAGATTAGCATGATGTTCAATTGATTTCTTTTCAGTGGAATTTTGAATCACGCTCCCGTCACTTGTTAGTACGTACATCGGAACCTCCGAGAAAGTTTCCGGAACCTCCGGAGGTTGGAGCTTCGCGAAAATTCTCGGAACCTCCGAAGTCGTTGTACGCGACAGAGGAAGCTTCTCTTGATTCAACTTTCAACCGAATTTTGATCAATAAAGCAATCATGACTCAAATTAGCTAGGACAGTGGAAAAAGGATGTTACAGTCAAGTGAAGTTCGGTGGAACTTTGAATCAAGGTCACCTACGGTGGGTTAGCGTAGTTCGAACCTCCGAGAATTTTCTCGTAACCTCCGAACCTCTCGACAACCTACCGCATTCTCACATTTGATTCAACTTTCAACTAAACCTAGCCCTTACTTGCAACACGGGCATTTGGGAGCGGGATACATAGGCAACAATCTACAGATTTCAAGATGTAGAACCCTAACAAAGATGCGGCATCTAGGAATCTAGGTTAGGTTAGGATATGGCCATCGAGTACCTTGATTTGGATCAAGGAGAAGGACGATGCGGATCTTCAACTCTTGTGCACGCCAAGGAGTCGACGAACCGATGCGGATTGGAGCCTTCTTCTTCTTCACGTATGGGGATCCGAGCGATCCCTCCCTTGGCACTCTCCGGCAAACAGCCGACCCACGAACGAGGGAGGCGGCTCACCTTCGGCCGGTAGCCCGCGAAAGGTGAGGTCACCGCGCGAGGGAAGCGGCGCGGGGGCGTGAGGCGGTGAGGCCGTGGAGAGTACGGTGCGGTTTCGCGTCGGGAGAGAGAGAGAGAGAGGGAGGCGGTGAAATTAGATCTGAGTGGGTTGACCGCGGTGAAAAGGGAAAGGTTGGTTTTACCCTAGGTAAAGAATATTCCGCGAAGATGCTTTATTCCCTTTTGACTCCCCTTCGGTTGAGACTGAGAGCTAAGTCTATAAAGATTGGAGCTTCCGAAGATTTTCTCAGAACTTCTGAGGCCCGGAGCCTCCAAGGATTTTCTCGGAGCTTCCGAAAACTTAAATTCCAGAGACAGCTAGCTTCTACTCCTTTTGAGATTTTGAACTTTCTATCAACTGAGATACTTAGGTCATGGTACCCTTGACTCAAGTGGCTAGAAAACAAGCAATCACACACACAACAATAGCCACTTAAGACAAGTTAGGGATAAGCAAATAGATTTTGAAGAACCTTTAAGATGGAGTTTTCAAACACATTTTTCAAACAAATTTTTCAGAGATAGCTAACAGATTTGAAGCAAACAAATATGGCATGCTAGAGATCAAACCACGCAACGAGAATCAAGAATATTTAGTTCATTCCTTAAACTACAAAACCTTGACTCATCGAGAGGTTTAGTGAAGATATCGGCTAGTTGCTTGTCGGTGCTCACATGACTTAAAACGATATCTCCTTTGGCTTCGTGGTCTCTCAAGAAGTGATGACGGATGTCTATATGTTTTGTGCGAGAATGGCTTACGGGGTTGTTTGCAAGCTTTATGGCACTTTCATTGTCACACAAAAGTGGGATATGGGAAAAGTGACATCCGTAATCTTTTAAGGTTTGCTTCATCCAAAGTAGTTGAGCACAACATGTGCCGGCCGCAACATACTCGGCCTCGGCGGTGGAAAGGGCTACTGAGTTTTGCTTTTTAGAACTCCAAGACACTAGAGACCTACCAAGGAATTGCCAAGTCCTCGATGTACTCTTTCTATCTACTTTACAACCGGCATAATCGGAATCCGAATAGCCAAGTAGATCGAAAGTGGAGCCCTTAGGATACCACAAGCCAAGGTTAGGGGTATGCACTAGATATCTCAAGATCTCTCTTTACGGCCATGAGATGGCACTCTTTCGGGGTTAGCTTGAAATCTAGCACACATGCACACACTAAGCATAATATCCGGCCTAGATGCACATAAGTAAAGAAGAGAGCCAATCATGGAGCGATATACCTTTTGATCCACGGATTTCCCTTCTTCATTGAGGTCCATGTGTCCATTGGTAGGCATTGGAGTCTTGATGGGCTTTGCCTTGTCCATGTCAAACTTCTTTAACATATCCCTTGTATACTTGGTTTGACATATGAACGTTCCTTCTTTAGCTTGTTTGATTTGAAATCCAAGAAAGAACTTGAGCTCACCCATCATGGACATCTCAAACCTCTTTGTCATCACTCTACTAAACTCTTCACAAAAAGTTTCATTAGTACTACCAAATATTATGTCATCGACATATATTTGGCACACAAAAATATGACCATCAACTTTTCTAGTAAAGAGAGTAGCATCGGCTTTGCCTATCTCAAAGCCTTGCTTAAGCAAGAAATCCTTAAGGCATTCATACCATGCTCTTGGTGCTTGCTTTAGCCCATAGAGCGCCTTATGGAGTTTGTAGACATGATTAGGACGCTTGGGATCTTCAAAACCCAGTGGTTGCTTAACATATACTTCTTCGGAGAGTGGTCCATTGAGAAATGCACTTTTGACATCCATTTGGTAGAGCTTGAAGTCATGATGGGCAGCGAAAGCTAGTAAAAACCGAATTGCTTCAAGTCTTGCTACCGGTGCATATGTTTCTCCAAAGTCAAGCCCTTCAACTTGGGTGTATCCTTGAGCAACCAATCTTGCTTTGTTTCTAGTCACAACACCAAACTCATCTTGCTTGTTCCGAAAGACCCATTTGGTGCCAATGATGTTTGTATTCGGTCTTTCTACCAACTCCCACACTTGGTTTCTTTCAAAGTTGTTCAACTCCTCTTGCATAGCCATCACCCAATCCGGATCCTCGAGAGCTTGCTCTACCTTGGTTGGTTCAAGAGAGGAAACAAAAGAGTAAAATGCACAAAAATTCTTAAGACGAGAACGAGTTGTTACCCCTCTCCTTATGCTCCCAAGAATATTGTCAACGGGATGATCCCGTTGAATGACTTGATGTACACGAGGATGTGATGGTCCAAGAGGTTGATGTAGAGGTTGATCTTCATCATCTTCATCAGCTTGGGGCTCAGATGTACTTCCTTGGACATCCCCTTGCTGATCGCCTCCTGGGTTCAGGGTGTCTTGTTGTGTTGAACTTCCAGACCTCGGAACCTCCGGAGAATTTCTCGGAGGTTGGGTTCCGATGTCGGGCTCCCGAACCTCCGAAGAAATTCCTCGGAACCTCCGAAGTCCGCACTCGCTCCCGAATCGGTGGCTTCGGCCCTTCGAGTGGTGTTGAGGCTTGTGCTTGGTTTTCATCTTCCTCTTGTGCCCTCAACCGGTCTAACATCACCTATGGCCATTTGCTTGATTGCTCCACAAGATGGCTTCTCTTTACCTACAACATTTAAATCAACTTGCTCCACTTGAGAGCCATTAGATTCATCAAAGGTCAAATCTACCGTGACTTCAATCCTCCCGTGGTTAGATTGAAGACTCGATAAGCATGCTCATTTGGACCATAACCAAGAAGAAATCCTTCGTCAACCTTTGGTGCAAACTTAGAGGTTCGGGGTCTCTTGTTTAGAATGAAACATTTGCACCCAAACACTCTAAAGTAAGACACCTTGGGCTTTTTACCGGTAATAAGCTCATAGGAGGTCTTCTTGTGAAACTTGTGAAGATAGAGGCGGTTGATTGCATGGCAAGCCGTGTTGATAGCTTCGGCCCAAAAGATGTCTTGAGTCTTGTACTCATCCAACATGGTTCTTGCCATCTCGATAAGAGTTCTATTCTTCCTCTCAACCACCCCATTTTGTTGAGGGGTATAAGGTGCTGAAAATTCATGCTTGATGCCCTCTTCATCAAGAAATTCTTCAACATAGGTGTTCCGGAACTCCGAGCCATTATCACTTCTCACTTTCTTGATTGGTAGCCCAAATTCCCTTTGTGCTCTTCTAATGAAGGTCTTCACCTTTCCTTGCACTTCACTCTTGTCAAACACAAAGAACACCCACGTGAAGCGAGAATAATCATCAACAATAACCAAGCCATATTTGTTACCGCCAATACTTATGTAGGCCACCGGTCCAAATAGATCCATGTGGATGAGCTCCAATGGGCTTGAAGTAGTGAGGATGCTATTTGGTGGGTGAGGTGCTCCTACTTGCTTTCCGGCTTGGCATGCTTTGCAAATCCTATCTTTCTCAAAATGTACATTTGTTAGTCCAAGGATGTGTTCATCTTTCAAAAGTTTGGCCAAGTTCCTCATGCCAACATGGGCTAGACGGCGATGCCAAAGCCAACCCATGCTAGATTTTGCCACTAGACAAGTCTTGGGAGAAACTTTACTTTTGTTGAGATCAACTAGGTAAAGCCTCCCCCCTCAAGCGACCCGTGAGGACAATAGAGGAATCCTCCCTTTTTATGATGGACACATCCTTATCCGTGAAGTGGCAATCAAAACCAATCTCACTAAGTTGTGAAACTGATAATAGATTGTAACCCAACGGATCAACATGAAGAACATTCGTAATTGAGTAATTTTGAGATATAGGGATATCACCTACACCGATGACTTCTCCTTTAGTATCCCCTCCATATGCAATGGTTTCCCTTGGTCCTTCCAAATGGAGATAGGATGAGAACATACTCTTTCTCCGGTCATATGATGTGTACATCCGCCGTCAAGCACCCAACTTGAACCACGGGAGGAGTATGCCTACAAAACAATTTAGTTCCTTCTTTTAGGTCCCCAATTTGACTTGGGGCCTTCCACGTTAGCAACCAAAACTTTTGGAACCCATAGTGATCTTTTCACATATATGTTGGACTCATTTCCAACATACGTGGCAACAACTTTACCAACATTGTTGCGTCTCAACACATAGCTAGGAGGTATGTCTCTAGATGCATGGGCTTTGCTTTTGTTGGGACTCAAGTTTCTTCTAGGCACCATTGGATGATTTTCAACCTGCATACAAGTGTTAGATACCCGGAACCATGTCATTTCCGAGTTTTACTCCTTTTCTTTGTCCCGTCCTTGCGGTTCCCGAACTTCCGAGAATTTTCTCGGAACCTCCGAGTTGGACGTCCGAGCTGCTCGGGTGGCTTCCGGACTCCGAACCTCCGGCTTGGAGGTCGGAACCTCCGGGTCCGGGAGAACGAAATCCGTAACTCTTGAATTCAAGGCATTCTTTTTCCTTGATGATTTTTCTTTCATTGGTCTTGCCACCTTCAATGTATCCAAAGCACGGATTCTTGCTCTTCTCTAACACTTTCTTCTTGGTGAATCTTGGCCTTTTGTTTTCTTCACCCATGCATCCTCTAGCTATGATTGAGTTCAACCTAGCAACTTCTTTCTTCAAAGCTTCCATATTAGCAAGGTTAGTGGCATAAGATTCAACATCAATGTTATGACATCTATCACAGCCCTTGCTAGTAGAAGCACTAGAGTCGCCTTTTATTTTCGAGGGATGTGAGGTGCTACTCCAAAGGAGGCTATATTGCTCCTCAAGCTCTTCATTCCTCAACTTGAGAGAATCACATTGAGCTTGAGTGACAGTAAGGTCCTCCTTGAGAGTAGCTATGACACTCTTTGCTTGGTTGATTTCCAAACGCAAAGTCTCAATCTCACTTCTATCGGAGATAATGGTGTCTTGGCTTTTCTCTAGTTCAACTATTAACTTAGCCATAAAGTCCCTAGATTGCTCATCCATTTTACGAACAAGTTGGTTAGCTTCTTCGTCACTAGTATCATCACTAGAGTCCATTTCCGACTCATCACTAGGTTGAGGAAAGGGTTTTGGGGCAGTTTTTACCTTCTCACCCTTGGCCATGAGACAATGAATGGAAGTGCTCTCTTCATCATCGGTCAAATTGTTGAACAATCTTGAGGTGGAGGGAAGCTTTTTGATAGCCACGGTTGCAACTTTCTTCCCTTCCTCTTCACTAGAGCTTTCATCCCCGGAGTTCCATTCATGACCGATGTGGGCTTCACCACCATAGTGTCTTCTCTTGTAATGTGGCTTTTGATCTTTCTTATAGCTCCCTTTACCCTTGTCATTTCTGTTTTCTTTCTTCTCATTAGGACAGTCAAGAATAAAGTGCTCGGTACTCCCACAATTGTAACAAGTTCTCTTTTTCTTGCTAGGAAACTTCCTCTTGGCAAACTTGTAACCTTGCTTCTTCAACCCTCTCTTGTAGGTCTTCATGAACAAGGCCATGTCCCCAATCTCAACATGACAACCTTCATCTTCATCTTCACTTGAATCACTTGTGGAGCTTGCTACTTCCACCCTATTGGACTTTGACTTGAGAGGCTTGGAAGAAGTGGTATGCTTGGATGAGGATGAGGGTTTGCTTGACTTGTGGGAGTGGAGAGCCACCTCTTTAACCTTCAAGTTGTTTAACTTAGCCTCCAACTCCCCAATCTTCTTTCTATGTTGAATTTCCTTGTCCATGAGCTCATGTGTGAGAATTCTACCAAGAACATCATTTGGAGAGAGTTCCTCAAATCTTTTCTTCTCTCTAATCAAGGTGACTAGAGTAGGATTCCTTGGTGCAAAAGCTTCCAACATCACTTTCACAACAAAGTGGTCATCTAACTCATCACCACCTAGACCTCTTATCTTCCCAACAATAACCATCATCCTATCAAACATCTCTTGTGGCCCCTCTCCATCAAAGATAGTAAATCTATTGAGCTCGGCCATCAATATATTGATCTTGGATTTCTTGACCTTGTCAACACCCTCATGTGCAATGTGGAGAATGTCCCAAATCTCCTTGGCAATCTCAAGTCCACTAACACGGTTATACTCTTGAGCATTCAAGGCACTAAGGAGGATGCTTGTAGCTTGACCATTCCTTCTTATGTTGCGTCGGTCAATTGGAGTGAGGTTCCTAAAATCTTTGGGATCTTCAAAACCTACACACACAACATTCCACAATTCCAAGCTTAAGCCAATTAAATAAGCTTTCATCATATGCTTCCATTTGGCAAAATTAGTCCCATCGAATTGGGGTAATTTGCCAAGGGGAATAGTCACTTCATCCTTGGACTTGACATCCAAAGAATCATAGTTAAAGGATACGCTTTTGTAGTCGTTCTTTGCTTTAGACTTTGACTTTGGCTTGATGGTTCGCTTGGGAATTCTTGTGCCGTAGTACTCATCATCATCATCTCCATTCTCACTAGATGGGGACGACGATGAGGATGATGAGGATGGTGATGGAGATGGTGAAGGTGTTCTTTTTCTTCTTCTCTTTTCTTCTTTCTTTCTCCTCTTCTTCTTTTCTTGCTTGCTGTCTTCTTTCTTCTTTTCTTCTTCTTCTTCTTTCTTCTTGTTCTCTTTCTTGCTTTTCTTGCTTCCTTCCTTGGAGCCTTCCTTCGACCTTTTTGAGCTTTTCGAACTTCTCTTGAGCTGATGTATCACCTACTTCCGAGGCATCACTTTCGGCCTCGCTTGGTATGTCTTCAAACTCCTCCTCTTCGTGCTTGTCATCATCACTTGCCATATCCTCACACGGTTAAGTGCTTACGAGGATGACCCGCTCTGATACCAATTGAAAGGATCGAGGCAAAGTGGCCTAGAGGGGGGGTGAATAGGCCTGCACACAGAATTTAAACTTTTTCTGCGAAAACAGTGTCAGACCTCGGAACCTCCGAGATTATTCTCGGAACCTCCGAACGAGGCAGCCTCCGAGAATAAACTCGGAACTTCCGACAATTTGTTAGAACAGAGCACAAATGACAAGAGCTGCAAGAAACTTGAAGGAAACCAGATCTAGTAAATTCTAAGAGGTACTTAGGACCTAGCAAGAGTATTTCTAAGCAAAGTACAAGCTAGCAAGGTACCACAAAGTAGATCGGGAGCAAACCCTAATAGATCTAGTCAAGCACAAGCATGAACAAGTAAGTAAAAGAGAACACGCATGAGACAACGATTTATCCCGTGGTTCGGCTCGCCACAAAGGCTTGCTTACGTCCACGTTGTTGAGGAGGCCACCAAAGGCTCGGACCACTAAGGTCAACTCCTCTCTCACACCTATCACTTTGGGTAATAGGTGGAGGCTTTCCACTAGAATCACAAGGGGTAATACAAACACCTTGGAGCTTCCACAAATCGGTTTGGAGAGCTTCCAAGGACCTCTATCCGTCTAGGAGCAAAGCTCCAAGAGTAATAGATCCACCAAGCTTGCTAGGGTTCTTCCAAGTGCTCAAGTTTCAAGGGAGAAGGGATTGGCTCACTAACTCACTTCAAGAATCCACTCTCAATCAATGCTAGGCAAGGATTTGGAAGAGAGTAGGTTAGGAGTGAATGCTAGGTGAGAGAAAACGAGTAGCAACCGCGTTCGAGCCGAGGAGGAAGAAGATAACCGTTGGGGACCGTGGGGTATAAATACCCCCGCATCCGAACGATAACGGTCATATTCCGGAGTTCGGAACCTCCGAGAAAAATCTCGGAACCTCCGACTTTTGAAAACTCTGCATCGTAGCCGTACGGTCGGAACCTCCGAGAAAATCTTCGGAACCTCCGAACAAAGAAACAACGAGCAAAACGACTTGTGTTACTTCCCTTGGGGTGAGGATTAGGGTTTAGGAGAGATGGATCATGAGCACTTGAAAACCACCCTAACTCACCATTAGTATCCCTCTTGATAGTACGGATTGTCCTATACTCAAATTCAAAAGATAAAATAAATAAACTCCTTCAAGTAGCATAGGCAATCTTCTTTGTAACAAGTTGAGGGGTCTCCAATCAATCTTATGCACCTGTGATAATAACTTTATGCTGCACAACAAACTCAAAGGCTCATTAGCTCTTTAATTGTGTGGTCAACATCACCAAAACCCTCATAGGGCTTGATTGCACTTACAAGGTCGAGCCGGGACTACGTGGGAGACGATTCATGAGTGGAGATTGGCGGAGGCTACAACGAGTTCGCGGGGTTTGCAGTGGTTCACCAGAAAACCACTGGGTTACTCGGTTGAGCCACAAAACTGAGGCCGAAGACTCGACTAGGAGGTGTGGCCAGCCCAGGCCGGTTCAACCGCCCAGGAGGGGCGGTCAGACCGCCTGGGCCGGTCAGATTGCCCGGGCCGGTCTAACCGCCCAGGGGGCGATCTGACCGCACTGGTCGCTAGCGCCGAGATGCTTCGAAGCGGAGGACACGCGTCGGGATCGCAAGGCTTGTGTCGAGGCTAAGCAGGTTGCGGTCGCCGGGCATCCGTCCGATGAAGAAAATCTGAAGATTTCCAAATTCTCCCTTGAGGGGCTTGTATCCCTAGTGTTAAGTAAGGGTAGTTTAGTCTTTTGGGTGCCTCCATATACACTCATTGAGTGGATGGATGGCAGCCAACTCTTGGAACCCTAGCTTATTTGTTTTTCCATTTTCGTTCTCCTTTTACCCTAGTTTTTCCTAGGGCTAGCTTGAGAGCTTCATGTGAGATCTAGAGAGAGGGATGGATGTTTGGGTGGCAAGCTAGACTTTGTACGAACCTTCATGGTATGTATAGATGGTTCGACGTTGTTCCTCAAGGTGGTGAAGTGTTTTTCCCGTCCTTCTTTGTGGTGATTTTCGGAGCTCTTTGTTGGCGGTGTTTTGAGGACGATTTCTTGGTGTTTTTGGTGGGTGTCACGTATGAGGATCTTGTGCCTCTTTGGCTGGTGACTTTACCCCCAAATCTCTCTTGAATCGGACTCGATTTGATGGTTTTTCGAGTTGGGCGAGTTCTTGACCTAGAGAAGCGATTTCTTCGATTCCTCTTGATTGTGAGCGATTCAGGTCGATTCCTTTGAGTTAGAGGTTGCCCAGAAGGTAACCCAGCTATTCCCGAAGTTTTGCTGCAATCCGTGGAGTGATTCGGGAGATCAGGCGCGAGGAAGTTGGAGTTTGACCTGCGGGTTTGTTTTCTGGAGGGGGCGGTCTAACCGCCCTGGGCTTTCCAGGTCAAAGTTTTGTTTCGCCGGATTTTCCTCTGTGAGTTTGTTCGCCTTGATCAGAGGAGCGTCTAGGTGAAATTTCGGGTCGTTCTCGTGCCGTTTGCTAGGAGTTCTTGTTTGGAGTTCGTTGTTGGGTACAGGAGGTTAGACCGTCCCCGGTAGCCGGTCTAACCGCCCCTAGGCCCCTGGGTGGAGTTTTGGTTTTCGCCAAGATTTCCTGGTAGCTAGCATGGCCTTGACCAGAGATCTTTGTTGGTGAAACCGTGGTGCGTTTTGGTGCTCGGAAGAGGTGTTTCGGAGGATTTCTTGGTTGCCTGGTGGAGGCGGTCTAACCGCCCCCTATACCTGGTCTAACCGCCCCCTCTGGACAGCCGGCTTTCGAGTTGTTTCCACTGTCGTGGGTGCATGTGTGTTGAGGTTGCTGGTAGTGTTTGTTCCTAGGACCCGGTAGCACTCCGGTGGGCTGCGTGGTTTTGGCAAACGGAAGGTAGAAGTGCGGAGCGTGTGATTTTGGGGGTCCGACCGAGCGACTTCATCTTGTCGGAGTTTCAATCTCCTTCGAGAAGAATTTTTATCGGCTCCCATTCACTCCCCCCCCCACTCTGGTCGCCTAATCGGTCCTTCAATAACAAAGGTGGATCACAAGCTCATGAGACTAGCATAATACAAACTAAGCTCCCCCTAAGTGTGTGCACAAAAAGATGGTGTGAAAAACAAGTGCACAACTACAAACTTCTAAGACAACGAAGCTTAGAACATATCATGCAAGGAGGTAGCTTAAAGGACAAGAGATAAGACAAATGGCTTCTTGTTACATCACCACTTGTAGATATCACTTGTAGTCTTTTGATCATTCCATACCTTCGGGGGATGATCCTCTCTACCTTGTTGGCACCACATTGAGATGAGCCACTTGGAAATGATATCACTAGGTGACACCACTTGAAAGAAGCTTGCATGGAAGACACTTGGGGTACCACAAGGATTAGGAATGTATGAGTACATTGTCTTTGAGCTTATATAGAGACATAAGCTCGCAAGGACATGACTCAATAGCATGAAGCTCATATTGCAATATTTAATCTTTTAGAAATGTTAGATCACATTGAGAGTGAAATAGCATTCTCTTAGAATGAAGTACCGCACCAGAACGCGTCGCGAAGGGACTACATAAGATAGGCTTGAAACAATGTTAGTCCCATAACCAAACCATAAGATGAGCTCCCCCTAAATGTGTGCATTTAGTGTTTGAATCACCAACCAAATGTATGCACATTGTTTATGACAACAAAAGGGAAACTAACCCCATAGCTTGCTCATGATGCAAAGAGATATATATGAAAACATGCACCATGAAAGAACAAGTGTAGCTTTCCTACACACTAATCAATCCATGTAGGTTGCTCATGGGTTAGCACATGACACAAGCAACCTACCATATGTAAACATTGCAACAAATGCAACCTAAACAAGGCAATGGAGCTACAATGATACATGAGATAAGTTCTAGTTTCCATTACCTCAACCGAGGATCTTGGGCAACACATAACCAATTTGCAAGCTTAGCTTATAGGCTTGAATCTTCTTATCTTGATTGTGCCAAGCCTCCCAAGTCCCCGCACTCATGGCCTTCAAGTGGCCTTTGGAACCCAAACCATTTGAGGCCCCTTCATGTTGATGATGAATTCCTTGGGCACCCAAATGGGTTGGTTCTAACCCTGCTCCTCCTTCATCTTCCTAACCTTGTGTGCAACCACCTTGCCATTAGCCTTCTTCTTGATGACGTAGGTGTTGCTATTGGTCTTGTTCTTGCAGTTGGGCTTGGTGTAGATGAGGGAGCTCTTGATGGCAGGGTTCAACTTCTTCTTTACGCCCTTGTCCATCTTCTTGACAAATTGAGGGCATTTGTAGAACTTGTGTCCTTCTCCATGACACTTGTAGCAAGTCACAGTTGCACCCTTCTCAAGCTTCTTCACCATGGGATCACAGTTATCTTGAGAAGGTTGGACTTTGCTCTTCATGTCTTGAGAGATGTCCACTTGTTCTTCATCGTTCTTGCCCTTGCCCATCAAGCTTGCCAACCTCTCTCGGAGCCATTTCACTTCTTTCTTAAACTCATCATTCTTCTTCCCTATGAGGGAATCACATGTTTCTACAACAACATTGTCACTGCAAGATGGTGAGCATGATTCATCAATTAAATCAATGCAAGAAGTTGAAGCATCTACCTTGGAGATAGGAATGCACAAGGGATAGACGATTCATCAAGCTCAAAGGATTTACTTGTTTTAGTCTCTTTGCTCTCAAGCTTAGATTTTAGCTCATCACACTCCTTGCTAAGCATTTTGAATTTGCACAACAATTGTTCATAATTTGTAGCAAGGGTTGCACTAAGATCATTGAGAGCATTGAGTTCTTTAATTTCATTAGCTTGTTTCTTAAGCATTCCTTTTTGCTCATGGACTAGCTCAACAAGATCATCGAGAGAGGTGGTGTTGGATTCGTCATCACTTACATTGCTCTCCATACCTTTGTCCATAAGACACATGTGTAGTAACTATGAAGGACCTTACATGAAGCGGGTGGTGACGTTCTTTCTTGATTTATCACTTGAGCTAGAAGAATTTGATTCTCTACCACTTGTCCACTCACTGACGGCGATAGTTGCTTCTTGCCTTGGTCTCCTCTCCTTGAATACCTTCTTCTTGGGCTTGTGCTCGATCTTGGTGAACTTGATGTGTTGATGATGACGCCCTTCTCTCATGTGGACGTTGTAGCCATACATGTTGACTTTCTTCACATACTTGAAGATCTTCTTCCCGTACTCGGCCACCATGGATTCAACCTCTTCATCACTTGAGCAATCTCCATCGTCACCATCATCACCATCATCCTCTCTTGAGCTTCCATGAGTAGTCATCCTACTCAACATCTTCTCTTGTTGGCTTGAGAGAGCATGGCTTGTAGTTGGATAGGATGGTTCTAGGAGCATTTCTTGCGGCGTCTTCTTTGACTTGGGCATGAGTTGGAGCTCATGTTCCATAATCTTGCTCAAGATATGAGATGGCTTCAAATCTTCGAGCTTCTTCTCGTAGATGATTGCCTTCACCAAGTCATAATCGGGCTTGGGAGATTTGAAGGATCTTGCGGTTGATATTCAAGTCCGTGATGTCCTTCACACCTAAAGCATTGATCTCATTGACAAGCACATTTATGTGTGAGTAAATAGATTCAAGATTTTCATTTGCAAGTTGCTTAAAGCTATTGAATTCCTCAAGGAGACAACCGTAGCGTTCATTAGCAACTTCTTTTGAACCCTCATTTTGCTCCTTGATGGTTTTCCATAGCTCATGAGCATTTTCACATGTAAAAACTCTATTAAAAATGCCTACATCTAGTGAGGACAAAATGATACTCTTAGCAATCACATCATATTGCTTTTCCTTCTTAGTACCATTTTTCATTCCCTCATCGGTGACTCTCCAAACATCAAGGTCCTTTGCTTGGAGATAGGCCTCCATGAGAACCTTCTACCGAGGATAGCCCGTGCCATCGAAATGTGGAGCGAAACCTAAAGTATGCACCCCTTTCATTCCTCTATAGAGTAACTCACTAGGCGGTGAAGCCTAACCGTTCCAATGAGCCGGTTTTCACAATTTACCAATCGAATTGGCGTATCCTTGTGAAGGAAGTGAGTCCCGGCTCTGATACCACTTGTAAGGAATCGGATACTTGTAGCCTAAGAGGGGGAGTGAATTAGGCAATCTAAAACCTTAACCTATGGCTTCACTAATTTTACACAATAGTAAACTTAGAACATACTATCTAGATGTGCAACTAGGGTTGTTCTAGTGTAAAACTCCCACACCAAAACAAGGTTTGCAACCTATAGCCAATCCTAGCATGATACTACTATAGGAAAGTAAAGGTAGACAAAGATTGCAATAGAGTAAATGCGGAAATGTAAAGGTTGAGAGTTAGCAAACTCTTGACACACGATTTATCCCGTGGTATGGGTAAGCACTAAGCCACCCCTAATCCACGTTGTTGAAGCACTCACACAAGAGTATTGCTTCCCGTCACCATGTCTCTCCCAAGAGCACCACTTGACTCGCCATAAAGCTAGTCACTTATGCACTTGTCAAGCTCCCTTGGTCACCTTGATGCCGCCTCCACTAAGGAGCTTCTCCACCAAGGTCAGCTCTAAGCTAAGCCTAGCACTAATTATAAGCACATACACAAAGCATATGCAAGTCTATGGATGAGCAATTAAGCACTTGGATGGATTGGGTATGATCTTGTAGGTGTCTTGTGTCGGGGACCGCCCTAGGGGTCCCCATAAACAATGGGGGAACCCTCACCCGAATCCCTGCATCGAAACACGCTAAGCCTAACCATGCAGGAAACTAACCGTGCAGGACATAGCCCATGCGGCAGGACTCCGGAGGCCCACCAAGACGGCCCGTCTAGAAGACCCCTCGAGCAGGCTCCGCCTCGCTCGAGGGGACGCTCCTCCTCGAGCGGGCTCTGCCCCGTTCGAGGGGCAACCCCCTCCTCGAACGGATTCCGCCCCGTTCGAGGGACAACCCTTCCCTCGAGCGGTCCCGCCCCACTCGAGGGCTCGCTCCCCCCTCGAGCGGGTCTCGCCTCGCTCGAGGGTCCGCTCCGCCCTCGGCTGGGGCCCGCCACGCTCACGGGCGCCCCGCACGCGTGCGCCGGCCCTGTGTTGGCGCAAAATGTGCACTCAGCGCCAATCACACAGCAAGCCGAAAAGCTGGCTTCGCACGCGCAGAAAGAGGGTGACGTGCCAGTCAATTTTTCCTGAAAATTAACAAAAAGATAAGACAGTTAAATACCAAAACTTGGAACTTGCCGGGTGGTACCAGACAGTTCCATATTTACGGCTAAGAAGCCAAGTAAGACGACATGTAGCTATGCAAAGCTACCTGTCAAAGAACCACGACCATTCGGATAACCGTAAAGGGAAAAAGAACATTGCCGAACGGGTCACGTAAGCATGACAACGATCGATCTTTGAATAAACATGAATGCATGAGCAAAACTATGACCGATCTTCATGAAGATTAACATTAAATGAAGTAAAGCACGGACATGATCATGTATTAAAATAAGCATGCATAGATCCAAAGCATTAGTCTACCGCATGTCTAATCACTTTAAGATCCGTCGGGCACGATATCAAGCAAATCTATCCACCGCATGATACAACTTGCATGAAAGAACGCACCACTTCCCACAAATAGATCTATCCACCGCATGATACAACCTAAATATGGAAAGCTAGAAGCACACGTCTTTTAAAGCATAAATAACGCACGTGATCTACTCGTGAAGATATAACCGAATGCGGCCGAACAACCGATCCGGGGTCCATGAAGAAGGAACAAACATTACCACGTGAATAAATCTATCAAGCTGAATTGGAAATCTAATCCACCGGATGACTAGCTCCAAAGCAACCCGAAAACCTCGCATCTACCGCATGATACCCGGCTCTTTCAAGATTTACACTAACAAAGCAAGCTTGAACCCGCAACACGTAACAACCTAGATCGATTCGGTTTCGGCTATCGGAGAGCACAAGATCCACACGTCAAAACACGAAACCTGCTCGTACAAGGATCTTAGAAGGAATATAGCCGATCCAAACCCATCTAGATTGGGCAAGGGTGTGTTACATGAATTAAAACATAAAGCAAAAACTCATGAAAAACACAGGGTAACTTAATGAATCTATCGGATCTTGCCAAAAACCGATAGAGCCGATAACTAGCTTCAAGCCAGATCTTAGCCCACCGCATGGCTCATGATCTAACCAGAAACCTTCTTGAACCAAGCTTGAATCTACCGCGTGACACGAAGCATGGTAACAAGACTACTTGCATCAGATCTAAATCTACCGCATGATACTAGACATGATACAAGGTTGCCGGTACTCACGGAGGTCGACGGATCGATTGGTCCTCTCGAAGAACTCGACGACACGACAAGGACTCTAGGGTTTGGCGTAAGGCCGGTGTGTATTGAGGAATGAACGTGTCTGTTACATACATCCAGGGATCGCATTTATACCCTGCTGATTATAACTGCGAATGGATTCATTGCCTAACTAAACTTGATCGCCTATCCATCCATTCGCTTCCTCTGATCGAGCCACGTCACCGTCCAATCCCGCAAAATCAGCTTTACTGTTCCTTTGCCGAACTGGAGCAGATAGCCGACCGCGGATCCTTCTGCCGAAAATCTCTGAAAATATCTTTCCTTCCATCAAACGGACTCTTTTCCGAATCGGACCCACATGTCATACTCCTTACCAAATTTCGGTGTTAACACATGCCCCTTCAATTGTGGGATAAAAGTATTTTTGTTCCACAATTGACTCCAGCCACGAATCCTTGAGCCAAACCTGTCAACACCTGTTCTTCGCAATCCGCCGGTTCTTCGTTCAGATCCAACCCTAGATCCCCTTCGTTCCGAGCTCGAATCTCCAATGGCAACTCGGAACCAAGTCGCTCGGGTAAATTCACCTTTTCAAGCTTTTGTTCGGCATTAGGTTTTCAATTTTACCCGAGATTTTCTTCTTCCGCTCTCCTCCGAGAACCTTCTACCGCTCTTCCGATTCCTATTGAGGCCAATTCGCAGCCTTATTATCTTGGTCCCGAAGGGAATCCCGACCCCCGAGATTTTATTGCCGCCGAATCTCGGAGAATCCCTTTCAAGGTAGCTTTATCTCCACCTCCCCAGTGGCAAGATGCGTTCAAGAACTGGCCTTTGCCCCCAATTGCAGGCTGGAAGACTTGGTATCGGAGGATTCTTGCGGATAAGAGTGGACTAACCAATCTGGATGCTCTCCGCATTGCTCAATGTCTGGAGTTATCCGTAGCCGAGACACCCAAGAATGAAGATCTTCTGATAGCCGCATGCCACTTCTGGTCAAATGGCGTCAACGCCTTCCTTTTCGGGCATGGCCCAATGTCTCCAACCTTGGCCGATGTGTACATGATCACCGGCCTTGACATCACCGGGTCTGTCAAGCCTTGGAATTTCAAAAATTCCTCACGCCAGACAGGGGTAAAGCCAGGGAATGGCTACAAGAATTACATTGCGAAGCACATGAGAGACAATCCCCTTGGCGAAGTTGAATACAGAGCCTTTTTGAACATGTGGTTATGCAGATTTGTCTTCTGTGGCAAGGCCAACGAACCCACTTTGAATCACATCGCAATGGCGATCCATCTGGCTAGTGGCAATCGCCTTCCTCTGGGAAAATTCCTCTTGGGCAGTGTATACCATATGCTTCATCAGACCGTTACCCAAATGTACACCAGCCAGAGGATAGCATGCGTCAATGGCCCTTGGTGGTTTGTTCAAATTTGGCTACAACTTCACATGCATCAGATTGTAGGTGTCGACTTGAACTCCAAGTTCTTCCCCTGGTCCAATCCCCCCGAAGGAGAACTTCAAGTTACCAGAGGATGCCAAAGCTATGGAGAAGCAGCTTCAACTGTTATCATTCAGCAGGATATCACCCAGCTCTTCGAGTTGTTCTTCAAAGGCTTCTCCAATCCTCTTTGGCTCCCTTATCTAGGCAATGACACTCTGACCTTCCCTGTCGAATTCTCCTTTGAGCCCGGCCATCAAGATAGGGGATTCTTAGAAATCTTTAACATCATAATCCGCCCATGCATATTACCGGCCGAATTCAATGGAGGGAGGCGGAATACCGTACTTATGAGTACTACCGGCCTAATGTAATGGCCGGGCAACTTGGATGCGGCCGGATGCCCCCAAGATTGTTTCCCGCATGAATTCCTCAAGCCCGGGGAGGAAATCAAAGAACCGATGCAAAGGCGCAGAAGTTTTCCACTATGTGTGCGGTCCCACTGTCTATACATGTCCTTTTGTGCCCGCAACCATAGCTCACCCCACCTTCAACTCATGGTGGCAAGAATTCCATGACCACATCTTCGGTGAACCCGTTCATGTGTTCTCGTGCGAAATTGGTGCCCGATTTCCCGCCGACTTCGGAGGTAACACAATGAGCCCCTTGATCGGACTTTTCCCTCTTTTATTCATGGTCCCGACCTTCATCTTTCCGTCCACGAACACCGTTCCCGCCCCTCGAGCCGGGGTAATAACTTATAACGCCGCGGCCCGGTTTCAAAGATCGGGGTTTAAATCCACAACCCTGCGCCAACTAATGGACAGGTATGCTACCACCGATCCCAGCCTTTCTAGCCTTGCTGTCGACAGGAGGCAAGGTCTGCATCTGATTCCCCCTCCGAGCGCTAAAAGGAGGAGAACTGTCAAGAAAGTACTGGTTGTGGTAAACTCCTTTACCTTCTTGATTACTGGGTCACTCTGTTCTTGATGGATCATATCATTGTGCATTTCAGACCAGAGCCCAGCAACCTTCAGAGCCAATACCTGCCGATGCTCCATCCACTGGTATGACTTTTGCTGATCTTTCTCAAGGATGAGCACTGGCACTCACTTTTTCAATTGGACACTTGCAGAGGAAGCCGTAGGAGAACCGCTTGTAGATGTTCCAGTGGTTCAACAAGCGAGCCCATCTAGGGTTGAATTGCCCATCCCAGTAGAGATCTCGTCTTCATCACCCTCTGCAGAAGCGATACACTCTCCAGAGATGAACCTCCCAACTCAACTGGAGCCACCAAATTCCCCCAGGATGCCATCACCTATCAGTCAAGCAGCAATGACCAACCCAACAGAGGAGGATCCAATTCTTCACCAGCCAGAAACTCACGAGTCGTTGATGGCTGCATCAGCATCTCCTGACTCGGAAGTTTCGGCTCTACTTGGGACGCCTCTTCCGTCTGCGATTGCTCCCGCTCAAGAAACCACTCATGAGGTGCCCAATTCTGCTCTTAATTTCGATACCTTGATGCTAGCATTCTCACCTCGGCAATGTCGTTTTCAGGATCACGCCCCGTCATCCTCGAGCTTGCCATCAGAGGGCCCATCAACTGCCGATGTGATGAAAGAAATAAACCGGCCCATTTGCCCGGATGAAGTGTTGCCCAAACTCAAAGAAATTGCGGCACGGGCCGGAAAAAGATGTTCGAGGATCAGCTCAATGATCTTCGCCATTTTGAAGAGATGTTTGAACCCATTAGTCGAAGACTTCCCGATGACATCAGAGCTTTCCTATCGTCCGTCTACGACTTAGAGCCCTTTTATGTTCCCTTGAGGCGCACTTGGAGGAAATTGCGCTCCCGTTCGGCCATTGAAAAGGAGAAAACTGATGCTGAACATGCCATGAACGAGGTACAATCCCAAGCAGAAAGCCATAAAGATGCCTTGGCTGACCTGCAAGCTTCTTACGATTTGAAAGTCGCCAGAAAGGCTGCTCTAGAGGCGGAATTGAGAAGCCTGTCAGCGGAGATGGAGATTGACCAGAAGAAAATAGCCGACCTTCCTGGATTGATAGCAAAGACCCAAGCGGAGGTAGAATCGGCTGTTACCAGAGTAAAGCAATGCGATGCAGAACTCACTGACTTATCTGATGCCCAAAAGGACTACCAGGAGATCTTGGATAATTCCCACTTGATAGTATCCAATGTTCGTCACGCACTCGCAAAACTCCTTGATGCTTGAATGTCCTTGTTGATGTATACCTGGACTGGTCGCTCTTGTAATATTTCCTTTGCGATTCGTTTCCTTTCCTTTGCGTACTTTGAGATGTGATGCTAAACGACCCATTCGGTAGTGAAACGCTAACTCCCGAACGATACCTTGAGTTCCTTTAGCCGAACCAATCGACTTGCGCACGGCCCGGCTTAGAACTCCAAACGACGCGCCGGCGGGCTGGTCAAGGAAATCTCTCCGCCTTCCGATTTTATTGGGACGTGCGCCACGATCCATAGCCACGACTCGAAGCCACGATTTACCCCCGCGGTGCCTATAAATGTTGCCATAGGTGCCCCTAGCTCTCCATCAGGCCTTCTAGCTTTCGAATGTTTGCCAATCTCTGGTCTGCTTGCAAACAGTGCACATCCCCAAACCGCAATGGTGCGCCGCCTCAACCGCCGCCGTGCCTCCGACGAGGCTGAGGGAAGCAGCGCTAATGCGCGCAGGCGGTGATGATCATCAATTTCTCCTCTTCGATCCTCCTCTTGATCTTTTGCCTTGACAATCATCTCCTTTTTTTCGAGGTTGATTCGGTGGAATCCGCCTCGCGCGCCGGCCAATCGGCCCCTCCTCGACGACTCTTCGGAGTCCGATGGCCACTCCCGTGCACCGTACGGGGGGAAGCGAGATGCTATTCGCTTCAAGGAGGAGCTAGAGGCGTCCCGTCTCGAGCCGGAAGACGTCTCCAAAAAAGCGGGCGTGGCCGAACTAGAATGGGAGGACCGGCCGCAAACAACCGCCGGAGGCCATTGACGGTATGGCCCCGAGATTGATTCTTGGTCCGGCTCGGCCTTTGATGCTAATCCCTTCGCTTGTCTTTTGCGGCCCGCGACGCCGAGCTCGACCGGCCTAAAGACGCCGGTAGAGCAATTGGCCGAGAAGGTGAATGCCCACGGCGACACGCCGGCGGAGCGCCCGGCCGCGGTGGAGCGTCGCGTCGACGAGGTGGCCGTCCATGGCGTTCGCCCGAGCACCACCTTGGGCCCGGCCGCGATGGCGACGCATACGGACGTCGACTACTCCACCGAGGCCGCGTGGCTTCCAGGGCGGCGCGCCGGAGGATATCAACGAGATCGAGCTCATCCTGGAGCGCCTCGACGGCCACGGCGACGCCATTGCCGAAATTACCCATCCCCAGTCTGTGTTGAACAGGCTCTTTGACTAGATTGTACTAGGGATGTGTAAATGTCGGCAATATATGATGAACTTTTGAATTCTGCATTTGTTCCGTGATATCTCCCTGTGAATTTTGTTTTCTTTGAATGCATCTGGGAACTGTCTTTAGCCGAACGCTTGCAAACAACTGCCCCTCGGCGCAAGATCCACAAAGGATCCCAATTCGGCAATCCGTAAACACTGTTCAAAAGAAAACCCTTCGCACTCGGTGGAAAACCCCTGCCGCTTGGTATTCCAACAGTGTGTACTGGCCATATCATCACTCCCAATGCGCCTCCTTGGTCAATAAAATAGCCCGTGGGGTGCTCTGCAAATCCACTCGCACACTCCTCCATCACTTCTCGTCTCTTCCTCTGCTGCTAGAAGAAAAAACCCCAACGCCATGGACAAGGGTAAACGGCCCTCGGGGGAGCGGCTCGTCAAGGAAGCGTACGATTCGGAAGTGAGTTCTTTCTTGATCCGCTTCTTGTCCTCCGCTTGATCTTGCGCTTCATGTTTTCCCTCTGCCTCTTTCAGCCTTGATTTGCTTCCTGAAGAGGTCATCGGAACCGAAGACGTTCCTGAGTACATCTCCTCCGATTCTTCTCCCGAGGCGGAGGATGCCACGCCCGAGCAAAGGGCCATTCATCGAGTGCGCCGCCGTGCCCGCACCCGGAGCGTGGCCTCGGGGACATGTCCGTCCGTTGCCAAGCCGAGCGCGAGCGTGCGCATGGCGCCGGAAGCACTAGTAGGGGGTAAACGCTTCCGACCCCTTCATGTTTGCATCCGGATTTCCCCGCCCCTAACTTGATTCTTTTGCTCCGGATGTCTCCGACGGTACAAGCAACCCGAAGGCGGCCCGGGATAGCCCGGTAGAGGCCGCCAATCATGGTCATCCTCGTGCATTCCAAGTCGCCGTCACGGTGGTCCCGGAACAACCGAAGAGGGAGCGACGGCCCGAAGAAGCAAAGAAAAGATTGAATCATACTTTCGCTTCTTTCTCCACGCCTTCGCTTCCCACCCTTTAGGGGACCCGACCATCGTGGCTGCTATATGTAATCCCGTAAGAAACGGCTTGTAATGTAGTATTGAGCTAAGGGCAATGCATCGAATCGGCCATTTTCTCTTGTTCATGGATTTTGTTCTAAAGGCGGCCTCCTCCTTGAGAGCCGACGTTTCGTGTCAGATGTGTATAATCATCGATCGATTTCAATGCTAGGATAATACTTCTTCAGATATCTTCCATTTATTGCGGCGGAAAATTCCTCTCCTAGCAAAGTTTTCAATATGTATGCATTACCAGGAACGCATCTGACCACACGAAAAGGCCCCTCCCAGTTAGGGGACCATTTGCCGAATTCACTGTATTTAGTTCCAATCGGCAGTAGCGCTTTCCACACCAGGTCGCCTTCCGCAAATTGCCTTACTTTTACTTTCTTGTTATAGTATTTAGCGACCCGCGGCTTGTTTTTCTCTATGTTTTCCGGGGCTGCGAGACGGATCATGTGCAAATCTTCCAACTCATCCATCATTAGGCCGCCGTAATCCTTGGAGCTCAACTCGTTTTGCGGCAAAGACAACTCTCCTTGATTACGATCGCATCTCCCGGGGTAGGATTGCATGGTGCCCGTAAACCAATTCGTAAGGAGAGGTCTTTGTAGCTCCATGGGGGGCCATTCGGTAAGCCCACGGCGCTTCACCGAGTACCGAATGCCACCTTCTTGGCTTCGATCGATCTTTTTCGTATCGCTTGATCATGATCTTGTTAGAAGCCTCTCGCTTGACCATTAGCTTGGGCGTAATATGGTGAGGAATTAAATAATTTGATTCCCATGCTTTCGGCAAAATCTCTGAATTCCAATGACACGAATTGTGCCCCTTGGTCAGTGGTAATCATCTGAGGAATCCCAAATCGATAGATGATGTGTTCCTTGACGAATTCGATCATGTTTTCTGACGTCACCTTCTTGAGTGGGATTGCCTCGACCCATTTGGTAAAGTAATCTGTGGCCAAAAGCACGAACTTATGCCCCTTGCTAGAGGGTGGATTAATTTGGCCAATCAAGTCTATACCCCAGCCCCTGAATGGCCATGGCTTGATGATGGGATTCAATGTTGATGCAGGGACTCTTTGAATATTCCCGAACCTCTGGCAATCTTGACACCCCTTGTAATACTCAAAGCAGTCCTCTAATATCGTCGGCCAAAAGCACCCAGCTTGCCTAATAACCCATTTCATCCGATAGGCCGATTGGTGCGCTCCACATATCCCATCGTGCACCTCGCTCATCATGTTCTTGGCTTCTTCTGGACCCAGGCATCGTAGCAATACTCCATCTAATGATTTGTAGAATAAATTATCATCCAGAAGAACGAACTTGATTGCCTTGTACCTGAGCTTCCTAGAGACTTTTCGGGATGGATCTCTCAAATAATCAACGATCTCTTTCCTCCAATCATCTTCTGCAAGATCCGTCCCTAGTGCACTCACCTCTCGCAAAGCAAATGCTTCTTGACTCTCTTTATAACCAGAGGCGCTGCGAGCCGCCCTATTTGCTTCCTCGTTATGCTCTCTAGGAATGTCTTCGTAGAGTTACCGGCGGAAAGCCCTTCAAGATTTCTCTCCGCATTCCTCGTAGTAACTCCTCGCGCCTCGCTCCCGCACTCGTACCGGCCGTTCAATTGCTTGATGACCAACTCGAATCTCCATAAATTTCAACTAAAACGGCCCCGCTTCTCTCAAATATTGAAGCCCTCGAAGCAATGCCTCGTACTCGGCCCTTGGTTATTTGTGACGGTGGGTTGTATAGGAATGGCGAATTCAAACATCTCACCTCTGGGAGAAATTAGTAGGATCCCTACTCCCCCACCTTTGCCACATGATGACCCATCAAAAAATAAAGCCCAAGGGGTAATTTCAAGCAGATCAATTGAAGGGTCACGGTGTTCAGTTATAAAATCGGCAATAACCTGACCTTTGATGGATTTTGCCGATTCGAACTTCAACTCGAATTCTGATAGAGCTAAAATCCATTTGCCAACCCGACCATTCAAAATTGGCATAGATAACATATGTTTTATCACATCAAACTTCGAGTATACAG
This sequence comes from Cenchrus americanus, assembly GCA_947561735.1. Taxonomy (NCBI): domain Eukaryota; kingdom Viridiplantae; phylum Streptophyta; class Magnoliopsida; order Poales; family Poaceae; genus Cenchrus; species Cenchrus americanus. The sequence goes on from OX387239.1 coordinate 150,421,593, forward strand.
TGCATTCGGCATTCAACAAGTAGTGCCGAAACTTTGTACACGAGTAGTATACGCAAAGACACAGTCTCTCTATAGCCGAATACCTGGTTTCAGGATCAAGTAGTTTCCGGCTAAGATATGCTACTACCCGCTCCTTGCCTTCGAATTCTTGAATAAGGGCCGATCCAATAGTTTGGGTATCGGCCGCCACGTACAACTTGAAAGGCTTGTTTAGCTGAGGAGGAACCAGCACCGGCGGCTCCTTCATGTATTGCTTGATTTCATCGAAAGCCTTTTGTTGTTCGTCGCCCCATGTGAATTTCTGATCCTTCTTTAGCTTCAGCAACGGAGAGAACGGCAACACCTTCTGTGATAAATTTGAGATGAACCTTCTCACGAAGTTGATCTTGCCGAGCAGTGATTGCAACTCTTTGAGGTTGGTTGGAGGAATAACTTCATCAATGGCTTTCATGCTCTTCTTGCCAACCTCGATCCCTCCTTCGTGGACCAAAAACCCCAAGAACTCTCCAGCTGATACCCCAAATGCACACTTGTTTGGATTCATTTTTAGACCATGCTTCCGGGTGCATTCTAAGGTCTTCTTCACATCTTCCAGATGGGTGTCATGACTCAAGGACTTGATCACTACGTCGTCAATGTAGATTTCCACGGTCTTGCCGATCAACTCATGAAAAATGTAATTCATGGCCCGCTGATAGGTTGCACTGGCATTTTTCAACCCAAATGTCATGACTATCCATTCAAATAGGCCTATATGACCAGGACACCTGAAGGCCGTCTTTGATATGTCTTCTATTGCCATGAAGATCTGATTGTATCCCGCGTTGCCATCCATGAAGCTAATCACCTTGTGCCCGGCCGGCGGCGTCAATCAACAAATCGGCAATAGGCATCGGGTATCCATCCATGGGAGTAGCTCTGTTTAGGTCCCCGAAGTCTATGCAAACTCTCATTTTTCCATTTTTCTTATACACGGGGACGATGTTAGAAATCCACTCCGCATATCGCAGGGGCCGAACGAAGTTTGCGTCAAGTAATCTTTCGATCTCCTTCTTCACATCGGCCAATACCTCATCCTTGTAGATTTTCCGGGGTGGTTGCTTATATGGTTTGAAACCAGGCTTGATTGGCAACCGGTGCTCAACGATGGATCGATCCAATCCAGGCATCTCCGAATAATCCCAGGCGAAGCAGTCTTTAAATTCTCTGAGAAGCTCAATTAAGTTTCCCCTGAAATCTGGTTGCAAATTTGCACTGATGAACGTCGGCCTTGGTTTATCACCGTTCCCAATGTCAACTTCTTCCAGCTTATCGGCCGACATAAATCCTCGTCCTAACTTGCCATCAGTGCCATCCACGGGGTTCTCCATTAAAAATTACCGTAAGAGCCGACCGCTTGAATCGGGCCGTTGGTCACCGCCGACGAGTTCAACGAGACCTTCTCCCCGATCCTTCCCCGAGAAGCAATCGATGCCTTGGTACTCCCGAAAGGCCGGTTCCATGTTAGCCACGCTCACGGAGTCATCCGCCCGGACGACCTCGATCTCATCGTCCACCCACCGGATCGTTGATGCATAGTGGATGGGACGCGGCGATTGGCGTGGATCCGGTCCCGCCCAAGCAAGCGAAGCCGTAGGCTCCCCTTCCCTTCGATGACGAAGAAGGTGGTGAGCAGCGTCTTGGACCCGATCATCAAGTCCACATGAGCGCATCCTTTGGTGTCTGAGGGGTTCCCGGCGAAGTCGTTCAGGATGATGCTTGTTGGTGTCAGATCGCTCGGGGTCATGCCAAGCTTCCTGAAGGTGGTGTATGGCATCACGTTGACTGCCGCGCCACCGTCGACGAACATCTTGGTCAATGGCTTGCCATTGACGTACCCCCTCAAGTACAGCGGCCTCATGTGGCGATTCTTGGCCGGCTTGTCGAAGACGGCCTGCTTGGTGAGCACTAGTTGCGCCATCATCTCCTCGGCGTGCTCGTCGTCAAAGGAAACTTCCTCCTGCATGACCTGGTTAGCAGGAGCCATGAACTCGTTCGGTAGGAAGTATACCATGCACGTAGGGGCCGAACGCTTCGATCCTTCTGGCTGATCCTTGGGGCGCCACTTCTGCCTTGTCTGGATCCCGGCTTGTTTCATTTCGCGGTTCCTCAAGCGTTGGACCCGCCTCTTCTGGCTCTTGCGTAGACCGGGTGGGCACCATTGCCCCTTCTGCCAGACGTAGACATCTTCGTCCTCCTCGTGGTCAGCCCACCTGAGATCGGCTCGGCGCTTCCTGGGATGATCAATGATTTCAATTTTTTGCCGCCGATCCCCATTCGGGTGGATCCTTCCAAGTCTTTCATGGACGGATCGGCGATTGCGATTTCTCGCCCGTACTCGGCATATCCGTCGCCGCATTCGGGACGGGTTCCTTAACGTGGGCGGCTTTAGGCCCTCATTCCCGGCGGTGCTCGAAGAAGGCGCACCCCCGGTGGGCGCGCTCCCGCTCGCGCGTGTGCTGTTCTTGATTCCATCCGCGCGCCTCCTCTTCGCCCCCCCCCGCGCTGCTCCTCCTCGTGACGACGCTTTTGGTAGCGCTCCTTTTCCATCGGCACCGCCATTTGTTGAGGAGAATGCGTGACGTCACCTTGGGTTTAGGCTTGGACGATTCCCCAATCTCGATGTGGCTCTTGAGAACGCGGGGGCGTCGCCCGCACTTGCTCTATGGTCACCCTCGGCGCTCGGGTCAACCGATCTATCTTGCTTGGACACTGGCCGAGGTCGGGACCTTGACTTTCCCCTTCTCTTCGGCCGTTATCGCGTTGATAGAAAAGCCGAGCATGTTCTGCGGGAAGGGGTGTCCATCCAGCTTCATCTTGTTATCGAACTTGAGGTGCCCTTCCTGGATAGCCTTACGGATCCTCATCACGAAGACCCCGCAATCGTTGATGGAGTGCGAGTCCCTGTCATGGAAGCCGCGGTAACGTTTCGCTTTGACTCCATCGGGGCCGAAGCATAGAGTGCCCTTCGGGCAGCTTGATTCGGCCTTCCTTTACCAAGAGCTCAAACAACTTATCAGCCTTTGTGATGTCGAAGTCGTAGGTTCCTTTGGTCTGTCTGACCCAACGCTGATTCATTGTTAGAGGCTCTTTACCCCACATGATTTCTGCCGCGGCTATCTCCCATTCGTCGTCAGAATCCTCGAACAAATCAGCTTTGTCCAAGAATTGATTGTAGATATCAGCGATGTCGTGCTGCTTGCCAAACTTGGGGTCCTTCTTGAGGCTATATGCCTGATTGCTCATCAGGGATAACTTTTGCGACAGCTGGCCCAGGTTCTCGAACTCCATCCCAAATAGCTTCTCGCGCACGGCTGGCAACATCCCGGCGACGGCCATATCAGCCAGCTGATCGTCTGGCAAGTTCAATGAGAAGCACATGCCCTTGACTTCTCTGAATCTTCTGAGAAACTCCAGCGGCGTTTCACTATGCCTTTGCTTCAGGGTGGCGAGATCAATCAACTTCTTCTCAGCACTGCCGCTGAAGTAATGAGCGTGGAATTTACGCTCCAAATCTTTCCCACGGCCACCGATTCGGGCGGCAAGGATGAGAACCACCGAAAAGCTGGACCCGTCAGCGAGGCGGGGAAGTAGCGAACCCTGAACGTCTCTTCGGCCGAACATTCCCCAAGCTGCATGAGGTAACGAGCGATATGCTCGACCGTGCTCGTCTCGTCCGCCCGCAGAACTTTGTGAATTCCGTCGGCGGTTTCACCCTTGGTGGCGGGAGCACGTTATAGTACCACTGCGGGAACGGCGGCTCGTAGGTGGGGCCCCGCATCCTTGGCTTGAGGCCGAACGATTCCCGCATCAATTCGGCCATCTTGCGTGCTAGGGCATCTTCCTCACGAGCGCTGCGGCCGGCGCGTACCACGGGTGCGGAAAGGCATCGAACGCTCCGTAATTCCCCACTTCATGATAGCCACCGCCGTACAAATTCCTCCGGGAGCCGGTTGGTGGACGGAGCTATTCTTCGGCGGGGTCGAGTGGGGCCCCGGATGAGCCGAACGCTAGGTCTCCGTACGTAGGTTGGTACGGATTCGGGCCGTTGCACGGGGGCCGACCCGTGCTGCTCGTGGTGGCGGCGAGATTGGTTGACTTCCGAAGCTTGCAACGAAGGCCGAAGCGGCCCGCCCCCCGGCGCCCCGTGGAGGAGGTTGGAACGTTTGACTCCGGAGCTGCGAGGAGGAGGCTGCCGCACCGGGCCCCGTGGTGGCGGGCGAGAGCTTGATTCACCCGGCTCCACGGTGCTCTTTCCGGCGTACGCCTTCCGAACGCCTCGCCCCGCGCCGGGCCAAAGAGGGCCACCATCATCGTTGGAGCGACCCGAGGAAAGCTTGGTTGTGCTTGGTGAGCATGTCGTCTCATCGACTCTTGGAAGATCCGCGCGCATTCTTCCTTTTCTTGTTGGGTTGTGGCGTCGGTCTCTCCCGTAACGGCACTGCGGGCGAGGCCATTCTTCGGATATGGTACACCACTTCGATTCTTCTTGAATGACATGAGACACTTCTGTTGAAACTGATTCACGGCGTCTAGGAGCTGCTGATGCTGCTCTGGAGAAAGCTCCTCAATGTTGACATCCAGGAGGTCTGTGATCTCAGGCATCCTGAACCAATTCGGCTGTTTGTCCCACTGGGCGTGCCAAAAAGTGTGTTGGCGCAAAATGTGCACTCAGCGCCAATCACACAGCAAGCCGAAAAGCTGGCTTCGCACGCGCAGAAAGAGGGTGACGTGCTAGTCAATTTTTCCTGAAAATTAACAAAAAGATAAGACAGTTAAATACCAAAACTTGGAACTTGCCGGGTGGTACCAGACAGTTCCATATTTACGGCTAAGAAGCCAAGTAAGACGACATGTAGCTATGCAAAGCTACCTGTCAAAGAACCACGACCATTCGGATAACCGTAAAGGGAAAAAGAACATTGCCGAACGGGTGACGTAAGCATGACAACGATCGATCTTTGAATAAACATGAATGCATGAGCAAAACTATGACCGATCTTCATGAAGATTAACATTAAATGAAGTAAAGCACGGACATGATCATGTATTAAAATAAGCATGCATAGATCCAAAGCATTAGTCTACCGCATGTCTAATCACTTTAAGATCCGTCGGGCACGATATCAAGCAAATCTATCCACCGCATGATACAACTTGCATGAAAGAACGCACCACTTCCCACAAATAGATCTATCCACCGCATGATACAACCTAAATATGGAAAGCTAGAAGCACACGTCTTTTAAAGCATAAATAACGCACGTGATCTACTCGTGAAGATATAACCGAATGCGGCTGAACAACCGATCCGGGGTCCATGAAGAAGGAACAAACATTACCACGTGAATAAATCTATCAAGCTGAATTGGAAATCTAATCCACCGGATGACTAGCTCCAAAGCAACCCGAAAACCTGCATCTACCGCATGATACCCGGCTCTTTCAAGATTTATACTAACAAAGCAAGCTTGAACCCGCAACACGTAACAACCTAGATCGATTCGGTTTCGGCTATCGGAGAGCACAAGATCCACACGTCAAAACACGAAACCTGCTCGTACAAGGATCTTAGAAGGAATATAGCCGATCCAAACCCATCTAGATTGGGCAAGGGTGTGTTACACGAATTAAAACATAAAGCAAAAACTCATGAAAACACGGGGTAACTTAATGAATCTATCGGATCTTGCCAAAACCCGATAGAGCCGATAACTAGCTTCAAGCCAGATCTTAGCCCACCGCATGGCTCATGATCTAACCAGAAACCCTCTTGAACCAAGCTTGAATCTACCGCGTGACACGAAGCATGGTAACAAGACTACTTGCATCAGATCTAAATCTACCGCATGATACTAGACATGATACAAGGTTGCCGGTACTCACGGAGGTCGACGGATCGATTGGTCCTCTCGAAGAACTCGACGACACGACAAGGACTCTAGGGTTTGGCGTAAGGCCGGTGTGTATTGAGGAATGAACGTGTCCGTTACATACATCCGGGGATCGCATTTATACCCCTGCGATTATAACCGCGAATGGATTCATTGCCTAACTAAACTTGATCGCCTATCCATCCATTCGCTTCCTCTGATCGAGCCACGTCACCGTCCAATCCCGCAAAATCAGCTTTACTGTTCCTTTGCCGAACTGGAGCAGATAGCCGACCGCGGATCCTTCTGCCGAAAATCTCTGAAAATATCTTTCCTTCCATCAAACGGACTCTTTTCCGAATCGGACCCACATGTCATACTCCTTACCAAATTTCGGTGTTAACACCCTGTACTTGGGCATTTAACGCCCTGACGCCGCAGGACGGCGCCATCATGGGCCCGGGGCTCACGCCCCGGTGCCGCCGCACCAACTCCCCGGGGGAGGAGCCCATCCCCGCCACTGTGCGATGGACTGTGCGGTACGGCCGGTGTCGGTCCCGTGACACCGTGCGCCCTCTTTGTACGGCTAACACGCCGGACCCTCGAAAGGGGGCACGGCGCACCCTCGATTTCGCTTTCCCGTGACCCTACGGGTTAGGTAGGTGGCGCCGGGCCGGTGGATAGCCATCCCGTGATCGTAGCGCGGTGCGGCCTCGCCGTACCCACGCGTGCGGGCGCACGCCGGCACCGCGAGCGCACGCCCGAGCACTTTGCAGCAACCACTCCCGCCGCCGCGGAGCGCATTGGGAAGGAACGCCGTTCGCCCGCTCCCGTTCCCCGTGCCGGCCGTCATCGCACCTCCCTCGAAGCCTATCGAGAGGATCCCATCACCATCCGCCGCCCCCTACCCTCGAATCGCCACTTGTTCGGGCACGGGGGTAGGCCATCATGACCGGATCGCGGCGAAGATCGCCGGGACGGCCGCCCACTCTACACCGTAGCGCGACGCGCTCCCTCACGTAGCTAGGCGGCGCGGCGTGCATGTAACTCGCCGCCCCCTTGGCCTATAAAAGGGGAGGCGAGCCCCCGCCCGCGGGGGAGACGAGTTCGATTGGACACAACGCACGGGTGCACTCACTCTGCGATTCTCCCACAACATCTTCAACCACTCTCACGGGGACTTGGAAGCCACGCTTCCTCTCCCTTGCTTGTACTTGCCCCACTACAAGCACCCCAGGTGCCGAGCAATATAGTGCCACGAGCACATCACCCGCCGGACGTACGGCCCCCTCGGCGGGAACCGAGGATAAAACCTTGTGTCATTTGTTGCTTGGCATCGACCATTGAGGGATAGACCTAGGCGTTATCTACTGGTTAGTGTCGGGACCATATTCCGCACCGACAGTTGGCGCCCACCGTGGGGCAAACGAGCGCCTAAGGTCATTTCGCTAACTCCCTCCATGGTGATCCGCACTGAGTACCGTGGTACCCGCTACAACATGGGTAGTTCGGACCCCCTCCCGGCCGGGTTCGAGATCCGCTTCGGGGACTTGAACTTCCAGGCCACGGGGAACGGCTATCTCATGCGCCTCACCAATCGTGAGGAGCTTCGCGCACAGCGCGAGGCCAGGTCCGCCCTGGTCTCCGCCGCACGCACGACATCGGCGCGGCGCCTGCGCGAGGCACGGATGCCGCGGGCCCGTCGACGCCGCGACGCCGTCGTCGCTGCGGGCTACGCTCGCGTCGGGCGCGGTCCGAGCGGCGGCGGGCGAGCGCGCCGCCGCCCAACGCGGTGCGGCCACCGTCACGACGAGCGCCAGCACCCCAGCGGGACCGCGTGCGGTCTCCGGACCACGCATCCCCATCGGGCTGCGTGGCGCCACTACGGCCTACAACGCCAACGTCAACACGACAATGCGCAGGGTTCCGCCTGGTCGCCACGTCTTCGTCGCCAGGGACCCCGCCCTTCGACGGCGGACGAGTCGTCCCTGGGCTCCGTCGACACGATGCCACCCGCCAACCGCCATGGGTACGCGGAGTGGGACTTCTCCGGTGTGCCGGACCCAGTCGCGTTCAGGCGCTTCCTCGACGCCACCGGACTGCGGGTTTGGTCGCTCCGACGACTCCGACGCGGGAGCTACGACCCCACGCGGGAATGTTGCGCCGTCATCACCAACGACCCGGCCAACGCCGCCGGTGCGGCGGCGCCGGAGACGGGGAAGTCACGCCCCCCCGGGGGATCGCCACGCGCCGGCCGCGGGGCCAAGCGCTCTCTTTGGGGCCGACGTCGACGCGCGGCCGGCCCAAGCCCGCGAGCTCGAAGCCAGGGCCGGCGGAGGAATGCGGACGGTGCGGGCCGCTCCGCGCCTCGATGGCGGGGGGGAGGCCTCCGCGCGCGGCGAACGCGCGCGCGGAGCGGGGCCGACAAGTCCGTGACCGCCTCAACCCCGTCCCCAACGTCGACAACGCGGATACTCCGCCACGGGGCGAGCAAAAGCTCATCGCCGCCGCAACGTTGCTACGCGCCATGCCGCACCCTCGACCCCCGAGGCTCGAGACATGCACCGCGAGGTGCGGACTCTCCTTGAGCAAGCGGCCGTCCGGCGGCTGAGAGCTCGGCCTCACGCATCCGCCAACGGGGGGGACGCACGGGGTGATGATCCGCACCGAGGAGGCGAACCCTCGGTGCACGTGGGTCAACCTGGCGACCGGGGACGCACGCCGGCCAAGGAGCGGCTCCTTGACACACGCGGGCGGCGGATGGAGACGCCCGCAACGTCATCAACGCCGGGCGCACCGGCCAAGGCGGACGCGCGGCGGCCGGGGGCTACCACCCTCGAAGGGGTGGACGCTACGACAGCGGTGAGGATCGCTCCCCGACGCCGGAGCCCCCGGGCACCCGTGTGTTCAGCCGGGAGATCCGCACGGCGGCGTTCCCCGGCGCTTCGTCGGCCCTCGACAATCGTCAAGTACAACGGGGAGACGGACCCTCGTGTCTGGCTCAACGATTACCGCCGGCTCGTCGGTGGGCGGGGCCACCAACGACGAAGTGATCATCCGCAACTTGCCCCCGCATCCGGGCGACGCGGCCGGACGTGGCTCGAGCACTTGCCCGCCACCCAAATCCATAATCGGGACGATCTAGTCCACACCTTCGTGGGCAACTTCCGGGGCACATACGTGCGCCACGGGAACTCACGGGATCCGCGCTCCCGCACGCGGAGCGCGGGCGAATCGCTACGGGACTTCATACGGCGCTTCTCCAAGCGCCGCACGAGCTCCCCGGCGTAGCACGGTCCGAGATCGTGCACGCGTTCCTCGAGGGCACCACGTGCGGGACCTTGTGCGCGAGGCGGGGACGCGGCCCGCCCACGGACTCAAACGAGCCGTACGACATTGCCACCGGCTTCGCCTCGGAGAGGAGGCCGTGGGGGGCGATCTTCGACGGCAAGAAGGGCAAGCGCTCCGAGGACACGCCCGCGGAGGGCGGCGGGTCCAAGGAGCCGCGCCGCAACGACAAGCGGGGCAAGAAGGGGAAGAAGCCGCGCCGCGAGGCGCGCGAGCGGGGCGCAACGGCGGCAACGCCGAGGCCCTCGGCGTTGACCCGGCCCCGACGGGGCCCTCGGCCAGCTCCTCGAGGCCGGGGGTGTTCGACGACATGATGAAGAAGCCATGCCCCTACCACAGGACCCCCGTGAACCACACTCTTGAGCAGTGCGACATGCTCAAGAAGTTCTATGGCCGTGTCGCCGCGAAGGAGGCAGAGGCCAAGAAAGATGGGGGCGATGGCGACGCAGGTGGTTTCCCTGCTGTCGAAAATGTGTTCCTCATCTTTGGGGGACCTACCGTCGACATGTCGACCGGCAACGCAAGAAGGAGCGGCACGAAGTCCTCGCCGCGGAGAGGGCACCTCCGGCCTTTCTCAGGCGGGTCGAAGGATGCCATCACCTTTAGCGGGATGATCACCCAAACCGCATCCCGAACCCGGGCCGGTACCCGACGCGGTGGTCGATCCCATCATTGGGAACGCCGGTTTTCGAAGGTCCTTATGGACGGAGGCGGTAGCCTCAATATCCTCTTCGCGCATACATTGCGCCTAATGGGGATTGGGTGGACCGAGTGCGGCCCGGACACGAAGCCGTTTCACGGCATCGCGCCGGCAAGCGGGTTCAACCCCTCGGGCGGATCGATCCGCCCGTCTGGTTTGGAACCCCCAAGAATTTCCGCAAGGAAACCCTCACCTTCGAGGTGGTGGGATTCAAAGGGGCCTACCATGCCATCCTTGGGCGACCATGCTATGCCAAGTTCATGGCGGTCCCCAACTACACGTACCGAAGATGAAGATGCGGGTCCAAACGGCGTCATCACCGTCGGGTCGTCGATCGAGCACGCATTCGGCGCGACGTCGAGTGCGTGGAACATGCGGAGGCACTAGCGCCGGATGAAGGCGGTGAACACACTGGAGAAGATGGTCAACGACGACCTCAGCTCCGCCGCCAAGCACGTCGGCACGTTCGAGGCCGCCGAGCAAACCAAAGGGGTCCCCCTCGACCCGTCGGCCCCCGAGGGCAAAGCATTGAGGGTCAGCTCGACCCTCGATCCTAAATAGGAAGCAGTGCTCGTCGACTTCCTCCGCGCCAACGCCGACGTCTTCGCGTGGAGCCCCTCGGACATGCCAGGCATCCCGAGGGAGGTCGCCGAGCACTCCCTTGATATCCTGCCTAACGCTCGCGCTGTGCAGCAGCGGCTGCGCCGTTTCGACGAGGAGCGGCGATGGGCGATCGGAGCGGAGCTGCGGAAGCTCCTCGAGGCCGGATTCATCAAGGAAGTGTTCCACCCCACGTGGCTAGCTAATTCTGTGCTTGTAAAAAAGAAAAATGGGAAGTGGAGGATGTGTATAGACTACACCAGTCTCAATAAAGCATGTCCAAAAGTTCCTTTTCCTTTGCCACGTATAGATCAAATCGTTGATTCAACGGCGGTGTGAACTACTCTGTTTCCTTGATGCCTATTCGGGATATCACCAAATAAAAATGAAGGAGTCCGACCAGCTCGCGACTTCGTTCATCACACCGTTCGGGACGTTCTGTTACGTCACGATGCCTTTTGGCCTCAGAAACGCGGGCACAACATATCAGCGCTGCATGCAGCACGTTTTTGGGGACCATATCGGGCGGACGGTCGAGGCTTACGTGGACGACATCGTCGTCAAGACCGAGAAGGCGGACGACACGGTTAGCGATCTTGGCATCACGTTCGGTTGCTGCGGGCCAACGGGGGTCAAGCTCAACCCCGAAAAATGTGTCTTTGGAGTGCCGCGGGGCATGCTCCTAGGGTACATCGTCTCCCAGTGGGGAATCGAGGCCAACCCTGAAAAGGTCGCGGCCCTCGAGCGAATGGGTCCAATTCGGGACCTCAAAGGGGTGCAGAAAGTGTTGGGGTGCCTCGCCGCCTTAAGCCGCTTCATCTCGAGGCTCGGTGAGAAGGGCACCGCCCCTCTACCGGTGCTCAAGAAGCACGAGCGCTTCTCTTGGACCGCCGAGGCCCGGGAAGCGCTCGACAAGCCGAAGGCGTCTCGACGCACGCCCCAATCCTTACGCCGCCGCGAGGCGGCGAACCCCTCCAACTCTACGTGGCCGCAACCACCCGGGTGGTCGGCGCGTGATCGTCGTGGAGCGCACGGAGGAAGGGCATGCCTTGCCTGTGCGAGAGGCCGGTCTACTACATCGGCGAAGTCTGTCGGACACGAAGACGCGCTACCCCCGGGGTCCGGAGAGGGCGTTGTACGCGGTAGTCCTCGCGCGGCGCAAGCTCCGCCACTACTTCGAGGCCCACCCGATTCACGGTGGTCTCTTCCTTCCCCGCTAGGAGAGATCATTCGCAACCCCCGACGCGGCGGGGCGGAATTGCCAAGTGGTCCGTGGAGTTGATGGGCGAGACGCTCGCCTACGCTCGCGCAAGGCCATCAAATCGCAAATCTTAGCCGATTTCGTCGGCCGAGTGGACGGACACGCGGTGCCGCCCCCTCGGATTCAAGCGACGTCTGGACTGCGTTCTTCGACGGCTCGGTGATGAAGACGGGGAGCGGGCGCGGCCTGCTCTTCGTGTCACCCCTCGGGGAGCACATGCGCTACGCAGTGCGCCTCCACTTCCCCGCGTCCAACAATATGGCGGAATACGAGGCCCTTCTCTGCGGCCTCAAAATCGCCATTGAGTTGGGCATCAAGCGCCTCGACGTGCGAGGGGATTCGCAGCTCGTGATCGATCAAGTCATGAAGAACGCGAGCTGCCACGACGACAAGATGGAGGCCTACTGTAAAGCCGTGCGGGCCCTCGAAGACAAATTCTACGGCATCGAGCTTAATCATGTACCCCGCCGGTACAACGAGGAAGCGAGACGAGGCGGCAAAAATAGCGTCGGGCGGATCCTTGTTCCCCCGAACGTCTTTGCGCGCGACATCGCGCAGCCCTCGGTCACCTTCGAGCCCTACCCCTCGAGCGACGGCGGACCCTCGGGGGCTCCCTCGAATCCAGCGGGTGCGGAACCCATGGAAGAGGACCCCTCGAACGAGGCGTACGTGCTCTCCCTTCTCGAGGGGTACGGCTCCCCACGAGGTCGATGCGATGGATATAGAGCCGGCTCCTGTCCAAGCGGATTGGCGGGGGAAAAGTACACCGCCCGGATCGCTCGAGGGGAACTCCCCGCGGATCGGGCCGCGGCCGGGCGCATCGCCGGGGATAGCCAAATCCTTCGCCCTCGTCGACGGCGAGGCGTGCAAGCGCGCCGCGTCGGGCATCCTCCGGCGGTGCATACCCATTCCCGAGGGGGCGCGAGCTCCTACGGGACATCCACGCGGGGATCTGTGGCCACCACGCCGCGCCACGCACCCTCGTTGGCAACGCGTTCCGCCAGGGCTTCTATTGGCCTACCGCGGTCGCGGATGCCAGCGAAATTGTACGCACCTGCGAAGGGTGCCAGTTCTACACCCGCAAATCCAACTTGCCCGCTCACGCCCTGCAAACGATCCCCGTAACATGGCCATTCGCCGTGTGGGGATTGGACATCGTCGGGCCTCTGCGGAAGGCGCCCGGGGGCTTCACCCACCTGCTGGTCGCAATTGACAAGTTCTCCAAGTGGGTGGAGGTGCGCCCCATCACGAATTTGAGGGCTGAGCAGGCGGTCACGTTCTTCACCGACATCGTCTACCGCTTTGGAGTGCCAAACTCCATCATCACAGACAACGGGTCCCAGTTCACGGGCCGGAAGTTCTTGGAGTTCTGCGACAAGTTCCACATCCGCGTGGATTGGGCGGCTGTGGCACACCCACAGACCAACGGCCAAGTGGAACGTGCCAATGACATGATTCTACAGGGCCTCAAACCCAGAATTTTCGACCAGCTCAACAAATGCGGCCGAAAATGGCTCCAAGCGCCCGGCGGTCGTGTGGAGCCTAAGGACCACCCCAAGCGAGCCACGGGTTCACCCCGTTTTTCCTAGTCCATGGCGCGGAGGCGCGTCCTCCCCACGGATGCGGGAATACGGGTCGCCCAAGGTTCGAGGCTACAACGAGGATGCTAACCGGCGAGCCCGCGAGGACTCGGCCGGATCGGCTAGACGAAGTACGCCTCGTGGCGTTGATGCACTCCGCAAGGTATCAACAGTCCCTACGACGCTACCAAGCACGCAAGATACGTCGGAGGGATTTCGGGCGAGGGGGACTTGGTCCTAAGGCTACGCCAAGACAACCGAGGGCGCCACAAGCTATTGCCCCCATGGGAGGGACCCTACGTCGTGGTGAAGGTGCTCAAACCGGGCACGTACAAGCTGGCCAACGAGGACGGCGAAGAACTCACCAACGCTTGGAACATCCAACAGCTACGTCGCTTCTACCCTTAGCTAGGATTTCCAAGTATTTTCCATTGTAAAAACGCACGGCCAACGCCCCAGTTGGTGTCACCTATGTAAATACTCCAAGTCTAATAAAAGGGCAACTCGGCTTTCCCCTGAAACCCAAGTTACCCTCGGGGGCTCTCTTGCGGGGGGCCCCCCCCCCAAATGGTCCCATTTTTTGCGCAAAAATAAAAAACGACTCACACGCGCTAAGTTTGTTTCCTACTTCAACCTCGAGCCATGATTCGAACAGGGCGCAGGTGGCACAGCGGAAGGAGCGTGCGAGCCAGAGACAGCCTACGCCGCGTGGCTATGGCCCGTCTCTCTCGCCTCCAACCCAGCGGGCCCCCTGCGAAAAACGAACTCCCCTAACTAGAATCTACTCAGGAAGAAGGAGAAACAAAAAGCGTAATAAACAAGCAACTTCATTTACAGCAACTGCCTATGTTCACAAGACAACTTGTTTATTTACAAAAGGCCACGAGGCCGGAATTCTGATACACGTAAACAAAAAACGGGCCTAGCGCCCAAGCGCTTTCGGGCGGGGAGGAGCGACGAAGCATCGGCGGCGTCGGGAAGAGGAATTCTTCGAAGGCCTCGGCGAGCGACCGGCGACGTCGGCGGCAAGCGCGTCCGCGCGCTCCATGGCCACCTCGTCCTCGACGCCCTCGGGCACGATGTAGCCCTCCACCGGCGCCTCGAAGTTGACCTCGTAGTGGGATCGCACCACTCCGAGGGCCGCCTCGGGCCGCCCTAGGTGCAACGCCCGGCGCATCCGCTCCGTGACGTGGCCGCCGAGGGCGCGCGGCGGGCGGCTAGCGAGCTGCCGGCCTGGGCCTCGCCTTCCTCGACGACGCGACGGTCTCGAAGGCCGCGTCACGCGGCTCCTGCGGCTCTGCTCGGAGGAGTTGTAGGAAGCTGCGGGGCCTCGGCCCGCCCGGCGGCGTGCCCCAAGGCGGTGCGCAAGCCTGGAATCAACAAGACGACAAGAAATCAGAAAGGGGGAAACGAACCCTCTAAAGCAAGAACTAACAAGCAGGGTCAAACAGTAACTCACCCTCGACTTGTTTCCTCTCCAGATCGAGGTCGCGGCGCGCGGACTCGAGCGCCAACTCGAGACGCTGGACGGTCTCGCCTTGCTCGCGGAGGGCCAGCTCCTGGCTGGCATTGCTGATGCTGAGCGCGAGCGCCTCGTCCTAAACCTTGGAGAATGCGGCGTTCCGCTCCTCCAGCGACTTCTCCGCCGCCTCGCGCGCGACGCGCTCCCGCTCCCGGCGCGGGTCGGGGCGTCGCCAAGGGCGCCCCGCTCTCGCCGGGAGCCGCCCCTCGGCCCCACGGCGGGGCGATGCGCTCTCGCCGGAGCTGCTCCTCGGCGGCGACGAGGGCCGCGGCCTTGGCGTCGAGGGCGGCCCTCGGTCGTCGGCCTCCTTGAGCGCGGCTTGCTCCAACCCGCGCGCCCGCTCCTCGCCCCGCGGCGGCCGCGCCCTGCGCCCCCTCGAGCGACGAGCGGAGCTCCCGGGTTTCGGCGCGGCGGTGGCCACCTCCGCCTCCCGGTTGGCGGCCGGCGTCCGCGTCTTGTCCGGAGTCCTCGCGCGCGTTCCACGGCGCCTCGTCGCGATCGACGAGGGGCTGCGCGGATCCGCTCGAGGCTCGAGCGGCGCGCCGTGTCCGCCTCGAGCTCTCGGGGAGCACGTCGCACCACGCCATCGCCGGTACACCGGCCCGGTGTCCCGGCGCCCTAAGAGCGTCTGCAAGCGTGTCGAAAGCGCTGCACTGCTCCCGGAGCTGGCGGGCCTCGGCGTTCACCTGGTCGAACGCGTCGTACTTTTCATGAGCACGGCGCTCGAGCTCCTGGCATCCACACATCGAATCTCGTAAGTGTCAAGGCTTGAATGCAGCACGCGAAGACGAAAAAGGAAGAGGGACGAGCAACCGTGGCTCACCTGGAAGACGAGCCAGGCCGGGCCGCCGTGGACTTGCAGCGCCTTGTTCAACGCGCGGTTGAGCATGCCGCCGTGGCTCCGAAGCTCGCCCCAGAGCTCCTGCTCCCCCCGGGCGTCAGCAAACGCCGGGGGATCACCGACGGCCCCCTCCACCGGCGGGGGCGGCCGGCGTGGGAGGACGAGGCCTCGGCACCGTGCCCTCGGCCCCCCACTACCATGTGACCCTCGCGCCGCCTCACGAGGGTCCCCTCCGAGGGCTCGGGGGAGTTCGTGGGCCGGCTCGCCCCTGGTTCCACCCGGGCGGCGGGGAGTCATCCGAGAGCTCCACCACCTCCGCCCGGAGGCCGCCGGCGGGCGGAGCCGCTGCGCGCCGCCCCGCCGGCGCCCCCCCCGCGCCTCCGCGGCCACGGGCGCCGTCGTGGCGCGCGTCGCCGCCACCTCCGTCCGCGCCGCCGCATCCGCGGGCGCTCCCGCAAGTTGCGCCCGCTCCACCTCCTCCGCGGTGGTCGCCACCGCGGGCCGCACCTCCCCGTAGCCGCCGCCGGCGCGCCCGTGTCTCCGTGGCGGCCGGCGCCACGGCGCCCCCGGCGACCTGCGGGGCGCGCCGCGGCGGGCGATCCGTCGGCCGGGGGCCTCGAGGCCCCGGCCGGGCCTTGCGAGCTCGTGCCCGCCGCCGCGCTTGTCCCCGGCGCGACCCCCTCGACGAGCGCCGCCGGGGTGGGGATCGATGCGTCGCGTCCTCGGCACCTTGGCCGGTGCAAGAGGAGGAACGGTTGGCACCGCCCGCGCGGGCACGAACGGAGGGTTAGAACAACTAATCACCGACAAACCAAACCAAACGAAGGGGGACGGGGCTCCTTACCTCGCGGAGGAAAAGGCCCGCTTCCTTTTCCTCGAGGCCTCTGCGCGGACGAGGGCCGGCGCGCGGCCGTGCTGTCGGCCGCGGCGCCTCCGACGCGCGCCGCCGCACGACGGGCACGCCCGCCCCGCGCGCGGGCGCGCCCGATGCCGCACCCCCCCAAAGACGCCACGCGCGCGCGGGGGCACGCTCGCCCGCGCGCGCGGCACGCCCGCCGACGCGCCCCTCGACGATGACGCGCGCGCGCGCGCACGCTCGACGCGCGCGCGGCGCGTGCGCCGCGCGTGCCTCCGCGGCACGCGCCGGCACCTCCGCGGCGCGTGCCGCCCCCGATGACGATTGCCTGGCGGCGGGCGCCGGTGCGCCCGCCCCCGGCGAGGCCACCCCCCGACGCCGGCGCGAGTTGCGGCGACGGGGGCGCAGCCGCCACCGTGCGAGGGGCCCTCCCCCTCGGACTCTTCCTCCTCGTCTGCTCCGAGGACGAGGGCTCCTCGATGTCCGGGGAGGAGAGCCCCGACTCCTCGCGCCGTCGGTACTCCGCGGACCGCCGGTCGCGGCGCGCTTGGTGTCGCCTGGCATGCTCCCTCTTGCGCGCCGCCCGCTCCTGCGCTGCTCCCGCCGCGCCGCCCCGCCGAGCGCACGGGAGTCGGGGGGTGGGTGGAACGGACTTGGCGATGTTGAACTCCACCAGCTGCGCACAAGAGCGACAATGGCAAATCGGGAGACGAAAGCAAGACCAAGAACTAAAACGAAATCGGGAACCCAACTCACCCGCGGGCCGTAGGGAGCATCTCAATGTCCCACGGGGGTCCGACCCGCGGTGGCGGCGTCCGGGTGTCGACGGCGCTCCGCGCCGGGTGAGCGCGTACGGCCGCTCCGGCGGCGTCGGGAGCATCCGCGACCTCGCCGGTCGACGGGGTTGGGCCCGCCTCCGTCATCTCGAAGATGCGAGAGGGGCCTCCGCATCGAGGCACGACCCGCCGGTGGTGGAGGAAGGCGAGGACGCTCATCGCGTTGAGCCCGTGCTTCGCCCGGCCCGGTGCGGGCGGCGAGGACGGACTCTTGCCGCGCCCGATGCTTTGGGCCGTAGGAACCCCGTAGCCCCGGGAGTCGGCCTCTTCTTGAACACCCGACCGGTGTAGGGAGGAAGGCCGGGCTCGGCATTGCGCGGGTAGAACCATCCCCGCTCCCGGCCCGGCGTTGTTCGTCGTCATGGTGCGGGGGATGTAGAAATCCTTGAGCTGCCCCCGCAGGGCAAGCGACATCCCGCCGGCGCGCACCGCGCGGCGGGTCCTCGGCTCCGACGTGGGCTGCGTGATGAGCTCCCCGCGGAATAGGTGAACCCAGAGGTCCCAGTTGACTGGGATCCCCAGGTACCCTTCGCAGACGCCCACGAACGTGGCCGCCTGCGAGATCGCGTTGGGGGCGAAGTTGTGCAGCTCCACCCCGTAGTGGTGGCACATTGCCCGCATGAAGGTGCTCGCCGGCGCGTTGAAGCCACGCTCGTGGTAGCGGAGGAAGCTCACCACGTAACCCTCCGGCGGGTTGGGCTCGTGGTGCGTCGTCGGCGGCACGATCCACTCCGCCGGGCGCCCTTCTTCGTTGGCCGACGGGGGCGGCGGCGACCGGCTCGCCAAGGGCGAGCGGGGTCACCGTCGACTTCTCACAGGCGTATGGCTCCAGGATCCTAACGGGAAGCTGAGGGGGCGCCATGAGGGGGGACGAACGAACACGAAGGCGGAGGACGAGGAAACGGGAAAAGAGCTCTAACGGCGAGACCGCGCGGTGGCGAGAGCGAGGCGAAGGCGAAAGGACGGGGGACTGAAAGTGGTAAGGTGCCAAGGTAAAAAACCGCCGTCCACTCCTCCCCCGCGAGTTTATAGGCGACGGGCGAGCTCTCCCGGAGCGGACGCCCCGCCGACATTTGCGCGGGAATCTTTCCATCGCGTCGACGGGTGGGCTCCACCACGACCGCGGCGGCTCCTAACACTTGCGGGCGGGTCATCATTACGGCGAGGACCGGCCGCGACCGAGGCGAAACCGTCACGTCCGCCGCGTCGCGCCGCCCACTACGCGCGCGCGCGCGGCCGCAACGCCAAAAAGGCGCGCCCGCGCTCGCAAAACCGCGGCCACGACCGCAAGGCAATTAAATGCCGGGTCCCTTGCCAAGCAAGGAGAGCCCTCGAGCGAGGCGAACCCTCGACTCGAAACAAAGGCGACCCTCGATGGGATGTCGGGCGTGAGAAGGTCGCCGGGACCTGCTCGACGTAGAGCGAGCAACCGCGGCACCCATGCCACGTAGAACCCTCGAGCGGCATGACCCTCGACTCGAAACAAAGGCGACCCTCGATGGGATGTCGGCGTGAGAAGGTCGCCGGGACTCGCTCGACGTAGAGCGAGCAACCGCGGGCACCCATGCCACGTAGAACCCTCGAGCGGCATGACCCTCGGCCCCGAGACAATGTCAACCCTCTAAAAGAAGGCACGCGCGTAAGAGGATCGCCCAGGTCACGCTTGAAATAGAGCGACACCGAAAGCACTCATACCGCGCCGTGCCGCCAACAAGCACCTCGAGGGCCGGCTCGCCCCGGACCCCTCGACGGCCGCAAACGCGAAAAGACGGGGGCTGTCCATGCACGGCACCGCACGGCCTTACCGATCGAGGTTCGAAGCCCGACCCTCGACGGGTTCGAACGAGCGCCCCGCATCACGAGTTAGGGACGACGAGGGCACGCGCATTCGAGCCGTTCCTCGAGCCCGTCGGCTCGAGGGTGCCCCACATGTCGTGTTCGAGAGCCGGCGAGGGCGACGCGCGGGGGGATCCTACCGAGGGAGAGCTTCCGCGCCCTCGGTCCCTAGCGAACGGGACCGAGCCCCACCTAGCAAACCCACGCAAGCGCTTCCATGGACGTGTCTCCGGACCGCGCAGCCTACCCTTATCGAACGGGGCATGGACGTCCACTTGAACCACCCGCTAGCAGCTCGATGAGGAATCCGCGATTCGCGACCCGCTCGATGGGAGTCGTGGAAACCTCACCCTCCGTCCCGCGGAGGGACGGCGAGGGCGCGTTAAAAAACAAGTCGTCAGGCTCGACCCGATCGCCTCGAACAGGCCAAGGCTCGGGGGCTTGACGCACGGCTACACCTCCTTGAAATTGCACCCGCCGGGAGAAGCGGTGACAGGGGAGCGTGCACCCCGGCGCGGCCGAAACACCGCCGATGCCGGTTGGCATATGTGCCACGCCTTTCTGACCAAAGTTCTCGCGGTTAACCCCCTGCGGAGAGAACCCACACTCTGCGGGGCTTCGGGGGCTAGACCCGCGGGTCCGGGCGCGGCCCCACGGAAAGCGTTCGCAAACAAGGAGGGAAGAACGTCCTATCAGTAGGTTCCAGCATCTGCGGGAGCCTCAATGGCAAACCCGCGGATGCTCGGGGGGCTGCGTCGGGGACCGCCCTAGGGGTCCCCATAAACAATGGGGGAACCCTCACCCGAATCCCTGCATCGAAACACGCTAAGCCTAACCATGCAGGAAACTAACCGTGCGGGGACATAGCCCATGCGGCGGGACTCGGAGGCCCACCAAGACGGCCCGTCTAGAAGACCCCTCGAGCGAGGCTCCGCCTCGCTCGAGGGGACGCTCCCTCCTCGAGCGGGCTCGCGCCCGTTCGAGGGGCAACCCCCCTCCTCGAACGGATTCCGCCCCGTTCGAGGGACAACCCTTCCCTCGAGCGGTCCCGCCCCGCTCGAGGACTCGCTCCCCCTCGAGCGGGTCTCGCCTCGCTCGAGGGTCCGCTCCGCCCTCGGGCCGGGGCCCGCCACGCTCACGGGCGCCCCGCACGCGTGCGCCGGCCCCGTACTTGGGCATTTAACGCCCCGACGCCGCAGGACGGCGCCATCATGGGCCCGGGGCTCACGCCCCGGTGCCGCCGCACCAACTCCCCAGGGAGGAGCCCATCCCCGCCACTGTGCGATGGACTGTGCGGTACGGCCGGTGTCGGTCCCGTGACACCGTGCGCCCACTACTGTACGGCTAACACGCCAGACCCTCGAAAGGGGGCCTGGCGCACCCTCGATTTCGCTTTCCCGTGACCCTACAGGTTAGGTAGGTGGCGCCAGGCCGGTGGATGGCCATCCCGGTGACTGTAGCGGTGCGGCTGCCGTACCCACGCGTGCAGGCGCACGCCCGGCACCGCAGCGCACGCCCGAGCACCGTGCAGAAGAACCACTCCGCTGCCGCGGAGCGCATTGGGAAGGAACGCCGTTCTGCCCGCTCCTGTTCCCCGTACCAGCCGTCATCAGCACCTCCCTCGAAGCCTATCAGAGGATCCCATCACCATCTGCCGCCCCCCTACCCTCGAATCGCCACTGTTCGGGTACGGGGTAGGCCATCATGACCGGATCGCAGCGAAGATCGACCGGACGGCCGCCCACTCTACACCGTAGCGCGACGCGCTCCCTCACGTAGCTAGGCAGCGCGGCGTGCATGTAACTCGCCGCCCCCTTGGCCTATAAAAGGGGAGGCGAGCCCCCAGCCGCGGGGGGAGACGAGTTCAGTTGGACACAACGCACCGTGCACTCACTCTCTGATTCTCCCACAACATCTTCAACCACTCTCACAGGGACTTGGAAGCCACGCTTCCTCTCCCGCCTTGCTTGTACTTGCCCCACTACAAGCACCCCCGGTGCCGAGCAATATAGTGCCACGAGCACATCACTGCTGGACGTACGGCCCCCTCGGCCGGAACCAGGATAAAACCTTGTGTCATTTGTTGCTTGGCATCGACCATTGAGGGATAGACCTAGGCGTTATCTACTGGTTAGTGTCGGGACCATATTCCGCACCGACATCTTGAACTCCTCTGCACTTCCACACAATCCAGCAACCTCAAATGGGTGAGTGGAGGGGGTATAAATAGCCCAAGGCATCAAACTAGCCGTTGGCTAACGACCATTGAAAAAGGTAGTGTCGGATGAACCGATGCTAGATTTTCCAGGGCGTTGGTTCATCCGGTGCCCCTCCCACGTCACATAGCCGTTGAGATTCTCTGACACAACTGCTCCGACGCTATACACCGACGGTGCGTCGGTTCATCCGGTGCTGAAGACCCCGCGGCCAAGTCGTCTCTGTTACCTTCCACACGACCGTCAGATAGACCGACGCTTCACCTTGACCAAGGCGTCGGATCATCGGGTGCTGAAGGATTTGTCTTGGTGCGTCTCTGTCTTGATTCAAACTGAGTGTCAGATAGACTGACGGTGTCCACACTCAGACCGTCGGATCATCCGGTGCTACTGTCTTCGCTGCTGTTTCTCGGCAACTCATCTGACGCATCTAGAAATTGGACCGCCGGTACCTAGGGTTTCAACCAGTGTGCCAACTCGTCCAACGATTGCACCGACGCTTGCTATTTGGGTACTATCGGTTCATCCGACGGTGCTTTTTCCTTCTTTTTCTTCTTCAACTTGGGTCTTTGCTTCAACTTAACATATTAAACATACTTAACATGCCATTACTTATAGCCTCCAAATATATAGTAAGTCCTCAAATTTGCTGTAAGTAAACTAACATGTCCATGGTATGTTAACTTGTGGCATGACATGTTAGCTTGGGCATGGTATGTTAACTTGTGCATGGTATGTTAACATGTGGTAACATCTATGCAGGGCCGTCCCGAGTATTTTGGAGGCCCTGTGCGAAATACTAATGCCTAAGTTTAAGTAATAAAATGTAACACACAATTTATATACATACTATTTCCAAACAGTCTCATATACCTTTTGGCTTAGTTCTGGTCACAGAACGTAATACTTCTATAGCAAAAGCTTGTCCGCAGGTCCGCCGATGGTTTGGAAGAATTGATAATGGGCTGCAGTTAGCATGTCGTCCACAAGTGCAAAATCATTCATGTTCTCTATTCTATCTTAGTCTGGTGAAGGATATAGGGTTAGGAATTGATAGTAGGTCATACTCATACCTTAATCGTTTCGGTTCGGATCGGTATGAGGACGAGCTTGGAGCTGCGGCCCTGCGCTCGGCGTTGGCAATTGCCGATGTCGTGGCCGCTTCGGTTCGGGATAGGCTTGGAGGTGATCGGCAGATTGAGAACGAGGGGCCTACACCGATCGGGATGGACAAGCAAGCGGAGGGTCGTGCGACCGCCGCGCCTAGTGCGATGAATATCGATCTAATAATCGATCAATGGAAGCGAAACGATCGACTTCTAGGCTGCGTACAAGGCTTCTGTTTGGACTTTACTTGTGCTGTTTGACCTGCTAATATACATAATACATATACTAATACGGAGTAGATAATTTGGAGGCCCCTACCGAGGTGGAGGCCCTGTGCGGTCGCTCCTCTCGCACGCCCTCAGGGACGGCCCTGCATCTATGAGACTTATGAATGCCTACAAAGACATGCTAGACAATGTGGTTAATCTCATTACTTGTGTTAGCATGCATCACCAAAATCAACTCGAACAAATGGCAAATGGGGCTACACTCGCTCCCTCACCTCCGGCCCGAAACCGCCGCCATCACCGAACCCTTGCTCTAATCTTCCCATGCCACCGCCGCATCGCGCGCCCCCGCCTGCGAAAGCCTGCCGCTGTCGTCATCTATGATTTCGCGACCGCCACCTACGAGGTCACCGCCAGCATCAGCATCGGCACCAGCACTCCCCTCCCTCGCCCCTATTGTCGTCCTCACCCACAAGATCACTGGCGACTTTCTCTCCATCACGGCCCATTGGAGATCCCCACCGGATCAAGCACGGACACCATCTGCCTCCCCATTGCCTCTCAACTTCGTGGCGCCTCGCCTTCGACACCTCCCTACCTGCCGCGGATTTCGCGGAGGCCGAATGCCTTGCCATGGCCTCCCAACGTCGGCACCCCCGCTGCCATCGTGACTCACTTGGATCCGATAAGGACAACCATGCCGGACCCTTATCCACCACGTGCGTGTGCTTCTCAATTGCGACGACCACCTGCGGCTACATCCTTGCCGTCACGAGCCTGCCGGTGAGATCTGTCGTTAGTTCTCTTGCCACTGTCTCCCACACCTTGCAACTGTTGCAGCTCCGGATTACATGCCTCAACAGTCGCGGCAATCCTGTATCGAACTATCGATCCACAACGACGAACACCACCGCCCGAGAAGGTTATTGCGTACTTTTTTCCCTTCCTGCTGATTTGGATCTACTGTGTGCCTTTTGAACTGACCAGCAAATCTTGGATGTGCTTTTGCAGGAGCGTGGCCAAACCATGGCAGTGGTGACGCGAGGGAAAGGGTTTCTCGTCGATGCACAAAGGTTAAGGGCCTTCTTCTTCTTTTTGCGAAATCCTTTCCTCCTTGGTTCCGGATTGCAAATGCATCTGAACAATTGTTGTGATGCGTGTAATGGTTGACAACAGCTGGTTCTGGATAGTGTAATATTGAGAAAAAACATACAGCCTTTGAATCAGATTACTGCATCTAAATTTTTCATTATTATGCATGTTTGGTGTAGTATTGACTATTGAGAAAGGTACATACTTGGCTTGTAAAGTTTAAACAAACTGTAATGGGATGCTGGTCTTATCTCTGAACTTGTCCAAACGAATCCCATGGTCCTCAAAAGGTTCACAGCATTGCGTATCAGTTTGGTACTGCAAGCCTCCAAGTGATTAATTTTGAGGATTGTGTTTGTGTTTTATTTCAGTACCAGTTTGGACCAACTAATTAATTCTTCGACTGATTCTTTTTCTCATCAGGGACTCTTGCACCTATGATATCAGCAAAGGAAGTGTCACAGAGGTCTACAATATATCCCTAGCTACCCTTTCTTTATTTTTTTCGTTTTTTGAAAAAGGGTAGGCTGGTATGGAGATTTGCTAAGTTAAATTAAACTAAAATGTAAATTAGGATGACTAGCTTCAGGCTATCACCAGACTGATGTATGTCTTGTTTCTGATCTCAGATGAAACACGTTGTGCTTGTCCTTGACACTGCTTCCTACTCTGTGGTGTTCCACTGAGATCGACTGGTCATGTTGCAGCAAGTCTTGTGCTCGTCTTGCCACAAGTCTTGATCCTGATGGTCGAGGGGTTGTGCTATTTGCCTGGTTGGTGCTCCTGGTCACAACAAGGATAGATCTTGGTCATGACCTTCATAGTGGAGTGGCTGTGGGGCGAGTTCCTATCTTGAGTGGTGCCAAATTAATTCATGGGTGAGTTGGTGTTATTCGCTTGCAATGTGTTTCCGTGTTGAATTTTGATAGCTATGCTTCATTCAAACAAAGTACCTGGGAACTTGGTTTACTATTTCATGAACCATAACAGTAAACAAAGTAGTTGATTAGATTTGTTGTCTAGGAAACCATACTGCATTGTCACACATGGTTATATATTTGGTTGATCAAATCTCACTTGTTTTATTTGGTTTGGTGCTGCTTCATGAAATACAATTACAAAGAATGATGATGAGTGTTATGGATGCCCATTGCTACTTAATAAAGCTTACCTCCCCTGTTCCTATCAACAAGCTGCTGCGTGCTTGCTAATGCATATGAAGCACAATTTTCTGAACGAATTTACATGTTGCAGTTTCAAATCAGATGACTCATGTTCTTTCTTATCAGATTGGCATAAATTTTCTTTCTTGTATGCTATTATTACTGCATCATCACCTAAGAAAATAATAATTATTATTATGGTTTTATATTTTCACACAAATATCAATAGCTGGATATGAGATTCAATATTTTTTATTTCTGTAAAAGTTGTGCATATATGAGTAATCATTTTGTAAACTTAGTTTGTGGTTCATGGTTGGAATATTTTTTTTCTGTAAGGGCATAGTTAGACTAATTGGATGGGGAACCACATTAAGTTCTATTATTTAAAAAACAGTTCATATACTACATTTCACAAATGAGAAGTATTGTGTTGTTTGGTGAGGAGTATATTCTCCTAAAAAACAGAGAGCAATCTAATGTGCCTGATGCCTTGATGTTCTTTTTTTTGCATTACAACTTATCTAACTATGATAAGAATTAGCTAATTCTTTTTTAAACTTGGATGTGCCGCATAGTTAGATTAGTTGGATAGAGCACTAAACTTGATAACACATAGGGCCATGGCAGCTGTTGTCTAATTTCTTTATTGTTTGTAGAAGTAAAAGGAATATTAGAGTAACATGGAAACTTAGCATATAACTGAAACCCTCTTCCTCTTGTCAATGATTGCTTAAAACAAAGTACATACATGGATGTTTAATTGTTAATCCCTGGTCATTTTGAGAACTGGTCTGTGTCCTTGCCAAAGGGAGGTTTAAAGGT
Organism: Cenchrus americanus; assembly: GCA_947561735.1. Classification (NCBI taxonomy): domain Eukaryota; kingdom Viridiplantae; phylum Streptophyta; class Magnoliopsida; order Poales; family Poaceae; genus Cenchrus; species Cenchrus americanus. Next base: position 150,447,515 of record OX387239.1, read on the forward strand.
TTCAACATTCTAATAATGGCCATGTCTATCTGATTAAAGATTTCCATTCATTATAGGTAACTTCCATACCTATAATTTCTAGAGAGAAGTAATCAGTTTGTTTTATGGAGCCCCTGGTGCCTTCAAGGTTACTGAATGCTTTGAGAACATGTCATGCTTTGAGGACCATTTTTTTGGAAATGTTTCATTAGTGTTTCTCTATGCCTAATTATTATCACTAGCTAAGGCATTCCATGTATGGTTAGACAATACCATTCAATAAATTTATTTGTATCTATTTTAATTTCATTCTTTATCACAATTCCTTGAATTAACTCTATCTACAACTATTTCCATAGCATGATTGTTAAGTTCTTAAGCTGAGTTAATATGTCAAGGTGTCTTTGTCTTTACTTCACAATCAATCCATATCAAGTTCAGTCAGCTTAGTTCAACAAATGGAAAGTATTGTAATTTTTCAATCCCACAAATTTTTGGGTTGATGTGCTATTTGATGGATTAAGGAGCATGCTGTGGTTACCAGTGGCATTTACAGTCTGTCTTTTCACCTGTTCCAGTCAGATTTGTTGAGCAACATTGAGGTCTTTGTGAAGAAAACAAGACAATTTAGACGTTGACAGGTAAAGCACATGATCAAGTTAAATATGATTCTCTGAAGCTCTTCTTTGTTTTAATCTTTTCTGATTTTGACACTACTCTGGCAGCATCAGTATAGCAGTACAAAGACTTGAAAAATGCAACTTCATGGGCTGACAATCTGACATCATGCTTTTTAAATGAGCATGGCTTCGACTGGATGCTTCATATGGTTATTCAGAGTTATAACAGAACTTTATAGTTACCTGAGAAAAATGGTTGCATAGTTTAAATCAGTTCCAAAACATTTGACTGCTACTATTCTGCCCTGCCTATGTATTTGTTCGCACCATTTGGAAATAAGTCTAATTTAAAAAGGCAGATCACATACAAATTAGATTTGGCATGTTTTAAGATTAGAATTATATCCTCATGGGGAAAAAGCCCAGATAAAAGGCTACAGGTTCCTGTAGTAATTTTGATTGAAAGTAATAACATAGACATTTCTGCTTCTCAATAAAGCATGCAATCTACAGGTCTCATGCAAGGCCTCGTGCAGTGAGAAACCAACCACGTTAGTATTCTTTAATTTGCTGCGAAAATAACTGATAAATTCCTTATATGTGATTAGATATTTCTTGTTCACACCCAAAGGTATGCATTAATTCAATCAATTTTATGTCTATTGCATTGAATGTTGCGGTTGCATCTCTTACATTTGAGATTGTATATCACAGGGATTTTTATATCAATTTGGTTTGGCCAATCAATTCTATAGGAGGCATTCAAATTTAGGCATCTGGTGGGTCATATATCCTTCAACAGGGTGCTCCTAATATGTAAAGCTCTAGCTGATGAAAAATAATTAGTATGATGAAAAACTTGATTTTGCTTAACCATATATGCCATGTAACATAATAAAAGTATTTATCTTTTTCTGTGTACCATATGTTGTTTTGCCCGTAGCAACGCACGGGCACATTCCTAGTTTCATTAAGAAATATGAGAATCCTTTAAAACTAGGTGATACCCCATGTGTTGCTGCAGGAATTCTTTAAACACAAATTTAACTTGAAATGTGAAAGTAGAAACACCAAAGTGATTGCATGACAACATCCATTTGTAAACAACATTATATATGAAAGCATGTTATTTTGTTGAGAGTGAACTATTCTAAAATGTTTCATCCTACATGTGTTTCAACTGCAAAAATTTTTTCAAGGCATAAATTGAATATCTAAACTAATGATTATACTCACTCACCCGAATATTTTCAGATGTGCATTGTGTTTTAGAGCATTATGTTTTTGTTAGTCTTCGAGTGCTAAATAGGTATATCGCTACGGAAATCATATAGATGCCAAGTGTTAGAAGGTTTGCCAAGTGCCATCCTTCGGGCACTCGGCAACACAAACTTTGTGTTGGGTGTTGCACTAAAACACTTGACAAAATAAAAACACTCAGCAAATTTCTTATTCGCCGAGTGTTTTTTCCAACACTCAACAAACAAGCTCTTTGCTGAGTGTTTTTCTATTACACTCAGTAAATTAGTGAAGCAAGTTTGCTTGGTATTTTTTTCGGCACTCAGCAAATAAATATTTGTTCTTTCCTACCTCTCAAACATTTTTTACTCTCCACATGTAACATGTGCTACTCCATGTTAAAGTTTGGTAATTTTTTGTATCTTTTTGCTATGTTTTAAATAATTAGTTGCATTTTGAAATTTTTTGAATTATGTCAATTTGAACTGCAAGTTAATTATAATAATTGTATAAAATGAGTAGAAAAATGGTACTCATGTTATTCATCTCTGTTTGAGGCCTTACATGTGAAAGGAAAAGGAATTTGTAACATCTTATTCAAGAAACATGACTACGTACATGTGAGATTGGTCATGATGCGATGATGTCATACGTGGAGGCTGTGGTAAATATTTGAGACCATGTCGAACATTTTGTCACGTACGATGTTTATAAATCAAATCATGTTTGAGGAAGAATCATAGGGTTCAATAGGATTCAATAAGATTTGGAGCCAAAGTAATGTTTGAATTACAATTTTATTATGGGCAATAGAGAACAAAGGTTGTTTCAGCGAATTTTTTATAATTTTATGTATTAATTTTGAATATATAATTTTAATTGATGTAAATTTAGTTTGAACTATAAGTGCATAAAATAATTGAATAGTATGGGTACAAAAGTAAAATACAAATTTCTGAGTGAATTTTACAACTTATTGTTGAATTAATTGATATGAATTTAAACTTGCATTATGGAAAGGAATGAGGAGAACAAGAAACTTGAAAAAACAAAAATATAAAATTGTTTGCCTGAGTGTTTAATTTAGACACTTGGTAAAGAAGCGATTGGAGTGTTCTGGTTTGCACTCTGCAAAGATGACATGTCATTGATCCACACCTCTCAAACAAAAGGTCCTCTCCCAATGGTCACAAACGTTTCACTCGGATCCCTCCCCTGTCCCCTCGATCTCTCCCTCCTGCAGTCTGGTCGGTGCCGATAGAGTGACTTGGTGTCAACGCGGCCAGGATGGCTCGGCACGGCGCCAACGACTGACCATGTCAGCGGTGCGGACACTAGGAGTGGCTTGGTGTGGCCACATGGACAGCACGACCACCACTGGCGGCGTGGACAAGGCTGCCAGGGGCGACACAATCACTAGCAACGGTGTGGCGCGGTGTAGCTGGGACACGAGGGGGTGGTGCAGCCAGGGCCTGGTGGTGCTGGGCACCAGCGACGACACGACCTACCGGGCAGCACTGCATCAGGGAAAATTGTTTTATTATTTTTTTCAGAAATTGTTTACTAAGTGTCATTTGGCGCACAACAAATGTTTGGCAAGTGTTCATGTAACACTCGGCAAAGCCTTTGTCCAGTGTTTTTGTAACTTTGTCGTGTGTTTTAGGCACTCGGCAAAGGTGGTGTTTTCTGTAGGATCCCATCGAGGCAGGCGCATGAAAGGTTATGAAAAGCCCTCAATTGATGTAAAGATGAAAGAGGAACAACAAGTAATAGATTGGAAAAATTAGGGCAATGAGAAAAGGTAAAAAAAGATAAACAAAGTATTTTTGATCGATTGGATATGCTCAATCATCCTTTAACTTCATATTTATGGGGTGGGGAGGTTGTTGGAGTGACACACTTTTATCCTTAACTACATTCAATAATGGCACAAATTGAATATCTAATCTAATGATCATACTCACTAATCGGGATATTTTCGCATGTGCATATATTTTTAGAGCATTTATGTTTTTGTTAGTTTCTAAGCGCTAAATAGGTATATCGCTATAGAAATCCCATAGATGCCAAGTGTTAGAGGGTTTGCCAAGTTCCATCCTTCGGGCACTCAGGAACACAACCTTTTAATTAAGTGTTGCACTAAAAACACTCGACAACTTGCTTGTTAGCCGAGTGTTTTTTCTAACACTCAGTCGGCATGGGCAGCGGCGCGGACACTAGGGGCGGTGTGGTGCTGACACCATCAGACAACGCGACCACCATCAGCGGCGTGGACAAAGCTTCTAGCGACAGCACGACCATTAGTGGTGGCGCGACGCGGTGCAGCTGGGACACCAGGGAGCTGTGTGGCTAGGGCCTGGCAGTGCTAGGCACCATCGATGGCGTGACCTGCCGGGTATCACTGCAACAGGTCAAATTGTTTTTTTATGTTTTCAGAAATTGTTTGTCTAGTGTCATTTTGGCATACGACAAATGTTTAACAAGTGTTCACTACAAGAAAAACATCGATTAGTGACATAAACAAATTTGGTGTAATTGATTTATGACGTTTCTCGCTAATCTCTTTATTGAATTTCACTTCCGAGCAAATTTAGTGACAAAAAAAATTTACCGTCATAAAGGTTTCTACTGTAGTTAGGCATTCCTTGTTACATGCTAGTTTTGTGACCCCATAAGCTTCGCAAATTCGTCATAAACTTCATTGTTCAAGAACATTCTAGGAAACTATGTGACGGACGTAGGCATTTTTATATAAGGTATATTCTTCTTTGTTGCCCAAATTATGTTGCCACATCAATTTATAGAATTTTTAAGACATACTAAGATGCTATCAGAATTACTATATCGTAAACATGATATATAAATTTGAATTATTAAATTTTTGTCACAAAAGTGAGACTGATGATATTTTTTCAAACACAAAATTTCCAACTATGAATCGCTGATATTTTTCCTAAATTTTTAAGTGGTATTTTATGGGCCCTAATATATGAGGGATACATGGTTGATTTCAAAAAAAAAATAGTATGAGACCCACACATCGACATCAGCAACCAAATCATGTGGGCGCTAGCTAGCAGACCGTCTAGGTGCAGTGTTGTTATTACTTAAGTAATCACTAACATCGCCTTGTTAGCGTGAGCGTAAGATCCACCGGGGTATACCTATGAGTATGAATGCGTCTGCAAACGCACAGATATACCATTGTAGCACTTCACCTAAGGAGTATTCAAAAGGGTATCGAATCCAGGGAACGGTGAGAGCTACCTCTTAGCCTAGCTATGGTCCAAGGACACCACTCTATAGGATGAGAAGAAGATGGAAAGGATCCCGCTGATAGCATATAGAGTCAAGAACGGTCTCTCAATTAGGAACTCTCGTTTCGGGCACCGGCTACCACCTGGCTATAACTGTTGGTTTCGGTAGAAAACACTACAAGAAAAATGCTGACTAGTGACGCAAAAAAGGCCGTTTCACGTCATATACCGCGATTATTGACGCCAGTTGTTACGAAAACGCTTCATCATTAATCGAGCGTCACAAACCGCGATTAATGATGTGACCTTATTTCACGGCGTCATGAGTTTAATGACGCGTATAAATTCGTAACAATAAGGCGTCATAAGGTACATGCCACGTCGGACCGAGATTCATCGTGGCTCCGACATGGTAGGGGGTTATTGTGACGCCCCAAGTTTTTAATTACCGTCATTAACGCTAATGACCGGATAAGCCGGGTCAAACCAGTCAAACCCCGGTCAAACCTAGGTAAACCTGGGTCATCACCCAAAAACCTCGCCAATGAACCCTAATGAACCCCTTGACCAAGCCTACACACACCTGTAGTGGACCCTTGGTCAAAGACACGGTCAAAACCGGCTTAACCGTTGATGTCAGCGAATGTCGTCCGGAACTTTTGCCGCGTTCTCCAAAATTCACCTAAACACTTCAAAATCTACCTTTATGGAAGTTGTCCATCTTGTTGAGGGACACAACTTTCGTGTAGATTGGCATTTCAAATTTTGGGTGGAAATTGGTGAAAAACTTGATCGACTGACAGTACCTCCTGTTTTCCAGAACAGACCGACATTCAACATTGGCACGACGTTCCTACAAAATCCGTTGAGAAAAACACTATATGGCTTTTTTGAAAGTTGTAGAGGGTAGTTAGATCTACAACTTTCCTATTCATTGCTTTGTGCACTTTTATTCAATTTTTGGGAGAAAAACGTGCTTGAACAGGGCTAGTCTGAATAATTTCAGGCGCTCCGCGCGCCAGGCCGCGCCGCCGCGCGCGCGCCCACCGCCGCCGCGCGCCACCGCCTCGCGCCCGCGCCCCGCGCCTCGACGGCCGCGCGCACACGCCGCCCGAGAACCCGCTCTCCGAGGTCGCCCCTTCCCCACGCCGCGCGCATGCCGAGGAGGCTTGGAACGCCGCGCCGCCGTACCACTCCTCGCATGACCCCCGCGGTCCGACCGCCGCGTCGGGACGCGCGCGTTCCCGAGGCGCGTCTCCGGTCCGCCGGACGCAGGCGCACGCGAGTCGGCTATATGTGCGTCGTCCCCTCGCCTCAACGCGCGGGACCCTCCCTCCACCGCACCGAGCCACACCACCGCACCCTCCCTCGCGTGTGCACGCCGCCGCAGACACCATTGGCGCCGCCGCCGAGCCGCGCCCCCACTAGCCCCCACGGCCGTGCAACCGTCCCGTACCACCCCTAGCCCCCGCCGGAGTCGACCACACCGCCCGTTCGCGTGCCCCGCCGGGAGGCTCGCCGGGAGCAGGCGTACCGCGGCCGCGCGGCGGCCGCCGCCACCGCGCGACTCCGCCGGCGCCACCACCGGCGCCACCACCGCCCAACCTCCGGTCGAAATCGAGCCTAGGGAGCCCCGGGACCACCCCGCGCCCGCTCCCGCCCGGCCAAGGCCGCCGGCCTCGCAAGAATTGCGCCGCCCGCGCCGGCCACCGCCCTGGGGACCACATTGCAGGACTTCAATTCTTTTCGAGGGTCAATCCGCAAAGTAGGGGTATATTTGTAAGATCTCAAAGCTTTCCAGGGACCTTGTTGCAACATGAGTCTTCAATAGTATGTGGTGAATTGCTGAATCTTAGAAAATCCATAGAAAATCGTAGAAAACTCAGAAAAATGCAAAACCAATTTTTTGGATTCATGGTGAAATATCCCACAACTTTTGTTATTCTGGCCTGAGCTAATTCCTTTTAGTTTTTGCATGAAAAATACAAATGTAAAAACCCTAGATCTGCAATGTCTCAAAAAACATAAATCCTCTGTAGCTAATTTTTGGATATGTTGTGTGTTAGGTCATGACTAGCTCCTATGCCAAACATTGCACAAAGTTATGATGTAAATCGTTTTCTAAAAATGTTTTTCCATTTCAGGAAGATCTGCATAAATGATTTTTCTTGCTAAATATATTTATGTTTTAGAGCTCAACTTGTGCACACTGTCTTGTAATGCCAAGATGCACATCTTGTGAATTAATCATGAGTTTTGGATTAACATAAATAATTATTCTTGATTTATGCATGTTTTCCTTTGAAAATTAATAAACCAAGTTCAGTAGAGATTCCATGTGAACATGCTGGTTCTTTAGGCTTGTTTAGGACCAGAGAGCATGCACAAGAAAGTTTAGATCATTTTGATGATTAAATTATTTTTGTATGCATTTAATTTGAAACACTAGCTAGTCCTTTGTTATTTTCCATAATATTTAATTTCCTAGCATCCAACACTTACATGTGGGTCCAATAGACCAGCATAGGTGCTAGTAGTCTTAAGAAACACTCCTTTAATTTTTGCTAATTTAATTGCTTAATAAAAAGCTTAAAAGCCTTTTTAAATATTAAAGAGAAATTAAATAAAGAAAAGCCCTTATTTAATTCTTTTTCCTTTTTGAAAAGTATTATCTAATTTAATTAAAAGATAATTAATTCTCATTGCTGATAAGGAATTAATTCAAGGATAAAAATATTATTCATATCTTTGCTTATGAAAGGAAAAGATTAAAGCTTTCACATGAAATGACAAGTGCAAAGAAACCTATATTCAATTGTGCAATAAAAGAATAACCCATGTATAACCAATAGCCTTCCTAAAAGAGAAATCACCAAACCACCCATGTTAACTTGAGGTTGGTTGCAAATCATGTTGAAAAGGTTAAATATACCTACCCACTTCTGTTGGTGAATTTTAAATTAAAATGTTTACATATATATGTACACAATCACCATAAAAAAGAATAATTAATAAAGAGTTGCATATTGTTCCTTTATGGAGGAGTATGCTGAATGTATTCTTATCTAGGTGAATGTGCCCACAAATACACCCCTTGATTGTCAATATGGTTTGTAATTGATTAAAGCGAAAACCGTCGAATAAATCCTGCATTTGCATCTTCGTGTAGATCTTTCTGCCAGTAGACGTACGCTCGTGCCGGAAGGAGGAGACGAAGGTGCCGACAAAGAGCTGCCGTGCGTGAACGTAGCTCAAGACCTGGACCCAAGTCCAGAAGGGCCCAAGGCCAACCTTGCCAGCGAAGGTAAGCCCCGGATCATTAACCCCGTCTTTTAAAATTATGCAATTATGTTTGCTATGATTGTGCATTTACGTTTCAGGAATCGATTTGAAACCCTAGATGCATGACCTTTAGGTACCGATGCTCTATCACTAGTATGCTAGGTCGATAGCTGCTATGGTATAGGACCCGATAGAAGTCGAGTGATGTTCGTCACTCGCGAGAATAGGTTCATAGATAGGAATCATAAGATATCCTTAATTGGATCGCTCATGTGGTAAGAGCATGGGATTGGGCTCCGGTCCAGTGGTCATGTGGGCTAAGCTTTTGAACATACTAAACATTCGTCGGTTATGGGGCCGGTAAGCCTAGTACCTTAATGAGGCGGCACGGGATCCTACCGTTACTACTCTTGAGAAATCTCCTTACCGGCTAGCTACCGAGAAGGGTGGTGCATGGTGACTCCGGGTATCTTGCGGGGTATGCCGGATAGCCTGCACCAGGGACTGTAAGATTCGATCCCAACCCGAGGATTTTTGGGGACGGCCTGGGAAAGTTGTCCTCGCGGGGGCAGCCTACCGTGTGTTTGGGTCTTCCTTGCAAGGTTTAAATCAATCGATTGTCGGCCTCTCACCGTTATCCGAGACTGCTTAATCAACTGGCCATGATATCCCATAATGATGGAACTCGAGGAATATGGTTGGATGAATTAATTGCTTGTCCAATTCTTGATTGAATTAGTTGGCACACTTAGAATGGTAATCAACTAGAATTTGTGCTAAAAGATTGAAAGTAAGGATCTACTCTTAGCAGCTGTTTAAGCAAAAGAAACTCCACCGGCCAAAAGCCTATCATGTCTAGAGGTTGGTGATGTAGTCATCACCCGACGGTTAAGTCTTGCTGAGTATTAGTATACTCAGCCTTGCTTTAAAACTGTTGTTGCAGGTGTGATTGACCGGATGGGTGACGACAAGTGATGACATCACGGATGGCCTCCTGTGATGTTCACCGTTGCGCTAGTTTAAATTATTTCCGCTGTATTTTCGAACTCTGAACCTTTACTCCATGTCATGAACAATGGTTTGTAATAAAATGTTTAATTCATGTTGTACTCTGGACTCGCCTTCGCGTGAGTTTTAATGCATGTGTCGATCCTCTGTTCGATGTCCAAGTGATTTACCGGGCGTTAACCCGGCAACCAACGACAGGATGATACTTTACTATGGCTTAATGACCAAAGTGGATCGGTCTTAGGCGATAGTACGGTATTTTCCTAGGCGGGTTGTCACAGCTGGTATCAGAGCGACTGCATGCACCAGAGTTTAATTAACAACTCTAATCACATGATTTTCGAATAAAATTTGCCAAGATTGTTTGATTTGCAAAACACGTTGGTCCGTTAAGGATAAACTAGACCAAGAGGCCCTAGAGGAAAATTTTTGGGTTCTTTCAGGTGGCTTATTAATCTATGGTTTATTTTGCTAACTTCCAGCACATTTTACTTTATGTCAGACTTACTTTCTCGCACAACCAAACTAGATGAGCCACGTGTTTTATACGTGTGCTGTTCCGCATCACGGGAATTGCGAGGGTTGATGGAGTGATCCATTCCACGGATCCCATCTTCGCGTCTGGTGGTAAGTTGTGTCTTGCCACTTGTTTCATACGTGAGCATTCCGCATGGCGCTCATGCGAGGCAAGGATATGTTCCATTCAAACGGAGAATGTCCGAGGTTGGACGCTGTCCATGCAGCGGCTTAACACATGGATGCCGTTTCTATAGTGAACGGTAATGTATGTGGACGCTTTCATGAGTGCTGGCATGAAAGGTTCGTTGTGTTTTGTGATCTTCTGCAGGTACACTAACCTCGTTTCGTAAGTCGTTAAGTAAGCCTCGACTAGATCTCGACTAGTTATTATAGGGAGATACGTGTATGTGCCATGCCACCGGCCCTAACTCCGAGTTTTGGCTTGAATGCCATGGTGAGGATGAATAGGACGTCTTGCATCATGTTAAAAATCGAGAAGGAACCTAAACTGAACTCATGTCTGTTTCCGTGCTCTCTGAAGCAAATAGTGATAGCGTATTTTGTCCTGCTTAGCTTCTTTAGGTGTAGATGTGTTGTCATTCTTAAATTTAATAGAACTGTTGCTTAAATTGTTGTTCTTGTCCAAGAACCTTTCGTCTAGGTGATCCTAACCTAGGTTGCTCCAATCTAATCCCGTTCTGCTTGCCCCAGTTCGTGATCATACCTTGATCTACCACAAGTTATGCTTGGTAGTCAACCTGTAACATACCAGAATTTTGAATGATTTACCATGTGTGAATTTTCGCAAAAATTAAAAACTTTTCGTTTGAACATGTGTGCTACCAAATCTTATGCCAAATTGCTAGCCACTCATCTTAAAATTCCATACAAATTAAAACCATATATAAATTATTTTCAAATTACGGTTTAATTGTGAGTTGGATTTTACAAATGGATCTTATTTGGATTTTGAAGTTGTGTGGAGTTTGAATTTGAACTATATCCAAATTCAAACTAAATATAAAACTATTTTGTTTAAAATCTAAACCTTGTTTAACTAACACTAACTTTGTGCCCGAGCTAACACTAGCCAATTAGCTCGGCTTGATCTACTAACATCTTCCTCAGCTCGATCCGCTAATCTCCAAGCTCTCAACCTTTTTCCGAGCCTTCCGAAGTGCTATGGAATTTATTAAGTGAATTATATAATATTTTCCGACTTCTCGAAATTAATCCTTTGCAAGAGAATATGCTAATTCATATGGGATAAATATCTGGGAGCTCCTTTTGAGTTATGTCGATATTTTCCGGCCCTTCAAATTAATGTCAGACTATTTAGTTTGATTCCGGAAAATTAGTCTAATTCTTTTGTTCCAATTCTACGAAATAAATTATTACCAATTTATTTCGCGGGCTTAATTTGTCTGAGCCCAAAAATCTAGCCCATCTAAACCCATCTATCTAACCCTAACTCCTTCCCTTAAATACCCTTCACCTCTCTCACTCATCCCTTCTCTCCCAAGCCACCGCCGCCGGCCTCTTCTTTTCCTCTCTTTCTCGCCGGGCCGCCGTTGCATCTCTCTCTCCTCTTTTCTTTTCCCGTACGCCGCTCTCCCTTTCTCCCCGTTCTAGCCGGCGTGAGAATGTGGAGCAGCGGGCCGGTCACCTCCGTGCTCTCCCCATGGTTCGGCTAGCGAGCAGATCACCACTCAATCCATGCAACCGCATGTGCCACCTCCTCCCCGTTCTCCAAGCACACCGGCCAGCAGATCGATCCCGAAGCAAGCCGTCCCGGTGTTCTTCCCCGCCACGCGCCACAAGGTCTCTCACGAAGAGAAAACGAGAAGAGGGAGTCCGCAAGGAGGAGTACACCTGCTGCACCGTTGGCCCGAAGTATGTTGTTGCGGTCACCAAGCCGGAGCCGCACGTGCCGTGGGTCGCGAACTCCCGGCCACCAAAGTCGTTGCCGTCGTCCCGAAGCCGCCGCAATGGTCGACGCGAGCATGCCGGGAACCGTCGACGCGAGCAAGCGCCTTGGACGCCCACAACATGTTCGACGAGATGCCCGAGCAGCTCACTTCAACCTCGCCTTGTACTCGCTCGATGAATCGCCTGCATCAACGTCATCGACACCGTGCCCACCATCGTTCGCCTCGACCCGCAACCATGCCGAACGAAGTGCCCGCACCGACGCCGAGCAGAGGCCGGCCGCCTACGTCGTCCGCCCCGATGCCGAGCGAAGACGCCGTCGTGGTCTTCACTCTTGCCGCTCCGAACCACGACCGGGCACCGCCCGCACCGCGCCAAGCCGCCACGGCCTCGATCTCTTCCTCGCTACGCTTTGATCTCCCGCGAGCCCACCGAGTGAGCCGAACACCCGTGCCAACTCCCTTTTCCCCTTGCTCGATCTCGCTTTCTCGCCCGTGCCGCCGGCCTTCGAGCCGTGCTTGCTCCCCGTGTATCCCGGTTACCTAAGGCCATTGTTGGCATGTCCAAGTCCGCGAGCCCGGACATGCACACAATCTGTTTGATGAAATGCCTGTTCCGCGAGTTGATCTTGTCGCCGCCCTTCTTCTGTTCCAGAAGCCGGCCTGCGTGCCGTGAACGTCCCTTGCAGGATCCAACTTAGCTGCTGCCCCTCTTTCTTCCCCAACACGACATCCGTCCACCTCGCCTACAACGTGTTCGACAGAATGACATGAGTGTCAACGAGCCCGTTGGTGAGCCATCCGACCAAGCCAACTCCTTCTAACCCTCCGATGCATGCCTGTGTCGCCAACCTTCGTGTTGCGCTTGCTCCCTGTGAACATTAGTGACTTGGGTGCATTTTCAGTAGCCTCACCGTGGCATGCCCTCCACGTGTTCGATGTTTTGCACAAATGAGTGCAGCACACGATTCTTCCTTTTTCTTGCACCGACCCTTGCCCGGCCTTCGCGCCGCCGTTCTCCGTAGGATCCCGCCGCCCGTTCCGCCGTCGTGCACCCCGGCACGCGTCGACAGCCGCGCGAGCCACTACCTCACCTGAACCCGTTCCGCCGCTCTCTCGCTTCGCACCATCACTCACGCCGCACCGTGACCGGCCGTCGACGTTGAGCCCGCACGTGCGCGTCAATTTGTGGCCCGCCCATTCACACGGTGATGTTCTCTCCCCTGCGGTGCCCGCGCGGCCTCGACGCCCAAATCCCGACGCCGGCAGCCCTTGCCGCGCCACCGCCCCCGTCCGGCATTTTGCCGAGCACTTTGGGCGGGACCCCCTTTCCTCGATCTTGAGTGGTGCCACGCCCCGGAGCACATGCGCGCAGGGTCACTAGAGACACAAAGGATCCCGCGGTCGCCAGGTCGAGCGAACCCCAGACGAGTTCAGGGAGCGGATCCGGACTTCAGCATAACCACCAGGCACTTGTTTGGGCTATGACCCAACGGAGCCCACCTTGGTCCAAAGACTAACCAGGCCGAAGCAAACGTAGTCTGAGGACTTTTTCCGGACTTTGGAACCTTGGGCCAAGCTGGGTCGGCCCATTGGGCCACTAACCCTTTGGACCCAATTTCGGCCCACCATCTGTGACGATGACGTCATGATGATGTCATGCGGATGCCAACCCTATTTTCAAACTAAAAATCCTTTTCTCTTTTATAAATAATTCTGGAAATTAATTCATAAAACCTTTTATCTTTGGAAATTCATAACTAATTATCCGGAGCTCCGAAAATTATGAAACCACTTGCGTTGGTTTCATAATTTTGAGACGCTCACTGCTATCCTATCCTTACCCGCTCTTTCCCTTGAGCCGAGCCCCTTTTCGCCCCGCGTTCTAGGAGTAGAATTCGTGGCCGCTGCCCGCCACTGTGCCAATGTGGGTCTGGGACGCCGGAGCCCCGCAACTGACCATTGGCGTACCGCGGTCAGGAATCCTACCCCACTATCTCATCGTCGACCTTCTCTACACCTTTGCCTTCCCTCTTTGCTGCTTCACGCATTTCCACTCTCGCTCTACTTTGCTTCGTGCTGTGAAGCGTGTACCGTGCCATGTGCTTGAAACCAGGATGTTGCACGTGATGGACGGCCGTGTCGTGAGCGAGAGGCCTCTCGCTTCACGCTCGGCAACCCCGGGCCGCAACCTAGCTGCCTAGCCATGGTCGTTGCTGCTTCACTTGTACCTGCCGCGCGGCGCCCTTAAGCTTGCCCTGTCACTTTGCCCCCAATATCGGTCACTAGTGATCCTTTCATCTCCTCCGAGTGGTAGCCACATCTCTTGGCATGATAATGCCTTTTCTACTACCTTTGCCTTGTTTCGCTATCATCCTTCGCGCTACCGCTTCAACCCTCTGTGAGCTAAAACCTAGCAAGAGCTTGATCTCAGCCTCTCCGCTTTCCCCGCTTGTGAGCTTGGCTACCTAAGATCTTAGCCGTAAGATTCGTAAGCTAACTCTTGATCTTACCCTGTTTACTAGTATATAAAACTAGTTACTGAAACTAGTTTTGTTTTAAAACCTATTGCTCTATTTCAATTATTTAAACCAAAGGTCTTGAATGTATTTAGCTTGGAGTTTATTTGGATCTTCTAAATTGGTTCTTATCGATGTTTTTGCATTAGATGAATGCTCGTTATTTATTTCCGCGTCGCATCTCGTGTAGGCTTGTGTTCTTGTTGAAGACCCGAGCTGCGACGACTGAGGAGGCTCGACTACCCCGACTTTGCCCGAGAGGATGCTCAACCTCTACTACTCTACGACGACTACCGCGCAGGTGTCATGTCACTCCCAACCATGTAGAACCCATGCATGCTATTAGTTGCTAGTGCTATATTTATGTTACTTGATTTGATGGATTGCATAGCCATTTGATTAGCCTTGCCTTGTTATTTGATATATCCTGATTCCTTGCTTTACCTACCTCGGGGCTAGCTACAGACCCCTAGCTAGTCCCATATACCAACTATCCATACTTTTGTTGCTTGATTATGGATGGTTCTCTCGGGTTTGACCGAGATGTGGGAGATCTCGGTGTGTTCTAGCGTGAGTTCTGGGTGTGTTCTTCCTTGATGTGTTGCGGCGGGGAGCGAGCCGTTTGGTTACTTGTGAACGCCTACCTCGGGGAGATGCGATCTGGCCTCTCGCCCGAGCGGCGTGTCGGACGGGACGGAGATGGTGAGTGCTTGCTCTCGGCCCATAAGGACCGATCGTCAGTTGACCTTGCTTCAGTGGACTTTTACCGTACAAACCGCCCGCCTTGTATTGGGCGGGGGTGCGGGGTGAGACTCGTAGTGGATAGCACCCCTCCTGTGGGCGGATCGGTGTGATCGTGTCGGGAGACGGCTCTTTCCTCCTTAGAAGACTTCGCCCGGCGAGGCCGGGGGAAGGGTTCCACGGCCTTCGAGGGACCCCACGGCGGCGCGTATGAGCTCTACAGCAGGGGCTGCGCCAGACTCGGAGACGCGAGGAGGGTACTATCCACTTACTTGGACTCCGGCCCGTATGGTAGGGTTTGGGACGGCGGCCACCGTTTCCGGCTCTACTCGGGCGGGTACGGTTGTACAACCTCTCGCAGTGTTAAACCTATAGCTATAGTCCGTGTCCACTGGTTATGGACAGTCCTCTGATCTCTCACCTGGCTAGACTCTTTTCTTGTGCTTCTTCTCTCCCCTGAGTGTGTGAGCCCCGCCGTGGCCGTTGAGATGTGGGGATAGGAGCAGGTGGGCCCCACATCGCAGATGAGAGTTGGGAGCTGGATCGTGGTTGTGATTCAGTGCTTTGGTGTGGACATCCTTGTTGAGGGGTGCGGACCCCGGAGGTGTGGACCTCAGAGGTGTGGACCTCGAGGGTGTGGACCTCCCGGAGGTGTGGACCTCGCTGCTTTCTGCATACCTTGATTGTTGCTACCGCGTTGCTGCATGCATAACTTTCTACAGCCCAATATAGGTTTTATCCATGCATACTAGATTCAACCACCGCTTTTGCTCTTTGTTGGGAAGCTGACATGACCTACCCGCTTATCGGGTAGATGCTGGCATTTCAGACTCGGTGACCGTCTACGACTACAACTTCTGTGACGAAGGTGTGAAGACTAGAGCTGGTCCTATGCTCGAGTTTGCCTGTGGAGCTGGAGACGCTTCGCTTATGTAGATCCGCTGCGTAGGTGTTTTACCTTTCTTGATTCGATCCGTTGGACTTGTACCCGGCTTGTGCCGAAGAGTTGTACTACGATGTTGTAATAATATTATTATGTATTTCTTCTTTTATTCCCGTGTTGTATGGATTTGTACCACTTGAGACAGGGATTGCACGTGATAGCCTCTTCCTGGGACTATCACGGAGGTGCAGAGAGTCGGGTTTCCGTTCGCGGAAATTCGGGTCGTTTCAGGTGGTATCAGAGCCGTACTTGACCGTAGGACGAGCCCTAGCAACGGCCGATAGATTAGGACAGCCTAAATATCCTTGATTGAGTATATACTCCTTCACTCTTATATAAACCCCTTGAAATCTGCTATTACCTCCTTGAATTCTCACTAACTGACTCACTAACAACCCCTCTACACGATTGGTGGCCTAAGGAGAACAACTGATGTCACATGCTTGCAACTCTGAGGAACGACGTCTGATACAAGGGAAAGACAACTACGACAGTGACAACTATGAAGATGGAGTACGGGGACGAGATGAAGCTGAATCTACAGGACTCCCTGCTGACACCTCAGTGTCATGTTATGTCAACACGGTTGTCTCTACTTTGGAACTAAATCCACCCGGGATGATTAGATTGCCCAAGTGATACATGAAGTCCGCATACGGATGAATCTACAACGAGACAAGATGCACCCTTCCACCTTTTGCTCGGAACGAGCTTGGATAACCCAAGATGCCCAACTCCGAGGACAATGAGGAGTTAAGACTTTAAATTTTAGTGTGCCAACATAAATAAATTAGATGCACTATATGGAACTAGCACACATAAGCTTGGATGCAGGAGTCGAAGATTCCTGATATGCCTGTAGCTCAGCAATCGGATGAAGACCCAAAGGCTCGAAGCTATACGGATAGCCGAGTCACTAAGGATTAAGATATCAAAATGAGTTGTAGCTACGTGAGGCGACCAATGGATTGAACAGTCAAGAGAGCACCACTTACAAGCAGGCATCACACATACTCAGAGTAATAGCTGGATAATTGACCCCGTGGACATTCCCCTCGGTAAGCAATATGAAACTTGGATGCTCTGCCAGGGTCGACGACTGGAATAAGATGAATGAATGAGGAACAAGGGGCATGGATACAACAATAAATATAGAGTACCTCCTTTTCTTCCAAGGACAAAGCCATGAGAGCTAGCAGGAAGAAGAGTTCTACCAACTTACTTCGGAAAGATTAGTGCCGAAACACCGGATGGCATGCGTTCTTTCAAGTGCTTGTGTAACTAACATTAGGAAAATCCCTCAAGTGCCCACGATATACTAGTATGCCGACGTTGGTGTAACCTCGAAGGTCTTAGGAGTCGACCTCGAGGTACACATTTGTTTTGGTGCATTGCTTGAGTGATTGGATCTTCTCGGTCTTATGGTTGTTTTGCTTCTTCATGATTGTGTGAAATTGTATTGAGTGCTTATGCTTGCTAGATCTTTAGATGACTTCTTTAGAGACCTTAGCTCCCCATCCCGCAAGATCAAGCTAGCAAAATGAAGATCGACGTGCTCAAGCTAGCATAACAAGCTCCAACTACGAGAAGACGTGAAGGATTTCTTGCAACCTCATCAAATTAGACCAGGACTTTGGATGAGATACCCTATGAACATTGGACTCGAGTCCGTGAATCGAAAATGAGTACCTCAAGGTTTGTAACTTTTGAAGCTCGAAAGTGCATGTACCACTATGGAAGCATATATTGGTTAAGATCAATTGAGTACCCCAAAGATGTCGGCGATGCATTTTGGATGATTTAGTAGGAACTCAATTATTAGATAAAGATGAAGTACTCCATGTAGAACAACAATCAATACGAGAAGTTTTATTCGAGTACTTTAGCTTCCGTGAGGTACCTTACAAAGGACCCGCTTTGGAATTTGCTAATAGAATACAGAGTTTGCCCATAAGGTTCTTCGCACTATACACTAATAGAACCATGTGGAGACTTGAAGGAACATGATAACCTCATATCTTGGTAATGAATTCATCGATGAGAGAGTGATTAACACAGCAGAAGACAACCCAAGACAATGGGGAGTGGAGATAAGCACATCGAACTCTCCACGGATGGACAGTCACTCGTGTTTTATGGAATTGCACCCCGACCATGTATTCGGAAGTAACGAATCCATGCGTAAGGGATCACCCCTAAGTAGATAGTACCTCGACCTGGAAGGTATTGTTGAGGTTTTGGATTTGATTCGGATGACTAAACTCAAAGGATATAAGGTTTGCACTACACGAGCAAAGTCATCCTAGAGTCCTTTTTATTGGATTAATCCACTTACACCTCTAAGCGAGCTTGTTTTGGCAACTACTATGTAAGCACCACAAGTTGTGCTTCCGGAATAGGATGTCGCGGGGGTATGTAAAGGGGTTTCGAGGTCGATTTTTGGAAAAATATATGGAGTTCAGTCGATCCCACTTTTGGAATAAGTAATTAATAAAGAAACTCTACTGGACACCGTATACCGAACTAATGGAAAAGAGAATAACTCCGACAACTACTGGATGTAAGTTATTTGTTCGACCTCGCAGCTGGAACCTACCACCCTATTGGAAAATTGGTCATAAGAGGTTGTGAGCAAAAATGAGGAAAATTGCTCACCTAAACAAAGTGACATTATTTGGAATTGTTGAATAAGCATGGTAAGCCATGAAGCTATGAATATTTCCGGTGGTACCTAAAGGTGAGAATACCATCATGAGGAGTAACAAAAAGGAATGGTGAAGGATCAAGGTCTACACTAAGGTTGCCCAAGTGAACCGATCCTTCCTCAAAGTATGATAACTACGGACATTCTGAGTAATTAATTAAGCTTTGATGGTATTCCTAAGGAGTGACACCAACCATGTATCCTGAGTTTGCTAAATGTGCATGAGTAAAACAGATGCGACTTTGTTGATAGGGTCCATCTGAAAAGTTGGAATCAAAAGGACTAATGTGAGATTCAGATGGATAGAATCACTCGCATAGTCGAGGATGTTGTAGATGATCCCTTTTAACATGGACTATCATGAATGGGAAGTAACCATTCATATGGTTCATGACCAGAAGTTAATCGGACATGTCAGATATCGCCAACAACCTAACAAGGGTGTGCTAAGCCAACAAATGTATTACAACATGAGTGTTATACGAAGTTGGTGATGATTGTGGACCCTAAGAAGAAGGAAGTTGGAAGGAAGTCATGTTCACTCAGGTTCAGCTAGTTGCCGAGAGTGCACACCATAAGAGGTGCGATTGCACTAATTCTTTGGAAAGCCAGGATATCTACCTATGGATTAAGAGATAAATTTGGAATGAGCTAAATTAATAAGAAGTCTAGGACCTTGAACGCGAGGATTGGAATAATATAGAAGTGTCTTATTCGATCACGGAGATTTTACTCCTAAGCTTATCAAGCTTACGCAGCATTACCAGATGAGATGGATTGAGATAAGGGGAATCTAGGCCGTAGTTGGAATTTCTCACGTATTTGAACCAGAGAATAATCTTGGATTATATATGGAAGATAATACGAGTCTTATGGATGCTATCGATAGAGGACATATAATACCACTCTGCTTTGGAGGCCCCCGTCGGCGGACCAGACATGTTGGGACTAATCACCCGTGGAACCTTGGAATAAACACGTCGTCAAATCATCCACATTGGGAAGATGAACTTAAAGAGGAAACAGAAGGCATACCGAAGTGAAGACCCTCACCACACCGGGTATGAGCTTAAATCTCGAGGACGAGATTCTCGTGAGGGGGGTAGAATGTAACATACCAGAATTTTGAATGATTTACCATGTGTGAATTTTCGCAAAAATTAAAAACTTTTCGTTTGAACATGTGTGCTACCAAATCTTATGCCAAATTGCTAGCCACTCATCTTAAAATTCCATACAAATTAAAACCATATATAAATTATTTTCAAATTACGGTTTAATTGTGAGTTGGATTTTACAAATGGATCTTATTTGGATTTTGAAGTTGTGTGGAGTTTGAATTTGAACTATATCCAAATTCAAACTAAATATAAAACTATTTTGTTTAAAATCTAAACCTTGTTTAACTAACACTAACTTTGTGCCCGAGCTAACACTAGCCAATTAGCTCGGCTTGATCTACTAACATCTTCCTCAGCTCGATCCGCTAATCTCCAAGCTCTCAACCTTTTTCCGAGCCTTCCGAAGTGCTATGGAATTTATTAAGTGAATTATATAATATTTTCCGACTTCTCGAAATTAATCCTTTGCAAGAGAATATGCTAATTCATATGGGATAAATATCTGGGAGCTCCTTTTGAGTTATGTCGATATTTTCCGGCCCTTCAAATTAATGTCAGACTATTTAGTTTGATTCCGGAAAATTAGTCTAATTCTTTTGTTCCAATTCTACGAAATAAATTATTACCAATTTATTTCGCGGGCTTAATTTGTCTGAGCCCAAAAATCTAGCCCATCTAAACCCATCTATCTAACCCTAACTCCTTCCCTTAAATACCCTTCACCTCTCTCACTCATCCCTTCTCTCCCAAGCCACCGCCGCCGGCCTCTTCTTTTCCTCTCTTTCTCGCCGGCCGCCGTTGCATCTCTCTCTCCTCTTTTCTTTTCCCGTACGCCGCTCTCCCTTTCTCCCCGTTCTAGCCGGCGTGAGAATGTGGAGCGACGGGCCGGTCACCTCCGTGCTCTCCCCATGGTTCGGCTAGCGACAGATCACCACTCAATCCATGCAACCGCATGTGCCACCTCCTCCCCGTTCTCCAAGCACACCGGCCAGCAGATCGATCCCGAAGCAAGCCGTCCCGGTGTTCTTCCCCCGCCACGCGCCACAAGGTCTCTCACGAAGAGAAAACGAGAAGAGGGAGTCCGCAAGGAGGAGTACACCCGCCGCACCGTTGGCCCGAAGTATGTTGTTGCGGTCACCAAGCCGGAGCCGCACGTGCCGTGGGTCGCGAACTCCCCGGCCACCAAAGTCGTTGCCGTCGTCCCGAAGCCGCCGCAATGGTCGACGCGAGCATGCCGGGAACCGTCGACGCGAGCAAGCGCCTTGGACGCCCACAACATGTTCGACGAGATGCCCGAGCAGCTCACTTCAACCTCGCCTTGTACCTGCTCGATGAATCGCTGCATCAACGTCATCGACACCGTGCCCACCATCGTTCTCCTCGACCTGCAACCATGCCGAACGAAGTGCCCGCACTGACGCCGAGCAGGAGGCCGGCCGCCTACGTCGTCTGCCCCGATGCCGAGCTGAAGACGCTGTCGTGGTCTTCACTCTTGCCGCTCCGGAACCACGACCAGGCCTGCCTGCACTGCGCCAAGCCGCCACAGCCTCGATCTCTTCCTGCTACGCTTTGATCTCCCGCGAGCCCACCGGTGAGCCGAACACCCAGGCCAACTCCCTTTTCCCCTTGCTCGATCTCGCTTTCTGCTGTCGTGCCGCCGGCCTTCGAGCCGTGCTTGCTCCTGTGTATCCCGGTTACCTAAGGCCATTGTTGGCATGTCCAAGTCCGCGAGCCCGACATGCACACAATCTGTTTGATGAAATGCCTGTTCCGCGAGTTGATCTTGTCGCCGCCCTTCTTCTGTTCCAGAAGCCGGCCTGCGTGCCGTGAACGTCCCTTGCAGGATCCAACTTAGCTGCTGCCCCTCTTTCTTCCCCAACACGACATCCGTCCACCTCGCCTACAACGTGTTCGACAGAATGACATGAGTGTCAACGAGCCCGTTGGTGAGCCATCCGACCAAGCCAACTCCTTCTAACCCTCCGATGCATGCCTGTGTCGCCAACCTTCGTGTTGCGCTTGCTCCCTGTGAACATTAGTGACTTGGGTGCATTTTCAGTAGCCTCACCGTGGCATGCCCTCCACGTGTTCGATGTTTTGCACAAATGAGTGCAGGCACACGATTCTTCCTTTTTCTTGCACCGACCCTTGCCCGGCCTTCGCGCCGCTGTTCTCCTGCGGGATCCCGCCTCGTTCCGCCGTCGTGCACCCCGGCACGCGTCGACAGCCGCGAGCCACTACCTCACCCGAACCCGTTCCGCCACTCTCTCGCTTCGCACCATCACTCACGCCGCACCGTGACCGGCCGTCGACGTTGAGCCCGCACGTGCCGTCAATCTGTGGCCCAGCCATTCACACAGTGATGTTCTCTCCCTGCAGGTGCCCGCGCAGCCTCGACAGCCAAATCCCGACGCCGGCAGGCCCTTGCCGCGCCACCGCCCCTGTCTGGCATTTTGCCGAGCACTTTGGGCGGGACCCCCTTTCCTCTGATCTTGAGTGGTGCCACGCCCGGAGCACATGCGCGCGGGGGTCACTAGAGACACAAAGGATCCCGCGGTCGCCAGGTCGAGCGAACCCCAGACGAGTTCAGGGAGCGGATCCGGACTTCAAAGATAACCACCGGGCACTTGTTTGGGCTATGACCCAACGGAGCCCACCTTGGTCCAAAGACTAACCAGCCGAAGCAAACGTAGTCCGAGGACTTTTTCCGACTTTGGAACCTTGGGCCAGGCGGGTCGGCCCATTGGGCCACTAACCCTTTGGACCCAATTTCGGCCCACCATCTGTGACGATGACGTCATGATGATGTCATGCGGATGCCAACCCTATTTTCAAACTAAAAATCCTTTTCTCTTTTATAAATAATTCTGGAAATTAATTCATAAAACCTTTTATCTTTGGAAATTCATAACTAATTATCCGGAGCTCCGAAAATTATGAAACCACTTGCGTTGGTTTCATAATTTTGAGACGCTCACTGCTATCCTATCCTTACCCGCTCTTTCCCTTGAGCCGAGCCCCTTTTCGCCCCGCGTTCTAGGAGTAGAATTCGTGGCCGCTGCCCGCCACTGTGCCAATGTGGGTCTGGGACGCCGGAGCCCCGCAACTGACCATTGGCGTACCGCGGTCAGGAATCCTACCCCACTATCTCATCGTCGACCTTCTCTACACCTTTGCCTTCCCTCTTTGCTGCTTCACGCATTTCCACTCTCGCTCTACTTTGCTTCGTGCTGTGAAGCGTGTACCGTGCCATGTGCTTGAAACCAGGATGTTGCACGTGATGGACGGCCGTGTCGTGAGCGAGAGGCCTCTCGCTTCACGCTCGGCAACCCCGGCCGCAACCTAGCCGCCTAGCCATGGTCGTTCTTCGCTTCACTTGTACTGCCGCGCGGCGCCCTTAAGCTTGCCCTGTCACTTTGCCCCCAATATCGGTCACTAGTGATCCTTTCATCTCCTCCGAGTGGTAGCCACATCTCTTGGCATGATAATGCCTTTTCTACTACCTTTGCCTTGTTTCGCTATCATCCTTCGCGCTACCGCTTCAACCCTCTGTGAGCTAAAACCTAGCAAGAGCTTGATCTCAGCCTCTCCGCTTTCCTGCTTGCAGGCTTGGCTACCTAAGATCTTAGCCGTAAGATTCGTAAGCTAACTCTTGATCTTACCCTGTTTACTAGTATATAAAACTAGTTACTGAAACTAGTTTTGTTTTAAAACCTATTGCTCTATTTCAATTATTTAAACCGATCTTTGAATGTATTTAGCTTGGAGTTTATTTGGATCTTCTAAATTGGTTCTTATCGATGTTTTTGCATTAGATGAATGCTCGTTATTTATTTCCGCGTCGCATCTCGTGTAGGCTTGTGTTCTTGTTGAAGACCCGAGCCGCGACGACCGAGGAGGCTCGACTACCCCGACTTTGCCCGAGAGGATGCTCAACCTCTACTACTCTACGACGACTACCGCGTCGTGTGTCATGTCACTCCCAACCATGTAGAACCCATGCATGCTATTAGTTGCTAGTGCTATATTTATGTTACTTGATTTGATGGATTGCATAGCCATTTGATTAGCCTTGCCTTGTTATTTGATATATCCTGATTCCTTGCTTTACCTACCTCGGGGCTAGCTACAGACCCCTAGCTAGTCCCATATACCAACTATCCATACTTTTGTTGCTTGATTATGGATGGTTCTGCGGGTTTGGACCGAGATGTGGGAGATCTCGGTGTGTTCTAGCGTGAGTTACGGGTGTGTTCTTCCTTGATGTGTTACTGGCGGGAGCGAGCCGTTTGGTTACTTGTGAACGCCTACCTCGGGGAGATGCGATCTGGCCTCTCGCCCGAGCGGCGTGTCGGACGGGACGGAGATGGTGAGTGCTTGCTCTCGGCCCATAAGGACCGATCGTCAGTTGACCTTGCTTCAGTGGACTTTTACCGTACAAACCGCCCGCCTTGTATTGGGCGGGGGTGCGGGGTGAGACTCGTAGTGGATAGCACCCCTCCTGTGGGCGGATCGGTGTGATCGTGTCGGGAGACGGCTCTTTCCTCCTTAGAAGACTTCGCCCGGCGAGGCCGGGGAAGGGTTCCACAGCTTCGAGGGACCCCACGCGGCGCGTATGAGCTCTACGGCGGGGGGCTGCGCCGGACTCGGAGACGCGGGGAGGGTACTATCCACTTACTTGGACTCCGACGCGTATGGTAGGGTTTGGGACGGCGGCCACCGTTTCCGCTCTACTCGGGCGGGTACGGTTGTACAACCTCTCGCAGTGTTAAACCTATAGCTATAGTCCGTGTCCATTGGTTATGGACGGTCCTCCGATCTCTCACCCGGCTAGACTCTTTTCTTGTGCTTCTTCTCTCCCCCGAGTGTGTGAGCCCGGCCCGTGGCCGTTGAGATGTGGGGATAGGAGCGAGGGTGGGCCCCACATCGCGGATGAGAGTTGGGAGCCGGATCGTGGTTGTGATTCGGTGCTTTGGTGTGGACATCCTTGTTGAGGGGGTGCGGACCCCGGAGGTGTGGACCTCAGAGGTGTGGACCTCGAGGGTGTGGACCTCCCGGAGGTGTGGACCTCGCTGCTTTCTGCATACCTTGATTGTTGCTACCGCGTTGCTGCATGCATAACTTTCTACAGCCCAATATAGGTTTTATCCATGCATACTAGATTCAACCACCGCTTTTGCTCTTTGTTGGGAAGCTGACATGACCTACCCGCTTATCGGGTAGATGCTGGCATTTCAGACTCGGTGACCGTCTACGACTACAACTTCTGTGACGAAGGTGTGAAGACTAGAGCTGGTCCTATGCTCGAGTTTGCCTGTGGAGCTGGAGACGCTTCGCTTATGTAGATCCGCTGCGTAGGTGTTTTACCTTTCTTGATTCGGTCTGTTGGACTTGTACCGGCTTGTGCCGAAGAGTTGTACTACGATGTTGTAATAATATTATTATGTATTTCTTCTTTTATTCCCGTGTTGTATGGATTTGTACCACTTGAGACGGGGATTGCACGTGATAGCCTCTTCCGGGACTATCACGGAGGTGCAGAGAGTCGGGTTTCCGTTCGCGGAAATTCGGGTCGTTTCAGGTGGTATCAGAGCCGTACTTGACCGTAGGACGAGCCCTAGCAACGGCCGATAGATTAGGACAGCCTAAATATCCTTGATTGAGTATATACTCCTTCACTCTTATATAAACCCCTTGAAATCTGCTATTACCTCCTTGAATTCTCACTAACTGACTCACTAACAACCCCTCTACACGATTGGTGGCCTAAGGAGAACAACTGATGTCACATGCTTGCAACTCTGAGGAACGACGTCTGATACAAGGGAAAGACAACTACGACAGTGACAACTATGAAGATGGAGTACGGGGACGAGATGAAGCTGAATCTACAGGACTCCCTGCTGACACCTCAGTGTCATGTTATGTCAACACGGTTGTCTCTACTTTGGAACTAAATCCACCCGGGGATGATTAGATTGCCCAGTGATACATGAAGTCTGCATACAGATGAATCTACAACAGACAAGATGCACCCTTCCACCTTTTGCTCGGAACAGAGCTTGGATAACCCAAGATGCCCAACTCCGAGGACAATGAGGAGTTAAGACTTTAAATTTTAGTGTGCCAACATAAATAAATTAGATGCACTATATGGAACTAGCACACATAAGCTTGGATGCAGGAGTCGAAGATTCCTGATATGCCTGTAGCTCAGCAATCGGATGAAGACCCAAAGGCTCGAAGCTATACGGATAGCCGAGTCACTAAGGATTAAGATATCAAAATGAGTTGTAGCTACGTGAGGCGACCAATGGATTGAACAGTCAAGAGAGCACCACTTACAAGCAAGCATCACACATACTCAGAGTAATAGCTGGATAATTGACCCCGTGGACATTCCCCTCGGTAAGCAATATGAAACTTGGATGCTGCGGGGTCGACGACCGGAATAAGATGAATGAATGAGGAACAAGGGGCATGGATACAACAATAAATATAGAGTACCTCCTTTTCTTCCAAGGACAAAGCCATGAGAGCTAGCGGGGAAGAAGAGTTCTACCAACTTACTTCGGAAAGATTAGTGCCGAAACACCGGATGGCATGCGTTCTTTCAAGTCTTTGTGTAACTAACATTAGGAAAATCCCTCAAGTGCCCACGATATACTAGTATGCTGACGTTGGTGTAACCTCGAAGGTCTTAGGAGTCAGCCTCGAGGTACACATTTGTTTTGGTGCATTGCTTGAGTGATTGGATCTTCTCGGTCTTATGGTTGTTTTGCTTCTTCATGATTGTGTGAAATTGTATTGAGTGCTTATGCTTGCTAGATCTTTAGATGACTTCTTTAGAGACCTTAGCTCCCCATCCTGCAAGATCAAGCTAGCAAAATGAAGATCGACGTGCTCAAGCTAGCATAACAAGCTCCAACTACAGAAGACGTGAAGGATTTCTTGCAACCTCATCAAATTAGACCAGGACTTTGGATGAGATACCCTATGAACATTGGACTCGAGTCCGTGAATCAGAAAATGAGTACCTCAAGGTTTGTAACTTTTGAAGCTCGAAAGTGCATGTACCACTATGGAAGCATATATTGGTTAAGATCAATTGAGTACCCCAAAGATGTCAGCGATGCATTTTGGATGATTTCGGTAGGAACTCAATTATTAGATAAAGATGAAGTACTCCATGTAGAACAACAATCAATACGAGAAGTTTTATTCGAGTACTTTAGCTTCCGTGAGGTACCTTACAAAGGACCCGCTTTGGAATTTGCTAATAGAATACGAGTTTGCCCATAAGGTTCTTCGCACTATACACTAATAGAACCATGTGGAGACTTGAAGGAACATGATAACCTCATATCTTGGTAATGAATTCATCGATGAGAGAGTGATTAACACGACGAGAAGACAACCCAAGACAATGGGGAGTGGAGATAAGCACATCGAACTCTCCACGGATGGACGATCACTCGTGTTTTATGGAATTGCACCCCGACCATGTATTCGGAAGTAACGAATCCATGCGTAAGGGATCACCCCTAAGTAGATAGTACCTCGACCTGGAAGGTATTGTTGAGGTTTTGGATTTGATTCGGATGACTAAACTCAAAGGATATAAGGTTTGCACTACACGAGCAGTCATCCTAGAGTCCTTTTTATTGGATTAATCCACTTACACCTCTAAGCAGCTTGTTTTGGCAACTACTATGTAAGCACCACAAGTTGTGCTTCTGGAATAGGATGTCGCAGGGTATGTAAAGGGGTTTCGAGGTCGATTTTTGGAAAAATATATGGAGTTCAGTCGATCCCACTTTTGGAATAAGTAATTAATAAAGAAACTCTACTGGACACCGTATACTGAACTAATGGAAAAGAGAATAACTCCGACAACTACTGGATGTAAGTTATTTGTTCGACCTCGCAGCTGGAACCTACCACCCTATTGGAAAATTGGTCATAAGAGGTTGTGAGCAAAAATGAGGAAAATTGCTCACCTAAACAGGTGACATTATTTGGAATTGTTGAATAAGCATGGTAAGCCATGAAGCTATGAATATTTCCAGGGTACCTAAAGGTGAGAATACCATCATGAGGAGTAACAAAAAGGAATGGTGAAGGATCAAGGTCTACACTAAGGTTGCCCAAGTGAACCGATCCTTCCTCAAAGTATGATAACTACGGACGTTCTGAGGAATTAATTAAGCTTTGATGGTATTCCTAAGGAGTGACACCAACCATGTATCCTAAGTTTGCTAAATGTGCATGAGTAAAATAGATGCGACTTTGTTGATAGAGTCCATCTGAAAAAGTTGGAATCAAAAGGACTAATGTGAGATTCAGATGGATGGAATCACTCACATAGTCGAGGATGTTGTAGATGACCCTTTTTAACATGGACTATCATGAATGGGAAGTAACCATTCATATGGTTCATGACCAGAAGTTAATCGGGCATGTCAGATATCGCCAACAACCTAACGAGGGTGTGCTAAGCCAACAAATGGATTACAACATGAGTGTTATACGAAGTTGGTGATGATTGTTGGACCCTCAGAAGAAGGAAGTTGGAAGGAAGTCATGTTCACTCAGGTTCAGCTAGTTGCCGAGAGTGCACACCATAAGAGGTGCGATTGCACTAATTCTTTGGAAAACCAGGATATCTACCTATGGATTAAGAGATAAATTTGGAATGAGCTAAATTAATAAGAAGTCTAGGACCTTGAACGCGAGGATTGGAATAATATAGAAGTGTCTTATTCAGTCACCGGAGATTTTACTCCTAAGCTTATCAAGCTTACGCAGCATTACCAGATGAGATGGATTGAGATAAGGGGAATCTAGGCCGTAGTTGGAATTTCTCACGTATTTGAACCAGAGAATAATCTTGGATTATATATGGAAGATAATACGAGTCTTATGGATGCTATCGATAGAGGACATATAATACCACTCTGCTTTGGAGGCCCCCGTCGGCGGACCGGACATGTTGGGACTAATCACCCGTGGAACCTTGGAATAAACACGTCGTCAAATCATCCACATTGGGAAGATGAACTTAAAGAGGAAACGAGAAGGCATACCGAAGTGAAGACCCTCACCACACCGGGTATGAGCTTAAATCTCGAGGACGAGATTCTCGTGAGGGGGGTAGAATGTAACATACCAGAATTTTGAATGATTTACCATGTGTGAATTTTCGCAAAAATTAAAAACTTTTCGTTTGAACATGTGTGCTACCAAATCTTATGCCAAATTGCTAGCCACTCATCTTAAAATTCCATACAAATTAAAACCATATATAAATTATTTTCAAATTACGGTTTAATTGTGAGTTGGATTTTACAAATGGATCTTATTTGGATTTTGAAGTTGTGTGGAGTTTGAATTTGAACTATATCCAAATTCAAACTAAATATAAAACTATTTTGTTTAAAATCTAAACCTTGTTTAACTAACACTAACTTTGTGCCCGAGCTAACACTAGCCAATTAGCTCGGCTTGATCTACTAACATCTTCCTCAGCTCGATCCGCTAATCTCCAAGCTCTCAACCTTTTTCCGAGCCTTCCGAAGTGCTATGGAATTTATTAAGTGAATTATATAATATTTTCCGACTTCTCGAAATTAATCCTTTGCAAGAGAATATGCTAATTCATATGGGATAAATATCTGGGAGCTCCTTTTGAGTTATATCGATATTTTCCGGCCCTTCAAATTAATGTCAGACTATTTAGTTTGATTCCGGAAAATTAGTCTAATTCTTTTGTTCCAATTCTACGAAATAAATTATTACCAATTTATTTCGCGGGCTTAATTTGTCTGAGCCCAAAAATCTAGCCCATCTAAACCCATCTATCTAACCCTAACTCCTTCCCTTAAATACCCTTCACCTCTCTCACTCATCCCTTCTCTCCCAAGCCACCGCCGCCGGCCTCTTCTTTTCCTCTCTTTTCTGCTGGCTGCCGTTGCATCTCTCTCTCCTCTTTTCTTTTCCCGGACGCCGCTCTCCCTTTCTCTCCGTTCTAGCCGGCGTGAGAATGTGGAGCGAGCAGGCCGGTCACCTCCGTGCTCTCCCCATGGTTCGGCTAGCGACGGATCACCACTCAATCCATGCAACCGCATGTGCCACCTCTTCCCCGTTCTCCAAGCACACCGGCAGCGGATCGATCCCGAAGCAAGCCGTCCCGGTGTTCTTCCCGCCACGCGCCACAAGGTCTCTCACGAAGAGAAAACGAGAAGAGGGAGTCCGCAAGGAGGAGTACACCCGCTGCACCGTTGGCCCGAAGTATGTTGTTGCGGTCACCAAGCCGGAGCCGCACGTGCGCGTGGGTCGCGAACTCCCGGCCACCAAAGTCGTTGCCGTCGTCCCGAAGGCCGCCGCAATGGTCGACGCGAGCATGCGGGAACCGTCGACGCGAGCAACCGCCTTGGACGCCCACAACATGTTCGACGAGATGCCCGAGCAGCTCACTTCAACCTCGCCTTGTACCTGCTCGATGAATCGCTGCATCAACGTCATCGACACCGTGCCCACCATCGTTCGCCTCGACCTGCAACCATGCCGAACGAAGTGCCCGCACTGACGCCGAGCAGGAGGCCGGCCGCCTACGTCGTCTGCCCCGATGCCGAGCTGAAGACGCTGTCGTGGTCTTCACTCTTGCCGCTCCGGAACCACGACCAGGCCTGCCTGCACTGCGCCAAGCCGCCACAGCCTCGATCTCTTCCTGCTACGCTTTGATCTCCCGCGAGCCCACCGGTGAGCCGAACACCCAGGCCAACTCCCTTTTCCCCTTGCTCGATCTCGCTTTCCTGCCTGTGCCGCCGGCCTTCGAGCCGTGCTTGCTCCTGTGTATCCCGGGTTACCTAAGGCCATTGTTGGCATGTCCAAGTCCGCGAGCCCGGACATGCACACAATACGTTTGATGAAATGCCCGTTCCGCGAGTTGATCTTGTCGCCGCCCTTCTTCGTTCCGAGCCGGCCCGCGTGCCGTGAACGTCCCTTGCAGGATCCAACTTAGCTGCTGCCCCTCTTTCTTCCCCAACACGACATCCGTCCACCTCGCCTACAACGTGTTCGACGAGAATGACATGAGTGTCAACGAGCCCGTTGGTGAGCTATCCGACCAAGCCAACTCCTTCTAATCCTCCGATGCATGCCTGTGTCGCCAACCTTCGTGTTGCGCCTGCTCCCTGTGAACATTAGTGACTTGGGTGCATTTTCAGTAGCCTCACCGTGGCATGCCCTCCACGTGTTCGATGTTTTGCACAAATGAGTGCAGCACTCGATTCTTCCTTTTTCTTGCACCGACCCCTGTCCGGCCTTCGCGCCGCCGTTCTCTGCGGGGATCCCGCCTCTGTCCGCCGTCGTGCACCCCGGCCACGCGTCGACAGGCCGCAGGCCACTACCTCACCTGAACCCGTTCCGCCACTCTCTGCTTCGCACCATCACTCACGCCGGCACCGTGACCGGGCTGTCGACGTTGAGCCCGCACGTGCGCGTCAATCCGTGGCCCGACCATTCACACAGTGATGTTCTCTCCCTGCAGGTGCCCGCGCAGCCTCGACAGCCAAATCCCGACGCCGGCAGGCCCTTGCCGCGCCACCGCCCCTGTCTGGCATTTTGCCGAGCACTTTGGGCGGGACCCCCTTTCCTCTGATCTTGAGTGGTGCCACGCCCCGGAGCACATGCGCGCAGGGTCACTAGAGACACAAAGGATCCCGCGGTCGCCAGGTCGAGCGAACCCCAGACGAGTTCAGGGAGCGGATCCGGACTTCAGCATAACCACCAGGCACTTGTTTGGGCTATGACCCAACGGAGCCCACCTTGGTCCAAAGACTAACCAGGCCGAAGCAAACGTAGTCTGAGGACTTTTTCCGACTTTGGAACCTTGGGCCAAGCTGGGTCGGCCCATTGGGCCACTAACCCTTTGGACCCAATTTCGGCCCACCATCTGTGACGATGACGTCATGATGATGTCATGCGGATGCCAACCCTATTTTCAAACTAAAAATCCTTTTCTCTTTTATAAATAATTCGGAAATTAATTCATAAAACCTTTTATCTTTGGAAATTCATAACTAATTATCCGGAGCTCCGAAAATTATGAAACCACTTGCGTTGGTTTCATAATTTTGAGACGCTCACTGCTATCCTATCCTTACCCGCTCTTTCCCTTGAGCCGAGCCCCTTTTCGCCCCGCGTTCTAGGAGTAGAATTCGTGGCCGCTGCCCGCCACTGTGCCAATGTGGGTCTGGGACGCCGGAGCCCCGCAACTGACCATTGGCGTACCGCGGTCAGGAATCCTACCCCACTATCTCATCGTCGACCTTCTCTACACCTTTGCCTTCCCTCTTTGCTGCTTCACGCATTTCCACTCTCGCTCTACTTTGCTTCGTGCTGTGAAGCGTGTACCGTGCCATGTGCTTGAAACCAGGATGTTGCACGTGATGGACGGCCGTGTCGTGAGCAGAGGCCTCTGCTTCACGCTCGGCAACCCCGGGCCGCAACCTAGCTGCCTAGCCATGGTCGTTGCTGCTTCACTTGTACCTGCCGCGCGGCGCCCTTAAGCTTGCCCTGTCACTTTGCCCCCAATATCGGTCACTAGTGATCCTTTCATCTCCTCCGAGTGGTAGCCACATCTCTTGGCATGATAATGCCTTTTCTACTACCTTTGCCTTGTTTCGCTATCATCCTTCGCGCTACCGCTTCAACCCTCTGTGAGCTAAAACCTAGCAAGAGCTTGATCTCAGCCTCTCCGCTTTCCTGCTTGCAGGCTTGGCTACCTAAGATCTTAGCCGTAAGATTCGTAAGCTAACTCTTGATCTTACCCTGTTTACTAGTATATAAAACTAGTTACTGAAACTAGTTTTGTTTTAAAACCTATTGCTCTATTTCAATTATTTAAACCAGTGCTGAATGTATTTAGCTTGGAGTTTATTTGGATCTTCTAAATTGGTTCTTATCGATGTTTTTGCATTAGATGAATGCTCGTTATTTATTTCCGCGTCGCATCTCGTGTAGGCTTGTGTTCTTGTTGAAGACCCGAGCCGCGACGACCGAGGAGGCTCGACTACCCCGACTTTGCCCGAGAGGATGCTCAACCTCTACTACTCTACGACGACTACGCGCGTCGGTGTCATGTCACTCCCAACCATGTAGAACCCATGCATGCTATTAGTTGCTAGTGCTATATTTATGTTACTTGATTTGATGGATTGCATAGCCATTTGATTAGCCTTGCCTTGTTATTTGATATATCCGATTCCTTGCTTTACCTACCTCGGGGCTAGCTACGGACCCCTAGCTAGTCCCATATACCAACTATCCATACTTTTGTTGCTTGATTATGGATGGTTCTGCGGGTTTGGACCGAGATGTGGGAGATCTCGGTGTGTTCTAGCGTGAGTTCTGGGTGTGTTCTTCCTTGATGTGTTGCGGCGGGGAGCGAGCCGTTTGGTTACTTGTGAACGCCTACCTCGGGGAGATGCGATCTGGCCTCTCGCCCGAGCGGCGTGTCGGACGGGACGGAGATGGTGAGTGCTTGCTCTCGGCCCATAAGGACCGATCGTCAGTTGACCTTGCTTCAGTGGACTTTTACCGTACAAACCGCCCGCCTTGTATTGGGCGGGGGTGCGGGGTGAGACTCGTAGTGGATAGCACCCCTCCTGTGGGCGGATCGGTGTGATCGTGTCGGGAGACGGCTCTTTCCTCCTTAGAAGACTTCGCCCCGGCGAGGCCGGGGAAGGGTTCCACAGCTTCGAGGGACCCCACGCTGGCAGTATGAGCTCTACAGCAGGGGCTGCGCCAGACTCGGAGACGCAGGAGGGTACTATCCACTTACTTGGACTCCAGCCGTATGGTAGGGTTTGGGACGGCGGCCACCGTTTCCGGCTCTACTCGGGCGGGTACAGTTGTACAACCTCTGCAGAGTGTTAAACCTATAGCTATAGTCCGTGTCCACTGGTTATGGACAGTCCTCTGATCTCTCACCTGGCTAGACTCTTTTCTTGTGCTTCTTCTCTCCCCTGAGTGTGTGAGCCCGGCCTGTGGCCGTTGAGATGTGGGGATAGGAGCAGGTGGGCCCCACATCGCAGATGAGAGTTGGGAGCTGGATCGTGGTTGTGATTCAGTGCTTTGGTGTGGACATCCTTGTTGAGGGGTGCGGACCCCGGAGGTGTGGACCTCCCGGAGGTGTGGACCTCGAGGGTGTGGACCTCCGGAGGTGTGGACCTCGGCCGTTTCTCGCATACCTTGATTGTTGCTACCGCGTTGCCGCATGCATAACTTTCTACGACCCAATATAGGTTTTATCCATGCATACTAGATTCAACCACCGCTTTTGCTCTTTGTTGGGAAGCTGACATGACCTACCCGCTTATCGGGTAGATGCTGGCATTTCAGACTCGGTGACCGTCTACGACTACAACTTCTGTGACGAAGGTGTGAAGACTAGAGCTGGTCCTATGCTCGAGTTTGCCTGTGGAGCTGGAGACGCTTCGCTTATGTAGATCCGCTGCGTAGGTGTTTTACCTTTCTTGATTCAGTCCTGTTGGACTTGTACCCGGCTTGTGCCGAAGAGTTGTACTCTGATGTTGTAATAATATTATTATGTATTTCTTCTTTTATTCCCGTGTTGTATGGATTTGTACCACTTGAGACAGGGATTGCACGTGATAGCCTCTTCCTGGGACTATCACGGAGGTGCAGAGAGTCGGGTTTCCGTTCGCGGAAATTCGGGTCGTTTCACAACCCTTGTCTTGACATCTCCCTAGAACCTTTTGAAACCTTGCTTGGATAAGCACCTTCCTAGTTCTCTAGCTCAACCTTGCGTACCCAACTTAAGTTTCATAACCTTGCTAAGTTGCTACGCAAATTTGGAGAAGTGTTGGACTCCGGTTTGAGTAGGATGTTCGGTTCCGATTGCCAGACCATGTATCATTGGTATGCCTGCTCGTTCGAGTCCAGCGTACATTGGATCTTAGTATGCATAATTACCCCATACCTTAACCCTACCCGTACTCGTGGATCGAGTTACCTTTGTACACTCGCACCCGCCTGATTCTCACTTTTGTCGTTATGTCCAGATGGACAACGTTGGCTCTACGTCGGCTGATGTGGAATCATGGACTCTCGTGGACTACCTCGAGGAGGGTGGTTTTCCTGCACTTTTGTGGGACACCCTGAAGGACTTTGGGTACACCACTTGACCAGAGTACTCGACACGTGAGGTCATGACCACAGGCCAACTCCTGCGTTGCGAAGTGAAGGTGAAGATTTCAGTGTGCCCGACCAATCCTGCTTGGAAGGAGTGGGAATGTACGGCCCACGGAAGAAACTTGTCCGACACAGTGCAGAAGGCTGCTCTTGAAGCACTCACCACTTTCTGTGGAAAGCACCCTGCCGAGATAGCCAACTCTGCAGCCAAAGTAATTCCGGTACCCGAGCGACACATTGCGCCGGGTGGCGAACGAGAAACTATCCTTCCAGCCCAGAGCAACTCTCACTATAGCCCTGATCTTGTCACCTCAGTCCGCTTCTCAGAAGCCATGTACGACACCTACCAACGGATGGTGGGGGAAAGCGTATTCTATAGACACCAAATCTATAGATACAAAGTTAAGGAAGTGGAGTGTTCAGCTCAAGCGTTGAAGGAAGCCCGAGCAATGGTAGCTACTCTCAAGAAGAAAAGACGAAAGGATAAGGCCAAGATACAAGAGTTAACCGAGATCATACATGAGCAGAACTTCTTGTTGCAGCATAACGATCAATATATGCTTGCACTAGAAAATCAACTAGAAGCTCTAGCCGTTGCACCCCCAGAACCTATCATTCCTGGACCAGCGCAAGAAGATGTTGAGGATATCCAAGGTGAATCTGGAATTGAGTCTGGACCCGAGTCACCGTAGTCCTTCAGCATGCAAGATCCCACCCTCGGAAGTTGGTCCATCAGGAATAAAATCCAAGTCGTGAGAGTGCAGTTTTGTAAGGAATCCTAGTGTACCATGACCACTTTTGGTCAACTATCATTGTCGGTTGAACTAGGAACCTTGACATTGCAACTAGTCCGCATTGTATTTCAAAATGTTGTTTGGTAATCCTAAAAACCCTCATCGATGTACTGCCTTGATTAAACATCTCTTCCAGTAATGATCTTTGTAAGACATTATTTGTGCTAAGTTGTGATCAATCAAGATCCGTACTCCACGAATTTTGTGCCAGTCAAAGATCCAATCGATTCCTAAGTCCTGAACTTGTTTCTTTTGGTCTTGCTCAAACCTTGTGATTTGACTTAAAATGTTGCTTTTGAGCGTGCGCTGCATAGCATATGCATTTGGGAAGCATGGGTATACTAACGTGCATTCGCATGAAACTCTGTACCCCTACTCTACCTCTCTGGTTTGATGATGTTGTTACCCCATAGTCAAAGGTGCCGCGACGGAACCTAGGGTATCGTGTGTGCTGCAGCCACACGACTGCCACTAGGAGCGCGCTAGGTATCTTGGTTGTGAGATAGCAACTCGTCACATAGATCCTCTCTCTACTTTGATTGCCCTTGCAATCACTAACGCATATGGGTAACCGAGTCATTCTAACGTGCATCATGAGCACCATACCGCACCAGCATATGCATCGCATCAACTTTGAAAAGTATTGCACTTTCAAAACAACAAGTTGTCAAAACCTCAAAATTTGCGAAATGAGTAAAGGTGTGAGCAAGATTATTCCTTGAAGTTCCCACTTGAAGTCATCTTTCGTATAGGAGGTTATGGAACTCTGTCGTTAGCCTTCCTTTCATTGTAATGGTCTATTGGAAATCTCTGTCGAATTGGTCCCTTGCCGTGAATCTCGACGACCTTGTAGCATCGATTCCTTTCCTACTAGCCAAGTGGAAACAGTAAAAGTAGAAATTTTTCTCGAGCAGTCAAGGTTCTCGAATAGTCAACATGGAGAAGTCATCCATCGTGTATTCGTTCTTGGTCCGTGCTCATAACCTTCATATCCTCAGAATCGAGCAAGGAAGTACGCCCAGGATCGATCGAAGCTTTTTTCTACGCTTCTCTTTGTTTCTATCGCCAACATAAAGCGTTGTACACTGAGCTTTTCTCGTTTTGCTCCCCATCACGGTCGATTATTTAGACCGTTGAGCCCCATCGTCATCAGTGTCACGACCGTACGTCGCCATGACGTCGCTCTACTCTCGATTTCCGCAACCGTATTCACGATGCCGAGATCACGTGAGCTGACCTTGTTGAGCTCCGTGTTGTCTACACCAGATACCGACTGGGTCAACTGACCGTTACTACCCCGCAGCGATTATAAAATGGAACCGTTTAACCGGAACCGCCGATACGAAAGCTCATGTTCCGTCCAAGCTCGGCATTATCACTGTTCTTGTTCTTCTTCTAGCTAGCCTGGCTACTTGCCACTAGAGCACCTCTCCCAGCTACTTCAATCGTCCCGGGCAAACTGTTCTCCGTCTTCATTTCTGAAGTCGAGAAGAAGCTCAGGGCAGACCGAAAGCAGAAATCAATCCAAGTTTCCACCCATGACTCCGTCTTCAGAAGAGCTCGAGTCATTTCGCTGGACATTGTTAGGGATCTACCTCTGTATCGTAGGAGGATTATGTCTGCTATTAGCTATGCATGTGCACATTCATCGTCCGCTTCCTCATGAATGGCGATGAGGTAGTAAAAGGACACACCTTGTACCTTTTTGTTCCAGCTGCATTCCCGATCATGGGGTGTGTAGCCAAAGCTTTACCAATTTGATATTGTGACTTTTGGATGTCCGGTTTGCATCGCTTACCGTGAACAAATCTCGTAGAGTATGTTCGAATGCTACAATTGTAGATAGCCCGGGCATTTTGCCAATGAGTGCCCGAACCCCAGACAGCAGAAGCCCCAGCAGCAGAAGCAGAACCCCGGATCTGCTATCAACAACAACAAGCTAAGCCCTCAAGTGGAGCAAAGCCAATTGAATTTCTTAGGTAACACCTCCATCCTAGAACCATTTCCCCACCTCCACTTGTAATTTCGAATCTCGGGACGAGATTCTTCTTAAGGGGGGTAGGCTGTGACGCCCCAGGTTTTTAATTACCGTCATTAACGCTAATGACCGGACAAGCCGGGTCAAACCAGTCAAACCCCAGTCAAACCTAGGTCAACCTGGGTCATCACCCGAAAACCTCGCCAATGAACCCTAATGAACCCCTTGACCAAGCCTACACACACCCGTAGTGGACCCTTGGTCAAAGACACGGTCAAAACCGGCTTAACTGTTGACGTCAGCGAATGTTGTCCGGAACTTTTGCCGCGTTCTCCAAAATTCACCTGAACACTTCAAAATCTACCTTTATGGAAGTTGTCCATCTTGTTGAGGGACACAACTTTCATGTAGATTGGCATTTCAAATTTTGGGTGGAAATTGGTGAAAAACTTGATCGACTGACAGTACCTCCTGTTTTCCAGAACAAGCCGGCATTCAACATTGGCATGACGTTCCTGCAAAATCCATTGAGAAAAACACTATATGGCCTTTTTGAAAGCTGTAGAGGGTAGTTAGATCTACAACTTTCCTATTCATTGCTTTGTGCACTTTTATTCAATTTTTGGGAGAAAAACATGCTTTAACAGGGCTAGTCTGAATAATTTCAGGCGCTCCGCGCGCCAGGCCGCGCGGCCACGCACGGCCGCGCGCGCCGCGCGCCTACCCGCCGCCGCCACGCGCCACCGCCTCGCGCCCGCGCCCGCGCCTCGACGGCCGCGCGCACACGCCGCCCGAGGACCCGCTCTCCGAGGTCGCCCCTTCCCCACGCCGCGCGCATGCCGAGGAGGCTTGGAACGCCGCGCGCGCCGTACCACTCCTCGCATGACCCCGCGGTCCGACCGCCGCGTCGGACGCGCGCGCGTTCCCGAGGCGCGTCTCCGGTTCGGCCGGACGCGGGCGCGCGCGCGGGTCGGCTATATGTGCGTCGTCCCCTCGCCTCAACGCGCGAGACCCTCCCTCCACCGCACCGAGCCACACCACCGCACCCTCCCTCGCGCGTGCACGCCGCCGCGGACGCCATTGGCGCCGCCTCCGAGCCGCGCCCCCACTAGCCCCCACGGCGCCGTGCAACCGTCCCGTACCACCCCTAGCCCCCCGCCGGAGTCGACCACACCGCCCGTTCGCGTGCCCCGGCCGGAGGCTCACCGGAGCGAGGGCGTACCGCGGCCGGGAAGCGGCCGCCGCCACCTCGCGACTCCGCCGGCGCCACCACCGCCCCAACCTCCCGGTCGAAATCGAGCCTAGGGAGCCCCATGACCACCCCGCGCCCGCTCCCGCCCGACCAAGGCCGCCGGCCTCGCCGGAATTGCGCCGCCCGCCCCGGCCACCGCCCTGGGGACCACATTGCAAGACTTCAATTCTTTTTGAGGGTCAATCCACAAAGTAGGGGTATATTTGTAAGATCTCAAAGTTTTCCAGGGACCTTGTTGCAAGATGAGTCTTCAATAGTATGTGGTGAATTGCTGAATCTTAGAAAATCCATAGAAAATCGTAGAAAATTCAAAAAAATGCAAAACCAATTCTGTTGGATTCATGGTGAAATATCCCACAACTTTTGTTATTTTGGCCTGAGCTAATTCCTTTTAGTTCTTGCATGAAAAATACAAATTTGGAAAGCCTAGATCTGCAATATCTCAAAAAACATAAATCCTCTGTAGCTAATCTTTGGATATGTTGTGTGTTAGGTCATGACTAGCCCCTATGCCGAACATTGCACAAAGTTATGATGTAAATCGTTTTCTAAAAATGTTTTTCTATTTCTGGCAGATCTGCATAAATGATTTTTCTTGCTCAATATATTTACGTTTTAGAGCTCAACTTGTGCACAATGTCTTGTAATGCCAAAATGCACATCTTGTGAATTAATCATGATTTTTGGATTAACAGAAATAATTATTCTTGATTTATGCATGTTTTCCTTTGAAAATTAATAAACCAAATTCAGTAGAGATTTCATGTGAACATGCTGGTTCTTTAGGCTTGTTTAGGACTAGAGAGCATGCACAAGAAAGTTTAGATCATTTTGATGATTAATTATGTTTGTATGCATTTAATTTGAAACACTAGCTAGTCCTTTGTTATTTTCCATAATATTTAATTTCCTAGCATCCAACACTTACATGTGAGTCCAATGGACCAGTATAGGTGCTAGTAGGCTTAAGAAACACTCCTTTAATTTTTGGTAATTCAATTGCTTAATAAAAAGCTTAAAAGCCTTTTTAAATATTAAAGAGAAATTAAATAAAGAAAAGCCCTTATTTAATTCTTTTTCCTTTTTGAAAAGTATTATCTAATTTAATTAAAAGATAATTAATTCTCATTGCTGATAAGGAATTAATTCACGGATAAAAATATTATTCATATCTTTGCTTGTGAAAGGAAAAGGATTAAAGCTTTCACATGAAATGACAAGTGCAAAGAAACCTATATTCAATTGTGCAATAAAAGAATAACCCATGTATAACCAATAGCCTTCCTAAAAGAGAAATCACCAAACCACCCATGTTAACTTGAGGTTGGTTGCAAATCATGTTAAAAAGGTTAAATATACCTACCCACTACTGTTGGTGAATTTTAAATTAAAATGTTTACATATATATGTACACAATCACCATCAAAAAGAATAATTAATAAAGAGTTGCATATTGTTCCTTTATGGAGGAGTATGCTGAATGTATTCTTATCTAGGTGAATGTGCCCACAAATACACCCCTTGATTGTCAATATGGTTTCTAATTGATTAAAGCGAAAACCGTCGAATAAATCCTGCATTTGCATCTTCATGTAGATCTTTCCGCCAGTAGACGTACGCTCGTGCCGGAAGGAGGAGACGAAGGTGCCGACAAAGAGCTACCGTGCGTGAACGTAGCTCAAGACCTGGACCCAAGTCCAGAAGGGCCCAAGGCCAACCTTGCCAACGAAGGCAAGCCCCGGATCATTAACCCCGTCTTTTAAAATTATGCAATTATGTTTGCTATGATTGTGCATTTACGTTTCAGGAATTGATTTGAAACCCTACATGCATGACCTTTAGGTACCTATGCTCTATCACTAGTATGCTAGGTCGATAGCTGCTATGCTATAGGACCCGATAGAAGTCGAGTGATGTTCGCCACTCGCGAGAATAGGTTCCTAGATAGGAATCATAAGATATCCTTAATTGGATCGCTCATGTGGTAAGAGCATGGGATTGGGCTCCGGTCCAGTGGTCATGTGGGCTAAGCTTTTGAACGTACTAAACATTCGCCAGTTATGGGGCCGGTAAGCCTAGTACCTTAATGAGGCGGCACGGGATCCTACCGTTACTACTCTTGAGAAATCTCCTTACCGGCTAGCTACCGGGAAGGGTGGTGTATGGTGACTCCGGGTATCACGCGGGGTATGCCGGATAGCCTGCACTAGGGACTGTAAGATTCGATCCCAACCCGAGGATTTTTGGGGACGGCCTGGGAAAGTTGTCCTCGCGGGGGCAGCCTACCGTGTGTTTGGGTCTACCTTGCAAGGTTTAAATCAATCGATTGTCGGCCTCTCACCGTTATCCGAGACTACTTAATCAACTGGCCATGATATCCCATAATGATGGAACTCGAGGAATATGGTTGGATGAATTAATTGCTTGTCCAATTCTTGATTGAATTAGTTGGCACACTTAGAATGGTAATCAACTAGAATTTGTGCTAAAAGATTGAAAGTAAGGATCTACTCTTAGCAGCTGTTTAGCAAAAGAAACTCCACCGGCCAAAAGCCTATCATGTCTAGAGGTTGGTGATGTAGTCATCACCCGACGGTTAAGTCTTGCTGAGTATTAGTATACTCAGCCTTGCTTTAAAACTGTTGTTGCAGGTGTGATTGACCGGATGGGTGACGACAAGTGATGACATCACGGATGGCCTCCTGTGATGTTTACCGTTGCGCTAGTTTAAATTATTTCCGCTGTATTTTCGAACTCTGAACCTTTACTCCATGTCATGAATAATGGTTTGTAATAAAATGTTTAATTCATGTTGTACTCTGGACTCGCCTTCGCGTGAGTTTTAATGCATGTGTCGATCCTCTGTTCGATGTCCAAGTGATTTACCGGGCGTTAACCCGGCAACCAACGACAGGATGATACTTTACTATGGCTTAATGACCAGAGTGGATCGGTCTTAGGCGATAGTACGGTATTTTCCTGGGCGGGTTGTCACAGTTATGACGATTTTGGTTCGTCACAAATTGAGGCCCGGTCCTCGTAAGAGCCTTTGTGCGCCTAATATTGTTGGGACAATTTTAGCCCGTTTCAAATTTTCGTGTTATTTTTGTCCATTCTCGAAATGTTTGTTGCATGCTATATTGGGCTATTTTATTTTGGGCCCAAGCAATGTAACGAACTTGGCCCATATTGCATATGCTTGGACAATTCATTTTGGGTAATTATCCATAGGGCTTTTCCTGGGCCTCGACCCATATTGCTTTTTTAGATCAGCCCATATTTCTTTTCGCAGGGCACAATATACTGTTCTGGCTACTGCTGATCGCCAACACATAATCAGACAACAAAACAAAATATTTCCCACTTCCATATAATTCACACCACATTTGGAGAATAGTTCAACCAGTACAATTATGCAACATGCATCAAGTTAGCATCGAATCGAATCAACATACAACAAGTCATCAACAACACAAGTTCACTAGGACCACACTTCAGTTGAGAGGAGGATAAACATGGCTGAAATTTATCAATCCTTGGATCAGATTATGCATTTTAGTTTTCTCTTCATCAAAGCTTCAAGTGCTTTTGTTTGAGACTTCAATGTTGTCTCATGTTCTTGAGCCTTCAATTTGAGTTCGCTTGTATCATCCTCCTGTTCAACAATCTTCTGCCACAGTTGTTCCCTCGTACTTCTCATTGTTAAGTCCAGCTCGTATTTCCTGAACCTAAAATGCAGTAGTAACCCTAGTCTTTTTCATGGAGGGCGGGAGAATGCCAGCAACCTCCCGAAAAGTCCTAGATTGGACAACGTCCGCCACTACTTCAGCAACAGTCTTTCTTGGTTGGTCGCTTTGAGGTTCATCGACAATTTGTTCCATGCGAGCCTAAAAAAGGAAATAAAATGAAAGGTTTAAAATAAAATAGTCACACATGTTCTAGTATTGTTGCAAAGAAAAATGCAAAAGCAGACAAGTACTTACAATGGCTGCCTGTACTGGAGCAGTGAAGCCATTCTTGCTGCAGTGGAAGGATTTTGTATAATCAAGTGGACTTAGCCCTTCTCCTTCAAAAGTATACTTCTGCCTCTAAATATGTTTCGAAAACAGGCATAATTATTAAAGTGCTAGCATTCTAAAACGGTTCATGAAATGAACTACAGAGCAAAAACATGACTTGTTTATTTGCTTACCACAAGGTTAGATTGTACAATGTAGCTTCGAGATCCCACCTCTTGATAAGTGCGATGATGGTACTTGACCTCTTGATTACATGTGTTTGTACTACACCCCACCTTTACAATAATAAGAATTTGTATAAGAAATAAGATTAAGAACAATATGTAAGTACATGAAAATGTGGTAGTGGCAAGTTGAAGTTCTATCATTCCCTGTGCTCAAGGGAAGACCACATGTTAACCAGTGCCTTCCGTTGGATGTCGATCAGATTGGGCGCAAGAGATTTGTCGGGGACAGCCCTAGGGGTCCCCTTAAACAACGGGGAAACCCTCACTTAAATCCCGCAACGACACCAAAACACACCAAGCCTAACCATGCAGGTGCCTAACCATGCAGGACACGGCCCACGCCGCAGGGACCCCGACGGCCCACCAAGACGGCCCTCTTAGAAGTCCCCTCGAGCAGGCTCCGCCTCGCTCGAGGGCGCACTCCCCCTCGGGCGGGCTCCGCCCCGTTCGAGGGGCAACACGTCCCTCGAGCGGGCTCCGTCCCGCTCGAGGGCTCACTCCCCTCGAGCGGGTCTCGCCCGCTCGAGGGTGCGTCCCGCCCT
Source organism: Cenchrus americanus (assembly GCA_947561735.1). Classification (NCBI taxonomy): domain Eukaryota; kingdom Viridiplantae; phylum Streptophyta; class Magnoliopsida; order Poales; family Poaceae; genus Cenchrus; species Cenchrus americanus. Next base: position 150,491,406 of record OX387239.1, read on the forward strand.
CGGCGGGGCCCGCCACGCTCGAGGGCGCCCCTCACGCGTGCGCTGGCCCCCGTACACGGGCATTTAACGCCCTGACATAGGCGGGGCGACGCCATCATGCGCCCGGGGCTCGCGCCCCGGTGCCGCCGCACCAACTCCCCAGGGAGGAGCCCATCCCCACCACTATGGGGAGGGACTGTGCGGTACGGCCGGTGTCAGTCCCGTGACACCGCGCGCCTACTACAGTACGGCTAACGCGCCCGACCCTCGAAGAGGGGCCAGGTGCACCCTCGATTTCACTTTCCCGTGACCCTACAGGGCTAGGTGGAGGCGCTAGGCCGGTGGATTGCCATCCCGGCCACTGTAACAGCATGGTCGCCGCCCCCGCGCGTGCAGACGCATGCCAGGCGCTGTAGCAACCACTCCAACACTGTGAAGCACGTTGGGAAGGAACGCCGTTCTACCTACTCCTGTGCTCCGTACAAGCCAGCGTTAGCACCTCCCTCGAAGCCTATCAGAGGACGCCACCACCGTCTGCCGCCCTCCTACCCTCGAACCACCACTGTTCGGGTACGAGGCAGGCCATCATGGCCAGATCGCTGCGAAGATCGTCCGGACGGCCGCCCACTCTACAGCGTAGCACGACGTGCACCCCCACGTAGCTAGATAGCGCGGCGTGCATGTAACCCGCCGCCCCCTTGATCTATAAAAGGGGGGGGGGGGGGGACGAACCCCCAGCCGCGGGGGGACAGACACGGACAGACGAACAGAGACTCAACACCACACACCACGTACTCATACTCATTCTCCCATAATATCTTCAGCCACTCCTCCAGGGACTTGGAAGCTACACTTCCTCTCCTGCCTTGCTTGTATTTGCCCCACTACAAGCGCCCCCGGTGCTAAGTAATATAGTGCCCCGAGCACGCCCCTGCTGGACGTACGGCCCCCTCGGCCGGAACCAGGATAAAATCTCTGTGTCACTTGTTACTTAGCATCGACCATTGAGGGATAGACCACGGCGCTATCTACTGGTTAGTGTCGGGACCATATTCCGCACCGACAGTTGGCGCCCACCGTGGGGCAAGCGAGCGCCTGAGGTCATTCCGCCAACTCCCTCCATGGTGATTCGCACTGAGTACCGCGGTACCCGCTACTGCATGGGTAGCTCGGACCCCCCTCCCCGCCCGGGTTCGAAATCCGCTTCGGGGACACGAACTTTCAGGCCACGGGGAACGGCTATCTCATGCGCCTCACCAACCGTGAGGAGCTCCGCGCGCGGCGCCGAAAGCCGGAGTCCGCTGCGGTCTCCGCCGCACGCGCCACTACGGCGCGGGGCGCCGCGGCGCGGATGCCGCGGGCCCATCGACGCCGCGACGCCGCCACCGCTCCGGGCTACGTTCGCGCCGAGCCCGGTCCGAGCGGCGGCGGGACGAACGCGCCGCCACTCGGCGTGGCGCGCCCACCGTTACGACAACCGCCACCGCCCCAGCGGGACCGCGTGCGGTCTCCGGACCGCGCATCCCCATCGGGCTGCGTGGCGCCACGTCGGCCTACAACAACAACGTTAACACCACGATGCGCCGGGTCCCGCCCGGCCGCCACGTCTTCGTCGCCAGGGATTCCGGTGCCTCAATGGCTGACGAGTCGTCCCTAGGCTCCATCGACGCGTTGCCACCCGCCAACCGCCACGGGTACGCGGAGTGGGACTTCTCCGGCGTGCCGGACCCAGTCGCGTTCAGGCGTTTCCTCGACGCCACGGACTACTGGTTTGGCTGCTCCGACGACTCCAGCACCGGGAGCTACGACCCCGCGCGGGAGTGTTACGCCGTCATCACCAACGACCCGGCCAATGCCGCTGGCGCGGCGGGCGCCGGAGATGGGGAGATCACCCCCGCCCCAGGGGATCGCCGCGCGCATGGCCGCGGGGCCAAGCGCTCCCGCCCGGGGCCGACGCCGACGCGCAGGCGGCCCAAGCCCGCGAGCTCGAGGCAAGGCGGCGGAGGAATACGGACGGTGCGGCGCTCCGCGCCTCAATGGCGGGGAGAGGCCCTCCGCGCGCGGCGAACGCGCGCGGGAGCCGGGCCGACGAGTCCGCGACCGCATCAACACCGTCCCCAACGTCGACAACGCGGACGCACCCCCGCGGGCGAGCCAAAAGCTCATCGCCGCCGCGACGCCGCCGCGAGCCATGCCGCACCCTCAACCCCCGAGGCTCGAGACCCGCACCACGAGGTGCAAACTCTCATCGAGCAAGCGGCCGTCCGGCGGGCCGAGAGCTCGGCCTCGCGCATCCGCCAACGGGGGAGACGCGCGGGGCGATGAAGCCGCACCGGGGAGGCGAACCCTCCGTGCACGCGGGGGGACCGGCGGGGCAACCCGCCGACCAAGGTCGCACGCCAGCCAAGGAACGGCTCCTTGACGCACGCAGGGCGCTGGATGGCGACGCCCCCAACGTCATCAACGCCGGGGCGCACGAGCAGGGCGGACGCACGAGCGGCCAGGGGCTACCACCCTCGAAGGGGTGGGCGCTACGACAGCGGTGAGGATCGCTCCCCGACGCCGGGAGCCCCGGGCACCCGTGTGTTCGGCGGGAGGACCACCCGAACCGCGTCCCCAACCCGGCCGCACCCCGCCGGTGGTTGATCCCATCATCGGGAACGCCCGGTTCTCGAAGGTCCTCATGGACGGAGGCGGCAGCCTCAACATCCTCTACGCGCATACGTTGCGCCTCATGGGGATCGGGTTGGACCAGCTGCGGCCCAGCACGAAGCCGTTCCATGGCATTGCGCCCGGCAAGCAGGTCCAGCCCCTTGGGCAGATCGATCTGCCAGTTTGGTTTGGCACCCCAAAGAATTTCCGCAAGGAGACCCTCACCTTCGAGGTGGTGGGGTTCAAGGGGGCCTACCACGCTATACTTGGGCGACCCTGTTACGCCAAATTCATGGCGGTCCCCAACTATACCTACCTGAAGATGAAGATGCCGGGGCCAAACGGCGTCATCACCGTCGGGTCATCCATCGAGCACGCGTTCGACTGCGACGTCGAATGCGTAGAGCACGCAGAGGCACTGGCGCTGGACGAAGCGCTGGTGAACACGCTGGAGAAGATGGTCAACGAAGACCTCGACCCCACCGCCAAGCACGCCGGCACCTTCGAGGCTGCGGAGCAGACCAAGGGGGGTCCCCTCGACCCGTCAGCCCCCGAGGGCAAGGTGTTGAGGGTCAGCTCCACCCTCGACCCCAAATAGGAAGTGGTGCTCGTCGACTTCCTCCGCGCCAACGCCGACATCTTCGCGTGAAGCCCCTCGGACATGCCAGGCATCCCGAGGGAAGTCGCCGAGCACTCCCTTGACATCCTGCCAAACGCCCACGCCGTGCAAAGAACGGCGCGCGCCGCTTCGACGAGGAGCGGCGACGGGCGATCGGAGCGGAGCTGCGGAAGCTTCTCGAGGCCGGATTCATCAAGGAAGTATTCCACCCCACGTGGCTAGCAAACCCCGTGCTTGTAAAGAAAAAGAATGGGAAGTGGCGGATGTGTGTAGACTACACTAGTCTTAATAAAGCATGTCCTAAAGTTCCTTTTCCTTTGCCACGCATTGATCAGATCATTGACTCAACAGCTGGGTGTGAATTGCTTTGCTTCCTTGATGCTTACTCCGGTACCACCAAATAAAAATGAAGGAGTCCGACCAGCTCGCGACTTCGTTCATCACGCCGTTCGGGACGTTCTGTTACGTCACGATGCCATTTGGCCTCAGAAACGCGGGTGCAACATATCAGCGTTGCATGCAACACGTTTTTGGGGACCACATTGTACGGACGGTCGAAGCCTACGTGGACGACATCGTCATAAAGACCAGGAAGGCGGACGACCTGGTTGGCGACCTTGGCGTCGCGTTCAACGCGCTCGCGGGCCAACGGGGTCAAGCTAAACCCCGAAAAATGCGTCTTTGGAGTGCCGCGAGGCATGCTCCTAGGATACATTGTCTCCCAGCGGGGAATCGAGGCCAACCCTGAAAAGGTCGCGGCCCTCGAGCAAATGGGTCCGATCCGGGACCTCAAAGGGGTGCAGAAGGTGTTGGGGTGCCTCGCCGCCTTAAGCCGCTTCGTCTCGCGGCTCGGAGAGAAGGGCCTGCCCCTCTACCACCTGCTTAAGAAGCACGAGCGCTTCTCTTGGACCGCCGAGGCTCAGGACGCGCTCGACAAGCTGAAGGCGTCTCTGACGCACGCCCCGATCCTCACGCCGCCACAAGATGGCGAACCCCTGCAGCTCTATGTGGCCGCAACCACCCAGGTGGTCAGCGCCGTGATCGTCGTGGAGCGCACGGAGGAAGGGCACGCCTTGCCTGTACAGAGGCCGGTCTATTACATCGGCCGAGGTCTCGTCGGACACGAAGACGCGCTACCCCCGGGTCCGAAGTTGCCGTACGCGGTAGTCCTTGCGCGTCGCAAGCTCCGCCACTACTTCGAGGCCCACCCGGCCACGGTGGTCTCCTCCTTTCCGCTAGGAGAAATCATCCGCAACCCCCGACGCCGCGAGCGGGATTGCCAAGTGGTCCGTGGAGCCGATGGGCGAGACGCTCGCCTACGCCCCGCGCAAGGCCATCAAATCGCAAATCTCGGCCGATTTCGTCGGCCGAGTGGACGGACACGCGACCGCCGCCCCCACAAATCCAAGCAGAGGCTGGACTCTATTCTTCGACGGCTCGGTGATGAAAACGGGAGCGAGGCGCGGGCACCGCTCTTCGTGTCGCCCCCTCGGGGAACACATGCGCTATGCAGTGCGCCTCCACTTCCCCGCGTCCAACAACATGGCTGAATACGAGGCCCTTCTCTGCGGCCTCAAAATCGCCATTGAGTTGGGCGTCAAGCGCCTCGACGTGCGGGGGGACTCGCAGCTCGTGATCGATCAGGTCATGAAGAACGCGAGCTGCCATGACGACAAGATGGAGGCCTACTGCAAAGCCGTGCGGGCCCTCGAAGACAAGTTCTACGGCATCGAGCTTAACCATGTACCCCGCCGGTACAATGAGGAGGCAGACGAACTGGCCAAGATTGCGTCCGGGCGGATCACCGTTCCCCCGAACGTTTTCGCGCGCGACATCGCGCAACCCTCGGTCGTTTTCGAGCCCCACCCCTCGAGTCACGACGGACCCTCGGGGGCTCCCTCGAATCCAGCGGGTGCGGAACCCATGGATGAGGACCCCTCGAACGAGGCGTACGTGCTCTCCCTCCTCGAGGGGTACGGCTCCCACGAGGCCGACGCGATGGACATCGAGCCGGCCCCTGCCCAAGAGGACTGGCGCGAAAAATACATCGCCTGGATCGCTCGAGGGGAACTCCCCGCGGACCGGGCCGCGGCCAGGCGCATCGCCAGGATGGCCAAATCTTTTGCCCTCGTCGACGGCGAGCTGTACAAGCGCGCCGCCTCCGGCATCCTACAGCGGTGTGTGCCTATTCCCGAGGGGCGCGAGCTCCTACGGGACATCCACGCGGGGATCTGTGGCCACCACGCCGCACCCCGCACCCTCGTCGGCAACGCGTTCCGCCAGGGCTTCTATTGGCCTACCGCGGTCACCGACGCCAGCGAGATCGTGCGCACCTGCGAGGGGTGCCAGTTCTACGCCCGCAAGTCCAACTTGCCCGCCCATGCCCTGCAAACCATCCCCGTAACATGGCCATTCGCCGTGTGGGGGCTGTACATCGTCGGGCCCCTACGAAAGGTGCCCGGGGGCTTCACCCACCTGCTGGTCATGATTGACAAGTTCTCCAAGTGGGTGGAGGTGCGCCCCATCACGAATCTAAGGGCTGAGCAGGCGGTGACATTCTTCACCAACATCGTCTACCGCTTTGGAGTGCCAAACTCCATCATCACAGACAATGGGTCCCAGTTCACGGGCCGGAAGTTCTTGGAGTTCTGTGAAAAATTCCACATCCGCGTGGATTGGGCGGCTGTGGCACACCCACAGACCAACGGCCAAGTGGAGCGTGCCAACGGCATGATCCTACAGGGCCTCAAGCCCAGAATTTTCGACCAGCTCAACAAATCTGGGCGAAAATGGATCCAAGAACTACCAGCGGTTGTGTGGAGCCTAAGGACCACCCCAAGCAGAGCCACCGGGTTCACCCCGTTCTTCCTAGTCCATGGCGCGGAGGCCGTCCTCCCCACGGACTTGGAATACGGGTCGCCCAGGGTTCGAGGCTACGACGAGGATGCTAACCAGGCCGAGCCCGCGAGGACTCGGCCCGGACCGGCCGGACGAGGCACGCCTCGTAGCCTTGATGCATTCCGCGAGGTATCAACAGTCCCTACGACGTTACCAGGCACGCAAGATACGTCGAAGGGATTTCAGCGAAGGGGATTTGGTCCTAAGGCTGCGCCAAGACAACCAAGGGCGCCACAAGCTATCGCCCCCATGGGAGGGACCCTACGTCGTGGTGAAGGTACTCAAGCCGGGCACGTACAAGCTGGCCAACGAGGACGGCGAAGAGCTCACCAACGCTTGGAACATCCAACAGCTACGTCGCTTCTACCCTTAGCTAGGATTTCCAAGTACTTTCTGTTGTAAAATCACATGGCCAACGCCCCAGTTGGTGACAACTATGTAAATGCTCCAAGTCTAATAAAAGGGCAACTCGGCTTTCCCCTGAAACCCAAGTTACCCTCGGGGGCTACTGCGGGGGGCACCCCCCCAAAAATGGTCCCATTTTTCGCGCAAAAATAAAAACAACTCACACACGCTAAGCTTGTTTTCTACTTCAACTACGAGCAACGATTTGAACAGGGCGCGGGCGGCCCAGCGGGAGGAGCGTGCGAGTCAGAGATAGCCTACGCCGCGTGGATATGGCCCTTCTCTCTCGCCTCCAACCCAGCGGACCCCCAGCGAAAATCGAACTCCCCTAAGTAAAATCTACTCAGGAAGAAGGAGAAACAAAAGGCGCAATAAACAAAAACTTCATTACGCATTATCGAATGTTTGCGACGGAAGACAATGTACTCATTTACAAGGGCCACGAGGCCATCACACTGATACACAAAAAACGGGCCTGGCGCCCAACTGCTTTCAGGCGGGAGGAGCTGCAGTGTCAGCGGTGTCGGGGAAGAGGAACTCCTCGAAGGCCTCGGCAAGCGACCCGGCGGCGTCGGCGGCAAGCGCATCCACACGCTCCATGGCCACCTCGTCCTCGACGCCCTCGGGAACGATGTAGCCTTCCGCCAGCGCCTCGAAGTTGACCTCGTAGTGGGATCGCACCACTCCGAGGGCCTTTCGGACGCCGGGTGCGGCGCCGGCGCATCCGCTCCGTGACGTGGCCGCCAAGGGCGCGCGGGCGGCCGGCCGGCCGAGCCGCCGGCCTGAGCCTCGCCCTCCTCCACGGCGCGGCAGGTCTCGAGGGCCGCCTCACGCAGCCTCCTGCAGCCTCCCGCTCGGAGGAGTTGTACGAAGCACCGCAGCCGCCTCGGCCCGCTCACTGCGTGCCCCGCAGCGGTGCGCAAGCACGGGAATCGACAAGACAAGAAGGAAATCAGAAAGGGGGAAGCGAGCCCTCTAACAAAAAACCAACCAGACAGGAAGTTAGGCAGCAGCTCACCCTCGACTTGCTTCCTCTCCGCCTCGAAGTCGCGGCGCACGGCCTCGACCGTCAGCTCGAGGCGCCGGACGGTTTCGCCTTGCTCCCGGAGGGCCAGCTCCTGGTTGGCGTTGCTGATGCTGAGCATGAGCGCCTCGTCCTCGACCTTGGAGAACGCGGTGTTCCGCTCCTCCGGCCGACTTCTCCGCCGCCTCGCGAGCAACGCGCTCCCCGCTCCCGGCGCCGTCCGGCATCGACGAGGGCAGCTCGCTCTCTGCCGGAGCCGCCCCTCGGCTCCTTGGTGCGCGGCGCGCTCTGCTGCGGCCGCTCCTCGGCGATGGCGAGCGCCGCGGCCTTGGCGTCGTGGGCGGCCTTCAAGTCGTCGGCCTCCTTGGCCCGCCTCGCTCCCGGCCCGCGTGCCCGCTCCTCGGCCCGGCGCCGGCCGCGCTTGCGCTCCCTCGAGCGACGTGCGGAGCTCCCGGGCCTCGCGGCGGACGTTGGCCACCTCCGCCTCCCGGTTGGCGGCCCGCCGTCCGCGTCTTCTCCAAGTCCGAGCGCCGCCGCGGCGCCTCATCACGATCGACGAGGGCCGCGCGGATCCGCTCGAGGCTCGAACGGCGCGCTCGCGTCCGTCCCGAGCTCTCTCCGGGAGCTCGTCGCACCACGCCATGGCCCGGTACGCCAGCCAGCCGTCCGGCGTCCTGAGGGCGTCAACAAGCGCGTCGAAGGCGCTGCACCGCTCCTGGAGCTGGTGAACCTCGGCGTTCACCCGGTCGAAGGCGTCGTACTTGTCGTGGGCGCGACGCTCGAGCTCCTGGCAACCACAAAACCAAAACCCATAAGCGCCAAGATACGAATGCAGCGTACACAAACGGAAAAAGGAAGAGAACGAGCAACCACGGCTTACCTGGAAAACGAGCCATGCCGGGCCGCCATGAACCCGCAGCGCCTCGTTCAGCGCGCGGTTGAGCGTGGCGCCGTGGCTCCGGAGCTCGCCCCAGAGCTCCTGCTCCCCCCTGGCATCGGCAAACGCAGGGGGATCCTCGACGGCCCCCTCCACCTGGGCGGGGCGGCCGGCGCGAGAGGACGAGGCCTCGGCCCCGTGTCCTCGGCCTCCCACCACCATGTGACCCTCGTGCCGCCTCATGAGGGCCCCCTCTTGGGGCTCGGGGGAAGTCGTGGGCCGGCCCGGCCCAATGATTCCACCCGGGCGGCGGGGAGTCGTCCGAGACCTCCACCACCTCCGCCGCAGTTGCCGGCGGGCGCCGCCGCCCGTGCCGCCTCCACCGGCACCTCCACTTGCGCCACCGCGGCCGCGGCGCCGGCGCGGCGCCGCGGCCGCCGCCCCGGCCGCGCCGCCGCGCGTCCACCGGTGCCGCCGCAGTCGCGCCCGCTCCACCTCCTCTCCGGCCCGGCGCCGTAGGCCGCGCCTCCATAGCGGCGCCCTCCGCGGGCCGTACCTCCACCACGGCCGCCGCCGCGCGCTCGCGTCTCCGCGACGGCCGGCGCCGGCCGCCCCCGGCGACCTGCGGCCGCGCCGCGGCGGGCCGATCCGCCGGCCGGGGCCTCGAGGCCCCGGCCCGGGCTTTGCGAGGTCGCGCCCGCCGCCGTGCTTGTCCCCGGGCGCGACGCCCTCGACGAGCGCCGCCGGGTGGGGATCGATGCGTCCGTCCTCAGCACCTTGGCTGGTGCAAGGGGAGGAACGGTTGGCACCACCCTGCGCAGGCACGAACGGAGGGTTAGAACACCTGATCATCAACGAACCAAACCAAGCGAAAAAAGACGAACTCCTTACCTCGAAGAGGAAAAGGCCCGTTTCCTTTTCCTCGAGGCCTCAGCAGATGAGGCCGGCGCAGCTGCCGCGCCTGCTGTAGCGCCTCCTGACGGCGCCGCCGCGCGCGCGAGCACGCCCGCCCCGTGCGCGGGCGCGCCCGACACCGCACCTCCCGAAGGCGCCGCCGCGCGCGGGGGCAAGCTCGCCCCGCGTGCGGGCACGCCGCCGTCGCGCCCCCGACGATGGTGCGCGCGCGTGCGGGCACGCTCGCCCCGCGCGCGAGCACGCTTGACGCGCGCACGGGCGCGCTCGCCGCGCGCGCCTCCGTGGCGCGCGCCGGCACCCCCGCGGCGCGCGCGCCCCGATGTCGATTGCCGGCGGCGGGCGCCGTGCGCCCGCCCCAGCGAAGCCGCCCCGACGCCGGCGCGGGTTCGCGGCGACGGGGCGCGGCCGCCACCTATCGGAGGGGCCCTCCCCCTCGCCCTCTTCCTCTTCGTCCTCCTCCGAGGACGAGTACTCCTCGGTCCCGGGGAGGAGAGCCCCGGCTCTTCGCGTCGCCGTACTCCGCGGCCCGCCGGCCGCGGCGCGCTTGATGTCGCCTTGCGCGCTCCCTCCCGCGCGCCACCCGCTCCTGCTCCCGCTGCTGTGCCGCCCGGCCGAGCGCACGGGAGTCGGGGGTGGGCGGAACGGACTTGGCGATGGTGAAGTTCACCAGCTGCATACAGGAGCGTCAGAGACACGAAAGCGAGACCAAGAACCGAAACAAAATCCAGAACCGAACTCACCAGCGGGCCCGTGGGGAGCATCTCAAGGTCCCATGGGGTCCGGCCCGCAGGCATCGGCGTCCGGGTGTCGACGGCGCTCCGCGCCCGGGTAAGCGCATATGGCCGCTCGAGGGGCGTCGGGAGCATCCGCGACCTCGCCGGGTCGACGGGGGTTGACCGCCTCCGTCATCTCGAAGACGCGAGCGGCCTCTCCATCGGGGGCACGACCCGCCGGTGGTGGAGGAAGGCGAGGACGCCCATCGCGTTCGGCCCGTGCGCCGCGGCGGCCGCGGGCGGCGAGGACGGACTCCTGCCGCCTCCGATGCCGGGCCGTGGACACCCCGTAGCCCCGGGAGTCGGGCCTCTTCTTGAACACCCGACCGGTGTAGGGGGGGAAGGCCGGGCTCGGCATTGCGCAAGTAGAACCATCCCCGCTCCCAGCCGGCGTTGTTCGTCGTCATGGTGCAGGGGATGTAGATGTCCTTGAATCGCCCCCGCAGGGCGAGTGACATCCCGCCGGCGCGCACCACGCGGCGGGTCCTTGGCTCCGTCGTGGGCTGCGTGAAGAGCTCCCCGCGGAAGAGGTGAACCCAGAGCTCCCAGTTGACTGGGATCCCCAGGTACCCCTCGCAAACGCCCACGAACGTGGCCGCCTGCAAAATCGCGTTGGGGGCGAAGTTGTGCAGCTCCACCCCGTAGTAGTGGCACATCGCCCGCATGAAGGTGCTCGCCGGCGCGTTGAAGCCGCGCTCGTGGTAGCGGACGAAGCTCACCACGTAGCCCTCCGGCGGGTTGGGCTCGCGGTCCGCCGCCGGCGGCACTATCCCACTCCGCCGGACGTCCATCTTCGTTGGCCGCCGCCGGCCGGCGGCGACCGGCTCGCCAAGGGCCGGGCCCGGGTCACCGTCGACCTCTCCCAAGCGTACGGCTCCAAGATCGTGAGGGGAGGCTGAGGCGGCGCCATGAAGAAGGCAAAGGAAAGCAAAAGCGAAGGACAAGGAACGGAAGAAAAGCTCTAACAACGACGCCGCACGGTGGCAAAAGCGGGAGGAAGACGAAGGGGCAGGGGACTAAAAATGGTGAGATGTTAAGGTAAAAAACCGCCGTCTCCTCCTCCCCGCAGATTTATAGGCCTACGGGCGAGCTCTCCGGAGCGGACGCCCCGCTAGCATTAACTGCAGGGAATCTTTCTTTCGCGTCGACGGGCGGGCCCCACCACGACTGCAGCGGCCACATCACTGCAGGCGGGCCATCATTACGGCGAAGACCCGCAGGGAACGAGGCGAAGCGATCACGTCCGCCCGCCACGCCGCCCACTACGCGCGCGCGCGGCCGCAGCGCCTAAAAAGGCGCGCCCGCTCTGCAAAATCGCGGCCACGACCGCGAGGCATTTAAATGACCGGGCCCCTTGCCAAGCAAGGAGGACCCTCGAGCGGGGCGAACCCCCAGCTCGAAACAAAAACGACCCTCGACGGGATATCGACGTGAGAAGGCCGCCCGGGACCTGCTCGATGTAGAGCAGGCACCGCGGGCACCCATGCCACGTAAAACCCTCGAGCGGCATGAGCCCTTGGCTCAGGATGATGTCGACCCTCGATGGGATATCGACGTGAGAAGGCCGCCCGGGACCTGCTCGATGTAGAGCAGGAACCGCGGGCACCCATGCCACGTAAAACCCTCGAGCGGCACGAGCCCCCGGCTCAAGACAATATCAACCCTCTAAAAAAGGCACGCGTGTGAGAGGGTCGCCCAGGGCCTACTTGAAGTAAAGCAGGCACCGCAAGCACCCATGCCGCGCTGTGCTGCCAACCAGCGCCTCGAGAGCTGGCTCGCCCAGACCCCTCGACGGCCGCAAACGCAAAAAGACGGGGCCGTCCAGGCACGGCCCCGCACGGCCCTACTGATCAGAGGTTCGAAGCCTGACCCTCGACGGGTTCGAACAGGCGCCACGGATCGCGAGTTAGGGACGACGAGGGCACGCGCATTCGAGCCGTTCCTCGAGCCCGTCGGCTCGAGGGTGCCCCACATGTCGTGTTAGAGAGCCAGCGAGGGCAGCTAGCAGGGGGATCCCACCGAGGGAGAGCTTCCGCGCCCTCGGTCCCCATCGAACGGGACCGAGCCCCACCTAGCAAACCCACGCAAGCGCTTCCATGGACGTGTCTCTGGACCGCGCAGCCTACCCTTATCGAACGGGGCATGGGCGTCCACTCGAACCACCCGCTAGCAGCTCGACGAGGAATCCGCAATCCGCGACCCGCTCGATGGGGGTTGCGGAAACTTCACCCTCCGTCCCGCGGAGGGACGGCGAGGGCGCGTAAGAAAACAAGTCGTAAAGCTCGACCCGATCGCCTTGAACGGGCCAAGGCTCGGGGGCTTGACGCACGGCTACACCTCCTTGAAATTGCACCCGCCGAAGACAGTGCCAGCAGCGCGTGCACCCCCGAAGCCGGCTGAAACACCGCCGATGCCGGTTGGAATATGCGCCACGCCCTCTGACCAATTCTTACGGTTAACCCCTGCAGGAGCATCCACGCTCTGCGGGGCTCGGGGCTAGACCCGCGGGTCCGCTGACGCGGCCCCACGGAAAGCGTTCGCAAACAAGGAGGGAAGAACGTCCTATCAGTAGGTTCCAGCATCTGCGGGAGCCTCAATGGCAAACCCACAGATGCTCGGGGGCTACTGTCGGGGACAGCCCTAGGGGTCCCCTTAAACAACGGGGAAACCCTCACTTAAATCCCGCAACGACACCAAAACACACCAAGCCTAACCATGCAGGTGCCTAACCATGCAGGACACGGCCCACGCCGCAGGGACCCCGACGGCCCACCAAGACGGCCCTCTTAGAAGTCCCCTCGAGCAGGCTCCGCCTCGCTCGAGGGCGCACTCCCCTCGGGCGGGCTCCGCCCCGTTCGAGGGGCAACACGTCCCTCGAGCGGGCTCCGTCCCGCTCGAGGGCTCACTCCCCTCGAGCGGGTCTCGCCCCGCTCGAGGGTGCGTCCCGCCCTCGGCCGGGGCCCGCCACGCTCGAGGGCGCCCCTCACGCGTGCGGCGGCCCCCGTACACGGGCATTTAACGCCACGACATAGGCGGGGGCGGCGCCATCATGCGCCGGGGCTCGCGCCCCGGTGCCGCCGCACCAACTCCCCAGGGAGGAGCCCATCCCCACCACTATGGGGAGGGACTGTGCGGTACGGCCGGTGTCAGTCCCGTGACACCGCGCGCCTACTACAGTACGGCTAACGCGCCCGACCCTCGAAGAGGGACCGGGCGCACCCTCGATTTCACTTTCCCGTGACCCTACAGTGCTAGGTGGAGGCGCTAGGCCGGTGGATTGCCATCCCGGCCACTGTAACAGCATGGTCGCCGGCCCCGCGCGTGCAGACGCATGCCAGGCGCTGTAGCAACCACTCCAACACTGTGAAGCACGTTGGGAAGGAACGCCGTTCTACCTACTCCTGTGCTCCGTACAAGCTAGTGTCAGCACCTCCCTCGAAGCCTATCAGAGGACGCCACCACCGTCTGCCGCCCTCCTACCCTCGAACCACCACTGTTCGGGTACGAGGAAGGCCATCATGGCCAGATCGCTGCGAAGATCGTCCGGACGGCCGCCCACTCTACAGCGTAGCACGACGTGCACCCCCACGTAGCTAGATAGCGCGGTGTGCAAGTAACCCGCCGCCCCCTTGATCTATAAAAGGGGGGGCGAACCCCCAGCCGCGGGGGGACAGACACGGACAGACGAACAGAGACTCAACACCACACACCACGTACTCATACTCATTCTCCCATAATATCTTCAGCCACTCCTCCAGGGACTTGGAAGCTACACTTCCTCTCCTGCCTTGCTTGTATTTGCCCTACTACAAGCGCCCCCGGTGCTAAGTAATATAGTGCCCCGAGCACGCCCCTGCTGGACGTACAGCCCCCTCGGCCGGAACCAGGATAAAATCTCTGTGTCACTTGTTACTTAGCATCGACCATTGAGGGATAGACCACGGCGCTATCTACTGGTTAGTGTCGGGACCATATTCCGCACCGACAAGATTTAGTTGGGACTGCATTTGCTGGAACATCATTGAAGTACTTTTGTGTCAGGCAATACCTCACCCGTCTCTGTATCGAGTCCAGCATGTCAGTGCATGCCACCCTTATAGGCTCACTAGTGATGTCAATGTCGAATTTCCCCTACCACAAGACAATTATAAAAAAATGGATGAAAAATGAATGCAAAGAACTATGGTAGTACATGAGTGGACATATGCACACTGTTAGTTTTTCCATGTAGTTCCTGAGATGGTCTTCAGTCTTTTCACCATCTTGCTGGTTCTTCTTTGGCTTGTAGTCCTTCCAGCTAGGAAGGATCGGTATGTGCCTATGCACTATGATTCGATTTTTTGATGCAAACTTTGCAGCTTGCATTGGTGCCTCTGGGCGTTTGAGACTTTCTTGAATGTGCATAGGGATCTTTCCATTTAAGCCTCGACTAATTCGTCCAGTTCTCTTCCCAATCTTCTTGAATCCTACGGCCCAAAGGCGGACTCACCCATATGGCTGGGTGGGGCAGCTGGCCCAACTACTGCTAGAGTAAAACCCCTACCCACATGGAGTTTTAGGTCACCAGAGAGGAATTTGGAGCTCTCAGGCGAGCGGCGTCTGCGTTTTGGTGTACGTCGCTAGAGAAGGAAGAAGAGGAAAGAAAAATGTCATCATGAGCTGGCCAACGGTTTTAAGTGGAGCAGCACAACATCTTATCCTGGCCCATGAGCTCCTACAACCCAACATCTAAATCCAATCTCCCAGCCCCCTGTCACTGATGACGACCCCAACAGGTCACATTGAGATGGTGCTGATGGTTGTCAGGCCACATCGGCTGGGGAACCTACACCTATGATGCCTGCGTGGTTTTGTTCATGGGGGAGATTCAACTACACTGGCATGTTCACTGTTCAGCCGGCTGTGCCACCAAGGGTGACGTCACAGTGGTCGGTATTGAGAAGGAAATTTTTAGAGGCGTTGATGAAGATGAAATCAAGAAGAAATTTCAACATATCAAGCATCTGCTTTGCCTAGGCCACCTAGAAAGTCTAGAAATGATTAATTCTTTGTATTGAGTATAGGATATATGTGTTGGAAATTATGTTATGACATCATAAACCTTCATATATATGTCATTTTGTATACTACTGTTGTAGTTTAAACTTTCAATATAAAAGGTGCCATGCAAAAAAATGCCTAGATCTACATATGTTCGGCATGCAAATCTGTCCCAGCTAAAATTTTTTGCTAGGTCCGCCACTGCCGCGGCCCCCATTGTGCTCTAGAAGGGCGTCCATCACCTAACAAGTTTGTTACAGCCATACAAGTTAATAATTATTCAGTTGGTAATTAGGACATTCGAATATGAGATCAAATGACTTTCCTTCTGTAGTCGTCATGTCGATCATGTTCTCGTCATGGGTTGTTGTTGCTTGGCCTTCGGTGGGCAATTCCTATGTATGAAGAGTTGTTTCACTCCCATAACCTAAAGCCAATTCCCTTGCCTTGGTCCTAGTCAATCTAGGAGGCATCCTGGTAGGGTCATCCGGTGCCCAAATTCTCTTGGTCCTTCTCCTCCACTGACAGGTATGCTATGAGTGACCTGTTTACACAAAATTCAACAAAGAAAGAGAAGATCAGAAGCAATCCTGCATAACTAGTACATGAAATGAGTTCATGATAAGATTACCTCTTGTTAACATGTCTCTAGGTCATATTTATGTTCATCAGAAGGATAGTACTCTGGATCTGGATCTTGTATTGTTGTATCATTGGTACCCTTGCTGCTTGGTCGGTCAGCTACTAAAAGTGCTTTCATTTTCTCAATGCCAAGACTAGAGAAGAAATTGTGATTCTTTAAAACATTCATGCCCATCTGCCGCACGTAATCGCCGCGCTCGTCTACTTCTGTTAGGAAAGTAGAGAAACTTCTGTAAGGTTGGCCTACCACTGTAATTAAAACTAGATCTAAACACTTCTATAAGAACTAGTATGACGTTCCTAGACGAAACAAGATCCTAAAAAAGATGTTCCTAATCAAGACAAGATCCTGAGAAGTAGTGTAGATATGGGATCTGCCAGATCTAAATACTTCTATAAGAACCAGTAGGTTGTTCCTAGCCGAACAAGATCCTGAAAGGATGCTCCTAGTCAAAACAAGATCCTTAAAAGAAGTAGTGTAGACATGGGATCTACCTGATCAAAAAAACTAGTGCACACATGGGATCTGCCACATGGGAAAACACGCAAGTACGAATCCACTGAGGAAGCTGAACCGAGGAGGAAAATATTATACCTTGTTCTGGATATTTTCTTCGTACGACCTTCCCTCCTGGTACCATTGTGTCGTTGCCGCTGCTACTATAGAGGCAGATGGGAAAGAGGCTGAAACTATAAGTGGTAGATGTAAGACGTTGGAGGAGATGAGGTGAGGATTTGGCTGCCGGCAAGGAGGGAAGGTGAAATGGGGGAGGAAAGATTTGAGATGGCGAGGAGAGGAGTAGAAGGGAGGGAAGGGATAGGCGCAGTGGTAATTTATCCATTTCGATGGTGGGCCTTGTCAGATTAACAATATACCCTTTCATTATGGTGGTGACTGAAATGGGAAGCATTGGGAAGGCAGAAGCAGAAACGACATTTAACATCTACTTTTCCTGGGATTATGAACACGTGACGTTGCATACTCCTCGATCATGCCCACATTAGAGACCAACACATCCCTTCCTTCGTCGATTCGATTTGCCTAGTACTATAAGATCATGAGCACATCACGTTGCGTACTCCTCGATCATGCCCACATTGGAGATCAACACATCCCTTCCTTAGTCGTTTCGATTCGCTTAGTATACATGATCATGAGCACGTCACGTTGCATACTCCTTGATCATGCCCACTATTGACAATGCTAATGTCATCGACTAGAAACATATACAAGATCCATCTCTATCGATGGCACCAGCAATGCAAAGGTATATCTTAACATGATGCTAAGTGTATATCAGATGTTGCTCTCAGGTTAAACTAAAAGGTGAACACCGACATGATTCATAGCACAACTCGATATAGGTTGTCAGCCCTGACAGGTGTGCTAGTAAACGCATGGATATGGTAGTCTTACATATGCCTTGGATCTCTAGAAAAGAAGATATATATAAACAAGGAATCCTCAAGCGCACATATATGAATATTCCATTGTAGCATTTTAACTAGGAGTACAACTAGGTATTGTATTTATATTCTACCACAGGGAAAGAAGTCTTTCTATCCATAATAGGTAATGCATTCTCATCTCTCAGTTTTATAATGAGTGACCAAAGTATATCAATTGCTATAAGCAGGGGCAAGGCACATAAAGATAAAGATATTGATAGCATTATTCAAGTCATAACATCATGAGCAGCTCGAAAGTGTCATTATAGAAAAAAAACATAGCAAAGTCTAGTTAGAGAGGATACTCCTCGGTAACTCTAAACTATAAGTCAATGCAAACTATGATTAGTGCAAACATTTAACAATCATGGAAGAAGAACTATCATATTAATGCATGGGGAGAATATCCAGGAGGATCAAGACCGAAACTTGAAACAACCCAAACAGTATAAGGCTCCACTAGTCCTATACACGGGGGGTGGACTATGAAGGACTCAATAGTGCTGTCACCACCACGATCTACCACACGACCCGACATATAGGGTGCAATCGCAGATAAATACAATATAAGCACCACGCTTACCCTGTCTTTACCATTCACCCATGTTAACAAATGATCTAGGTGAGGGCTATACGACTCCTTACATGAATATAAAAGCAAATCAATTATGCTAAACATGTAATCATAATAAACACCAAAGCATATAATGTCGAATATAATTATTGATAAGAACATATGTCTGTATAACAAATGTAAGGAACTATATAAGAACTTACAAGAGCGAAGCTAGATCAGTATGTCGATCAGCCACTAGACGATCAGGGGCCAAGTCGACACCTTGCCTCCTCCTAGATCTAGACTAGCTAGCTACTCTGCTATATGGTGTTTCTAGGGTGTAGTATCTCTGACTTGATGACTTGATCTGGTGTATGCAAACTCAGGTTTCCATATGCCTCTGCTAGGGGGTAGGGGGCTACTTATATAGCCCTGAGGGGTAGGGTTTAGATTGATCCTCATAGGCGGTGGAAGAACCTTCTAGAAGTAGGGCTGAGGTGGCGCCCGGGGGAGGCCGACCGGCCCCACCACCAGGCCGATCGGGCTGGAGTGCCCCCCCCCCGGGCCCCACTTCGGCCAGGTGGTCTGTCACTTCTTCTAGATGCTTCTATCTTGGGTGCCAAATCATGTTGAGTTTTGTGGCCTTCTGGAGTCTTCTAGATTTGATTCTTTTAGCACTTTTCCCGAATGGTTCCTGGATTTATATGATTTACGAAATCTCCAGAAAAACTTTTAGTGGCACCCTATTATAAGTTGATATTAACATTGATGCCCTTTTCTCATGTTTAGTTGACTTATAAATATATAGGATAAGATGTGTCAACAAAATCCCCCAAGCTTACCGTTTGCTGGTCCCTAGCAAAGATATGCTTCAGCAGGATCATGAGTTGCTACAACGCTTTCACACCTCAAAAGTACTATGGTTTTCAAAACCCAATTCTCCTCAACAAGATTGATGTCTCTTACCTTCAACTTTTAAGCATAGCCTTTTTATAAATATTGTGCAAATAAAAGACAAAACAATCAAGTCAAGCAGTATATCTCAAATTCTTTGATCAACTATCATCCTGGGGTTTTTCAACATTTTTCAGATAAAACTCAGAGATCCTGTGTATGACATTCTCAAGTATGGAGTCACACTTGGCAAGATATGTATGGATGATAGTGTTGGATGAATGAGGGTGAAAGGTGGTAAGCCTTTTAGCCTAGCTCTTTGGACTATGTCTCTCTTTCTAAGGGTTTTAAGATTTGGGCTTTCCATTTTTTGAGAGGTGGGCTCTACTCGCCCCGGACTTTTGTCCATTTTTCTCTCTCCTTAGAGATGTTGGCCCTACTCGCCCTTGAACACGTGTCCATTATTCATCTGTAGACTTATTATTATTTTTTAGGGAGATAGGCCCTTCTCTCCTAGTATGACACTTGTCTTTTTTTCTCCCTCTCTCTTCTCACTTTTTCCTCTCTTTTTTTCGAATGTAGCCCCAGAATGCTTTTTAACACAGAGAGATATATCCTAGAGTTCCATGAGATATATGGCTTGATGGAAAATGCGTACTTCCATGTCAGAAGCAGCATAAATGGTGGAATGGAATGATCTTGATGTGTATGACAAGCTCTTAAGGATCATAGACACATGAACTCATCATATAAAATTTCATGATTTTTAAGATAAATCTAGGAATCAAGCTTCTCTTGGAAAATGAACAAGACCAACTCAACTTTTCATGAATCATCTTTCAAAGCCTAGACTCAGATTAAGCATCTACTTACACAGGTTATGGGTTTAGAGCAAATTAAGCATTTAAGCTTCAGGAGAATCTAGGTCTGAAACTAAGCACTTTTAAAAGAAATTACGGCAGAGCAACTATTCAACATCTCCAAGCATATATCATCAAGATCATTATTAAAGAGAAAAGTCAACTAGCAGACTATAGCATTTTATTCAAACTAAAACTTTTAACTCATACTGAAATAACTAGCTAATATTAAACACCTAGGATAGTGATACTTATCATGATAACTGGGGGTGCTCTCCTCCAAGCTGGATCTTGAAGTAATTCTTGATTCATCCTTGGAACTTGTTTGCCTTCAGGTCCTTATTAAATTCTCCCTGTAAATATTAGTCTCGGAGCAAATTCTAGGATTATGTTGTGAGCATTCATGTTCCCACTTCTTTTTGGGTTTTTCTGAAATCTGTGGACCTTATGTGCCCACGTATTTTTGTGAATTTTTATATGCAAAATGGATGCTAAATGCAAAAATATATTTATTCTATATTTTTAAGCTACCAGGGTACAGAGTACATGGTGCCTTAAAGAATGCAAAAGCAGAAAATATTTTTATGATTTTTTCAATGCAGGTATAGAAAAATAAACATGTAATCTAAATATGCAATAAAGAATATAGAGATAAATACCGAGTTACCTCTCGGTGAGAGTTTAGAGTACTTACTCCCATGGCGTAAATGTAGTGGCCATTGATTGATCAGTTGATGACGCGGGTAGTGATTGGTCTTCCGAATGTGTACTTTGATCTTTCTTCCTCGAAACTTGTTTCTTCGGTGGAGACCTTTCTGGAGTAACAAGTTCAGAATACTGGGCTGGTAGAAGCTGAGCGGACTTCTCCTTAATCTCTTCTTCAATGTTCTTGAAATCTGCCAACTTTGTGTTTAGCTTGCGTTGTAATTTCTGATGGCGTCTCCGCGTCTTGTTCTTCTTGGGCTGCTCAGGATCAGTATAAGTATTGAAGTAGCAGTTTACCTTTTCAGTTCTGAACTGTACGTGGATCTCGCCAGTCCTGATGTAGATGATTGCTCATGTTGTGTCCAGGAACGGTCTTCCAAGCATGATGGGAGGACCTTGCTCATCTCCCATGTCTATGACTAAAAAGTCAGTTAGGACATAGTGGTCCTTTATCTTGACAGGTACATCTCGTGCAGTTCCTTCTTGGAACCATTGTGATTGATCTGCCATCTGCAACATTATATATGTAGAATACAAAGGCAGGTTAGCATATATTAATTCATTGGTTACCTTAGACATTAGGTTGATGCCCGATCCTGTGTTGCAGTGAGGACCATGTGTAGTTCGAGGACCGGTGGATGGTCGCTTCCTTGTGTGATGAGTGATTGACAACGTTGTGTGGTCTGATGTCAAAAAAAACGTTGTGTGGACTGATTCCTGGCTAAGTATTGCAGGTGCAGGTTGCGGCTTGACTCGTGTTGGTGCAGGTGAAGAACAAGAGCGAAAGGTCGTTGCCGGTGAGGCCTCCAGGTGTGGAGAAGACAAGTAGGCTTCGTTCGAGGGACCCGGTGGCCAGCGGGGTCAAGTGCGAGCCGCATGGTGGCATGAACAGCAAGATGAAGTTGTGGACGGTTTCTTGGTAGAGCCTCAAAACCAAGGGCGAGCCGGAACTACGTGGGAGCCAAGTCATGAGTGGAGATTGGCGGAGGCTACACCGAGTTCGCGGGGTTTGCAGTGGTTCACCAGAAAACCACTAGGTTACTCGGTTGAGCCACAAAACCGAGGCCGAAGACTCGACGAGGGGGTGTGGCCACCCGGGCGGTTCAAGCGCCGGGAGGGGCGGTCGGACCGCCCGGGGCTGTCGAATCTCCCGGGCCGGTCCTAGCCGCCCGTGGGGGCGGTCTGACCGCCCTGGCCGCCGGCGCCGAGAAGCTTCGAAGCGGAGGACACGCGTCGGGATCGCAAGGCTTGCATCGAGGCTAAGCAGGTTGCGGTCGCCGGGCATCCGTCCGATGGTGAAGACATGAAGACTTCCAAATCCGCCCTCGAGGGGCATGTATCCCTAGTTATTAGTGAAGGGTAGTTTAGTCTTTTGGGTGCCTCCATATATACTCATTGGATGGGTGGATGGCAGCCAACTCTTGGAACCCTAACTCATTTGTTTTTCCATTTTTGTTCTCCATTTTCCTTAGGATTTTAGAGGACTAGCTTGAGAGCTTCATGTGAGATCTAGAGAGAGGGATGGATGTTTGGGTGGCAAGCTAGACCTTGTACGAACCTTTCATGGCATGTATAGATGGTTCGGCGTTGTTGATCATGGTGGTTTTCTCGTCTCTTTTGTGTTGATTTTCTGAGCTCTTTGTTGGCGGTGTTTTGAGGACGATTTCTTGGGGTTTTTGGTGGGTGTCACGTATGAGGTTCTTGTGCCCCTTTGGCTGGTGACTTTGCCCCCAAATCTCCTTTGAATCGGACTCGATTTGGTGGTTTCTCGAGTTGGGCGAGTTCCTGACCTAGAGAAGTGATTTCTTTGATTCCTCTTGATTGTGAGCGTTTTGGGTAGATTCCTTTGAGGTAGAGGTTGCCCAGGAGGTAACCCAGCTATTCCCGAAGTTTTGCTGCAATCCATGGAGTGATTCGGGAGATCGGGCGCGAGGAAGTTGAGGTTTGACCCGCGGGTTCGTTTTCTGGAAGGGGCGGTCTAACCGCCGCAGGGGGCGGTCTAACCGCCACGGGTGTTCCGGTGTCGAAGTTTTGTTTCACCGGATTTTCCTTTGTGAGTTTGTTTGCCTTGATCGGAGGAGCGTACGGGTGAAATTTGGGGTCGTTCTCGTCTTGTTTGCTAGGTGTTCTTGGGCGGAGTTCGTTGCTTTGGGTACAAGAAGTTAGACCGCCCCCGGTAGCCGGTCTAACCGCCCCTAGGCCCACGGGTGGAGTTTTGGTTTTCGCCAAGATTTTCTGGTAGCTAGCATGGCCTTGACCAGAGATCTTTGTTGGTGAAACCGGGGTGAGTTTTGGTGCTCGGAAGAGGCGTTTCGGTGGATTTCTTGGTTACCAGGTGGAGGCGGTCTAACCGCCCCCTATACCCGATCTAACCGCCCCCCTCTGGTTAGCCGGCTTTCAAGTTGTTTCCGCTATCATTGCTGCGTGTGTGTTGTGGTTGCTGGTAGAGTTTGTTCCTAGGACCAGTAGCACTCCAGTGGCTACGTGGTTTTGGCAAACGGAAGGTAGAAGCGCGGAGCGTGTGATTTCGGGGGTTCGACCGAGCTAGTTCGTCTTGTCAGAGTTTCAATCTCCCTCGAGAAGAATTTTCATCGGCTCCCATTCACTCCCCCCCTCTTTGGTCGCCTAATCGGTCCTTCACGCAGGCAACTCGCTGGAAGTTCCATGATTGATAGAGTAGTGGATTGATGGAACTCTAGGGTCTTCAAGCTTTGGCAGTAATGGTGAAGGGAACAGGTTCTCGTTCTCTGATTGAATCATGTTGATCATCCAAACTTCCTCCACATGCGATTGAGGTCGATTATTCTTCTTATTCCTCCTTATATCTCGTCTCTTCTTCTCGACAACTGGCTCGTGTTCTTGGGGGTAAGGATATCGGGGGTGTGCAGGAGCTTTTAGGATCTTGTTCTTGAAATTGAACTTTTCCATCCTCCTATTGATGGTGAAGACGATCTTAGAGGCATCGGCGTAAATGATGGCTTTGGCTATGGCAAGGAAAGGACATCCCAAAATGATTGGAGCGTTCTCACCTCCCCCAGTCTTGACAACAACGAAGTCGGCAACCACGTAAGAGCGTCCTACCCCTAGACATATGTTGTCTAGGATACCCTTGGGGTGGCATAGTGATAGGTCTGCAAGCTGCAAGCACATGGTTGTATACAATAAAGGTGAATCAATGATTTTCTTATATATTACCTTAGGCATTATGTTGACGCTAGACCCAAAGTTACAAAGTGCATTCTTGAAGGTGTAGGCTCCATTAGTGATGGTGATGACAGGCCTTCTTGGATCTCCTCTTTTGGCGGGCATGCCCCAGTCAGTCCATCTTGGGCCTTCTTCTATCTTACTCGAACACAGATCTGCAGAGTAGATATCGACAAGATTTGCAAATTCCAATTCTTCTGACTTGCCCAGAATCTTACCTGGGTTAGTCGTGAGAACAGATGATGCCAGCTGAGAAATCTGAAATTCTAGCATTTTATTAAAGCTATGTTGGTTCTTGATGGCAGAAGAAAAGCTTTCCATTTTATTACTAATAGTTTCGAGCACTTTATCATTGGAAGCTAACTTCTTAGACAGATTATCCATAATTCTACCCTGCTTTTGGACTAAGTCTCTTAAAGGTGAGAAATTATTGAAAGAACTATTACCTTGATAATTACCTGAATAGTTACCTGGGTAGTTGGTCCTCTGCTGAATCCATCCTTGATTCTGTTGGGACGATATTGGTTGTTGTTGTTGATGTAGTTCACATCCTCCTCCAGCTGAGGGCATTGACTCCTTGAGTGTCCAGTGTTTCCACATTCTTCACAAGTCAAGCAGGATTCAAAGAGTTGCATGACTTCCTTCTTCTCAGGGGCTTTGTCTTCAAGCCTCTTCATCAGTAAATCCATTTTGGCAGACAACATGTCTACCTCCTTGAGCTGGTGCATTCCTCTTTCTTTCTTGCGGGGTTGACGTTCCTCGTTCCAAGCTTGATTGGACGCCATCTTTTCCACAAGGTTAGTAAGTTGAGTAAGTGTAAGGGACAGGAAAGCACCTCCAGCTGCAGCATCCATCGTTTCACGGGTGTTGGTAGAGAGCCCATGGTAGAAGGTCTGCAAGAGCAACCATTTTTCCATTCCATGGTGTGGACATTATGAAATGTAGTCTTGAAAGCACTCCCATGCTTGAGGAACAGATTCCTCATGTTGCTCTTGGAAACTTGAAATTTTCCCCCAGAAGGCATTGGTTTTGCTTGTAGGAAAGAACTTTGCCAGAAAGGTAGTAGAACACAATGTCCAAGTTGTAAATTTGTCTTTGTTGGAGTAAAACCATTGATTCGCTCGCCTCAATAATGAGAATGGGAATAAACGAAGTAGGACTGCATGACTCGGCACATCTTTGATCGTGAAGGTGCTACATATCTCCAAGAAATGTTGAACGTGTTTGTTGGCATCTTCATGAGTTTTTCCACAAAATTGGCTAGCTTGTACCATGTTGATCAGTGCAGGCTTGAGCTCAAAAGCAGCATTTCCTACAGCACTGTCGGACTAGTATGAATGTTGTCCGGGGTTGGTGAAGAGTATTCACATAGGGACTTGTTTGCCATTACTTCAAATGTGGGTGTTAGGCTTCACACTGTTGAATCTCCCAAGGCAGAAGTCGTGGGCCGAGAATCAGGAGACCCGAGCGTTGACCTTGCCTTCCTTAAGATTTTCTCTGGATCTGAAATGAAGTTTTCTGGAAGATTCTAATTCATACATTACCCTGAAATAAGATAGACAAAAGTGCAAAGAACAAGGGTAAGCCTGTTTAAGCAATGATAATTTGGGTTCTTGATACATTATGTGTGAGAGATGCATGCATGCTATTAATGAAACTTTTTCATCTAGGCTATAGACTTTTTTTCCCCGGTAACGGCGCCAAAAATGCTTGTTGACAATGCTAACGTCATCGACTAGAAACAGATATAACATCCATCTCTATCGACAGCACCAGAAATGCAAAGGTATATCTTAACATGATGCTAAGTGTATATAAGATGTTGCTTTCAGATTAAACAAAAAGGTGAACTCCGACACGATTCATAGCACAACTCGATATAGGTAGTCAGCCCTGACAGGTGTGCCAGAAAATGCATGGATATGGTACTCTTACATATGCCTTGGATCTCTAGAATAGAAGATATATACAAACAGAGAATCCACAAGCGCATAGATATCAATATACCATTGTAGCATTTTAACCAAGAGTAAAACCAGGTATCATATTTATATTCTACCATAGGGAAAGAAGTCTTTCTAATCCATAATAGCTAATACATGCTCCTCTCTCAGTTTTATAATGTAGAGTGGCCAAAATATATCAATGGCTATAAACAGGGGTAAGTCACATAAAGATAAAGATATTGATAGCATTGTTCAAGTCATAACATCATGAGCAGCTAGAAAGTGTCATTATAGCAAGAGAAACTTAGAAATGTCTAGTTAGAGAGGATACTCCTCAGTAACTCTAAATTATATGTCAATGCAAACTATGATTAGTGCAAACATTTAACAATCATGGAAGAACTATTATATTAATTCATGGGGAGACTATCCAGGAGGATCAAGGCCGAAACTTGCAACAACCCAAATAGTATAAGGCTCCACTAGTCCTATACACGAGGGGTGGACTGCGAAGGACTCAATAGTGCTGTCACCACCACGATCTACCACACGACCTGGCATATAGGGTGCAATCGCAGATAAATACAATACAAGCACCACGCTTACACTGTCTTTACCGTTCACCCATGTTAACAAATGATTTAGGTGAGGGCTATACGACTCCATACATGAATATAAAGGAAAATCAACTATGCTAAACATGTAATCATAATAAACACCAAAGAAAATAATGTTGAATATATTCATTGATAAGAACATATGTCTGTATAACAAATGTAAGGAACTAGATAAGAACTTACAAAAGCGAAGCTAGATCAGTATCTCGATCAGCCTCTAGATGATCAGGAGCCAAGTAGACGCCTTGTCTCCTCCTAGATCTAGACTAGCTAGCTACTCTACTATATGGTGTTTCTAGGGCATAATATCTGTGACTTGATGACTTGATCTGGTGTATGCAAACTCAGGTTTCCAGATGCCGCTGCTAGGGGGCAGGGGGTTGCTTATATAGCCCTTAGGGGTAGATGTGCGCCGTTTGATCAAACCGACTTAACGAGTGGTTTAGATTGATCCTCATAGGCGGTGGAAGAACCTTCTCGAAGTAGGGCTGAGGTGGCGCCCGGGGGAGGCCGACCGGCCCCACCACCAGGCCGATCGGGCTGGGGTGGCCCCCCCCCCTTCGGGGCCCACTTCAGCCAGGTGGTCCATCACCTCTTCTAGATGCTTCTTTTTTGGGTGCCAAGTCACGTTGAGTTCTGGAGCCTTCTGGAGTCTTCTAGATTTGATTCTTTTAGCACTATCCCAAATGGTTCCTGGATTTATATAATTTACCAAATCTCAAGAAAAACTTGAAGGACCGATTAGGCGACCAGAGAGGGGGGAGTGAATGGGAACCGATAAAAATTCTTCTCGAGGGAGATTGAAACTCAGACAAGACGAACTAGCTCGGTCGGACCCCCGAAATCACACGCTCTGCACTTCTACCTTCCGTTTGCCAAAACCACGTAGCCACTAGAGTGCTACTAGTCCTAGGAACAAACACTACCAGCAACCGCAACACACACGCAGCAACGACAGGGGAAACAACTCGAAAGCCGGCTAACCAGAGGGGGCGGTTAGACCGGGTATAGGGGGCGGTTAGACCGCCTCCACCTGGTAACCAAGAAATCCTCTGAAACACCTCTTCCGAGCACCAAAACGCACCCCGGTTTTACCAACAAAGATCACTGGTCAAGGCCATGCTAGCTACCAGAAAATCTTGGCGAAAACCAAAACTCCACCCAGGGGCCTAGGGGCGGCTAGAAGGCTACCAGGGGCGGTCTAACCTCCTGTACCTAGCAACGAACTCCAACCAAGAACACCTAGCAAACAGCACGAGAACGACCCCAACTTTCACCCAGACACTCCTCTGATCAAGGCGAACAAACTCACCGAGGAAAATCCGGCGAAACAAAACTTCGACCTGGAAACACCCAGGGCGGTTAGACCGCCCCCTGCAGGCGGTTAGACCGCCCCTTCCAGAAAACGAACCCGTGGGTCAAACCTCAACTTCCTCGCACCCGATCTCCCGAATCACTCCACGGATTGCAGCAAAACTTCGGGAATAGCTGGGTTACCTCTTGGGCAACCTCTACCTTAAAGGAATCGACTCGAAACGCTCACAATCAAGAGGAATCGAAGAAATCGCCTCTCTAGGTCAAGAACTCGCCCAACTCGAGAAACCTCCAAATCGAGTCCGATTCAAAGGAGATTTCGGGGCAAAGTCACCAGCCAAAGAGGCACAAGAACCTCATACGTGACACCCACCAAAAACCCTAAGAAATCGTCCTCAAAACACCGCCAACAAAGAGCTCCGAAAATCACCACAAAAGAGATGGGAAAACCACCATGATGAACAACGCCGAACCATCTATACATACCATGAAAGGTTCGTACAAGGTCTAGCTTGCCACCCAAACATCCATCCCTCTCTCTAGATCTCACATGAAGCTCTCAAGGTAGTCCTCTAAAAACCTAAGGAAAATAGAGAACGAAAATGGAAAAACAAATGAGCTAGGGTTCCAAGAGTCGGCTACCATCCACCCACTCAATGAGTATATATGGAGGCACCCAAAAAACTGAACTACCCTTCACTAATAACTAGGAATACATGCCCCTCGAGGGCGGATTTGGAAGTCTTCATGTCTTCACCATCGGACGGATGCCTGGCGATCGCAACCTGCTTGGCCTCGACGCAAACCTTGCGATCCCGACGTGTGTCCTCCGCTTCGAAGCATCTCGGCGCCGGCGGCCAGGGCGGTCAAACCGCCCCCCTGGGTGGTTAGACCGGCCCGGGAGATCTGACCGGCCCCCGGGCGGTCGACCTCCCCCTCCGGGCGGTTGAACCGGCCTGGGTGGCCGCACCCCCTCGCCGAGTCTTCGGCCTCGGTTTTGTGGCTCAGCCGAGTAACCCAGTGGTTTTCTGGTGAACCACTGCAAACCCCGCGAACTTGGTGTAGCCTCCGCCAATCTCCACTCATGACTCGGCTCCCACGTAGTCCCGGCTCGCCCTTGGTTTTGAGGCTCTACCAAGAAACCATCCACGACTTCATCTTGCTGTTCATGCCACCATGAGGCCCGCACTTGACCCCACTGGCCACCGGGTCCCTCGAACGAAGCCTACTTGTCTTCTCCACACCTGGAGGCCTCACCGGCAACGACCTTTCGTGCTTGTTCTTCACCTGCACTAACACGAGTCAAGCTGCAACCTGCACCTGCAATACTTACCCAAGAATCAGTCCACACAACGTTGTCAATCACTCATCACACAAGGAAGCGACCATCCACCGGTCCTCGAACCACACATGGTCCTCAATCTCCCCCATGATGAGTGCATTGACAACACACTCACATGAAGTAACACAAGAGAAAAGGAAAAAGAAATGAAACAAATAAAAAGAAACCTCAACAAGCGATCGAAAGCCAAAGAAAGGCAAAGAGCAAGATCACTTGAAGAAGACAAGTCTCGGACCCCTTAGGCAAGGTGAAGGACCGATACGGCGAACCAGAGAGGGGGGGGGGAGTGAATGGGAGCCGATAAAAATTCTTCTCGAAGGAGATGAAAACTCCAACAAGACGAACACGGCTTCCAACACACGTCTCCGACTCACTACCCAAGTTGGCCAAGCCCACGTAGCCACTGGAGTGCCACTGGACCTAGGAACCAACACACACACAGCCTTCCGACTCGAGAACGCAGCGGAACAACAAACCCCGAGTCTACAGACCCACACCGGTCAGACCGGTGAGCACCACCGGTCAGACCGGTCCCTCGTTGGTGAACCACGAGCAACTTTCACTAAGTGGCTCTACACCGGTCGGGACCGGTGAGACACACCGGTCGGACCGATGGCGACCGAAAGCCCCCAAGGCACCAAACGGGCCAACCGACCACCAAACGGACCCAAACTCGAAACAGCAGCACCACGAAACAACAACGAACACACCAAGACGTTCACCCGAGCAAAATCCCACGAGAGGGTTGCACCGGTCGGACCGGTCAAGAGCACCGGTCGGACGGGTGTAGCCCTGGGCGACTCGGGATGAACAAGACCCGCGGGTCAACTCCCCCCAAATCCAAATCTCGATCTCCCGAATCGCTCCACGGACTTGAACAAGACTTTGGGGATATCGGGAACACCTCATGAGGAGTCCATAGCCAAGTTTAATCCCACCAAATCTCGTCCAAAAAGGAGGAATCGAAGAAATCCCGCCGAAAGCACTTCCAACCCAAGAACTCAAGAAAACCCCAAAATCGAGCACTTTTACTCACGGATTTGGGAGGGGAATCACGGCCCAAAGAACCACGAAGGGTTCCCACAAATTTCCCCCATCAAATCCCCAAGAGAAAAGCCCCGAAAACACCCCAAAGAAATCACGAAGAGAGGGCTCCGAAAATCACCACCAAGAACAACCGGGGAAAACACATCCAAACCTTGAGGAACCACGCCGAATCATCTATACATGAAACAAAGGTTCGTACAAGGTCTAGCAAGCCGCCCGATCATCCATCCCTCTCTACAAGATCTCTCCGTGAAGCTCTCTTGCTAGTTCTAAGGAAAACCTAGAGAAAATAGGTGAAAAATAGGAAAACTAATGAGCTAGGGTTCCAAGAGTTGGCTGCCATCCTCTCACCTCTTGGGTTATATGGAGGCAACCGAATGTCTAAAATGCCCTTCTCTAACAACTAGGGATACAAGCCCCTCAAGGGCGGATTTGGAATTCTTGATGTCTTCACCATCGGACGGATGCCCGGCGACCGCACCCTGCGTAGCCTCGACGCAAGCCATGCGATCCCGACGCGTGTCCTCCGCTTCGAAGATTCCGGACCGCGTCGTCGCACGGCCGGTCGACGAGGTGCTCCTCACCGGTCCGACCGGTCCCCCCACGGTCGGACCGGTCGGACCCACCGGTCGGGCCGGTGCGGTGCCGCCGCACCTCCGTCTTCGGTTCTCCGGTCTTGGCTTTGTGGATCAACCAAGGAACCCGGTGGTTTTACGGTGAACCACCGGAAAACCCGCGAACTCGGTGTAGCCTCCGCCAATCTCCACTCATGACTTGGCTCCCACATAGTCCCGGCTCGACCTTGGTTTTGAGGCTCAACCAAGAAACCGTCCACGACTTCATCTTCTGTTCATGCCACCATGCGGCCCGCACTTAACCCCCGCCGGCCACCGGGTCCCTCGAACGAAGCCTACTTGTCTTCTCCACACCCGGAGGCCTCACCGGCGACGACCTTTCGCGCTTGTTCTTCACCTCGCACCAACACGAGTCAAGTCGCAACCTCGCACCCGCAATACTTAGCCAAGAATCAGTCCACACAACGTTGTCAATCACTCATCACACAAGGAAGCGACCATCCACCGGTCCTCGAACCACACATGGTCCTCAATCTCCCCCTTGATGAGTGCATTGACAACACCCACACGAAAGTAACAAGAGAGAAAAGAAAAAGAAAAGAAACGAACAAAAAGAAACCCCAACAAGCGATCGAAAGCCAAACAAAGGCAAAGAGCAAGATCACTTGAAGAAGACAAGTCTCGGACCCCTTAGGCAAGGGCAACGGCTCGACACATCCGAGACAAAACAAAGCTTAAGCAAAGAGCGCAAACCACCAAATCAAAGCTCGAACAACCACAAAGAACTCCCCCTGCACACATGCAAGCTCCCCCTGAACCAATGCAACTCCCCCTGGACGAATGCATGCAAAACACCGAAAACGGGGCAGCCGCAAAGCAATTTCAGCTCACACCGGTCAGACCGGTCATCACCACCGGTCAGACCGGTGCCTAACATGTGTACAGGACCAGCACTCACACCGGTCAGACCGGTGCTCTTCTCCGGTCAGACCGGTGTAGAACAGAGCCCAGAAATGGCTCGAAACCACCTGAAAACCTTCTAAATGCATCCACCAAGCCATTTCAAGCTCAAACTTCTCCCCCTTGTTGGCAATGCATGAATCAAGCCAAAAATGCAAAACTTTCAACCTAGAGCTTCTCAAATATACAAAATTCAACATAGGATGCTACACATGTCCAAATGAGCAAGTTAGATACTCTACGGCTTCGTATCGATCTCAACTACATGATCACCAAGTTTCACAACCATTGGACGAAGCTAAGATGGATTTTGGCAATTTTGCGAAAAACTTGCCTCTCATGAGCAAAGTCCTAAACATGATCAAAGCATATCAAAATGGCTAAGACACACAAACTTCATGCTAGGACAGCCATTCTAATCATAAGACCATCACAAACACCCACAAGCACCTCATGTCATGTCAAAGCCACCGAGCCATGTGCCTACTTCAATGTATGAGACTTCTCATTGGTAGGCATCATGCAACGGTTTAGCACCCAAAGCAAATTAAATTCAGCACATATGACATGGGAGCATATTTTCCAAGCATTTTTCATTTCATTTTCAGATTTGTAAATGGTACATGAAATGTCTTTGCGACAAAAAGGAACTTATGCTCCTCCACAAGATAAGTCAAGAGGGCTAAATATTCATGATGGCAAATGAGCCTTTGGCCCCATATGATCAATAAACTAGCTATCCAACCACAAATTAAGCATAGCAAGGCCACAAAAACATGTCAAGAGCATGTAAAGGCATTTACACATGAGAGAGCATACATGTGACATTTTTCAAAAGCATAGCTATCAACCATGGATTATTCATCAAGATCATCAAGAGCTAAGCCAAACTAACCATAGCTTACGAAACAAGCTCACAGAGACATATATTTCATTCCATGGTGAACAATGTATATGAGAGAAGCTTTCCTAACCAATGCATATGATACAAAATGCATGCAATCTAAGATACAAGGATGCCTATACATCATGTTACATATGCCATGCCAAAATGCAAGGAATGCACAAAAGAAAGCTATACATATGCTACAAACCGGCTCCTCGAGGGGAGGCAAAACGGGCTCGACACCACCGGCAAAAAAGAGCTCCCACACACCCAACTCAAGAGATCAAACACACACCAAGTTCCCCCCGCAAACGAGTGAAAGTTGCTTGATCTAGGGGTTTGGTGAAAATATCGGCTAGTTGGTCATGTGTGGGTACATGGATCAAAGCTATCTTTCCTTTCTCAACATTGTCTCTCAGAAAATGATACCTCACTTCTATGTGCTTGGTTTTGGAATGGAGCAACGGGTTCTTTGCAACGCTTATGGCACCGGTGCTATCACATTGAAGTGGGACATGGGTATACTCCTCACCAAAGTCACTCATGGTGTAGGTGATCCAAAGGAGCCGAGAGCAACAACTAGCAGCGGCAACATACTCGGCCTCGGTCGTGGATTGAGCAACACTCGACCGCTTGCGGGAAGACCAAGACACCAAAGAAGAACCCAAAAGCGGCAAGTCCCGGAAGTGGACTTCCTATCCAACCGACACACCGGCAAAATCCGCGTACGAAAAGCCATGAAGCGCCAAAGAAGAGGACGCGGAGTACCAAAGGCCGAAGTCGGGAGTGTGACGCAAGTACCCGAAAATTCTCTTCACCGCTTGCCGATGCGAAGTCCTCGGAGACGCTTGAAAACGAGCGCACGGACACACCGAGAAGCGTATGTCGGCCTCGTCGCCGTCAAGTAGAGGAGTGACCCGATCATGCTCGGTACTCCTTCCGGTCCATGTGTTCACCTTCCTCATCCGCATCAAGAGCTGTAGTCGTACTCATAGGCGTCGTCATAGCCTTGGAGTCCTCCATCTTGAACTTCCGCACAATGTCCTTGGTGTACTTTGCACGGTGCACAAATGTTCCTTCCTTTGATTGCTTGATTTGTAGCTCGAGGAAGAACCGCAACTCGCCCATCATGCTCATCTCAAACTCCCTGCTCATATCATCCGCAAACCTTGCAACAAGAGAGTTAGACGAGCCACCAAAGACAATATCATCCACGTACACCGCACAATCGGGATATCTCTCGCCCGCCTCGGCAAAAACAAGGTCCGATCGACCTTCCCCATCTCAAAACCTCTCTCAAACAAGAACCCCCTCAACCTCGCCATACCAAGCTCTAGGCGCCTGCTTCAACCCATACGGCGCCTTCCTCAACTTGTACACCCGGTGGGGGTACTTCTCACTCTCAAACCCCGGAGGCCGCCTCACATACACTTCTTCCTCCAACACTCCATTCGAAAAGCACTCTTCACATCCATTTGGTGCAACTTGAACCCTTTAGCCACGAGAAAAGGCTAGAAGGATCCTAATCGCCTCCAAACGGGCTACGGGAGCAAAGGTCTCCTCGTAGTCGATCCCCTCCTTCCGATCGAACCCCCGGGCAACAAGTCTCGACTTGTTCCTCACAACCTCACCATTCTCTCCCTCTTTGTTTTTCCACACCCACTTTGTACCAATCGGCTTACACCACGGGGGAGGGTCAACCAACTCCCACACCGATTCCTCTCAAAGTTCTCCAACTCCTCATGCATCGAGTTAACCCAATTGTGATCGGATAGTGCGTGTCCAATGTCTTTGGGCTCAAAAGAAGCAACAAACGCAGCATGAGCAAAATGGGAATTGTTTCGAACCCTCGACCGTGTAGTGCGTTCATTCATGTCGCCGATGATCCTCGAAGCCGGGTGATCCACTTGAACTCGCCGGGGGAGGTTCTCGCCTCGAAGCTACCCCCCTCAACATCAGCTTCTCCTCGTACTTGATTTGTCGTCGTAGGTGTAGCGAGAGGGTCCATCCATCATCGTAGTCGAAGTAGTGGGTACATGTTCGGCGGGGGCACCACACCACCATCCTCATCATCACCATGTTCATGCTCCTCCTCCCGAAAGATCTCCTCGCCAAGCTCATCATCACCGCACACTCAAAGACAAGGCCGACTACGTGGCTCTGTCTCGTCGAAGGTTACCTCGCAAGTCTCCACGATTTGGTTAGTTTCAAGATTGAGCACACGATATGCTCTAGAATGAGATGCATAACCAAAGAAAATGCCATCGATAGACCTAGCCTCAAACTTATCCAACTTCCTCGCCTTTCTTCGAATGAAACACTTGCAACCAAAGACATGGAAGTGACTCACCTTGGGTGTGCGACCATGCATCAACTCATAGCATGTCTTCTTCTTGTGCACTGCGAGGTATATCCTGTTCGACACATAGCACGCGGTGTTCACCGCCTCAGCCCAATACCTCCTCGGAGTCCTATGCTCATCAAGCATCGTCCGAGCCATCTCGCACAAGGTCCTCGTTCTTCCTTTCCACAACACCATTACGGGGAGGCGTATATGGACTCGAAAAGCGGGTGCTCAAGACCCAAGTCATGGCAAAAGGTTTCAAAACGAGAGTTCCCGAATTCCGTGCCATTACCTCCTGCGGATAGCTCGTATGGCATCTCCGTGCCTCTCGTTCCTCAACCTCAAGACTAGATCTCGAACAAAACCAAACGTCTCCCCCTTCTCCTCGAGAAAGAACACCCACGCATACCGAGAATAGTCGTCCACCACAACAAGGACATACCACTTCCCACCCGCGGATCGCACACGAGCCGGGCCAACAAGGTCCATATGGAGCGAGCTCGCATGGATGCTCAGTCATCACATCGGTGAGAGGCGGGTGAGAAGAGGCCACCATCTTGGCATGCCTACACGGCGCACAAACCAACTCTTTCTCAAGCCTCAACCGTGGCAATCCTCGGACCAAATTGAGTTTACTCAAGCGAGACAAAAGGTCAAAGCTCAAGTGACCCAACTTCCTATGCCACTTCCACAACTCACTCGAAGAACCAGCCAAGAAACAACGCTCCACACCCGAAGACTGAGAAAAATCAGCACGAAACACACGACCCTCGGGAACGACCATACGGACAAGGTCCCCTCGAGAGTCCACAATCCGAGAACCACCAGGCCGAAACAACACCTCAAAACCCTCATCCAACAAGCCGGGACACAGAAAGCAAATTGTACCCCAGCGATTGAACAAGAGCAACACGCCTCAGAGTGATCTTGTCACTCACTTTTATCTCACCTTCTGAAAGCACACGCCCACGCCCATTGTCCCCAAAGGTGATGTACCTCTTCGTCACCACCGAGACGAGACTTGAGAACCACCCCCTGTCTCCGGTCATATGCCTCGAGCAACCGGAGTCAATCAACCAAATGTTCTTCAAGTCTCCCACCTGAAAATCAAAAATAGGCACGTGAGCGAACAAACGACTCAGCACTGGGGTTAGTACCAAAGGAGGAAAACCAGTGCCGAGCCATTTGCTCGAAAGTGGGGTTAGCACCAACCAAAGCATCTCTCCTACCAAAACTACCACCACGAACACCACCACGGTAACCACCCTGAGGGAACCACCCCTCTCTACCTGGAGGAGGACCAAATCCACGCAAGAAAGCCCGTGGAACGTCCTTCCTCTCCAACTCAACACCTCGACTCCTCCAATCCCTATATTGAGCACGAGGAGGAGAACGCCTAGCAAACTGACCACCTGCACCCTTTCCAGCCCAACCACCAGAACCACGACCACCAGAAACAACCCTCGCACCTGTACGAGCTCGAAACCCGAACGGTACTGTCTCGTCCGTGCCCGCACCGGTCTGACCGGTGCTCCACACCGGTCTGACCGGTGTGACCTGGGCAGCAGCACCACCTGCAGCCTTCTTCTCTCCCCAAGCCCGAACTGTCCTCACAATCGCCTTGCCCCTGGGCATCTGCATACGAGGCTCAAGTACACCATCGGAAGGGTGGTACTTGTGCTTGTTAGCCCACTCCTTCTCCATTCTCTTCTCTCGCTTCCTCTTGAAGCAAAACTCCTCCTTATGGCCATCTCTCCCACAATAGCCACAATGGAACCTCACAAGCTTAGGCTTTGGCTTGGGATGTGGTCGCTCACTTGGTTTCTCTCCACTCAAACCCTCCACCGGTTTCTCACCACTAGCCTTCTCACTTTCCTTCCCAAAGAACACCTTCCCCGAAGTGCTCACAAACTTGATAGGATTTTGAAGATCATTTGTGGGTGTAGGAAACACGGGTGGAGGCGGGGTTGTGTCTAGTCGGTTCCTTAGATGGTTAGGTTTTGGGGGGAAATCATTTTTGTGGTGGGTTTTTGGTGGTTCCGGGATATTCTCTCCACTTCCCTCACCAACCTTGTTTGCCCCAAGCCCCTCACCATCTTGCCTCTTAAAGGCCTCGATCATCATCCTCAACTGAGGCTCGTGACCGGACAACCAACCCATCAACTTCCTCAAATCATCATTCTCATCCGCAAACGATCAACATAATGTGCAAGCTCCAAATTTTTCAATGCATGCATTTCACGGGTAGAGCAAGATGTAGGCATGGGTTCCTTCAATTTAGCCTCGAGCGAACTAGTGTAAGCATGCATCTCATCAATCTTAGCATGCAAAACGGGGCAAGAAGTGCAAGCACCTAGCAAAGCGAGTCTAGACTTAAGCTCGACCACTTCAACCCTAAGCACATCTAGTTCCTCACACTTGGAGGCATGCTTCTCCTTAAACAAAGCAAGATCGGCAAGGAATATGGAGCAATCAAAGACAATCATTCTCATCGAAACAACGGGGCTAGCCTTAAGCGAATCAATCTCAAGCTTGCTATCAAGCACCGTGTCTCTAGCTCGGCCACTCTAGTCCTAGCATCCTCGAGTGAAGCCCTAAGTTCTTTCCTCATTTTCTTGGCCTCTCTAAGCATGTCATCACGGTTATCAAGCAAAGAGCCAAGCCTCTCATTCTCCTGGCGCAAGAAGGGAAGCTCATCACGCACCTCGTCGTCGGACTCGCAGTCCGAGTCGCTCCGTGTGCTCTTCTTCTTGCCGGAGCTCAACGCCATGGTGCGAGGCCGTCTCTCGCGGAGCGGCTCGGCCGCTCAGGTTCTTGGACGACTTCTTGTTCTTGCGGTGATCTCCCTCGTCGTCGCTGCTGCTCGAGCTCGAGGTGGAGTACGCGGAACTGGAGTCGACGTCGCTCGCTCCAACCATCGCTCGGGCCTTGCCTCGGCCCTCCTTCCTCGATCGTCGCTCGTCCTTGTACTTGTTCTTGTGCTTGCTCTTGTGGTCGCGCCTCGAACGGTACTTTCCATCGTTCTTCCTCGGCTTGTGCTTGTAGCTGTCCTTGTTCTCGGCCTTCTCCGGGCAGTCGGCGACGAAGTGTCCCGGCTTGCCGCACTGGAAGCAAGTCCTCGTGTTCCTCCTCATGTTCACGCGGTTCTCGTGCAGCCTCTCGAACCGCCTCGTCAACAGCGCCAGCTCGTCCTCTCCAAGGTCATCAAACTCCTCATCTGGCATAGACATCAAAGAGGAAAACGAGAACATCCTGGTGGATGGGTTAGAGTTAGTCTTTCCTTTGGAACCACCAACGAGGGCAAGACTATGAGAATCAGTCGGTCCCTCGAGCTTGGCAGTCATTCCGCTATCCACCTCAGCCGACTTGAGCTTCGAGAACAGCTCATTCACCGTCAGAGTGTCATACTTCTCCGACTCCACAATGGCCTCGAACTTTCCGCCCCAAATCGTACGATCCAAAGAGTGTAAGAGCTTGACCGCTCTATCATGATCATCGTACGGGAGCACGTCCACATTGGCCCTCATGTTGTTCACAACCACCGTGAACCTCTCGAAACAAGGCATCTATGGACTCACCGGGGAGATGAGTGAAGTTCTCGTACTCTCTCCGTAGGTCGCATACATCCGTGCCTCGAACACGGGCGTTCCCAACATGAGCCTCCTTCAACACCGCCCAAATCCTACAAGCCAAGTGCTCGGTGTGCACCCGATCGAACTCGGCCGACACAAAGCACGAAACAAGTAGTCGACCGACTTATTGTTGGTGTCGAAGCCGTCCCTCGATCCCTGGAGCGAGGAAATCAACGCCGTGGACATAGCCCTCGTGTCCACCGTGACATCCCAAAGGATCTGACCCTTTCCGCGGAGAAAAGCACCCATCCGCTTGCTCCACATCTGGTAGTTCTTGCCATCGAAGTGTGGAGGACCTGAACCCCGTTCCTGGTACGCCATCCTTGGATCTTAGACTAGTTAGAGTCAACAAAGACCCAAACCGGCTCTGATACCACTTGAAGGACCGATACGGCGAACCAGAGAGGGGGGGAGTGAATGGGAGCCGATAAAAATTCTTCTCGAAGGAGATGAAAACTCCAACAAGACGAACACGGCTTCCAACACACGTCTCCGACTCACTACCCAAGTTGGCCAAGCCCACGTAGCCACTGGAGTGCCACTGGACCTAGGAACCAACACACACAGCCTTTCGACTCGAGAACGCGGCGGAACAACAAACCCCGAGTCTACGGACCCACACGGTCGGACCGGTGAGCACCACCGGTCGAGGCCGGTCCCTGTTGGTGAAACTGAGCAACTTTCACTAAGTGGCTCTACACCGGTCAGACCGGTGAGACACACCGGTCAGACCGATGGCACCGAAAGCCCCCAAGGCACCAAACAAAGCCAACCGACCACCAAACGGACCCAAACTCGAAACAGCAGCACCACGGGGCAACAACGAACACACCAAGATGTTCACCCGAGCAAAATCCCACAGAGGGTTGCACCGGTCAGACCGGTCAAGAGCACCGGTCAGACCGGTGTAGCTCGGGCGACTCGGGATGAACAAAGCACCGCGGGTCAACTCCCCCAAATCCAAATCTCGATCTCCCGAATCGCTCCACGGACTTGAACAAGACTTTGGGGATATCAGGAACACCTCATGAGGAGTCCATAGCCAAGTTTAATCCCACCAAATCTCGTCCAAAAAGGAGGAATCGAAGAAATCCCGCCGAAAGCACTTCCAACCCAAGAACTCAAGAAAACCCCAAAATCGAGCACTTTTACTCACGGATTTGGGAGGGGAATCACAGCCCAAAGAACCACGAAGGGTTCCCACAAATTTCCCCCATCAAATCCCCAAGAGAAAAGCCCCGAAAACACCCCAAAGAAATCACGAAGAGAGGGCTCCGAAAAAACACCACCAAGAACAACCGGGGAAAACACATCCAAACCTTGAGGAACCACGCCGAATCATCTATACATGAAACAAAGGTTCGTACAAGGTCTAGCAAGCCGCCCGATCATCCATCCCTCTCTACAAGATCTCTCCGTGAAGCTCTCTTGCTAGTCCTAAGGAAAACCTAGAGAAAATAGGTGAAAAATAGGAAAACTAATGAGCTAGGGTTCCAAGAGTTGGCTGCCATCCTCTCACCACTTGGGTTATATGGAGGCAACTGAATGTCTAAAATGCCCTTCTCTAACAACTAGGGATACAAGCCCCTCAAGGGCGGATTTGGAATTCTTGATGTCTTCACCATCGGACGGATGCCCGGCGACCGCACCCTGCGTAGCCTTGACGCAAGCCATGCGATCCCGACGCGTGTCCTCCGCTTCGAAGATTCCGGACTGCGTCGTCGCACACCGGTCGGACCGGTGCTCCCCACCGGTCGGACCGGTCCGGTGCCTTTGCACCTCCGTCTTCGGTTCTCGGTCTTGGCTTTGTGGATCAACCAAGGAACCCGGTGGTTTTTCGGTGAACCACCGGAAACCCCGCGAACTCGGTGTAGCCTCCGCCAATCTCCACTCATGACTTGGCTCCCACGTAGTCCCGGCTCGACCTTGGTTTTGGAGGCTCAACCAAGAAACCGTCCACGACTTCATCTTGCTGTTCATGCCACCATGCGGCCCGCACTTGACCCCGCTGGCCACCGGGTCCCTCGAACGAAGCCTACTTGTCTTCTCCACACCTGGAGGCCTCACCGGCGACGACCTTTCGCGCTTGTTCTTCACCTGCACCAACACGAGTCAAGTCGCAACCTGCACCTGCAATACTTAGACAAGAATCAGTCCACACAACGTTGTCAATCACTCATCACACAAGGAAGCGACCATCCACCGCTCCTCGAACCACACATGGTCCTCACAAGGGCAACGGCTCGACACATCCGAGACAAAACCAAAGCTCAAGCACCGAGCGCAAACCACCAAAGCAAAACTCGAACACCACAAAGAGCTCCCCCTGCACATATGCAAGCTCCCCCTGATCCAAAGCACACTCCCCCTGAACAAATGCAGCAATGCAACATGGGAAAGCAACAAAGAGCAAAAACCTGCTCACTCGCGGGGCGGTTGGGACCGCTCGCACAGGCGGTTAGACCGCCTGCACCCTATCTGACCGCCAGGGGGCGGTTAGACCGCCCCAAGTGACCGGCCCTGCACCAAACTGCTCAAAATTTGCCCGAACCAATTGGAACACCTTCCAAACACTCCCAGGTGCCCAAAGCATGCACAAACTTCTCCCCCTTGTTGACAATGCATGAATCAAGGCAAAATGCAAAAACTTTCAACAAATAGCTTCTCGAATATACAAAATTCATTACAAGGAGCTACACAAGTCCAAATGAGCAAATTAGATACTCTACAGGTTCGTAATGACCTTAACTACGTGATCACCAAGTTTCACAACCATTGGACAAGGCTAAAAAGGATTTGAGTAATTTATGCGAAAAGTTACTCTCTCACAAGCAAAAACATGAACATGAGCAAAACATGTCAAAATGGCAAAGCCACACAAACTTCATGCTAGGACAACCATTCTAATCATAAGATCATCACAAACACCCACAAGCACCTCATGTCATGTCAAAGCCACCGAGCCATGTGCCTACTTCTATGTATGAGACTTCTCATTGGTAGGCATCATGCAACGGTTTAGCACCCAAAGCAAATTAATTTCAGCACATATGACATGGGGACATATTTTCCAAGCATTTTTCATTTGATTTTCAGATTTATAGATGGTACATGAAATGTGTTTGCGACAAAAAGGAACTTATGCCCCTCCATAAGATAAAGCAAGAGGGCTAAACATTCATGATGGCAAATGAGCCTTTGGCCCCATATGATCAATAAACTAGCTATCCAACCACAAGTTAAGCATAGCAAAGCCACTAAAACATGTCAAGATCATATAAAGGCGTTTACACATGAGAGAGCATATATGAGACATTTTTCAAAAATATAGCCATCAACCATGGATCATTCAACAAGATCATCAAG
Source organism: Cenchrus americanus (assembly GCA_947561735.1). NCBI lineage: Eukaryota > Viridiplantae > Streptophyta > Magnoliopsida > Poales > Poaceae > Cenchrus > Cenchrus americanus. The sequence continues at coordinate 150,532,927 of OX387239.1, forward strand.
AGCTAAGCCAAACTAACCATAGCATACCAAACAAGCTCACAAAAACATATATAACATCCCATGGTGAACAATGTATATAGGAGAAGCTTTTCCTATCCAATGAATATGATACAAAATGCATGCAATCTAAGATACAAGGATGCCTATACACATGTTAAATATGCCATGCCAAATGCAAGAAATGCACAAAGGGAACAATACATATGCTACAACGGAGCTCCCACACACCCAACTCAAGAAATCAAACACACACCAAGTTCCCCCGCAAACGAGTGAAAGTTGCTTGATCTAGGGGTTTGGTGAAAATATCGGCTAGTTGGTCATGTGTGGGTACATGGATCAAAGCTATCTTCCCTTTCTCTACGTTGTCTCTCAGAAAGTGATACCTCACTTCTATGTGCTTGGTTTTGGAATGGAGCACTGGGTTCTTTGCAACGCTTATGGCACTGGTGCTATCACATTGAAGTGGGACATGGGTATACTCCTCACCAAAGTCACTCATGGTGTATGAAATCCAAAGGAGCTGAGAGCAACAACTAGCAGCGGCAACATACTCGGCCTCGGTAGTCGATTGAGCAACACTCGATTGTTTGCGGGGAAGACCAAGACACCAAAGAGGAACCCAAAATCTGGCAAGTCCCAGAAGTGGACTTCCTATCCAACCGACACCCGGCAAAATCCGCGTCTGAAAAACCATGAAGCGCCAAAGAAGAGGACGCGGAGTACCAAAGGCCGAAGTCGGGAATATGACGCAAGTACCTCAAAATTATCTTCACCGCTTGCCGATGTGAAGTCCTCGGAGACGCTTGAAAACGAGCGCACAGACACACCGAGAACTGTATGTCCGGCCTCGTCGCAGTCAAGTAGAGGAGTGACCCGATCATGCTTCGGTACTCCTTCTGGTCCACGTGTTCACCTTCCTCATCCGCATCAAGAGCTGTAGTCGTACTCATCGGTGTCGTCATAGCCTTGGAGTCCTCCATCTTGAACTTCCGCACAATGTCCTTGGTGTACTTAGCCTGGTGCACAAATGTTCCTTCCTTTGATTGTTTGATTTGTAGCCCGAGGAAGAACTACAACTCGCCCATCATGCTCATCTCAAACTCCCTGCTCATATCATCTGCAAACCTTGCAACAACAGAGTTAGACGAGCCACCAAAGACAATATCATCCACGTACACCTGCACAATTAGGATATCTCTACCCTGCCTCAGCAAAAACAAGGTCTGATCGACCTTCCCCATCTCAAAACCTCTCTCAAACAAGAAACCCTCAACCTACAATACCAAGCTCTAGGTGCCTGCTTCAAACCATACAGCGCCTTCCTCAACTTGTACACCCGGTGGGGGTACTTCTCACTCTCAAACCCCGGAGGCTGCCTCACATACACTTCTTCCTCCAACACACCATTCAGGAAGGCACTCTTCACATCGCTTTGGTGCAACTTGAACCCTTTAGCCACGGAAAAGGCTAGAAGGATCCTTATCGCCTCCAAACGAGCTACGGGAGCAATGGTCTCCTCGTAGTCGATCCCGTCCTTCTGACTGAACCCCTGAGCTACAAGCCTTGACTTGTTCCTCACAACTTCTCCTTTCTCTCCCTCTTTGTTTTTCCACACCCACTTTGTACCAATCGGCTTACACCCTGGGGGAGGGTCAACCAACTCCCACACCTGATTTCTCTCAAAGTTCTCCAACTCCTCATGCATCGAATTAACCCAATTGTGATCAGATAGTGCGCGTCCAATGTCTTTGGGCTCAAAACTAGCAACAAATGTAGCATGAGCGAAATGGAAATTGTTTCGAACCCTCGACCGTGTAGTGCGTTCATTCATGTCGCCGATGATCCTCGAAGCTGGGTGATCCACTTGTACTTGCCGGGGAGGTTCTCTCGATGCTACCTCCCCCTCAACATCAGCTTCACCTCGTTCTTGATTTGTCGTTGTAGGTGTAGCAGAGGGTCCATCCATCATCGTAGTAGAAGTAGTGGGTACATGTTCAGTCGGGGGCACCGCATCACCATCTTCATCATCTCCATGTTCATGCTCCTCCTCCTGTAAGATCTCCTCGCCAAGCTCATCATCACCTGCACACTCAAAGACAAGCTGACTACGTGGCTCTGTCTCGTCGAAGGTTACCTCGCAAGTCTCCACGATTTGGTTAGTTTCAAGATTGAGCACATGATATGCTCTAGAATGAGATGCATAACCAAAGAAAATGCCATCGACAGACCTAGCCTCAAACTTATCCAACTTCCTGCCTTTCTTCTGAATGAAACACTTGCAACCAAAGACATGGAAGTGACTCACCTTGGGTGTGCGACCATGCATCAACTCATAACATGTCTTCTTCTTGTGCACTCTGAGGTATATCCTGTTCGACACATAGCCCGCGGTATTCACCACCTCTGCCCAATACCTCCTCGGAGTCCTATGCTCATCAAGCATCGTCCGAGCCATCCCGCATAAGGTCCTGTTCTTCCTTTCCACAACACCATTCTGGGGAGGCGTATACGGACTCAGAAACTGGTGCTCAAGACCCAAGTCATGGCAAAAGGTTTCAAAACGAGAGTTTATGAATTCTGAGCCATTTTCACTGCGGATAGCTCGTATGGCATCTCTATGCCTCTCGTTCCTCAATCTCAAGACTAGATCTCGAACAAAGCCAAACGTCTCCCCCTTATCCTCAAGAAAGAACACCCACGCATACTGAGAATAGTCGTCCACCACAACAAGGACATACCACTTCCCACCCGCAGATCGCACACGAGTTGGGCCAACAAGGTCCATATGGAGCAGCTCGCATGGACGCTCAGTCATCACATCGGTGAGAGGCGGATGAGAAGAAGCCACCATCTTGGCATGCCGACACGGCGCACAAACCAATTCTTTCTCAAGCCTCAACCGTGGCAATCCTCGGACCAAATTGAGTTTACTCAAGCGTGACAAAAGGTGAAAGCTCAAGTGACCCAACTTCCTATGCCACTTCCACAACTCACTCGAAGAACCAGCCAAGAAACAACGCTCCACACCCGAAGACTGAGAAAAATCAGCACGAAACACCTGACCCTCGGGAACGACCATACAGACAAGGTCCCCTCGAGAGTCCAAAATCCGAGAACCACCTGGCCGAAACAACACCTCAAAGCCCTCATCCAACAACTGGGACACAGAAAGCAAATTGTACCCTAGCGATTGAACAAGAGCAACACGCCTCAGAGTGATCTTGTCACTCACTTTTATCTCACCTTCTGAAAGCACACGCCCACGCCCATTGTCCCCAAAAGTGATGTACCTCTTCGTCACCACCGGGACGAGACTTGAGAACCACCCCCTGTCTCCGGTCATATGCCTCGAGCAACCGGAGTCAATCAACCAAATGTTCTTCAAGTCTCCCACCTGAAATTCAAAACTGAGCACGTGAGCGAACAAACGACTTAGCACTGGGGTTAGTACCAAAAGAGTAAAACCAGTGCCGAGACATTTGCTCGAAAGTGGGGTTAGCACACATCAACCCATCTTTCCTACCATAACTACCACCACGAACACCACCTCGGTAGCCACTCCGAGGAAACCACCCCTCACTGCCTGGAGGAGGACCAAAACCATGGAAGACAACCCGTGGACCGTCCCTCCTCTCCTTCTCAAAGCTACGACTCCTCCCATCCCCGTAGTGAACTCGAGGGAGAGAATTCCTAGCAAACAGACCACCTGCTGTCTCTCTAGACCAACCACCAGCAACTCCACCTCCAGACCTGAAACCTCTCGACTCACCACCTCGAAAACCACTCCGCCCAGAATCGGGGGGGCGGTTAAACCGCCTAGCCAGGCCGGTCTGACCGCCCCCTCTGGGCTGGGCCGGTTTGACCACCTAGCCAGGCCGGTCTGACCGCCCCCTCCAGAACTGCTCCTCGGCTGCGGGAACTCGCATCTCCCCATGCCGGAACACTTCTCACCACAGCTTTACCCCTGGGCAGTGGCATACGAGGCTTAGGTACACCATGGGAAGGGTTGTACCTATCCTTGTTCGCCCACTCCTTAGCCATCCTCTCTTCTCGCTTCCTCTTGAAGCAAAACTCATCCTTATGGCCCTCTTTCCCACAATAGTCACAATGGAACCTCACAAGTTTCGGCTTAGGCTTGGATTAGGACTGCTCACTTGGTTTCTCTCCACTCAATTCCTCCACCGATTTCTCCTCACTAGCTTTCTCACTCACTTTCCCAAAGAACACTTTCCCGGAAGTGCTCACAAACTTGATAGGCTTTCGGAGATCATTTGTGGGTGTAGGAAGTATGGGTGGAGATGGGGTTGTGTCTAGTCGGTTCCTAAGATGGTTGTGTTTTGGAGGGAAATCATTTTTGTGGTGGGTTTTTGGTGGCTCTAGGATATTCTCTCCACTTCCCTCACCAACCTTGTTTTCTCCAAGTCCCTCACCATCCTGCCTCTTAAATGCCTCGATCATCATCCTCAACTGAGGCTCATGACCAGACAACCAACCCATCAACTTCCTCAAGTCATCATTCTCATCCTGCAAACGATCAACATAATGTGCAAGTTCCAAATTTTTCAAAGCATGCATTTCACAGTTAGAGCATGATGTAGGCATGGGTTCCTTCAATTTAGCCTCAAGTGAACTAGTGTAAGCATGCAGCTCATCAATCTTAGCATGCAAAACAGGGCAAGAAGTGCAAGCACCTAAGCAGGTCTAGACTTAAGCTCAGCCACTTCAACCCTAAGCACATCTAGTTCCTTACACTTGGAGGGATGCTTCTCCTTAAACAAAGCAAGATCAGCAAGAAATATGGAGCAATCAGCACAATCAACCTCATCTGAAACAACAGGGCTAGCCTTAAGGGAATCAATCACAAGCTTGCTATCAAGCACCTGTGTCTCTAGCTCAGCCACTCTAGTCCTAGCATCCTCGAGTGAAGCCCTAAGCTCTTTTCTCATTTTCTTAGCCTCTCTAAGCATGTCATCATGGTTATCGAGCAAAGAGCCAAGCCTCTCATTCTCCTGGCGCAAGAAGGGAAGTTCATCACGCACCTCGTCGTCAGACTCAGAGTCCGAGTCACTCTGTGTGCTCTTCTTGCTGCCGGAGCTCAGCGCCATGGTGCGAAGCCGTCTCTCGCGAGCGGCTCGGCCCGCTCAGGTTCTTGGACGACTTCTTGTTCTTGCGGCGATCTCCCTCGTCTTCGCTGCTGCTCGAGCTCGAGGTGGAGTACGCGGAACTGGAGTCGACGTCGCTCGCTCCAACCATCGCTCGGGCCTTGCCTCTGCTCTCCTTTTTCCTCGATCGTCGCTCGTCCTTGTACTTGTTCTTGTGCTTGCTCTTGTGTTCGCGCCTTGACCGGTACTTGCCATCGTTCCTCGGCTTATGCTTGTAGCCGTCCTTGTTCTCGACCTTCTCCGGGCAGTCGGCGACGAAGTGTCCCGGCTTGCCGCACTGGAAGCACGTCCTCGTGTTCCTCCTCATGTTCACCCTGTTCTCGTGCAGCCTCTCGAACCTCCTCGTTGAGGACCATGTGTGGTTCAAGGACCGGTGGATGGTCGCTTCCTTGTGTGATGAGTGATTGACAACGTTGTGTGGACTGATTCTTGGCTAAGTATTGCAGGTGCAGGTTGCGGCTTGACTCGGGTTGGTGCAGGTGAAGAACAAGCGCGAAAGGTCGTCGCCGGTGAGGCCTCCAGGTGTGGAGAAGACAAGTAGGCTTTGTTCGAGGGACCCGGTGGCCGGCGGGGTCAAGTGCGGGCCGCATGGTGGCATGAACAAGCAAGATGAAGTCGTGGACGGTTTCTTGGTTGAGCCTCAAAACCAAGGTCGAGCCGGGACTACGTGGGAGCCAAGTCATGAGTGGAGATTGGCGGAGGCTACACCGAGTTCGCGGGGTTTCCGGTGGTTCACCGTAGAAAACCACCGGGTTCCTTGGTTGATCCACAAAGCCAAGACCGGGAGAACCGAAGACGGAGGTGCAGCAGCACCAGACCGGTCTGACCGGTGGGTCTGACCGGTCTGACCGGTGGGGACCGGTCCGCGGCGGTGAGGAGCACCGGTCCGACCGGTGTGCGACGACGCGGTCCGGAATCTTCGAAGCGGAGGACACGCGTCGGGATCGCATGGCTTGCGTCGAGGCTACGCAGGGTGCGGTCGCCGGGCATCCGTCCGGTGGTGAAGACATCAAGAATTCCAAATCCGCCCTTGAGGGGCTTGTATCCCTAGTTAGTAGAGAAGGGCATTTTAGACATTCGGTTGCCTCCATATAACCCAAGAGGTGAGAGGATGGCAACCAACTCTTGGAACCCTAGCTCATTAGTTTTCCTATTTTCCACCTATTTTCTCTAGGTTTTCCTTAGGACTAGCAAGAGAGCTTCACGGAGAGATCTTGTAGAGAGGGATGGATGATCGGGCGGCTTGCTAGACCTTGTACGAACCTTTATTTCATGTATAGATGATTCGGCGTGGTTCCTCAAGGTTTGGATGTGTTTTCCCCGGTTGTTCTTGGTGGTGATTTTCGGAGCCCTCTCCTCGTGATTTCTTTGGGGTGTTTTCAGGCCTTTTCTCTTGGGGATTTGATGGGGGAAATTTGTGGGAACCCTTCGTGGTTCTTTGGGCTGTGATTCCCCTCCCAAATCCGTGAGTAAAAGTGCTCGATTTTGGGGTTTTCTTGAGTTCTTGGGTTGGAAGTGCTTTCGGCGGGATTTCTTCGATTCCTCCTTTTTGGACGAGATTTGGTGGGATTAAACTTGGCTATGGACTCGTCATGAGGTGTTCCTGATATCCCCAAAGTCTTGTTCAAGTCCGTGGAGCGATTCGGGAGATCGAGATTTGGATTTGGGGGGAGTTGACCCGCGGGTGCTGTTCATCCCGAGTCGCCCCGAGCTACACCGGTCGACCGGTGCTCTTGACCCGGTCTGACCGGTGCAACCCTCTGTGGGATTTTGCTCGGGTGAACGTCTTGGTGTGTTCGTTGTTGTCCCGTGGTGCCGTCGTTTCGAGTTTGGGTCCGTTTGGTGGTCGGTTGGCCTGTTTGGTGCCTTGGGGGCTTTCGAGCTGCCATCGGTCCGACCGGTGTGTCTCACCCGGTCGGACCGGTGTAGAGCCACTTAGTGAAAGTTGCTCAGGTTCACCAACAGGGACCGGTCTGACCGGTGGTGCTCACCGGTCTGACCGGTGTGGGTCTGTAGACTCGGGGTTTGTTGTTCCGCTGCGTTCTCGAGTCGGAAGGCTGTGTGTGTTGGTTCCTAGGTCCAGTGGCACTCCAGTGGCTACGTGGGCTTGGCCAACTTGGGTAGTGAGTCGGAGACGTGTGTTGGAGGCCGTGTTCGTCTTGTTGGAGTTTTCATCTCCTTCGAGAAGAATTTTTATCGGCTCCCATTCACTCCCCCCCTCTCTGGTTCGCCGTATCGGTCCTTCAAGTGGTATCGAGCCGGTTCGGGTCTTTGTTGACTCTAACCGGTCTAAGATCCAAGGATGGCGTACCGAGAACGGGGTTCGGGTCCTCCACACTTCGATGGCAAGAACTACCGGATGTGGAGCAAGCGGATGGGTGCGTTCCTCCGCGGAAAGGGTCGGCCTGCTTTGGGATGTCACGGTGGACACGAGGCTATGTCCACCGATGGATTTCCTTGCTCCGGGGTCGAGGGACGATTCGACGCCAACAATAAGGTGGTCGACTACTTGTTTCGTGCTTTGTGTCGACCGAGTTCGATCGGGTGCACACCAAGCACTTGGCTTGTAGGATTTGGGCGGTGTTGAAGGAGGCTCATGTTGGGAACGCCCAGGTTCAGGCACGGTTGTATGCGACCTACCGGAGAGAGTACGAGAACTTCACTCATCTCCCGGTGAGTCCATCGATGCCTTGTTTCAGAGGTTCACGGTGGTGGTGAACAACATGAGGGCCAATGTGGACGTGCTCCCGTACGATGATCATGATAGAGCCGTCAAGCTCTTACACTCTTTGGATCGTACGATATGGGGCGGAAAGTTCGAGGCCATAGTCGAGTCGGAGAGGTATGATACTCGACGGTGAACGAGTCGTTCTCAAAGCTCAAGTCGGCCGAGGTGGATAGGGGCATGACCGCCAAGCTCGAGGGACCGATCGATTCCCATAGTCTTGCCCTCGTTGGTGGTTCCAAAGGAAAGACTAACTCTAACCCATCCACCAGGATGTTTTCGTTTTCCTCTTTGATGTCTATGCCAGATGAGGAGTTTGATGACCTTGGAGAGGACGAGCTGGCACTGCTGACGAGGCGGTTCGAGAGGCTGCACGAGAACCGCGTGAACATGAGGAGGAACACGAGGACTTGCTTCCAGTGCGGCAAGCCGGGACACTTCGTCGCCGACTGCCCGGAGAAGGCCGAGAACAAGGACAACTACAAGCACAAGCCGAGGATGAATGATGGCAAGTACCGTTCGAGGCGCGACCACAAGAGCAAGCACAAGAACAAGTACAAGGACGAGCGACGGTCGAGGAAGAAGGAGGGCCGAGGCAAGGCCCGAGCGATGGTTGGAGCGAGCGACGTCGACTCCAGTTCCGCGTACTCCACCTCGAGCTCGAGCAGCAGCGAAGACGAGGGAGATCGCCGCAAGAACAAGAGGTCGTCCAAGAACCTGAGCGGGCTGAGCTGCTTCGCGAGAGATGGCTTCTGCACCATGGCGCTGAGCTCCGGCAGCAAGAAGAGCACACAGAGCGACTCGGACTCTGAGTCCGACGACGAGGTGCGTGATGAGCTTCCCTTCTTGCGCCAGGAGAATGAGAGGCTTGGCTCTTTGCTTGATAATCGTGATGACATGCTTAGAGAGGCCAAGAAAATGAGGAAAGAGCTTAGGGCTTCACTCGAGGATGCTAGGACTAGAGTGGCTGAGCTAGAGACACAAGTGCTTGATAGCAAGCTTGAGATTGATTCGCTTAAGGCTAGCCCTGTTGTTTCGATGAGAATGATTGTCTCGATTGCTCCATATTCCTTGCCGATCTTGCTTTGTTTAAGGAGAAGCATGCCTCCAAGTGTGAGGAACTAGATGTGCTTAGGGTTGAAGTGGCTGAGCTTAAGTCTAGACCTGCTTTGCTAGGTGCTTGCACTTCTTGCCCTGTTTTGCATGCTAAAATTGATGAGATGCATGCTTACACTAGTTCGCTCGAGGCTAAATTGAAGGAACCCATGCCTACATCTTGCTCTACCTGTGAAATGCATGCATTGAAAAATTTGGAGCTTGCACATTATGTTGATCGTTTGCAGGATGAGAATGATGACTTGAGGAAGTTGATGGGTTGGTTGTCCGGTCACGAGCCTCAGTTGAGGATGATGATCGAGGCCTTTAAGAGGCAAGATGGTGAGGGGCTTGGGGCAAACAAGGTTGGTGAGGGAAGTGGAGAGAATATCCCGGAGCCACCAAAAACCCACCACAAAAATGATTTCCCACCAAAACCTAACCATCTAAGGAACCGACTAGACACAACCCCAGCTCCACCCGTGTTTCCTACACCCACAAATGATCTACAAAAGCCTATCAAGTTTGTGAGCACTTCGGGGAAAAGGTTCTTTGGTAAGGAGAGTGAGAAGGCTAGTGGTGAGAAACCGGTGGAGGGTTTGAGTGGAGAGAAACCGAGTGAGCAGCCACATCCCAAGCCAAAGCCTAAGCTTGTGAGGTTCCATTGTGGCTATTGTGGGAGAGATGGCCATAAGGAGGAGTTTTGCTTCAAGAGGAAGCGAGAGGAGAGAATGGAGAAGGAGTGGGCTAACAAGGACAAGTACCACCCTTCCGATGGTGTACTTGAGCCTCGTATGCAGATGCCCAGGGGCAAGGCGATTGTGAGGACAGTTCGGGCTTGGGGAGAGAAGAAGGCTGCGGTGGTGCCGTCTTGCCCAGTCACACCGGTCAGACCGGTGTGGGGCACCGGTCAGACCGGTGCAGGCCTGGACAGACAGCTGTTTGGGTTTCGAGCTCGTACAGGTGCGAGGGTTGTTTCTGGTGGTCGTGGTTCTGGTGGTTGGGCTGGAAAGGGTGCAGGTGGTCAGTTTGCTAGGCGTTCTCCTCCTCGTGCTCAATACGGGGATTGGAGGAGTCGTGGCGTTGAGTTGGAGAGGAAGGACGTTCCACGGGCTTTCTTGCGTGGTTTTGGTCCTCCTCCAGGCAGAGAGGGGTGGTTCCCTCAGGGTGGTTACCGTGGTGGTGTTCGTGGAGGTAGCTTTGGTAGGAGAGATGCTTTGGTTGGTGCTAACCCCACTTTCGAGCAAATGGCTCGGCCTTCGGTTTTCCTCCTTTGGTACTAACCCCTTGATCCGAGTCGTTTGTTCGCTCACGTGCCTATTTTTGATTTTCGGGTGGGAGACTTGAAGAACATTTGGTTGATTGACTCCGGTTGCTCGAGGTATATGACCGGAGACGGGGGGTGGTTCTCAAGTCTCGTCCGGTGGTGACGAAGAGGTACATCACCTTTGGGGACAATGGGCGTGGGCGTGTGCTTTCGAAGGTGAGATAAAAGTGAGTGACAAGATCACTCGAGGCGTGTTGCTCTTGTTCAATCGCCGGGGTACAATTTGCTTTTCGTGTCCCGCTTGTTGGATGAGGGTTTTGAGGTGTTGTTTCGGCCTGGTGGTTCTCGGATTGTGGACTCTCGAGGGGACCTTGTCTGTATGGTCGTTCCCGAGGGTCAGGTGTTTCGTGCTGATTTTTCTCAGTCTTCGGGTGTGGAGCATTGTTTCTTGGCTGGTTCTTCGAGTGAGTTGTGGAAGTGGCATAGGAAGTTGGGTCACTTGAGCTTTGACCTTTTGTCTCGCTTGAGTAAACTCAATTTGGTCCGAGGATTGCCACGGTTGAGGCTTGAGAAAGAGTTGGTTTGTGCTCCGTGTAGGCATGCCAAGATGGTGGCCTCTTCTCACCCGCCTCTCACCGATGTGATGACCGAGCGTCCATGCGAGTCGCTCCATATGGACCTTGTTGGCCCGGCTCGTGTGCGATCCGCGGGTGGGAAGTGGTATGTCCTTGTTGTGGTGGACGACTATTCTCGGTATGCGTGGGTGTTCTTTCTGGAGGATAAGGGGGAGACGTTTGGTTTTGTTCGAGATCTAGTCTTGAGGTTGAGGAACGAGAGGCACGAAGATGCCATACGAGCTATCCGCAGTGATAATGGCTCGGAATTCAGGAACTCTCGTTTTGAAACCTTTTGTCATGACTTGGGTCTTGAGCACCAGTTTTCGAGTCCGTATACGCCTCCTCGGAATGGTGTTGTGGAAAGGAAGAACGAGACCTTGTACGAGATGGCTCGGACGATGCTTGATGAGCATAGGACTCCGAGGAGGTATTGGGCCGAGGCGGTGAATACCGCATGCTATGTGTCGAACGAGATATACCTCGAGTGCACAAGAAGAAGACATGCTATGAGTTGATGCATGGCCGCACACCCAAGGTGAGTCACTTCCATGTCTTTGGTTGCAAGTGTTTCATTCGAAGAAGGGCAGGAAGTTGGATAAGTTTGAGGCTAGGTCCGTCGATGGCATTTTCTTTGGTTATGCATCTCATTCTAGAGCATATCGTGTGCTCAATCTTGAAACTAACCAAATCGTGGAGACTTGCGAGGTAACCTTCGACGAGACAGAGCCACGTAGTCAGCTTGTCTTTGAGTGTGCAGGTGATGATGAGCTTGGCGAGGAGATCTTTCAGGAGGAGGAGCATGAACATGGTGATGATGAAGATGGCGGTGTGGTGCCCCCGGCTGAACATGTACCCACTACTTCGACTACGATGATGGATGGACCCTCTGCCACACCTACGACGACGAATCAAGAACGAGGAGAAGCTGATGTTGAGGGGGAGGTAGCTTCGAGGCGAGAACCTCCCCGGCGAGTTCAAGTGGATCACCCAGCTTCGAGGATCATCGGCGACATGAATGAACGCACTACACGGTCCAGGGTTCGAAACAATTCCCATTTTGCTCATGCTGCGTTTGTTGCTTCTTTCGAGCCCAAAGACATTGGACACGCACTATCTGATCACAATTGGGTTAACTCGATGCATGAGGAGTTGGAGAACTTTGAGAGGAATCAGGTGTGGGAGTTGGTTGACCCTCCCTCAGGGTGTAAGCCGATTGGTACAAAGTGGGTGTGGAAAAACAAAGAGGGAGAGAAGGGTGAGGTTGTGAGGAACAAGTCGAGACTTGTTGCCCAGGGATTCAGTCAGAAGGAGGGGATCGACTACGAGGAGACCTTTGCTCCCGTAGCCCGTTTGGAGGCGATTAGGATCCTTCTAGCCTTTTCCGTGGCTAAAGGGTTCAAGTTGCACCAAATGGATGTGAAGAGTGCTTTTCTGAATGGAGTGTTGGAGGAAGAAGTGTAGTGAGGCAGCCTCCGGGGTTTGAGAGTGAGAAGTACCCCCACCGGGTGTACAAGTTGAGGAAGGCGCTGTATGGGTTGAAGCAGGCGCCTAGAGCTTGGTATGGCAGGTTGAGGGGGTTCTTGTTTGAGAGAGGTTTTGAGATGGGGAAGGTCGATCAGACCTTGTTTTTGTTGAGGCAGGGCAGAGATATCCTGATTGTGCAGGTGTACGTGGATGATATTGTCTTTGGTGGCTCGTCTAACTCTCTTGTTGCAAGGTTTGCAGATGATATGAGCAGGGAGTTCGAGATGAGCATGATGGGTGAGTTGCAATTCTTCCTCGGGCTACAAATCAAGCAATCAAAGGAAGGAACATTTGTGCACCAAGCTAAGTAAACCAAGGACATTGTGAGTAAGTTCAAGATGGAGGACTCCAAGGCTATGACGACACCGATGAGTATGACTACAGCTCTTGATGCGGACGAGGAAGGTGAACACGTGGACCAGAAGGAGTACCGGAGCATGATCGGGTCACTCCTCTACTTGACGGCGACGAGGCCGGACATACAGTTCTCAGTGTGTCTGTGCGCTCGTTTTCAAGCGTCTCCGAGGACTTCGCATCGGCAAGCAGTGAAGCGAATTTTCAGGTACTTGCGTCACACTCCCGACTTCGGCCTTTGGTATTCCGCGTCCTCTTCTTTGGCGCTTCATGGCTTTTCAGACGCGGATTTTGCCGGGTGTCGGTTGGATAGGAAGTCCACTTCTGGGACTTGCCAGTTTTTGGGTTCTTCTTTGGTGTCTTGGTCTTCCCGCAAGCAGTCGAGTGTTGCTCAATCCACGACCGAGGCCGAGTATGTTGCCGCTGCTAGTTGTTGCTCTCAACTCCTTTGGATCACCTACACCATGAGTGACTTTGGTGAGGAGTATACCCATGTCCCACTTCAATGTGATAGCACCAGTGCCATAAGCGTTGCAAAGAACCCAGTGCTTCATTCCAAAACCAAGCACATAGAAGTGAGGTATCATTTTCTGAGAGACAATGTTGATAAAGGAAAGATAGCTTTGATCCATGTACCCACACATGACCAACTAGCCGATATTTTCACCAAACCCCTAGATCAAGCAACTTTCACTCGTTTGAGGGGGGAAATTGGTGTGTGTTTGATTTCTTGAGTTGGGTGTGTGGGAGCTCTCTTTTGCCGGTGGTGTCGAGCCCGTTTTGCCTCCCCTCGAGGAGCCGGTTTGTAGCATATGTATAGCTTTCCTTTGTGCATTTCTTGCATTTGGCATGGCATATGTAACATGATGTATAGGCATCCTTGTATCTTAGATTGCATGCATTTTGTATCATATGCATTGGTTAGGAAAAGCTTCTCTCATATACATTGTTCACCATGGAATGAGATATATGTCTTTGTGAGCTTGTTTGGTATGCTACGGTTAGTTTGGCTTAGCTCTTGATGATCTTGATGAATAATCCATGGTTGATAGCTATGCTTTTGAAAAATGTCACATGTATGCTCTCTCATGTGTAAATGCCTTTACATGCTCTTGACATGTTTTTGTGGCCTTGCTATGCTTAATTTGTGGTTGGATAGCTAGTTTATTGATCATATGGGGCCAAAGGCTCATTTGCCATCATGAATGTTTAGCCCTCTTGATTTATCTTGTGGAGGAGCATAAGTTCCTTTTTGTCGCAAAGACATTTCATGTACCATTTACAAATCTGAAAATGAAATGAAAAATGCTTGGAAAAGATGCTCCCATGTCAGATGTGCTGAATTTAATTTGCTTTGGGTGCTAAACCGTTGCATGATGCCTACCAATGAGAAGTCTCATACATAGAAGTAGGCACATGGCTCGGTGGCTTTGACATGACATGAGGTGCTTGTGGGTGTTTGTGATGGTCTTATGGTTAGAATAGCTGTCCTAGCATGAAGTTTGTGTGGCTTTGCCATTTTGATATGCTTTGATCATGTTTAGGACTTTGCTCATGAGAGACAAGTTTTTCGCAAAATTGCCAAAATCCTTCTTAGCTTCGTCCAATGGTTGTGAAACTTGGTGATCATGTAGTTGAGATCGATACGAAGCCGTAGAGTATCTAACTTGCTCATTTGGACATGTGTAGCATTCTTTGTTGAATTTTGTCTATTTGAGAAGCTCTAGGTTGAATTTTTTGCATTTTTGGCTTGATTCATGCATTGCCAACAAGGGGGAGAAGTTTGAGCTTGAAATGGCTTCTTTGGACGTGTTTAGAAGGTTTTCGGGTGGTTTCGAGCCATTTTCGGGCTCTCGTTGTACACCGGTCGACCGGTGAAGAGCACCGGTCCGACCGGTGTGAGTGCTGGTCCTGTACATATGTTAGGCACCGGTCGACCGGTGGTGATGACCGTCCGACCGGTGTGAGCTGAAAGTGCTGTAGCTGTCCTGTTTCATGTGGTTTCGTGCATGCATTCGTCCAGGGGGAGTTGCATTGGTTCAGTGGGAGTTTGCATGTGTGCAGGGGGAGCTCTTTGAGAGTTTTCGAGCTTTGTTTTGGTTGTTTGTGCTCTTTGCTTGAGCTTTGCTTTGTCTCGGATGTGTCGAGCCGTTGCCCTTGCCTAAGGGGTCCGAGACTTGTTTCCTTCAAGTGATCTTGCTCTTTGCCTTTGTTTGGCTTTCGATCGCTTGTTGGAGTTTCTTTTTGTTTGTTTCTTTTCTTTTCTTTTCTCTCTTGTTACTTTCGTGTGGGTGTTGTCAATGCACTCATCAAGGGGGAGATTAAGGACCATGTGTGGTTCAAGGACCGGTGGATGGTCGCTTCCTTGTGTGATGAGTGATTGACAACGTTGTGTGGACTGATTCTTGGCTAAGTATTGCAGGTGCAGGTTGCGGCTTGACTCGGGTTGGTGCAGGTGAAGAACAAGCGCGAAAGGTCGTCGCGGTGAGGCCTCCGAGGGTGTGGAGAAGACAAGTAGGCTTTGTTCGAGGGACCCGGTGGCCGGCGGGGTCAAGTGCGGGCCGCATGGTGGCATGAACAAGCAAGATGAAGTCGTGGACGGTTCCTTGGTTGAGCCTCAAAACCAAGGTCGAGCCGGGACTACGTGGGAGCCAAGTCATGAGTGGAGATTGGCGGAGGCTACACCGAGTTCGCGGGGGTTTCCGGTGGTTCACCAAAAAACCACCGGGTTCCTTGGTTGATCCACAAAGCCAAGACCGGGAGAACCGAAGACGGAGGTGCAAGCGGCACCGGACCGGTCCGACCGGTGGGTCGGCCGTCCGCCGGTGGGGACCGGTCGGCCGGTGAGGAGCACCGGTCGACCGGTGTGCGACGACGCGGTCCGGAATCTTCGAAGCGGAGGACACGTGTCGGGATCGCATGGCTTGCGTCGAGGCTACGCGAGGGTGCGGTCGCCGGCATCCGTCCGATGGTGAAGACATCAAGAATTCCAAATCCGCCCTTGAGGGGCTTGTATCCCTAGTTAGTAGAGAAGGGCATTTTAGACATTCGGTTGCCTCCATATAACCCAAGAGGTGAGAGGATGGCAGCCAACTCTTGGAACCCTAGCTCATTAGTTTTCCTATTTTCCACCTATTTTCTCTAGGTTTTCCTTAGGACTAGCAAGAGAGCTTCACGGAGAGATCTTGTAGAGAGGGATGGATGATCGGGCGGCTTGCTAGACCTTGTACGAACCTTTGTTTCATGTATAGATGATTCGTCGTGGTTCCTCAAGGTTTGGATGTGTTTTCCCCGGTTGTTCTTGGTGGTGATTTTCGGAGCCCTCTCCTCGTGATTTCTTTGGGGTGTTTTCGGGGCTTTTCTCTTGGGGATTTGATGGGGGAAATTTGTGGGAACCCTTCGTGGTTCTTTGGGCTGTGATTCCCCTCCCAAATCCGTGAGTAAAAGTGCTCGATTTTGGGGTTTTCTTGAGTTCTTGGGTTAGAAGTGCTTTCGGCGGGATTTCTTCGATTCCTCCTTTTTGGACGAGATTTGGTGGGATTAAACTTGGCTATGGACTCCTCATGAGGTGTTCCTGATATCCCCAAAGTCTTGTTCAAGTCCGTGGAGCGATTCGGGAGATCGAGATTTGGATTTGGGGGGGTTTGACCCGCGGGTCTTCGTTCATCCCGAGTCGCCGGAGCTACACCGGTCGACCGGTGCTCTTGACCGGTCGACCGGTGCAACCCTCTGTGGGATTTTGCTCGGGTGAACGTCTTGGTGTGTTCGTTGTTGTCCCGTGGTGCCTTCGTTTCGAGTTTGGGTCCGTTTGGTGGTCGGTTGGCTTTGTTTGGTGCCTTGGGGGCTTTCGGTCGCCATCGGTCCGACCGGTGTGTCTCACCGGTCCCGGACCGGTGTAGAGCCACTTAGTGAAAGTTGCTCGGGTTCACCAACGGGGACCGGTCGACCGGTGGTGCTCACCGGTCCGACCGGTGTGGGTCTGTAGACTCGGGGTTTGTTGTTCCGCTGCGTTCTCGAGTCGGAAGGCTGTGTGTGTTGGTTCCTAGGTCTAGTGGCACTCCAGTGGCTACGTGGGCTTGGCCAACTTGGGTAGTGAGTCGGAGACGTGTGTTGGAGGCCGTGTTCGTCTTGTTGGAGTTTTCATCTCCTTCGAGAAGAATTTTTATCGGCTCCCATTCACTCCCCCCCTCTCTGGTTCGCCGTATCGGTCCTTCACTCGTCAACAGCGCCAGCTCGTCCTCTCCAAGGTCATCAAACTCCTCATCTGGCATAGACATCAAAGAGGAAAAAGAGAACATCCTGGTGGATGGGTTAGTGTTAGCCTTTCCTTTCAAACCACCAACGAGGGCAAGACTATGGGAATCAGTCGGACCCTCGAGCTTGGCAGCCATGCCCTTATCCACCTCAGCCGACTTGAGCTTCGAGAACAGCTCGTTCACGGTCAGAGTGTCATATTTCTCCGACTCCACAATCGCCTCGAACTTTCCGCCCCATATCGTATGATCCAAAGAATGTAAGAGCTTGACTGCTCTATCATGATCATCGTACGGGAGCACATCCACATTGGCCCTCATGTTGTTCACAACCACCGTGAACCTCTGAAACAAGGCATCGATCGACTCACCGGGGAGATGAGTGAAGTTCTCGTACTCTCTCCGGTAGGTCGCATACATCCGTGCCTGAACCTGGCCATTCCCAACATGAGCCTCCTTCAACACCGTCCAAATTCTACAAGCCAAGTGCTCGGTGTGCACCCGATCGAACTCAGGCTGACACAAAGCACGAAACAAGTAGTCGACCGCCTTATTGTTGGCGTCGAATCTGTCCCTCGATCCTGGAGCGAGGAAGTCCATCGGCTGGACATAGCCTGTGTCCACCGTGACATCCCAAAGGATCTGACCCTTTCCGCAGAGGAACGCACCCATCCGCTTACTCCACATCTGGTAGTTCTTGCCATCGAAGTGTGGAGGACCCGAACCCCGTTCCTGGTACGCCATCCTTGGATCTTAGACTGGTTAGAGTCAACAAATACCCGAACCGGCTCTGATACCACTTGAAGGACCGATTAGGCGACCAGGGGAGTGAATGGGAGCCGATAGAAATTCTTCTCGAGGGAGATTGAAACTCCGACAAGACGAACTAGCTCGGTTGGACCCCCGAAATCACACGCTCTGCACTTCTACCTTCCGTTTGCCAAAACCACGTAGCCACTGGAGTGCTACTGGTCCTAGGAACAAACACTACCAGCAACCACAACACACACGCAGCAACGACAGCGGAAACAACTCAAAAGCCGGCTAACCAGAGGGGGCAGTTAGACCGGGTATAGGGGGCGGTTAGACCGCCTCCACCTGGTAACCAAGAAATCCTCCGAAACACCTCTTCCGAGCACCAAAACGCACCACGGTTTCACCAACAAAGATCTCTCGGTCAAGGCCATGCTAGCTACCGGAAAATCTTGGCGAAAACCAAAACTCCACCCGGGGGCCTAGGGGCGGTTAGACCGGCTACCGGGGGCGGTCTAACCTCTTGTACCCAAAGCAACGAACTCCAACCAAGAACACCTAGCAAACAAGCACGAGAACGACCCCAAATTTCACCCGGACACTCCTCGATCAAGGCGAACAAACTCACGAGAGGAAAATCCGACGAAACAAAACTTCGACCTGGAAACACCCTGGGCGGTTAGACCGCCCCCTGCAGGCGGTTAGACCGCCCCTTCCAGAAAACGAACCCGCGGGTCAAACCTCAACTTCCTCGCGCCCGATCTCCCGAATCACTCCACAGATTGCAGCAAAACTTCGGGAATAGCTGGGTTACCTCATGGGCAACCTCTACCTTAAAGGAATCAACCCGAAACGCTCACAATCAATAGGAATCGAAGAAATCGCCTCTCTAGGTCAAGAACTCGCCCAACTCGAGAAACCACCAAATCGAGTCTGATTCAAAGGAGATTTGGGGGCAAGGTCACCAGCCAAAGAGGCACAAGAACCTCATACATGACATCCACCAAAAACCCCAAGAAATCGTCCACAAAACACCGCCAACAAAGAGCTCCGAAAATCAGCACAAAAAAGACGGGAAAACCACCATGATGAACAATGCCGAACCATCTATACATACCATGAAAGGTTCGTACAAGGTCTAGCTTGCCACCCAGACATCTATCCCTCTCTCTAGATCTCACATGAAGCTCTCAAGCTAGTCCTCTAAAAACCTAAGGAAAATAGAGAACGAAAATGGAAAAACAAATGAGCTAGGGTTCCAAGAGGCTCTACCAAGAAACCGTCCACGACTTCATCTTGCTGTTCATGCCACCATGCGTCCTGCACTTGACCCCACTGGCCACCGGGTCCCTCGAACGAAGCCTACTTGTCTTCTCCACACCTGGAGGCCTCACCGGCAACGAGCTTTCGCGCTTGTTCTTCACCTGCACCAACACGAGTCAAGCCGCAACCTGCACCTGCAATACTTAGCCAAGAATCAGTCCACACAACGTTGTCAATCACTCATCACACAAGTAAGCGACCATCCACCGGTCCTCGAACCACTCATGGTCCTCAAAACTGTTAGTGGCACCCTATTCTAAGTTTATATTAACATTTATGCCCTTTTCTCATGTTTAGTTGACTTATAAATATATAGGATAAAATGTATCAACACCCACATTGGGGATCAACACATCGCTTCCTTCGTCGATTCGATTCGCTTAGTACTACAACATTATGAGAATGTCACATTGCATACTCCTCTATCATGCCCACATTGGAGATCAACACATCCCTTCATTCGTCGATTCGATTCGCTTAGCACTATAAGATTATGAGCATGTCATGTTGCATACTCCTCGATCATGCCCACATTGGAGATCAACACATCCCTTCCTTTGTCAATTCGATTCGCCTAGTACTACAAGATTATGAGCATGTCACACTGCATAATCCTCGATCATGCCCGTATTGGAGATAATCACATCCCTTCCATCGTCTATTCGATTCTCTTAGTAGTACAAGATCATGAGCACGTCACATTGCATACTCCTCGATCATACCCCATTGGAGATCGACACATCTCCCTTAGTCGATTCAATTTGCTTAGTACTACAAGATTATTAGCACGTCACATTGCATACTCCTCGATCATGCCCACATTGGAGATCAACACATCCGTTCCTTCATCGATTCGATTTTCTTAGTACTAGAAGATTATGAGCACATCAGATTGCATACTCCTCGATCATGCCCACGTTGGAGACTAACACATCCCTTCCTTCGTCGATTCGATTCGCATAATACTACAAGATCATGAGCACGTCACGTTGCGTACTCCTCGATCATGCCCACATTGGAGATCAACACACCCCTTCCTTCATCGATTCGATTCGCTTAGTACTACTTGATCATGAGCACGCCACATTGCATACTCCTCGATCATGCCGACATTGGGGATCAACACATCGCTCCCTTCGTCGATTCGATTCGCTTAGTACTACAACATTATGAGCACGTCACATTGCATACTCCTCGATCATGCCCACATTGGAGATCAACACACCCCTTCCTTCGTCGATTCGATTCTCTTAGTACTACAAGATTATTAGCACGTAACGTTGCATACCCCTCGATCATGCTAACATTGGAGATCAACACATAGCTTCCTTCGTCAATTCAATTCTTAATATTACAATATTATGAGCACGTTACATTGCATACTCCTCGATCATGCCCACATTGGAGATCAACACGTCCCTTCCTTTATCGATTTGATTCGCCTAGTACTACATGATCATGAGCATGTCACGTTGCATAATCCTCGATCATGCCCACATTGGAGAACAACACATCCCTTCCTTCGTCGATTCGACTCGCCTAGTACTACATGATCATGAGCACGCCATGTTGCATACTACTCGATCAAACCCACATTGGAGATCAACACATCCCTTCCTTCGTCAATTTGATTCGCCTAGTACTACATGATCATGAGCACATTGTTGACGGTGTATTTTGGTACACCAAACATGTTCATTACACTTTGGTTTGAATTTGATTATGGAACTAACCCGCCACTAGGCACACTAATCATATAACAAGTTCATCTTCATGTGTGCATTTGGAAGTGTTATGTTTATGTAGGAAAATATGGACATAAAGGACGGATTCACAACAAGTTCAAAGGAGCAATTAAGGAGTCTTGTTCATGTTTATGAGCTTGATGAAATCACTTCCAATGGTGGTAAGGACCGAAGTGTTACAAAGGAACATCCTCGAGGATTGAAGCATAAAAGACCGGCCATTCGCAAGACAGAGAGCCATTCGCACCGAGAGGCCATCCACAAGCTAGAGAGAGACGAGGGAGATATTCTGGGGAAGGATTGCCCAACTCGAAGGAAGCACCCGCAAGTGGAGAAGAAAGAAGACACCGTCGGAAGCGTCACCATGATCAACGGTGCCATGTCTAGTACCTTGATGGGGTAATCTTCTCATTTGTCCATGGGTTGTAATCGATCTTGAGATGTAATCGCTACTTTGTTCGGATATCTATCTATAATTTAGTGTTGAAGAAGCTTTTATGTTTAAGGTTAGCTACCATGCCGTAGAGGGAGTAAGGCCTCAATGCACCCTTGGATCCATTCAATGCGTCGTGTCCATCATAGGTTTAGTCACGAATACCTCCACGTAGTGACAGTACGGGGGGAGAGAAAGGGCGAAACCGTGGTCACACCCCCGATAGATTAGATTGGTTTTCATATCTTAAGTGGTTGCATGTTAAAGTAGACCCTTGGGCAAGTGTCTTTTGCATATCTTGTTGGTTTAATCGCTCTCTCTATTGTAGTATAGTTGTCATCTAGTTTAACCGTAGATTAGGGTTTGGGTAAGTTAGTAAGTAGAGGTAGATCAAACGCGTGCAATCCCCTTGCTCCGTGGATTGACAAGAACCCAGGGAATCCCGTGGTGAAAAAGGTGTAGGTCCGTATGCTTGCGGATCGCAGGTGGATACGAGTTTTATCTGTCAACATGCTCCTTTTTCTAGCGCCGTTGCCGGGGAGCAAGCTACTTACATCGTTTGGTATTGCATCTAACTTTGTCTTATATTTAGTTTATCATTTATTTGCTAGCATCTAACCCATATTACCTAGAAACCCACTTTGTTTTGTTTTTGTTTTGGTTTTTATTTTGTTGGCTAGACAGCGTTGCCGTGGAAGAACTGGAGAAATCGTTAAGGGATTACGCTAGTCCTCGATGTGAAGACATAAAAGTACAAGAGTCAGATTTGAAGCTTGAAGTGACCAAGTATGAAATCAAATCCAAGTATGAGATGGCGGCGACAACCCAGTTTGAAGGGATGGCTACGGAGAACCCATATAGACACATAAGGCATTTCACGACGCTATGCAACATGGTGCGTCTAGGAGTTCTCGATGAATAGTTCAAATGAGATCTCTTTCCCTACTCACTTGTCGGTGAAGCAAAGACGTGGTATTCATTTGCGTCCTTTGATGTTGAAGGCAATTGGAACAAGTTGACAAAGAAATTTTGCGAGAAGTTTTTTCCAATTAGCAAGGTTCAACATTTAAGGAGGCAAGTGATCACTTTCGTGCAAGGAGAAGAGGAAGGGATAGGCCAAGCTTGGTATAGATTTAATGAGTTGATTGAACAAGGACCAAGACTCGGTTTCTCCAGTGACGTACTCTTGCATACATTTTTCTTTTCCCCAACCCCTAGTTGCATGCAACACATCCAAATGTGTGCAGGTGGGGATATCATGGAGAAAACACTCACGGGAGCCGCTCAACTTTTACAAAAGATTAGCAAAGCGGCGGCCATGCGAAGAGATTGGGAAACAAGACTTGCGGGAGAGCCAGAACATAATTCAAGGATGAAGACGTGCGCTGAAATTTCTAAAGAGGTAACCTCAGAAGTCACGAAAGAAAAGCCAATCCCGGAAAATCTTGAAGAAGAGCACATCAAGTCAAGAACTACCCTGAGTGTTGACTCCGCCGAATCAAATGAAACAAACAAGAGGAGTATGTCAAGCGCAAAGACATTAAGGGAGTTCGAACATATAGATTGGGTTCCAATCGATTACGGAGAAGTATTCGACAAGAGCAGACTGTTCCCTAACCAAAAGGGGATGGCGAGAGCATTGGAAGCAGATTTTCCACCGAAAAAGAAAGTGGAAGATTCATACTACCTTAAAACCACCAGTGAGATCTTTCAAAAGCTCTTCGGAGACGATGAAGTGGATACGGAACACATAGCCGAAGTGAAAAGAAACATGGGGATCAAGCCCAAAGCATCGCCATACGCTCGCCTCACCGAAGTTTAAGCGATAGGATTCGAAGAAGAGGAGAAGATGGCACCACATTTGAGTTGTGAGATCAATGGAGTTCAATGCAAAGCTTTGTGCGACATTGGAGTCCAAGTAAGTGTCCTATATTCTAAAATTTACGATAAAGTTCAAGACCACAACCCAGACTTAGCTCCAACATCAATAAAGTTAATCATGGGAGATGGTAGAACTATTAGACCTCTAGCTATTGCTTGCAACGTTAATGTAATCATCTCTAGAAAATCTATACCAACCGATTTCTTTGTTATAGATGCTTACCATAGTAATCATGACCATGTAATCCTAGGTAGGCCCTTTCTTAAGTTGGTTAATGTCGTGCTGGATGCCGGAAAAGGCAAAGTAACAATGAATCTTAATGGAAAGAAGTACACATATAATTTTCTTCGAGTTTCTAAACACCCTTCACCTTTCCCTCCTGAAGACGAAGAAGTAGAAGAGGTAGGTAGTCTTTATTTTGTTGAAACCCTTCGAGACCCGCTGCAAAGAGCGATGGAGAATCAAGCTAATGATCAACAAGATGCAGAACTAGAGGAAGCAACGAAAGGATTAGAACCACGAGATGGAAGCATGGAGGAAGAAAAATTCGAGGACATAGGAGAAATTAAACCCGAAGAGCCACAAGTGCCCGAGGTGGATCTTAAACCTTTGTGCAAAAGATTAAAGTATGAATTTTTGGGCCCAGACAAGACTTATCCCGTCATCGTGAGTGATGAGTCAAGTCCCGAAGAAAATGAGGAGTTGCTGAATTTATTGAAAAAGCATAGGAAGGTGATTGGATACTCGATCAATGATCTCAAAGGTCTTAGCCCAGCCTTTTGCACTCATCGTATACCTATGGAAGACTAATGTAAGCCTGTAGTGGACCACCAAAGGAGGCTATCTCATGCCATGCGAGAGGTAGTAAAGAAAGAGGTCATCAGTTACTTGATGCCGAGATCATCTACCCGGTTCCGCATAGCGAATGGGTGAGCCCGGTACATTGTGTAACGAAGAAAGAAGGTTTAACCGTGGTGAAGAATGAGAAGAATGACTTAATACCATAAAGAACAGTGACTGGGTGGCGGATGTGTATCGATTATCCAAAGCTGAATAAAGCGACGACGAAGAAAGATCACTTCCCCTTACCGTTCATTGACGAGATGCTCGAGAGATTAGCAAACAACACTTATTTTTGCTTTCTCGATGGGTACTTGGGGTTCATGCAAATTCCCATTCACCCAGATGATCAACACAAAACAACGTTTACATGCCCTTACGGAACGTTTGCTTATAGAAGGATGCCCTTCGGTCTATGCAACGCTCCGGCCTCTTTTCAACGTTGCATGATGGCCGTATTCTCGGAATTCATCGAAGAAATTGTCGAGGTATTCATGGATGATTTTTCCGTTTATGAGAAGATGTTCGTGGATTGCTTGGCAAACTTGGATAAGGTCCTCACAAGGTGTGCGGAGGTAGACTTGGTGCTAAATTGGGAAAAGTGCCACTTCTTGGTAAAGCAAGGCATAGTGCTCGGACATGTTATATCCGAGAGAGGAATCGAAGTGGACAAAGCTAAAGTGGAGACGGTTGAGCAACTCCCACCTCCAACGGATGTTAAGTCCTTGAGGAGCTTTCTAGGCCATGTCGGATTCTGTAGAAGATTTATTAAGGACTTCTCAAAGATCACTAAGCCTTTAACGCATCTCCTTCAAAAGGATGTGTCTTTTGACTTTGATTAGAAGTGCTTAGCAGCATTCTGAACCTTGAAAAGCGCTTTGGTGAGTGCTCCCATTATTCAACCTCCGGATTGGATCTAACCTTTCGAGATCATGTGTGATGCAAGTGACTACGCCGTAGGAGCAGTTTTGGGTTAAAGAAAGGAAGGCCGAGTTCACACTGTTTACTACACTAGTAAAACTCTTAATGAGGCACAATTAAATTATGCCACTACAGAGAAAGATTTGCTAGCGGTGGTATTTGCCTTTGAAAAATTCAGATCTTACATCGTGAACTCGAAGGTCATTGTTTACACCGATCAAGCGGCCATCAAGTATCTCTTGGCTAAGAAGGATGCTAAACCACGATTGATTCGTTGGATCCTTCTTCTTCAAGAGTTCAATCTTGAAATTCGTGATAAGAAGGGGGTGGAAAATGTTGTGGCCGATCATTTGTCTAGGATGAACCGTGGACAAGATTATAAAGAGCCCATAGAAGACAAAATGAGAGATGACCACCTCTATCGAGTACTCGACAAAGATACCTTGATGATTGATATCATTCGAGCAATTCGGAAGATGCCTCTTGATCATTTAGATAAAAACACTCAAAGAAGGATAGTCTCCAAAAGTCGAAAATATTTTTGGGATTCACCTTACCTCTTCAAACTTGGCAACGATGGAGTTACGAGAAGATGTGCGCCAAGAAGAGAGGCTAGAAATGTTGAGAAAGTGCCACTCAGCGGAGTACGGTGGACACTATAGCCACTTTTGGACCCAAGCAAAAGTGTGGTCCAGCGGATTCTATTGGCAGGAGATGCAAGAAGATACTAAAAGATATGTTGCATCATGCCCCGAATGCCAAAGAACTGGGAATATTTCTCAAAGAAATTCCATTGCCTTGAAATATAATCTACAAAACGATTTATTTGATGTGTGGGGAATAGACTTCATGGGGCCCTTCAAAAACTCACATGGATTTGAGCATAACCTAGTTATGGTTAATTATGTATCCAAGTGGATAGAGGCTATGCCATGTCGAAAAGCTTCCACGATGGAGTCCATTGTAATGATCAAGAGCATGATTTTCCCTCGCTTCGGTACTCCGAGAATCTTGATAAGCGATGGAGGAACTCACTTCACCGGGAAGAATTTCAAAAAGTGCTTGTCCAAGTTAGAAATTGAACATAGGATCTCTACGGACTATCATCCACAAACCAACGGACAAGCAGAAACATCGAATAGGCAATTAAAGAGCATCCTCAACAAAACCATAGAGAAGGGAGGCAAGGATTGGACAAAGAAATTAGACGGAGCTTTGTGGGCATATCGAACGACATTTAAGACACCGATAGTTATGACCCTTATCAATTTGTCTATGGGAAAGCTTGTCACCTTCCGGTTGAGTTAGAACATAAAGCCTATTGGGCAATTAAAGAGATGAACCTCGATCTAGACACCGCGGTGGTAAAGCGAAGGATCCAAATAAGCAATCTAGAGGAGATGATATTGAAAGCATATGAAAATGTCAGCGTATACAAAGAGAGGATTTAAAGGTGGTATGACAAAAGGTTGAAGAAAAAGGAATTCAAGGAAGGAGATAAGGTCCTCCTCTACAATTCGAGGTTTAAAACCTTCGGAAAGGGGAAATTGCAAAGCAAGTGGGATGGACCTTACATTGTTCATTCGGTGCTCTCAAATGTAGCGGTAACCATCGTGGATGTGAAAGGTGATCAATTCATGGTGAATGGCCAATGACTTAAAGTTTATTATGATCCCGACATTGTGCCTCTTCACCATTTGATGTCTTCACCATGGAAGAAGAGCTCGACATCAAGCCTAGGATGGAAAACAAGGTGAGGATTTTGTAAATAGCTTTTCTTTTATTTTTCTAGAGTTTCCTGCGAAGTTTTATCGGGTCATCTTTTTACATGGGCTGAAAATGCAAAATAAAAGGGATACGCGAAAAACTGGACCGCACCGGCCCGCGAACCGAGGCAGGCCGGCCGGCCCAGTCCGACTGGCCCAGGCGACGGTTTGCCCCCGGTTTCCTCTGGGACGCGCGTTTTTGACTTCCTTCTTTGGTCAGCAAAATTTAAGGGAAGTTTAAAAAGGGTAAATGTGGCTTCTAGAGTATTCCTTCCCGGACTATTTAATTGGCCGAGATGGGAGCTCGGGAATCCATCCCAACTCGCAATCTTTTTGCACCCACGCAACAACCATGACGTCCCCAAAGAGCGTAGAGTTGAAGCTAGGCGCCAAGGAGCCATCGACGGAGGAGGTGAAGCGATGCGAGCTCAAGCTACCCATGGAGATCAAGAGGACCGCCCGCATCCGTTGTGGAAGTCGTGTCCCGATCGGAACAATCGCATCTCGCTACCCCGTCAAGAAGGAGAAGGTTTCTACTCACATTCGATGGTCGGAGCGCATCCGAGGCATGAAGAGGAAGGATTACAAGGAGGTGTCACTCGAGCCTAAAGACTATGGGAGGAGTGACTATTCCAATGATATAGCCCGAGCTCGTGGGCGGCCGCCGGAAGGGAAGACAATGTCTTGTATTATGGGGAAGAGGTGCCGAAGGAGAAGACTCCCGAAGGCCCCAACGACGGAGGCGATGATGGTGACGGTGGCGACGACGATGGCGGAGACCCTGGTGATGACTACCCTTTCAGGATGCATCCGATGTGTTGTGCGGCTTGCTGTCACTTCATCTTGGAGCTCTACACATCGGTTGACAAGCGTTTCTAGGCCACGGAGGCGATGAGGCAGCGCATGGAAGATTTTGAACACTTGGTTGAAGACGACTATAAATTTCTGAATCGCAACGTGCGGAAGTTATTCGGCATGGTGGGGAACATGAAGGACAAGTGATGCAATAGCTGCGAGAAGTACCATTAGATAGAGTTTTCCCCCTTAGTTTTTTCGTAAGATATGACGAGGACGTCGTATGATTTTAGCATTGGGGAGAGCAAGCTAGCTAGCCTTTGGCTTTAAGAATAGTTTTGGTTCGGTTTAGTTTTCGCGAGAGTGTGAGAGTCTAAGAGTGTTAAGTTTTAGGAGTGTGCTTTTAAATTTTTGAAAGTTTGAAGTTCCTTAAAGTTAGTGTTCGTGTCAAGAAAATCAAATAAAAGAGTCATTTAAATATTTGTCTCTTGTGATGCTTTTCTTAATTTACTCATTTGTTCGTCTTTAATTTTTGATAAATAAACATAAGTATTTGGTTTGAAATATTTACCGTGGTGCTTAGTGGAATTTCTACCTCTAAAAGTACCCGCATCATGCTTCGATCTAGAGCTTCATATTTTGGTTGTGCTATGTTTGATGATAAAATTTGGAGGTATTTAATTCTGAAAATTATTGAAAAACCCTTGTAATAAAGGTTAGCAAATTCTATTTTCCCAAACTGAGAGTTTAAGAAAAATCCTATACAAAGCCTAATTTAATTTTTGCTCCACCATAAGTGCGTTTAGCATAATGAGTTGGGCTAGGATCCTTCTCTCTTGGAACTTTTAATTTTGAGCAATGATCATGTCCTTGTGCTTATCTTTTATTGCTAGCCTCGTCATGCATTCAGTAATGTGTCTTTCACATCGGAAGTCTCGTACATCGCCGAATTCCATACCCAAACCTTTATATCTCTTTTGTACATCGTGTTCCTTGAACACAACCTATTCTCGAAGTTTTGTCTCGTCTCTAGCATAGTTTTATTCTAAAGTTCAGATTGTGTTTATGCAAGAAAGAGATGAGTTGAGAGGTTTGAAAAGAGAGATAAATATGTCAAGAGAAAGAAAAGTACAGAAAAAATATATATGTGTATGGAAAAGAAAGAAAAAACAGAGAATGAAAGAGAAAAGAAGAAAAAGAGAAAAAGAGGAATGGCATGAAAGATATGAAGTGGATGAATCAAGTGAAAGATAAATAAAGTGCAAGGAAGGATGTCACGTTGTTGAGACACGAAACTTCCACTCTTTTTCCAACCATGTGCAATCTGATAACGAGGACGTCTTCGGTGCCTCATAGTCTTATTTTCTTTTGCCTTTGCACATGTCCACCATTCTATATCTTCTTATCCTTGATATCCCCACATATGGTTTAATTTTCATGATCATGGGCTTTGAAAGGTCGACAACCATTGAGTAAGTTCTTAGCTCGACAATACTTGTGTTGATTGTGCTAGCCATTCCTATAGCTCCACTCTACATGTTATATGAGAGACTTATGGGAGGTGACAGTTTTATGAAAATTGTTTAGGATAGCCACTTTATGTGAGCGACATGTGAGAGCTTGGAGAAAGGTTTTTGTCTAATACTTGTTGCAGAAATTTTATTTTTGAAAATCATGAAAACCCTCCAATGGAAGCAAAGAAGTAAGCATGGTTGAAATTGAAGACCTCGAGTGAAGAGTTTGAGTTGTGGGGTAAATCTTGATTTGGTAAAAATTCTAAACACCCATGTTTATGTTTGATGATCATTGCTTTATTTTTATTGTATTAAAGATAAAGGATTGACTAACTTGAGAAGAAAGAATTAGCGAAGCACGATTTCAACACGTTGGATGAAGTTCTTTTACGAGTACTTGCTCGAGGACGAGTAAGATCTAATCGTGGGGGAGATCTTGACGGTGTGTTTTAGTACACCAAACATGTTCATTACACTTTAGTTTGGATTTGAATATGGAACTAACCCGCCACTAGGCACACTAATCATATAACAAGTTCATCTTCGTGTGTGCATTTGGAAGTGTTATGTTTATGTAGGAAAACATGGACATAAAGGACGGATTCACAACAAGTTCAAAGGAGCAATTAAGGAGTCTTGTTCGTGTTTATGAGCTTGATGAAATCACTTCCAATGGTGGCAAGGACCGAAGTGTTACAAAGGAACATCCCCAAGGATTGAAGCGTAAAAGACCGGCCATTCGCAACACAGAGAGCCATTCGCACCGAGAGGCCATCCACAAGCTAGAGATGGAGGAGGGAGATCTTTGGGAGAAGGATCGCCCAACTCGAAGGAAGCACCCGCAAGTGGAGAACGAAGAAAGAAGACATCTGTTGACAGTGAAATTCCATCAACCTAGCCATGAGTTTACCTTCGGTATTGGCATGAGTTTTATATCTTATCCATTGGTACTAACCCCCTTAGTATAACAAGTTCGTTTGTGCATGTTGGTTTTGGAGTTTAGTGTTTTTGCAGGATTTTAGTGTTGAAAGCAAGACTTCCGGGATAAGTTCATTAAGCACCTCATGAAAAGACCTTGGAGCTCGGTACAAGTCAAGAAAGGAAGTAAACATGACTCCAAGAAGTCCAAGGACCAAACCCGCGTGCTGGGCCGAAGTGGGCCCAGGCCGGCCAGCTCTCGGGCTATTGATAGCTCCCTTACCAAGAGCCACGCATCAATTTCATTCGTCATTTGCCACCGAGGAGAAGAGAAGCTAGAGGGACACCATCTCGGAGAGGAGGGTCGTTGTGATACCCCTGGTTTTTAAATTAGCAATCAATACCGCTAATGACCGAATCAGCCGAGTTGAGCCGGCTAATACTAGTCAAACCTAGGTCAACCAGGGTCATCACTTCGAAAACCGACCCGACAACCCCTATTGACCCCCTTGACCAAGTCAACACACCCCTGTGGTCAACCCTTGGTCAAAGACACGGTCAAACCGAGGCCGAAGACTTGACGAGGAGGTGCGGCCACCCAGGCCGGTTCAACCGCCCAAGAGGGGCGGTCAGACCGCCTGTGCCCGGTCAGATCTCTCTGGCCGGTCTAACCGCCCAGAGGGGCGGTCTGACCGCCCTGGCCGCCGGCGCGAGATGCTTCGAAGCGGAGGACACGCGTCGGGATCACAAGGCTTGCGTCGAGGCTAAGCAGGTTGCGGTCGCCGGGCATCCGTCCGATGAAGATATTCCGAAGATTTCCAAATCCGCCCTCGAGGGGCATGTATCCCTGGTTATTAGTGAAGGGTAGTTTAGTCTTTTGGGTGCCTCCATATATACTCATTGAGTGGGTGGATGGCAGCCAACTCTTGGAACCCTAGCTCATTTGTTTTTCCATTTTCGTTCTCCATTTTCCCTCGTTTTTCCTAGGACTAGCTTGAGAGCTTCATGTGAGATCTAGAGAGAGGGATGGATGTTTGGGTGGCAAGCTAAACCTTGTACGAACCTTCATGGTATGTATAGATGGTTCGGCGTTGTTCCTCAAGGTGGTTTTCCCGCTCTCTTTTGTGTTGACTTTCGGAGCTCTTTGTTGGCGATGTTTTGAGAACGATTTCTTGGGGTTTTTGGTGGGTGTCACGTATGAGGATCTTCTATGTGACGCCCCAGGTTTTTAATTACCGTCACTAACGCTAATGACTGGATCAGCCAAGGCAAACCAGTCAAACCCCGGTCAAACCTCGGTCAACCTGGGTCATCACCCGAAAACCTCGCCAATGAACCCTAATGAACCCCTTGACCAAGCCTACACACACCCGTAATGGACCCTTGGACAAAGACACGATCAAAACCGGCTTGACCGTTGATGTCAGCGAATGTCGTCCGGAA
Source organism: Cenchrus americanus (assembly GCA_947561735.1). NCBI lineage: Eukaryota > Viridiplantae > Streptophyta > Magnoliopsida > Poales > Poaceae > Cenchrus > Cenchrus americanus. Next base: position 150,564,260 of record OX387239.1, read on the forward strand.
CCTTTGCCGCGTTCTCCAAAATTCACCTAAACACTTCAAAATCTACCTTTATAAAAGTTGTCCATCTTGTTGAGGGACACAACTTTCATGTAGATTTGCATTTCAAATTTTGGGTGGAAGTTGGTGAAAAACTTGATCGACTGACAGTACCCCCTGTTTTCCAGAACAGGCCGACATTCAATATTGGCACGACGTTCCTGCAAAATCCGTTGAGAAAAACACTATATGGCCTTTTTGAAAGTTGTAGAGGGTAGTTAGATCTACAACTTTCCTATTCATTACTTTGTGCACTTTTATTCAATTTTTGGGAGAAAAACGTGCTTGAACAGGGCTAGTCTGAATAATTTCAGGCGCTACGCGCGCCAGGCCGCGCCAGCCGCCCGCGCCTCGGCGTCCGGCCACGCGCCGCACATTCCCCAGGCCGCCTCGCCCCTTCCCCAGGTCTCCCGCGTCCCGAGAGCCCTCGAAGTCACCCCTCCTCCTCGCGCCGCGCGTCGACCGGCCGGCGGACGCCCCAATGGACCACCGGTCCGTTCGGTGTCGTTCCCTGCGGTTCGCTCCTCCCGAGGCCAGCTCGTGTCCCTGGACGCCTCCGTGGGTACCATGTGGTCACTGGCATACTCCCGGTCCGCCCATAAAAGGGGTGCCGCCCTCCCGCACCGGCCAAGCTGCAGTCGAGCCACCGCTGGCGCCGATGGGCGGTCGCCGCGGCGAGCTCCCGGCCGGGTCGGCTAGGCACCAAACCAAGTCATTCCCCACGGTCCTTGACACCTACCACAACCCACGGACGTGCCGCCCCTCCCGCGAGCCGCCCACCGCGCCGGACCCCGGTTGCTCCGGCGGCGGCCGCCGCCGGCGACCGCCGCGCACCCCACCGCCGGCCACCTTTACCCCCAAACCCGGTGCAAATCGACGCCTAGGACACCCCTAAACCCTTCCCCGTCCTTCCCCGGCCAAGGCCCGTGGCGAGCTCGCCGGAATTGGCCCAGCCGCGCCGGCCACCGCGCCCCTAGGGCTACATTGCAAACCCAGAATTCTTTCCAGGGTCCTTCTCGCAAAAGGGTAACTCCAATAGTTAAACTGATTTCCTGATTCTCGTAAATTGCATAGAAAATAACAGAAAAATCAGAAAAATGCAAAACCAATTTTGTTGGATCCGTTGTGAATTATCCTACAACTTTTGTTATTCTGGCCTGATCTAATTCCTGTTAGTTTTTGCATGAAAAATACAAATGTGAAAAACCTAGATCTGCAATAACTCAAAAACTACAAATCCTCTGTGTCCAATTTTTGTTTATGTTGTGTGTTAGGTCATGACTAGCTCCTGAGCCAAAAATTGGATAAAGTTATGATGTAAATCTTTTTATAAAATGTTTTTCCATTTCTGCCAGATCTGCACAAATGATTTTTCTTGCTAAATATATTTATGTTTTTAAGCTCAAATTGTGCACACTGTCTTGTAATATCAAAATACACATCTTGTGAATTAATCATGAGTTTTGGATTAACAGAAATAATTATTCTTGATTTATGCATGTTTTCCTTTGTAAATTAATAAGCTAAGCTCAGTAGAGTTTTAATGTGAACATGTTGGTTCTCTAGGCTTGTTTAGGACCAGAGGGCGTGCATAAGAAAGTTTGGATCAATTTGGTGCTTATTTATTTTTGTATGCATTTACATTGAATCACTAGCTAGTCCTTTGTTATTTTCAATAATATTTATTTTCCTAGCATCCAAGACTTACATGTGGGTCCAATGGACCAGGATAGGTGCTAGTAGGCTTAAGAAACACTCCTTTAGTTTTTGGTAATTTAATTTCTTAATAAAAAGCTTAAAAGCCATTTTAATATTAAAGAGAAATTAAATAAAGGAAAGCCCTTATTTAATTCTTTTTCCTTTTTGAAAGTATTATCTAATTCAATTAAAAGATAATTAATTCTCATTGCTGATAAGGAGTTAATTCAAGGATAAAAATATTATTCATATCTTTGCTTGTGAAAGGAAAAGGATTAAAGCTTTCACATGAAATGACAAGTACAAAGAGACCTTTATTCAATTGTGCAACAAAAGAATAACCCATGTACAACCAATAACCTTCCTAGAAAAAGAAATCACCAAACCACCCATGTTAACTTGAGGGTGGTTGCAAATCATGTTAAAAAGGTTAAATATACCTACCCACTACTGTTGGTGAATTTAAATTAAATTATTTACATATATATGTACACAATCACCATCAAAAAGAATAATTAATAAAGAGTTGCATATTGTTCCTTTATGGAAGAGTATGTTGAATGTATTCTTATCTAGGTGAATGTGTCCAACTAATACACCCCTTGATTGTCACTTGTGGTTTGTGGTTAATTAAATTAAAAATCGTCAAATGAATCTTGCATGTGCATCTTCGTGTAGATCTTTCCGTCGGTAGACGTACGCTCGTGCCGGAAGGAGGAGACGAAGGTGCCGACAAAGAGCTGCCAAGTGTGAACGTAGCTCAAGACCTGGACCCAAGTCCAGAAGGGCCCAAGGCCAACCTTGCCATCAAAGGCAAGCCCCGGATCATTAACCCCGTCTTTTAAAATTATGCAATTATGTTTGCTATGATTGTGCATTTACGTTTCAGGAACTGATTTGAAACCCTAGATGCATGATCTTTAAGTACCTATGCTCTATCACTAGTATGCTAGGTTGATAGCTGCTATGCTATAGGACCCGATAGAAGTCGAGTGATGTTCGTCACTCGCGAGAATAGGTTCCTAGATAGGAATCATAAGATATCCTTAAATGGTTTGCTCATGTGGTAAGAGCATGGGATTGGGCTCCGGTCCAGTGGTCATGTGGGCTAAGCTTTTGAACGTACTAAACATTCGCCGGTTATGGGGCCGGTAAGCCTAGTACCTTAATGAGGCGGCACGGGATCCTACTATTACTACTCTTGAGAAATCTCCTAACCGGCTAGCTACCGGGGAGGGTGGTGTATGGTGACTCCGGGTATCTCGCGGGGTATGCCGGATAGCCTGCACCAGGGACTGTAAGATTCGATTCCAACCCGAAGACTTCTGGAACGACCTGGGAAAGTTGTCCTCGCGGGGGCAGCCTACCGTGTTTACCTTGCAAGGTTTAAATCAATCGATTGTCGGCCTCTCACCGTTATCCGAGACTGCTTAATCAACTGGCCATGATATCCCATAATGATGGAACTCGAGAAATATGGTTGGATGAATTAATTGCTTGCCCAATTCTTGATTGAATTAGTTGGCACACTTAGAAATGGTAATCAACTAGAACTTGTGCTAAAAGATTGAAAGTAAGGATCCACTCTTAGCAGCTATTTAGCAAAAGAAACTCCACCGGCCAAAAGCCTTTCATGTCTAGAGGTTGGTGATGTAGTCATCACCCGACTGTTAAGTCTTGCTGAGTATTAGTATACTCAGCCTTGCTTTAAAACTGTTGTTGCAGGTGTGATTGACCGGATGGGTGACGACAAGTGATGACATCACGGATGGTCTCCTGTGATGTTCACCGTTGCGCTAGTTTAAATTATTTTCGCTGTATTTTCGAACTCTGAACCTTTACTCCATGTCAGGAACAATGGTTTGTAATAAATTATGTTAACTCGTGTTGTACTCTGGACTCGCCTTTGCATGAGTTTTAATACATGTGTCGATCCTCTGTTCGATGTCCAAGTGATTTACCGGGCGTTAACCCGGCAACCAACGACACGATGATACTTTACTATGGCTTAATGACCAAAGTGGATCGGTCTTAGGCGATAGTACGGTATTTTCCTGGGCGGGTTGTCACAGCTGGTATCAGAGCGACTACATGCACCAGAGTTTAATTAACAACTCTAATCACATGATTTTCGAATAAAATTTGTCAAGATTGTTTGATTTGCAAAACACGTTGGTCCGTTAAGGATAAACTAGACCAGGAGGCCCTAGAGGGAAATTTTTGGTTTCTTTCAGGTGGCTTATTAATCTATGGTTTATTTTGCTAACTCCCAGCACATTACTTTATGTCAGACTTACTTTCCTGCACAACCAAACTAGATGAGCCACGTGTTTTATACGTGTGCTGTTCCGCATCACGGGAATTGCGAAGGTTGATGGAGTGATCCATTTCACGGATCCCATCTTCGCGTCTGGTTGTAAGTTGTGTCTTGCCACTTGTTTCATATGTGTGCATTCCGCATGTCGCTCATGCGAGGCAAGGATATACTCCATTCCAACGGAGAATGTCCGAGGTTGGACGCTGTCCATGCAGCGGCTTAACGCATGGATGTCGTTTCTATAGTGAACGGTAATGTATGTGGACGCTTTCATGAGTGCTGGCATGAAAGGTTCGTTGTGTTCTGTGATCTTCTGCAGGTACACTAACCTCGTTTCGTAAGTCGTTAAGTAAGCCTCGGCTAGATCTCGACTAGTTATTATAGGGAGACACGTGTATGTGCCATGCCACCGGCGCTAACTCCGAGTTTTGGCTTGAATGCCATTGTCAGAACGAATAGGACGTCTTGCATCATGTTAAAAATCGTGAAAGAACCTAAACTGAACTCACGTCTGTTTCCGTGCCCTCTGAGGTATAATAGTGATAGCTTGTTTTGTTCTGTTTAGCCTCTTTAGGTGTAGATGTGTTGTCATGCTTGATTTATTAGAGTTGTTGCTTAGATTGTTGTCCTCGTTCAAGAATCTTTTGTCTAGGTGATCCTAACCTAGGTTGCTCCAATCTAATCCCGTTCTGCTAGCCCCAGTTCATGATCATACCTTGGTCTACCGCAAGTTATGCTTGGTAGTCAACCCTTGTCTTGACATCTCCCTAGAACCTTTTGAAACCTTGCTTGGTTAAGCACCTTTCTAGTTCTCTAGCTCAACCTTGCATACTCAACTTGAGTTTCATCACCTTGCTAAGTTACGTCGCAGACTTGTGAAGTGCTGGACTCTGGTTCAAGTTAGGAAGTCGGTTTCCGATTGCCAGACCTTGTACCAGTTGGTATGCCTGATCGTTCGAGTCCAGCGTACATTGGATCTTAGTATGCATAATTACCCTATACTTTGACCTTACCCGTACTCATGGATCGAGTTACCTTTGTACACTCGCACCCGCCTGATTCTCACTTTTGTCGTTATGTCCAGATGGACAACGCTGGCTCTACGTCGGCTGATGTGGAATCATGGACTCTCGTGGACTACCTCGAGGAGGGTGGTTTTCCTGCACTTTTGTGGGACACCCTGAACGACTTTGGGTACACTACTTGCCCAGAGTACTCAACACGTGAGGTCATGACCACAGGCCAACTCCTTCGTTGTGAAGTGAAGGTGAAGATTTTAGTGTGCCCGACCAATCCTGCTTGGGATGAGTGGGAGTGTACGGCACACGGAAGGAACTTGTTCGACACGATGCAGAAGGCTGCTCTCAAAGCACTCACAACTTTCTGTGGAAAGCACCCTACCGAGATAGCCAACTCTGCAACCAAAGTAATTCCGGTACCCGAGCGACACATCACACCGGGTGGTGAACGAGAAACTATCCTTCCAGCCCAGAGCAACTCTCACTTTAGCCCTGATCTTGTCACCTCATTCCGCTTCTCAGGAGCCATGTACGACACCTACCAACGGATGGTGGGAGAAAGTGTATTCTATAGACACCAAATCTATAGATACAAAGTTAAGGAAGTGGAGTGTTCAGCTCAAGCGTTGAAGGAAGCCCGAGCAATGATTGCTACTTTCAAGAAGGAAAGACGAAAGGATAAGGCCAAGATACAAGAGTTAACCGAGGTCATACATGAGCAGAATTTCTTGTTGCAGCATAACGATCAGTATATGCTTGAACTAGAAAATCAATTGGAAGCTCTAGCCGTTCCACCCCCAGAACCTGGCATTCCTGGACCAGCGCAAGAAGAAGATAATGAAGATATCCAAGGTGAATCTAGAATTGAGTCTGGACCCGAGTCACTATAGCCTTAGCATGGAAGACCTCACCCTTGGAAGTTGGTCCGTCAGGAATAGAATCCAAGTCGTGAGAGTGCAGTGTTGTAAGGAATCCTAGTGTACCATGACCACTTTTGGTCAACTATCGCTGTCGGTTGAACTAGGAACCTTGTCATTGCAGCTAGCCTGCATTGTAATTCTCAAGGTTGTTTGGTAATTCTGAAACCCCCATCAATGTAATGCCTTGATTAAACATCTCTTTCCAGTAATGATCTTTGTAAGACATTAGTTATGCTAGTTGTGATGAATCAAGTTCTGTGCTCCACAAATTTTGTGTCAATCAAAGATCCAATCGATTCCTCAGTCCTGAACTTAGTCTTTTCGGTCTTGCTCAAGCCTTGTGATTTAAATTAAAATGTGGCTTTTGAGCATGCGCTGCATAGCATATGCATTTGGGAAGCATGGGTATACTAACGTGCATTCGCATGAAACTCCGTACCCCTACTCTACCTCTCTTGTTTGGTGATGTTGTTACCCCATAGTCAAAGGTGCCGCGATGGAACCTAGGGTATCGTGCGTGCTGCAGTCACACGACTGCCACTAGGAGCGCGCTAGGTATCTTGGTTGTGAGATAGCAACTCGTCACACAGATCCTCTCCCTACTTTTGATTGCCCTTGCAATCATTAACGCATATGGGTAACCGAGTCATTCTAACGTGCATCATGAGCACCATACCGCACCAGCATATGCATCGCATCAACTTGAAAAGTATTGCACTTTCAAAAAAACGAGGTTTCAAAACCTCAAAATTCGTGAAATAAGTAAAGGTGTGAGCAAGATTATTCTTTGAAGTTCCCACTTGAAGTCATCTTTCGTACAAGAGATTATGGAACTCTGTCTTTAGCCTTCCTTTCTTTGTAATGGCCTATTGGAAATCTCTGTCGAATTGGTCCCTTGCCGTGAATCTCGATGACCTTGTAGCATCGATTCCTTTTCCTGCTAGCCAAGTGGAAACAGTAAAAGTAGAAACTTCTCTCGAGCAGTCAAGGTTCTCGAATAGTCAACATGGAGAAGTCATCCATCGTGTAATCGTTCTTGGTCCGTGCTCATAACCTTCAAATCCTCAGAATCGAGCAAGGAAGTACGCCCAGGACCAATCAAAGCTTTTTGCTACGCTCCTCTGTGGTGCTATCGCAAACATAAAGCGTAGTACATGGAGCTTTTCTTGTTTTGCTCCCCATCACGGTCGATTATTTAGACCATTGAGCCCCATCGTCATCAGTGTCACGACCGTACGACGCCACGACGTCGCTCTACCATCCATTTCCGCAACCGTATTCCCGACGCCGAAGCCCCACGGGCTGACCATTGTTGAGCTCCGTGTTGTCTACACCAGATACCCGACTGGGTCAACTGACCGTTACGGCCCCGCAGCGGTTATAAAAGGGAACCCTTCTACCCAAAACCGCCGATGCGAAAAGCTCCATTTCCATCAGAGCTCGGCATTATCACTGTTCTTGTTCTTCTTCTAAGCTAGCCTGGCTACTTGCCACTAGAGCACCCCTCCCAGCTACTTCAATCTCCCCGAGAAAACTGTTCTCCGTCTTCATTTCCGACGTCAAGAAGAAGCTCGGAGTAGACCGAAAGCAGAAATCAATCCAAGATGCCACCCATGACTCCGTCTTCGGAGGAGCTCGAGTCGTTTCGCTGGACATTGTTAGGGATGTACCTCTGTATCATAGGAGGATTTTGTCTGCTATTAGTCGTGCATGTGCACATTCACCGTCCGCTTCCTCATGAACGGCGATGAGGTAGTAAGGAAAAGCACCTTGTACCTTTTGTTTCATCTGCCTTCCCGATCATGAGATGTGTGTAGACAAATCTTTACCAATTTGATATTGTGACTGTTGGGATGTCCGGTTTGCATTGCTTACCGTGAACGAGTCTCATAGAACATGTTCGAATTATAAGCTTATGGGTGAGATTCCGAGCATGTGCTAATTAGGGACTTAAATTTTCAGATGTTCCGACCGGCATGGAATAACCCCAATGGTTTTGATGCATCGGGTAGTGGCGATCTTACGCTACCGCCGCCCACGATGTTGACCGAAGCTTTTGTAGCAGCACATACCGAAGTGTTGTGCCAGCTCCTGCAGACACAACAGCAAATGGCTCAACAACTACAGCAAATGCCACCGATGCAACCGAAGCTTCAACCTTCCAAGCCCTGTTCACCAGAAGTACCCACCCAGAGGGACATAAACGCCATTGTCGGCATAACTCAACTGTTAGAAGGGCAGAATTCCGTGCTGAGCCAGATGGTGTACGATGTTATCCAAGGACGTTATGGGAAACCCTATCAGAATAATTTGGCAGACGGTCTCTCTCAGTCCTTATCTGCCTCTATGGTTGAACAAGCCCGTTTGTTCAATCTGTTGGAGGAGTTTGTTAATCAAGACCAACCCCAAGCCTCCGACTCAATATTACCACCTTCTCGGCTACCGATGGATCTTAGGGCAGAAGAAAGGGCAAATAAAGGCAGTAAACGAGTACTATCTGAGATAGATGTAAGTGAGTGGGAAATTACCTGTACGGAGACCCATCCGCACAAGGGCAAACGATGATGTAACACTAGCAAGACCACTCAACTCCCCGCTGGTGCAACACCTTCGCGAACCGCGAAGAGGGCAAAGAAAAAGGAGAGGAAGAGTCTCCTCCTTATCAAGAAAGCCTAGCAACAAATCTCCAAGCCCGGAGAGTTTTCACCGTATTTTTGTCACAAATGTAGACAACCCGGACATTACAGATGTAACTATCCAAATCCCCAACATCAGGTTCAGAACCTCGGAGCAGCTAAGTGTGCTCAAGACAAGCACCCGAGTTTTCAAGGAAAGCCAGATCAGATTAACTCTATGGGTAACACCTCTATCCCAGAACTACTTCCCCAATTCCTCTTGTAATTTCAAATCTCGGGACGAGATTCTTCTTAAGGGGGGTAGGCTGTGACGCCCCAGGTTTTTAATTGCCGTCATTAACGCTAATGACCGGATCAGCCAAGGCAAACCAGTCAAACCCCGGTCAAACCTAGGTCAACCTGGGTCATCACCCGAAAACCTCGCCAATGAACCCTAATGAACCCCTTTACCAAGCATACACACACCCGTAATGGACCCTTGGCCAAAGACATGATCAAAACCGGCTTGACCGTTGACGTCAGCGAATGTCGTCCGGAACCTTTGCCGCGTTCTCCAAAATTCACCTAAACACTTCAAAATCTACCTTTATGAAAGTTGTCCATCTTGTTGAGGGACACAACTTTCATGTAGATTGGCATTTCAAATTTTGGGTGGAAATTGGTGAAAAACTTGATCGACTGACAGTAACCCCTGTTTTCCAGAACAGGCCGGCATTCAATATTGGCACGACGTTCCTGCAAAATCCGTTGAGAAAAACACTATATCGCCTTTTTGAAAGTTGTAGAGGGTAGTTAGATCTACAACTTTCCTATTCATTTCTTTGTGCACTTTTATTCAATTTTTGGGAGAAAAACGTGCTTGAACAGGGCTAGTCTGAATAATTTCAGGCGCTCCGCACGCCAGGCCGCGCCGCGCGCGCGCCGGGCCGCGCCGGCCGCCCGCGCCTCGGCGTCCGGCCACGCGCCACACGTTCCCCGTGCCGCCTCGCCCCTTCCCCCAGGTCTCCCGCGTCCTGAGAGCCCTCGAGGTCACCCCTCCTCCTCGCGCCGCGCGCCGACCGGTCAGCGGACGCCCCAACGGACCACCGGTCCGTTCGGTGCCGTTCCCTGCGGTTCGCTCCTCCCGAGGCCAGCTCGTGTCCCTAGACGCCGCCGTGGGTACCATGTGGTCACTGGCATACTCCCGGGCCGCCCATAAAAAGGGGTGCCGCCCTCCCGCGCCGCCGAGCCGCAGGTCGAGCCACCGCCGGCGCCGATGGGCGGTCGCCGCGGCGAGCTCCCGGCCGGCCGGCTAGGCACCAAACCAAGTCATTCCCCACGGTCCTTGACACCTACCACAACCCACGGACGTGCCGCCCCTCCCCGCGAGCCGCCCACCGCGCCGGACCGCCCTGCTCCGGCGGCGGCCGCCGCCGCGACCGCTGCGCACCCCACCGCCGGCCACCTTTACCCCCAAACCCGGTGCAAATCGACGCCTAGGGAACCCCTAAACCCTTCCCCGTCCTTCCCCGGCCAAGGCCCGCGGTGAGCTCGCCGGAATTGGCCCAGCCGCGCCGGCCACCGCGCCCCAAGGGCTACATTGCAAACCCAGAATTCTTTCTAGGGTCCTTCTCGCAAAAGGGTAACTCCAATAGTTAAACTGATTTCCTGATTCTTGTAAATTGCATAGCAAATCACAGAAAAATTAGAAAAATGCAAAACCAATTTTGTTGGATCCGTTGTGAATTATACTACAACTTTTGTTATTCTGGCCTGAGCTAATTCCTGTTAGTTTTTGCATGAAAAATACAAATGTGAAAACTCTAGATCTGCAATAACTCAAAACCTATAAATCCTCTGTGTCCATTTTTTGGATATGTTGTGTGTTAGGTCATGACTAGCTCCTAAGCCAAAAATTGGACAAAGTTATGATGTAAATCTTTTTATAAAATGTTTTTCCATTTCTGCCAGATCTGCACAAATGATTTTTCTTGCTAAATATATTTATGTTTTTAAGCTCAAATTGTGCACACTGTCTTGTAATATCAAAATACAAATCTTGTGAATTAATCTTGAGTTTGGATTAACAGAAATAATTATTCCTGATTTATGCATGTTTCCTTTGTAAATTAATAAGCTAAGATCAGTAGAGTTTTAATGTGAACATGCTGGTTCTCTAGGCTTGTTTAGGACCAGAGGGCGTGCATAAGAAAGTTTGGATCAATTTGGTGCTTATTTATTTTTGTATGCATTTACATTGAATCACTAGCTAGTCCTTTGTTATTTTCAATAATATTTATTTTCCTAGCATCCAACACTTACATGTGGGTCCAATGGACCAGGATAGGTGCTAGTAGGCTTAAGAAACACTCCTTAACTTTTTGGTAATTTAATTGCTTAATAAAAAGCTTAAAAGCCCTTTTAATATTAAAGAGAAATTAAATAAAGGAAAGCCCTTATTTAATTCTTTTTCCTTTTTGAAAGTATTATCTAATTCAATTAAAAGATAATTAATTCTTATTGCTGATAAGGAGTTAATTCAAGGATAAAAATATTATTCATATCTTTGCTTGTGAAAGGAAAAGGATTAAAGCTTTCACATGAAATGACAAGTACAAAGAAACCTTTATTCAATTGTGCAATAAAAGAATAACCCATGTACAACCAATAACCTTCCTAAAAAAAGAAATCACCAAACCACCCATGTTAACTTGAGGGTGGTTGCAAATCATGTTAAAAAGATTAAATATACCTACCCACTACTGTTGGTGAATTTAAATTAAATTATTTACATATATATGTACACATCACCATCAAAAAGAATAATTAATAAAGAGTTGCATATTGTTCCTTTATGGAAAAGTATGTTGAATGTATTCTTATCTAGGTGAATGTATCCAACTAATACACCCCTTGATTGTCACTTGTGGTTTGTGGTTAATTAAATTAAAAATCGTCAAATGAATCTTGCATGTGCATCTTCGTGTAGATCTTTCCGCCGATAGACGTACGCTCGTGCCGGAAGGAGGAGACGAAGGTGCCGACAAAGAGCTGCCAAGTGTGAACGTAGCTCAAGACCTGGACCCAAGTCCAGAAGGGCCCAAGGCCAACCTTGCCATCAAAGGAAAGCCCCGGATCATTAACCCCGTCTTTTAAAATTATGCAATTATGTTTGCTATGATTGTGCATTTACGTTTCAGGAACTGATTTGAAACCCTAGATGCATGATCTTTAAGTACCTATGCTCTATCACTAGTATGCTAGGTCGATAGCTGCTATGCTATAGGACCCGATAGAAGTCGAGTGATGTTCGTCACTCGCGAGAATAGGTTCCTAGATAGGAATCATAAGATATCCTTAAATGGTTTGCTCATGTGGTAAGAGCATGGGATTGGGCTCCGGTCCAGTGGTCATGTGGGCTAAGCTTTTGAACGTACTAAACATTCGCCGGTTATGGGGCCGGTAAGCCTAGTACCTTAATGAGGCGGCACGGGATCCTACTATTACTACTCTTGAGAAATCTCCTAACCGGCTAGCTACCGGGGAGGGTGGTGTATGGTGACTCCGGGTATCTCGCGGGGTATGCCGGATAGCCTGCACCAGGGACTGTAAGATTCGATCCCAACCCGAAGACTTCTGGAAACGACCTGGGAAAGTTGTCCTCGCGGGGGCAGCCTACCGTGTTTACCTTGCAAGGTTTAAATCAATCGATTGTCGGCCTCTCACCGTTATCCGAGACTGCTTAATCAACTGGCCATGATATCCCATAATGATGGAACTCGAGAAATATGGTTGGATGAATTAATTGCTTGCCCAATTCTTGATTGAATTAGTTGGCACACTTAGAAATGGTAATCAACTAGAATTTGTGCTAAAAGATTGAAAGTAAGGATCCACTCTTAGCAGCTGTTTAGCAAAAGAAACTCCACCGGCCAAAAGCCTTTCATGTCTAGAGGTTGGTGATGTAGTCATCACCCGACGGTTAAGTCTTGCTGAGTATTAGTATACTCAGCCTTGCTTTAAAACTGTTGTTGCAGGTGGGATTGACCGGATGGGTGACGACAAGTGATGACATAACGGATGGCCTCCTGTGATGTTCACCGTTGCGCTAGTTTAAATTATTTCCGCTGTATTTTCGAACTCTGAACCTTTACTCCATGTCAAGAACAATGGTTTGTAATAAATTATGTTAACTCGTGTTGTACTCTGGACTCGCCTTCGCGTGAGTTTAATACATGTGTCGATCCTCTGTTCGATGTCCAAGTGATTTACCGGGCGTTAACCCGGCAACCAACGACAGGATGATACTTTACTATGGCTTAATGACCAAAGTGGATCGGTCTTAGGCGATAGTACGGTATTTTCCTGGGCGGGTTGTCACATTCTACCTCTTTGGCTGGTGACTTTGCCCCCAAATCTCCTTTGAATCGGACTCGATTTGGTGGTTTTTCGTGTTGGGCGAGTTCTTGACCTAGAGAGGTGATTTCGTCGATTCCTCTTGATTGAGCGTTTTGGGTCGATTCCTTTGAGGTAGAGGGTGCCCAGGAGGTAACCCAGCTATTCCTGAAGTTTCGCTGCAATCCGTGGAGTGATTCGGGAGATCGGGCGTGAGGAAGTTAGGGTTTGACCCGCGGGCTGTTTTTCTGGAAGAGGCGGTCTAACCGCCTAGGGGGGCGGTCTAACCGCCTTGGGTGTTTCCAGGTCGAAGTTTTGTTTCGCCGGATTTTCCTCTGTGAGTTTGTTCACTTTGATCAGAGGAGCGTCTGGGTGAAATTTCGGGTTGTTCTCGTGCTGTTTGCTAGGTGTTTTTGGTTGGAGTTCGTTGCTGGGTACAGGAGGTTAGACCGCCCCTGGTAGCCGGTCTAACCGCCCCTAGGCCCCCGGGTGGAGTTTTGGCTTTCACCAAGATTTTCTGGTAGCTAGCATGGCCTTGACCAGAGATCTTTGTTGGTGAAACCGTGGTGTGTTTTGGTGCTCGGAAGAGGTGTTTCGAAGGATTTCTTGGTTAACAGGTGGAGGCGGTCTAACCACCCCCTATACCCGGTCTAACCGCCCCCCTCTGGACAACTGGCTTTCAAGGTGTTTCCGCTGTCGTGGGTGCGCGTGTGTTGAGGTTCCTGGTAGAGTTTGTTCCTAGGACCAGAAGCACTCCAATGGCTACGTGGTGTTGGCAAACGGAAGGTAGAAGTGTGGAGCGTGTGATTTTGAGGGTCCGACCAAGCGGGTTCATCTTGTCGGAGTTTCAATCTCCTTCGAGAAGAATTTTTATCGGCTCCCATTCACTCCTCCCTCTCTGGTCGCCTAATCGGTCCTTCAAGTGGTATTAGAGCCGGTTCGGGTCTTTGTTGACTCTAACCAGTCTATGATCCAAGGATGGCGTACCAGGAACGGGGTTCGGGTCCTCCACACTTCAATGGCAAGAACTACCAGATGTGGAGTAAGCGGATGGGTGCGTTCCTCCGCGGAAAGGGTCAGATCGTTTGGGATGTCACGGTGGACACAGGCTATGTCCAGCCGATGGACTTCCTCGCTCCAGGATCGAGGGACAGATTCGACGCCAACAATAAGGCGGTCGACTACTTGTTTCGTGCTTTGTGTAAGCCTGAGTTCGATCGGGTGCACACCGAGCACTTGGCTTGTAGGATTTGGACGGTGCTGAAGGAGGCTCATGTTGGGAATGCCCAGGTTCAGGCACGGATGTATGCGACCTACCGGAGAGAGTACGAGAACTTCACTCATCTCCCCGGTGAGTCCATTGATGCCTTGTTTCAGAGGTTCACGGTGGTTGTGAACAACATGAGGGCCAATGTGGACGTGCTCTTACACTCTTTGGATCGTACGATTTGGGGCGGAAAGTTCGAGGCCATTATGGAGTCGGAGAAGTATGATACTCTAACGGTGAACGAGCTGTTCTCGAAGCTCAAGTCGGCTGAGGTGGATAGGGGCATGACTGCCAAGCTTGAGGGTCTGACTGATTGCCATAGTCTCGCCCTCGTTGGTGGTTCGAAAGGAAAGGCTAACACTAACGAATCCACCAGGATGTTCTCTTTTTCCTCTTTGATGTCTATGCCAGATGAGGAGTTCGATGTGCTTGGAGAGGACGAGCTGGCGCTCCTGACGAGGCGGTTCAAGAGGCTGCATGAGAACCAAGTCAACATGAGGAGGAACACGAGGACATGCTTCCAGTGCGGCAAGCCGGGACACTTCGTCGCCGACTGCCCGGAGAAGGTCGAGAACAAGAACGGCTACAAGCACAAGCCGAGGAACGATGGAAAGTACCGGTCGAGGCGCGACCACAAGAGCAAGCACAAGAACAAGTACAAGGACGAGCGACGATCGAGGAAGAAGGAGAGCCGAGGCAAGGCCCGAGCGATGGTTGGAGCGAGCGACGTCGACTCCAGTTCCGCGTACTCCACCTCGAGATCGAGCAGCAGTGAAGATGAAGGTGATCGTCGCAAGAACAAGAAGTCACCCAAGAACCTGAGCGGGTTGAGCTGCTTCGCGAGAGACGGCTTCTGCACCATGGCGCTGAGCTCCGGCAGCAAGAAGAGCACACAGAGCGACTCGGACTCTGAGTCCGACGACGAGGTGCGTGATGAGCTTCCCTTCATGCGCCAGGAGAATGAAAGGCTTGGTACTTTGCTTGATAATCGTGATGACATGCTTAGAGAGGCAAAGAAAATGAGAAAAGAGCTTAGGGCTTCACTCGAGGACGCTAGGACTAGAGTGGCTGAGCTAGAGACACAGGTGCTTGATAGCAAGCTTGAGATTGATTCCCTTAAGGCTAGCCCTGTCGTTTCGGATGAGGTTGATTGCGCTGATTGCTCCATATTTTTTGCTGATCTTGCTTTGTTTAAGGAGAAGCATACCTCCAAGTGTGAGGAACTAGGTGTGCTTAGGGTTGAAGTGGCTGAGCTTAAATCTAGACCTGCTGTGCTAGGTGCTTGCACTTCTTGCTCTGTTTTGCATGCTAAGATTGATGAGATGCATGTTTACACTAGTTCTCTTGAGGCTAAATTGAAGGAACCCATGCCTACATCATGCTCTACCTGTGAAATGCATGCTTTGAAAAATTTGGAACTTGCACATTATGTCGATCGGTTGCAGGATGAGAATGATGACTTGAGAAAGTTGATGGGTTGGTTGTCTGGTTATGAGCCTCAGTTGAGGATGATGATCGAGGCATTTAACAGGCAGGATGGTGAGGGCCTTGGGGCAAACAAGGTTGGTGAGGGAAGTGGAGAGAATATCCCAGAGCCACCAAAAACCCACCACAAGAATGATTTTCCCCCAAAACCTAACCATCTTAGGAACCGACTAGACACAACCCCAGCTCCACCCATATTTCCTACACCCACAAATGATCTCCAAAAGCCTATCAAGTTTGTGAGCACTTCCGGGAAAGTGTTCTTTGGGAAAGAGAGTGAGAAGGCTAGTGAGGAGAAATCGGTGGAGGAGTTGAGTGGAGAGAAACTAAGCAAGCAACCCCATCCAAGCCTAAACCTAAGCTTGTGAGGTTTCGTTGTGGCTATTGTTGGAAAGAGGGTCACAAGGATGAGTTTTGCTTCAAGAGGAAGCGGGAAGAAAGGATGGCAAAGGAGTGGGCGAACAAGGATAGGTACAACCCTTCCCATGGTGTACCTAAGCCTTGTATGCCACTGCCTAGGGGTAAAGATGTGGTGAGAAGTGTTCCAGCATGGGGAGATGTGAGTTCCCGCAGCCGAGGAGCAGTTCTGGAGGGGGCGGTCAGACCGGCCTGGCTAGGCGGTCAGACCGGCCATGCCAAGAGGGGGCGGTTAGACCGGCCTGGCTAGGCAGTTTAACCGCCCCCCAGAATTCTGGGCGGAGTGGTTTTTGAGGTGGTGAGCCGAGAGGTTTCAGGTCTGGAGGTGGAGTTGCTGGTGGTTGGTCTGGAGAGACAGCATGTGGTCAGGTTGCTAGACATTCTCCCCCTCGAGTTCACTACGGGGATGGGAGGAGTCGTAGTTTTGAGAAGGAGAGGAGGGACGGTCCACGGGTTGTCTTCCGTTGCTTTGGTCCTCCTCCATGCAGTGAGGGGTGGTTTCCTCGGAGTGGTTACCGAGGTGGTGTTCGTGGTGGTAGTTATGGTAGGAAAGATGGCTTGATGTGTGCTAACCCCACTTTCGAGCAAATGGCTCGGCACTGGTTTTACTCTTTTGGTACTAACCCCAGTGCTGAGTCATTTGTTCGCTCACGCGCTCATTTTTGATTGACTCCGGTTGCTCGAGGCATATGACCGGAGACAGGGGGTGGTTCTCAAGTCTCGTCCCGGTGGTGACGAAGAGGTACATCACTTTTGGGGACAATGGGCGTGGGCGTGTGCTTTCAGAAGGTGAGATAAAAGTGAGTGACAAGATCACTCTGAGGCGTGTTTCTCTTGTTCAATCGCTGGGGTACAATTTGCTTTCTGTGTCCCAGCTGTTGGATGAGGGCTTCGAGGTGTTGTTTCGGCCCGGTGGTTCTCAGATTTTGGACTCTCGAGGGGACTTTGTGTGTATGGTCGTTCCCGAGGGTCAGGTGTTTCGTGCTGATTTTTCTCAGTCTTCGGGTGTGGAGCGTTGTTTCTTGGCTGGTTCTTCGAGTGAGTTGTGGAAGTGGCATAGGAAGTTGGGTCACTTGAGCTTTGACCTTTTGTCTCGCTTGAGTAGACTCAATTTGGTCTGAGGATTGCCACGGTTGAGGCTTGAGAAAGAGTTGGTTTGTGCGCCGTGTAGGCATGCCAAGATGGTAGCCTCTTCTCACCCGCGTCTCACCGATGTGATGACTGAGCGTCCATGCGAGCTGCTCCATATGGACCTTGTTGGCCCAGCTCATGTGCGATCTGCGGGTGGGAAGTGGTATGTCCTTGTTGTGGTGGACGACTACTCTCAGTATGCGTGGGTGTTCTTTCTCGAGGATAAGGGGGAGACGTTTGGTTTTGTTCGAGATCTAGTCTTGAGGTTGAGGAACAAGAGGCACGGAATTCAGAAACTCTCGTTTTGAAACCTTTTGCCATGACTTGGGTTTTGAGCACCAGTTTTCGAGTCCGTATACGCCTCCCTAGAATGGTGTTGTGGAAAGGAAGAACAGGACCTTGTGCGAGATGGCTCGGACGATGCTTGATGAGCATAGGACTCCGAGGAGGTATTGGGCTGAGGCGGTGAATACCGCATGCTATGTGTCGAACAGGATCTACCTCAGAGTGCGCAAGAAGAAAACATGCTATGAGTTGATGCATGGTCGCACACCCAAGGTGAGTCACTTCCATGTCTTTGGTTGAAAGTGTTTCATTCTGAAGAAAGGCAGGAAGTTGGATAAGTTTGAGGCTAGGTCTGTCGATGGTATTTTCTTTGGTTATGCATCTCACTCTAGAGCATATCGTGTGCTCAATCTTGAAACTAACCAAATCGTGGAGACTTGCGAGGTAACCTTCGACGAGACAGAGCCACGTAGTCAGCTTGTCTTTGAGTGTGCAGGTGATGATGAGCTTGGCAAGGAGATCTTTCAGGAGGAGGAGCATGAACATGGAGACGATGAGGATGGCGGTGCGGTGCCCCCGGCTGAACATGTACCCACTACTTCGACTACGGTGATGGATGGACCCTCTACTACACCTACGACGACAAATCAAGAACAAGGAGAAGCTGATGTTGAGGGGGAGGTAGCATCGAGGTGAGAACCTCCCCGGCGAGTACAGGTGGATCACCCAGCTTCGAGGATCATCGGCGACATGAATGAACGCACTACACGGTCAAGGGTTCAAAACAACTCCCATTTCGCTCATGCTGAGTTTGTTGCTACTTTTGAGCCGAAAGACATTGGACACGCACTATCTGATCACAATTGGGTTAATTCGATGTATGAGGAGTTGGAGAACTTTGAGAGGAATCAGGTGTGGGAGTTGGTTGACCCTCCCCCAGGGTGTAAGCCGATTGGTACAAAGTGGGTGTGGAAAAACAAAGAGGGGGAGAAAGGTGAGGTTGTGAGGAACAAGTCGAGGCTTGTTGCTCAAGGGTGCAGTCAGAAGGAGGGGATCGACTACGAGGAGACCTTTGCTCCCGTAGCCCGTTTGGAGGCAATTAGGATCCTTCTAGCCTTTCCGTGGCTAAAGGGTTCAAGTTGCACAAAATGGATGTGAAGAGTGCTTTTCTGAATGGTGTGTTGGAGGAAGAAGTGTATGTGAGGCAACCTCCGGGGTTTGAGAGTGGGAGGTACCCCCACCGGGTGTACAAGTTGAGGAAGGCGCTGTATGGGTTGAAGCAGGCACCTAGAGCTTGGTATGGCAGGTTGAGGGGGTTCTTGTTTGAGAGAGGTTTTGAGATGGGGAAGGTCGATTAGACCTTGTTTTTGCTGAGGCAGGGCTGAGATATCCTGATTGTGCAGGTGTACGTGGATGATATTGTCTTTGGTGGCTCGTCTAACTCTCTTGTTGCAAGGTTTGCAGATGATATGAGCAGGGAATTTGAGATGAGCATGATGGGCGAGTTGCAGTTCATCCTCGGTCTACAAATCAAACAATCAAAGGAAGGAACATTTGTGCACCAGGCTAAGTACACCAAGGACATTGTGCGGAAGTTCAAGATGGAGGACTCCAAGGCTATGATGACGCCGATGAGTACGACTATAGCTCTTGATGCGGACGAGGAAGGTGAACACGTGGACCAGAAGGAGTACCGGAGCATGATCGGGTCACTCCTCTACTTGACGGCGACAAGGCCGGACATACAGTTCTCGGTGTCTCTGTACGCTCGTTTTCAAGCATCTCCGAGGGCTTCACATCGGCAAGCGGTGATGCGAATTTTCAGGTACTTGCGTCACACTCCCGACTTCGGCCTTTGGTACTCCGCGTCCTCTTCTTTGGCGCTTCATGGTTTTTCAGACGCGGATTTTGCCGGGTGTCGGTTGGATAGGAAGTCCACTTCTGGGACTTGCCAGTTTTTGGGTTCTTCTTTGGTGTCTTGGTCTTCCCGCAAATAGTCAAGTGTTGCTCAATCCACTACCGAGGCCGAGTACGTTGCCGCTGCTAGTTGTTGCTCTCAGCTCCTTTGGATTTCATACACCATGAGTGACTTTGGTGAGGAGTATACCCATGTCCCACTCCAATGTGATAGCACTAGTGCCATAAGCGTTGCAAAGAACCCAATGCTCCATTCCAAAACCAAGCACATAGAAGTGAGGTATCATTTTCTGAGAGACAACGTCGAGAAAGGAAAGATAGCTTTGATCCATGTACCCACACATGACCAACTAGCCGATATTTTCACCAAACCCCTAGATCAAGCAACTTTCACTCGTTTGCGGGGGGAACCTAGTGTGTGTTTGATTTCTTGAGTAGGGTGTGTGGGAGCTCCTTTGTAGCATATGTATAGTTTCCTTTATGCATTTCTTGCATTTGGCATGGCATATGTAACATGATGTATAGGCATCCTTGTATCTTAGATTGCATGCATTTTGTATCATATGCATTGGATAGGAAAAGCTTCTCCTATATACATTGTTCAACATGGGATGCTATATATGTTTTTGTGAGCTTGTTTGGTATGCTATGGTTAGTTTTGCTTAGCTCTTGATGATCTTGTTGAATGATCCATGGTTGATGGCTATATTTTTTGAAAAATGTCACATATATGCTCTCTCATGTGTAAATGCCTTTATATGATCTTGACATGTTTTAGTGGCTTTGCTATGCTTAATTTGTGGTTGGATAGCTAGTTTTATTGATCATATGGGGCCAAAGGCACATTTTCCATCATGAATGTTTAGCCCTCTTGCTTCATCTTGTGGAGGGGCATAAGTTCCTTTTTGTCGCAAAGACATTTCATGTACCATTGATAAATCTGAAAATGAAATGAAAAATGCTTGGAAAATATGCTCCCATATCATATGTGCTGAAATTAATTTGCTTTGGGTGCTAAACCGTTGCATGATGCCTACCAATGAGAAGTCTCATACATAGAAGTAGGTACATGGCTCGGTGGCTTTGACATGACATGAGGTGCTTGTGGGTGTTTATGATGGTCTTATGATTATAATGGCTGTCCTAGCATGAAGTTTGTGTGGCTTTGCCATTTTGAAATGTTTTCCTCATGCTTAGGTTTTTGCTTGTGAGAGAGTAACTTTTCGCAAAATTACTCAAATCCTTTTTAGCCTTGGCCAATGGTTGTGAAACTTGGTGATCATGTAGTTAAGGTCATTACGAACCTGTAGAGTATCTAACTTGCTCATTTGGACTTGTGTAGCTCCTTGTGATGAATTTTGTATATTTGAGAAGCTATATGTTGTAAAGTTTCGCATTTTGCCTTGATTCATGCATTATCAACAAGGGAGAGAAGTTTGTGCGTGCTTTGGACACCTGGGAGTGTTTGGAAGGTGTTCCAATTGGTTCGGGCAAATTCTGAGCAGTTTGGTGCAGGGCCGGTCACATGGGGCGGTCTAACCGCCCCCAGGCGGTCAGATGAGTGGTAGGCGGTCTAACCTCCTGGGGTAGGCGGTCTAACCGCCCTGGGCAGAGTGAGCAGGTTTTTGCTCTTTGTTGCATTCCCATGTTGCATTGCTGCATTTGTTCAGAGGGAGTGTGCTTTGTGTTGACGGTGAAAATCCGTCAACCTAGCCATGAGTTTACCTTCGGTGTTGGCATAAGTTTTATACCTTATCCATTGGTACTAACCCCCATGGTATAACAAGTTCACGTGTGCATGTCAGTTTTGGAGTTTAGTGTTTATGCAGGGTTTTAGCATTGAAAGCAAGACTTTCGGGATGAGTTCATCAAGCACCTTATGACAAGACCTTGAAGCCCTGTACAAGTCAAGCAATGAAGCAAACTTAACTCCAAGAAGCCAGGGACTTGATCTGAGAAGACGACAAACTCCGAGGACCTGACTAGAAAAGTGTTGAATCTTGCAAGACAAGGAGTTATGCCCAATTCAGAGAGAAACTGACGACATGGACCTACATGCAGAAGGGGGAAACATCCAGGAAGCAAGGGAACCGACGTAGAGCAAAGGAGGCCTCGGGCTGGGCCTGGATGGGCCCAGGCCGGTCGGCCCAATCCTGTCCAGGGCCCAATGAGGCTCCCCTTTGCCCTAGCCGCCATTCAGGTATTTATAGCCCCTTGACCGAGAGGCACGAGGAGGAGAATTCGTCATCGGCCGCCGAGGAGTAGAGAAGAGAGGGACACCATCTCGGAGAGGAGAGGGTCGAGCTAGTTGACTAGGGTTTCCCTAGCCGACGTGGGAACCTTGCACGGAAGACCACGTCGGAGTTCCCGGAGCTAGAAGCAAGATCAAGGAAGGATCCCGGTGGTGATCTTGTGTATGTATCATTGTTATAGTTGAATTATCAAGTTGAATCTTTTCTCAGCGATCAAGTGTTTCCTCGAAGATTTCGTTTTTCAATCGGCTTTGCTTATTCCAATTCTATTCTCGAGATAGATTACATAGGGTGTTCTTGTAGCCGCAGTGGCTAGAGGTACATGCCGGATCTTCCGAAAGAATCTCGACTTGTCTTTTGACTCGCCCTGGACTCCCCGCATAAGTAGGGATACGTTGTGACAGAACGGGGGTTCCAAAAGGCAGATGTTTTCGGATTTGGTCGGGAAACCACGATTTAAAGAAGCTTCTTATAAGATTCGATTTGCTACTTCTTCTCTTGCTTGGAACTTCAACAAAAGGCTTACCCCGATCTCTCTAGATCGGTTTATCTACCCAATCTTACTTTGTTATCTCCGGTCTTTAGTAGATTAGATTAGTTTCGTGTCTTTTACCTAGATACATTAGGGTTTTATCGAAGATTGGAGTTACTTGGCTTTACTATCAACTTTTGCGTCACACATTTGTTCCACGGATTCGATACCTTGGGTTCACCACTCGAGGGAAGAAGGGTCCCTTGACTACGACGGGAGACTTGTCCGCTTGCAAGTCATTAATCGAACTTTGATACAACTATTTACTGTCAACAAGCCCCTTTTTCTGGCGCCGTTGCCGGGGAACAAGTGATCAAGATTTGATTTTTTTTATTGCCTTTTTGTAATTTTCAGTTTTCTTTTTGTTTTTCAGAAAAATTCACTACCTCAAAGTCCTCGGGAGAATCGACTTCCACCGATGGGTGACCAACCACCGCGAGAACGCAAGATTGGGGAGCTATGCACCCCGGACATCATCGACCTACCAATCTTGAACCTTGAGGAGATCGGAAGACCGTTCGAGATCAAGACCTCAACAATCCGCATGGTGCAACATTCACCCTTCACCGGTAAAGAGGACCCGAACCTTCACCTCCAAGCATTTCATTCAACTATGTCAGACTTTCAACATGGATGGGGTGACTCAAGATCAAATGAGGGCAAGGCTTTTTCCGTTCTCACTACTCGGGAAGGCTTTGCAATGGTTCTACTCTCAACCGGCGGAGACGGTGCAAAATTGGAACACATTGATGAAGGCTTTCATGAAGGAATACTACTCACCGGATAAAACTCAAAGCCTGCGTAATAAGATTGCCACCTTTGTTCAATATCCTACGGAAACTATCTCGGAGGCATTCGAGCGCTTCAACGAGTACACCCGGGCGATTCCACATCACAAGTTCCCGAAGGAAGACCTCGTGCAAAAGTTCTATCAACGACTCACCATGGCGTCAAGGACGATCATCGATGCATCGGCGGGAGGATCCATCTTCGAACTTACACCGACAGAAGCTTTCACTCTATTCAAGAAGGTCGCGGATAATGACACATGGGCATCGTCCGGGCGCCTACATCCGGTTCAACCCACGGGGAACGTCAAAGGAGTCTTGCAAGTGGAGAAGGAGAACATACTTGAAGGCAAGATCGACTCGCTCATGAGGAGGTTGGCGAAGATGGAGACAAAAAAGAAAGAGGCTCAAGACTTGAAGGCCGCCGAAGCAAGGTCCACATGCGAAGAATGTGGAGAGTATGGCCATGTCCGCAAAGATTGTCCGGAGGAAGCCAAAACGCTCGACTACATGAGGAAGGGAGAATTGCCGAACTTCCGCTACGGGCAAGGTAGACCTCAATTTAATGCAAGCTCATCTATTCCTAACGCGGTTCCGCTTCGTATACAATTGAAGGAGTTCATGGACGAGCAAGCTAAGATCAACAAGGACACCGTCACCAAGTTCAAGACCATAGACAAGGTGTTGGAGAACATCGATAGCAAAGTGACGGAGGTCGGAAGTGCCAATCATCAAGTGCTTAACATGATGAAGATGCTCGAGACGCAAGTTGGACAACTTGCGGGGCGCCTCACTAATGATGAAGGGAAGCTTCCGGGACAACCCAAAAGTCCCGAATCGGCGAAGGCCATTCAAACACGTTCGGGGAAGGAGACCGAAGATCCGGAATGTTCCGCTGGAGCAAGGAAGCTTAAACCATCCACCGAGGTGGAAGGAGTTGCTAAAGAGAAGGTTACGGGGATCGTCACTGAGGAACCCAAATTTGAGATGCCGGAGGAAGACACGAGGATACCGCAACTCAAGCCACGCTACTTCCGAGAAAAACTTGACAACCACTTTGAGAAGTTTGTGGAGGTTGTGCGTAGACTTAGCATCAACATGCCATTACTAGATGCCCTACAAGTACCTACATATTCTCGTTACTTTAAAGACATACTTGCAAATATATATGAGATAGCAACACTCAGGGTAGATCATGTCAAGATGTCCGAGGAGTGTAGTGCCGCTATTGCTAATGGGCTAGAGAAGCAAAAGGACCCCGGGTGCCCTACAATTCCATGTTCGGTTGGTTCTTTCAACTTCGAGAAGGCGTTATGCGACCTTGGAGCAAGTGTGAGCGTCATGCCGAGGGATGTGTTCGAGAAGCTACGCCTACCAATGGAGCCTACGGGTATATGTTTGGAGTTGGGAGATAACTCCATTCGCTATCCCTTGGGCATTGCTGAAGATGTACCCGTGAAGGTCGGACACCACTTCATCCCCGTCGACTTCGTTGTGCTCGAGATGGGAGAGAGGGAGAAGCCGCCGCTCATCCTTGGGAGGTCTTTCCTCAAGACCGTGGGAGCTACTATTGATGTTGGCAAGGGGGAGATCATATTCGATATCAACGGAGAAAGGAGTTCCTTCAAGTTCCATCCAAGAATCGAGGCATGCAACATGATTGGAGTGAAGGGAGAACCGAAGCAAAAGGAGGGGCTGAAAAAGAAGAAGGAGCCGAAAAAATGAACGTAAAGAAAATCAAAGAAGGTGTTGCATCCGTCAAGACAAAGGAAGAGAAGCAGCCTGTGAAGACCAAAAAAATGACTAAGCCGGAAGACAAGCCCGTGCCCAAGATGGTGCGGAAGTGGGTACCCAAGATTGCAACGCCCGCAAAGAGCGTTGATCCGAAGTAATGAAGTGAAGAAGTCTAGCTATAGACTATAAACGAAGCGTTAGGCGGGAGGCAACCCGTTTCGTCGAGTCAAGAATAAGCTACCGGGAGGACAACCCGATTCCAGGTTTTTCGAGTCTTTTTAATAATTTAGTTTTGAGTTTTATTACGCAAAGACATTAGACTTAGAAGTGGTTGAACTATATTAGAGACATAATTCTTGATTGAATGTTTTGCTTTATCATAAACCCTTTGCATGAACCCTCCTATGTGCTTGTTTGATTCTTTTTGAGAAACCTCAACCAAATAATTTCAGAACCTCAATCAACCTTTCACCCTCATTATGGTGCTGAGGTTGACTTATTTTTATTCCAAAACCACACGAGTAGAGCCACGACTTATATCTATGTGTTAATAAAAATTCAGCACGTGGTAGGACTCGCGTGAACCTAGAAATCAAAACTTTTGGTTGGTTTAAAAATCTATATCCTTGGTTTCTCTAGGATTAGAATTTTTCTAAGCCTCATTTAATTTTGTTTTATTCAAAATCTCTCTTATTTAGCCAAAATTAGAACCTAAACCTATGCCCCCATGATCAAGCCGGGAAAAGTTTGCTCTCAACCGATGAAGGCAAACTATACCGGTGGGACCGAAATCAACGTAGTCGGAAAATATTTTCGACTTACATTTGTTTTTAATGGTTTAAAAACTTCTTTAAATTTATGCTTGAGCTCTTGCATGGCTCTGAAAAATATTTTTAAATTTCGAATTAGAGGAGTGCTTAACCTTAAACACACCTAAAGGGAGGCAATCTAGTTTGAATTAATCAGGCATGCACCATTGGATACCCTTTCATCAACTTTCACCAAATCCACATGCAAAGGACAAGCATGGTGGGCAGCAAGCATCAACTTTGCAGGAATTTCATGGTGGCATGTGAAGCAAGTGGAGCTAGGGAGCATGGACATGACCCAAAGCATGAAGCATCAAGTGGAAGGACCAATAGTGAAAGAAAAGGAGTGGACGAGAGCATTTGGGCAGTGCAACTCGTGGAGCACGCGGGCAGGAAAGTTGCAGAGGAGAAATGATCGTGTTGGAAGAAAGCCAAGGTGGGGAGGAGCACCGGGCACCCCAGGCCGGTCGGCCCAGGCCGGTCGGCCTACCCTACTTAAGGAGCCCCCCGGCTCCCGTTTTCTGCAGGCAAGCTTCCCTCTCCTTCCTTTGTTTGTGTGTTCAAGTTTGTGTGCCAAAAACCTCCGTAGACATAGCCAACCTTCCCAAGCTTCATAGCTTAAAAAAATCCACCACCTTAATCCACTCAAAGTCCACATCCGAAGTAAAGATTTTTAGTGCCTAGTTACCGGTTGCAACCCGGAGTTTTAGTAGAAGAGAAGAGTGCAGCAACCATGTGGAAGAAAACCACAAGTCTCTTCTCCAAGAAGAAGGGTTCGTCGTCATCCAAGCCGTCATCAACGACGTCTTCGAGGAGGCACTCGGTTTCCGAGTCTCCCCGGAGCATGGAGACGGATACGGCGCCACCAAGGAGGAACGATGATCTCCTCCTTGGTGGTATGAGGGCTGCAAGGAGCACGTCCATGAGGTTTACTGAACCTCAAGGGCACACGGAGGAGTAGCCCGCGCCACCACGACGATCGACCCGTTCTACCGCGCCACCTCCTTACACTCCGATATATTCTTCGTACGGCTTCATCATCTTGTCGTCGTCGGAGGAGGAGAGGCTCTCTCGTCTTGAGAAGAGGCTTGTGCCCAACGTCGAGTTCGACGACTAAGCACTCTACACCTTGGGTTTTTGCACCGACATATAATACATGTTGGGGCACCTTGGATGGGTGCAATTCTCCAACAGAGTATCGGCGGACACCCACAAGGGGTTCGCCTTGGAAATCTTGATGACCATTGCACCTATCCTTGATGATGGGGTGCAAAGCTTATCATTCCATTTGGAGGGAGTCCAACAAGTGGTTCCCTACGAGCATGTTAGGGAGCTACTTGGATTCCATAAGGGAGCTCCGGAGAAAGTTGATGTGCCACCCGACATGTTAGCGGGATTTTGGAATTTAATCTCCGGAGAAGCCCATCAACAACGCAATTGCATCCGCAACCCCATTATCCGGATATTTCACTCTTGGATGTGCAAGAGGGTATTGGGGAGTATGAAGGAGATGAAGGTCACCGACACAGAGTTGAATTGGCTCTACTCGGCTTTAATTGCCAGGCAGCTAATATACCCCTCTTACCTTATGATCAATCGTTGGTGTTGCGAAGCAACATCGGGGGCGGGACATATTGGTTCGGGGTGCTACCTCTCCATGTTGGCCTTCTCCTTACGGCCGGGGATCGCAAGAAACCCCGACCATCTTTTGCGTGGTACCTCTCTCGGCATTGAATATTTGCGACAAGGCAAATACATTAGTGGGGATGAGAGAGGAGGTTTTTGTTTGGCCATGGTGAACCTACCCATCCCGGATGCGAGGCTTAGGCTTTTCATCGAAGGGAGGGAAGATTGGTTGGAAGAGGGACTCCTTGTCCCGTCAAGGAAGAACAAAAGAGGAAGAATCGTAGAGGAGGGAACATCCTCCGCACAAGCGAGTGGAGCACAACCCAATGTGCCACCATTCGGCGGAATCCCTCCTCCGCCAAGTTATTACGGAGGGCCACAAGAGCAAGCATGGGGGGGTGGTGCACCAGTACCCCCACCAAATTATGTGGTGCCCAACACTAACTTCGCGGAGCCCTATGCACAATACCCCCAACCACAACAAAGCATGGCCATAATTGGAGGGTATGTTGCAAGAAACACCCAAAACGTCGCAGCCATCCAAGCCAACGCGGCTCAACTTGGTGAGGGCAATGCAAATATTGCCTATGATCTTGGACGCCTTCACCTAGTGGAGCCGAATCAATTCGTCGGAGGGAATGTCCAACCATACTACGAGCAAGGGTATTACTATCAAGATCATCAACACCAACCACCGGCGGAGAACTAGGAAGATTAAGGATCACTTGTGTGTTGCTCAACCTATCCAAAGCCTAATATATATTTGAGTGCATAAACCTTAGTGTACAAGATTTATTTTTGAGTGAGTTATTGCAGGCCATGATTTTTCTGGCCCGAGACTAAGAAGCTGGTCATTCCGTTTTTGCGTATCTATCTTTTTGCTAGCCTTTTATCCGTGCATTGTGTATCCCCGCATCGGAGATCTCACAAACCTCGCCGGATATCCACCCTTAAAACCAAATATCATCTTTGTGATTACCTCCTTGACCACAACCTATTGTTGAGAATGGATCATTAATTCAAGGAAGATCGCAAGACGGTGCCAACGTTGAAGATTTCAAGTATCTCTCCAAAGGAAAAATATTTCCTGTACCTACCTTATTTATCGCCTCTTTGCTCGAGGACGAGCAACGTCTAAGCATGGGGGAGGAGGTAGGTACGATGCAATTTTAGAGTTCAAAGGGGAGTATTTTTAAAAAAACTGAAAGAAAATTCAAAGGCGATGTACGTGATTTCCAAGGTGAAAGTCTCACAAGAAAAAAAATGAATGAATGAAAGAAAGAAAGAAAGAAAGAAAAGAAGGAGAAATATGAGAAAAAGAAAAAATGAGTATGCGTAAAGTGAACTCCCCGGTTCTCTAAAGTGCATTCAAGGATTCAAGTTTAAAAGATCCATTCTCATTTTCTGACCATGTGCAATCCGATAATGAGGACTTCCTTTGTGCTTCGGGATCACTCTTTGCCATTTGCACATGTCCACTCATCTAAAGTGTGCGTATTTTTCTCTTTCCCCTCCTTGATATGACATTATTTTCCAATGACCTTTTTGATGAGTCTCGGTAAGACCATGAGAAGCTTGTCTTGTTTTGACAACA
The DNA here is from genome assembly GCA_947561735.1 of Cenchrus americanus. Taxonomy (NCBI): domain Eukaryota; kingdom Viridiplantae; phylum Streptophyta; class Magnoliopsida; order Poales; family Poaceae; genus Cenchrus; species Cenchrus americanus. The sequence continues at coordinate 150,593,097 of OX387239.1, forward strand.
TCACATTTATAAAATCTTGTTAGGACTAAACTTTCCCAAAAAGCTCCATATAAAGCCTACCACACATATATGTGACGAGAGGGAATGGAGTAGAATATATAGGCTTGAGAGACAAGTGAGATGAGAGTTCATGAGCAATATACAAGATGATTTAAATTTGTGAACTTGGTTTAGCTTTTCTTTATCTCGTTCTTTATTTCAAAAATTCTGAGATCTATTTAAACTTTGTGAGCATGTTAATACTTGTGGGATAAGCTTAATAAGAATCTACCCTCCGTAGAGATGAAGGCTAGTACATTATGGAACTTTAATGAATTAAAATTTTGAGAGCATTATGTTTTCTCATGTACGATCAAGTGCAAGGTTTAAACATTGTTTGGCAATGATGATATCCATCGAAGGCTTACTCGAGGAAGAGCAAGGTTTAAGCATGGGGGAGATGTTGACGGTGAAAATCCGTCAACCTAGCCATGAGTTTACCTTCGGTGTTGGCATAAGTTTTATACCTTATCCATTGTACTAACCCCCGTGGTATAACAAGTTCATGTGTGCATGTCGGTTTTGGAGTTTAGTGTTTATGCAGGGTTTTAGCGTTGAAAGCAAGACTTTCGGGATGAGTTCATCAAGCACCTTATGACAAGACCTTGAAGCCCCGTACAAGTCATGCAATGAAGCAAACTTAACTCCAAGAAGCCAGGGACTTGATCCGAGAAGACAACAAACTCCGAGGACCTGACCAGAAAAGTGCTGAATCTTGCAAGACAAGGAGTTATGCCCAATTCAGAGAGAAACTGACGACATGGACCTACATGCAGAAGGGGGAAACATCCAGGAAGCAAGGGAACCGACGTAGAGCAAAGGAGGCCTCGGGCTGGGCCTGGATGGGCCCAGGCCGGTCGACCTAGCCCTGTCCAGGGTCCAGTGAGGCTCCCCTTTGCCCTAGCCGCCATTTAGGCTATTTATAGCCCCCTGACCGAGAGCCACAAGGAGGAGAATTCGTCATCGGCCGCCGAGGAGTAGAGAAGAGAGGGACACCATCTCGGAGAGGAGAGGGTCGAGCTAGTTGACTAGGGTTTCCCTAGCCGACGTGGGAACCTTGCACAGAAGACCACGTCGGAGTTCCCGGAGCTAGAAGCAAGATCAAGGAAGGATCCCGGTGGTGATCTTGTGTATGTATCATTGTTATAGTTGAATTATCAAGTTGAATCTTTTCCTAGCGATCAAGTGTTTCCTAGAAGATTTCGTTTTTCGATCGGCTTTGCTTATTCCGTTTTTGCGTATCTATCGGCTTTTCCGATAGGGTGTTCTTGTAGCCGCGGTGGCTAGAGGTACACGCCGGATCTTCCGAAAGAATCTCGACTTGTCTTTTGACTTGCCCTAGACTCCCCGCATGAGTAGGGATACGTTGTGACAGAACGGGGGTTCCGAAAGGCGGATGTTTTTGGATTTGGATGGGAAACCATGATTTAAAGAAGCTTCTTATAAGATTCGATTTGCTACTTCTTCTCTTGCTTGGAACTTCAACAAAAGGCTTACCCCGATCTCTCTAGATCGGTTTATCTACCCAATCTTACTTTGTTATCTCCGGTCTTTAATAGATTAGATTAGTTTCGTGTCTTTTACCTAGATGCATTAGGGTTTTATCAAAGATTGGAGTTACTTGGCTTTACTAGATCAACTTTTGCGTCACACATTTGTTCCACGGATTCGATACCTTGGGTTCACCACTCGAGGGAAGAAGGGTCCCTTGACTACGACGGGAGACTTGTCCGCTTGCAAGTCATTAAACGAACTTTGATACAACTATTAACCGTCAACACTTTGGCTTAGGGGGAGATTGCATATGTGCAGAGGGAGCTCTTTGCGGTGTTCGAGTTTCGCTTTAGTGGTTTGCGCTCTTTGCTTGAGCTTTCCTTTGTCTCGGATGTGTCGAGTCGTTGCCCTTGCCTAAGGGGTCCGAGACCTGTCTTCTTTAAGTGATCTTGCTCTTTGCCTTTCTTTGTCTTTCGATCGCTTGTTGAGGTTTCTTTTTATTTGTTTCTTTTCTTTTTCCTTTTCTCTTTGATTACAAATCAAGTGTGTTGTCAATGCACTCATCAAGGGGGAGATTGAGGACCATGTGTGGTTCGAAGACCGGTGGATGGTCGCTTCCTTGTGTGATGAGTGATTGACAACGTTGTGTGGACTGATTCTTGGCTAAGTATTGCAGGTGCAGGTTGCGGCTTGACTCGTGTTGGTGCAGGTGAAGAACAAGCGCGAAAGGTCGTTGCTGGTGAGGCCTCCAGGTGTGGAGAAGACAAGTAGGCTTTGTTCGAGGGACCCGGTGGCCAGTGGGGTCAAGTGCGGGCCGCATGGTGGCATGAACAGCAAGAGGAAGTCATGGATGGTTTCTTGGTAGAGCCTCAAAACCAAGGGCGAGCCGGGACTATGTGGGAGCCGAGTCATGAGTGGAGATTGGCGGAGGCTACACCGAGTTTGCGGGGTTTGCAGTGGTTCACAAGAAAACCACTGGGTTACTCGGTTGAGCCACAAAACCGAGGCCGAAGACTCGACGAGGAGGTGCGGCCACCCAGGCCGGTTCAACCGCCCAGGGAGGGGCGGTCAGACCGCCTGGGGCCGGTCAGATCTCCCTGGCCGGTCTAACCGCCCAGGGGGGCGGTCTGACCGCCCTGGCCGCCGGCGCGAGATGCTTCGAAGCGGAGGACACGCGTCGGGATCACAAGGCTTGCGTCGAGGCTAAGCAGGTTGTGGTCGCCGGGCATCCGTCCGATGAAGATATTCCGAAGATTTCCAAATCCGCCATCGAGGGGCATGTATCTCTAGTTATTAGTGAAGGGTAGTTTAGTCTTTTGGGTGCCTCCATATATACTCATTGAGTGGGTGGATTGCAGCCAACTCTTGGAACCCTAGCTCATTTGTTTTTCCATTTTCGTTCTCCATTTTCCCTAGTTTTTCCTAGGACTAGCTTGAGAGCTTCATGTGAGATCTAGAGAGAGGGATGGATGTTTGGGTGGCAAGCTAGACCTTGTACGAACCATCATGGTATGTATAGATGGTTCGGCGTTGTTCCTCAAGGTGGTTTTCCCGCTCTCTTTTGTGTTGACTTTCGGAGCTCTTTGTTGGCGGTGTTTTGAGAACGATTTCTTGGGGTTTTTCGTGGGTGTCAGGTATGAGGATCTTGTACCTCTTTGGCTGGTGACTTTGCCCCCAAATCTCGTTTGAATTGGACTCGATTTGGTGGTTTTTCATGTTGGGCGAGTTCTTGACCTAGAGAGGTGATTTCGTCGATTCCTCTTGATTGTGAGAATTTCGGGTCGATTCCTTTGAGGTAGAGGGTGCTCAAGAGGTAACCCAGCTATTCCCGAAGTTTCGCTGCAATCCGTGGTGTGATTCGGGAGATCGGGCGTGAGGAAGTTAGGGTTTGACCCGCAGGCTGTTTTTCTGGAAGAGGCGGTCTAACCGCCTGGGGGGGCGGTCTAACCGCCCTGGGTGTTTCCAGGTCGAAGTTTTGTTTCGCTGGATTTTCCTCTGTGAGTTTGTTCACTTTGATCAGAGGAGCGTCTAGGTGAAATTTCGGGTCGTTCTCGTGCTGTTTGCTAGGTGTTCTTGGTTGGAGTTCGTTGCTGGGTACAGGAGGTTAGACCGCCCCTGGTAGCCGGTCTAACCGCCCCTAGGCCCCTGGGTGGAGTTTTGGCTTTCGCCAAGATTTTCTGGTAGCTAGCATGGCTTTGACCAGAGATCTTTGTTGGTGAAACCGTGGTGTGTTTTGGTGCTCGGAAGAGGTGTTTCGGAGGATTTCTTGGTTACCAGGTGGAGGCGGTCTAACCGCCCCCTATACCCGATCTAACCGCCCCCCTCTGGACAGCCGGCTTTCGAGGTCTTTCTGCTGTCGTGGGTGCGTGTGTGTTGAGGTTGCTGGTAGAGTTTGTTCCTAGGACCAGTAGCACTCCAGTGGCTACGTGGTGTTGGCAAACAGAAGGTAGAAGTGCGGAGCGTGTGATTTTGGGGGTCCGACCGAGCATGTTCATCTTGTCGTAGTTTCAATCTCCTTCGAGGAGAATTTTTATCGGCTCCCATTCACTCCCCCCTCTCTGGTCGCCTAATCGTTCCTTCACTAGTCGGGTAAGTAGTCTCACATGATGGTGAGAGGCCGACAATCGATTGATTCATAACCTTGCAAGGTGGACCTAAACACACGGAAGGTGCCCTTACCAAGAGTTCACCAACCAGGCGGTTCCCGTCATTCTTCGGTTTGGGGATAATAGCTCACAGTCTTAAGTACAAGGTTTATCTGGGCTACGCCACTTAGGTCACCTAGCCTCACGCATGCACTCGGGTGGCGAGCCCGGGGCCGCAACCCTAAGAGTAGTGATACTAAAACCCCGTACCGCCTCATTTATGTACTAAGCTTATCGTACCCATTTTCGACAAGTGTTTAGTACTTTCAAACACATAACAAACGAAGCCATTGGACCGGAGCCCAAATCCCATGCTCTTACCACATGAGCAATCCATTTGACCAATAAGGTGATTCCGAAAAGTAGATCCTATTCTCGTGAGTGACGAACATCACTCGACTTGTACCGGATCCTTAAAGCATAGCAACTAGCGACCTAACATGCTAGTAAAAGATCATAGGTACTTACAGATCATTCAACTAGGGTTTCATTTCAACTCCTGAACGTAAATGCACATACAATAACAATAAGTAAATTCAGACGTGTAAAGAATCACATAGGTTAATGAATAAACCGAGGCTTGCCTTCGTCAGCACAAGCAGACACACAAACTTCCGGACTTTGGTTCGGGTCTTGCTCTACGGTCACGCAGTGCACGTCTCCTCCTGCCTCCTCGTCAGCCGGCACGAGCGTATAGCTACCGTCGGGGACTTCTATACGGGGAATGCAATGCAGTGATTCGGAGGGTGATTTATTTAATTTAATTAGCAAACAGCAGCAAGCAGCCACTAGGGGCATAGGGTTGGTCATATTCACCTTAAGAAAAATATTTAAACATTTTTTCCTTTTAAAATATAATCAAAAGGCTTATTTAGTCATCTCTTCATGGTGATTGTGTGCACATCTATAAAAGAATATTTAATTTAAATACAAACAGCAAGGAAAAGTCACTTTTATGCCACAATTTACTTTCCTAACTCATTTATTTGACTTATGCACAAAAGGATGTATTTTTCCTATTTTTCCTTCACTAGATTAATCTAGTTTGCACTCCTTTAATCAACCAATCATGCTCCAAACTTGTCCAACAGTGCCCACTGGTCGTAATGACCAGGAACACTCCCTTGGACAGCAAGTAACTAGTTTTTACACCACTGAATTTAAATGCACAAAATAGAGGCATTTCTAGCTAGCAAATAGAGGATTAAAGTATATTAAAATAAATACAACAGAAATGAACCCAAACTTTCTCCTACACATGCTTTGATCCAAAACAAGCCTAAGGAACCAACAAACACTCCTGGATCTATTCTAGATCTTGATCTATGCATTTATGACTAAAAGCAAGCATAAATTAGGAATAATATTCCTAACAGAGATAAAATCATGGTAAATTCACCAAGGATGTATTTTGGTATAACATGAGAATAGCCAGAAGTTGGGCTTAAGAATAATTATATTTTAAGCTACAAAAATCATCTAAGCAGATTTATCAATATCACAAGATAATTTATATAAAAAGATCCCTTTAGTAACTTTGTGCAAATTTTGGCACAGAACCTGAACATGCTAGTTCCCCCAACATATCCAAAATCCAGCTCAAGGTCATGTGTGGATTTTGAAGAATCACAGACCTAGGTATTTTACTTTTCAATTTTTCAAGCAAAACCTATAGCTCAAAAGTATATACATATTTGGACAAAGTTGTAGTTCTTGTTACACTGAGCACCACAAAATTGAGTTTGCCATTTTTGGATTCTTCTATGATTTTATATCGTTTTTAGAAGTTTCAGCCAACACAAGAAAAAGGAATAGAATCTTTATACACGTAGGCCCCTGGAAGTTTTAAATCCTTCACAACTATGCCCTCGGTTCCCTCCCCACCATACCCGACGGCGGTGGCGCGCTCGCCGGTGGTGAGGTGGGGCCTGGGGAGGGAAACAAGCGGTAGGGAAGTGCGATTGGCCTTACCCGCGATCGATTGGTGGTGCTGGTTCGGCCGGGGAGGTCGCCGGTGAGCGACGGCGGTAGAGCAAAGGCGGCGCTGCCGCAGAGGCTCGGACGGCGGTGAAGATAGGGGCGGGGATCAACAATGTGTTGCACGGGCAGCTTCCATGTGGCCTAGGGAAGGTGCTAGGTGGGTCCTTGGGCTCGGAGGATCGGAGGAGGAGCGAGCTCAGCAATGGCGGTCCGGCGGCAGCCGCGGAAGCTCGGGCTCCGGCGAGTAGGCAGTTTGGTTAGGCCAACATGTGAGCGTGCAAGCTCGGTGTGTGCGAGGAGAGGGTCTGGGCGTGCTCAGGCGGCCAGGGTAATGGATGTGGTGATGAGCTCACCGAGGCGGCGTCAATGGCAGACGACGGTGCCCGGTGGCGGGGTGCGTGCGCGCGCGGCAGGGCCGAGGACTGGCTTATATACGTGTGGGAGGTCAGTTGGGGGCTAGTGGGGTCATGCCGGTGACACACGCACGCGTGGAGGGGTCACGGCATGGCCGGCGACATGCGCCGCTCCGGCGGCCATTGGCACGCCACGGGCGGTGCGCCGGCCGGTGGATTGGCGCCACCTAGCGCGGTCCACTTTCCACGGCCGTCACGGGGGAGCTCCCACCGTCGCGGCGCGCAGCCGACCGATGGTCGCTCCGATGCCTCCGCGTGCGCGCTCGATGCGAGTACGACGCGTACGGCGGCTTGCCGACGTGGCCGCGCTCGACGTCGCGGCAGAGCGCGCTCTGGCGTTCCCGGCGAATTTCAATTCGCTGATATAGTTTTTAAACATGTTTTTCTCCGAAATTTGAAACTAAACCATGCCTTCCACTGAACAGCAAACTTGTAGATCAAGTATCCCTCTTCCATATTTGCAAAGGTTGATAGGGGTTTTACCCAAGGGATTGAGCAGAAATTTCATGCCAACTTGGCAATTTTCTCGACACCGGTGAACAGGAGCTGAGTGCATTCAAATGGATTTTTCACCAAGAATTTTTTCACATTTCAAATGCCAATCAACAGAAAAGTTGTGTGCCTTCGAATTTGAAATGTTTAGGGAAATTTTGGAGAACGTGCTCAAATTCTAGGCTGACACAAGGAGGTCAAAGGGTCACTAGGGTTTTTGAGTTAGGGTTTTGACCATGGGTCAACCTAGGGCTCTCATGGGTAATTAGAGGAGGTGTTAAGAAGGTCATTAGCACAAATCACCACTGAGAAAAAACACGGGGTGTTACAATAAGATAAATAAATTATCACATCAACTGAACCCTACATTGCATTCCGTGTAGATCTTCCTGACGGTGACTACTCGCTCGTCCCAGAAGTCGAGGAAGGAGAAGCGGAAGCTGCACTGCAGTACGTGGAAGTACTCGATGACACCGAGGGTGCTCAGGCTAACCTTGCTGACGAAGGCAAGCCCCGGTGCATTTAACCCAGTCTTTCAAACTTAATATACAAATATCTATGGATGCTTGTGCATTTAAGTTCAAGAGTTGTATGGAACCTTAGATGCATGATCCCTAGGTACCTGTGTCCTTACTAGTATGATAGGTCGGTAGCTGCTAAGCTATAGGACCGTTACAAGTCGGGTGATGATGTCACTCGCGAGAATAGGTTCCTAGGTAGGAATCATAAGATCTCCTTAAATGGATTGCTCATGTGGTAAGAGCATGGGATGTGGGCTCCGGTCCAACGGCTATTGTGGGTTAAATGTTTGAACGTACTAAGCACTTGTCGGGAATGGGACCGGTAAGCCTAGTACCTTAATGGGATGGCTAGGGATTTAACTGTCAATACTCTTGGGATGTGTCTCACTGCTAGATACCGGTGGTGTATGGTGAGTCCGGGTGCCTCGCGGGGTATGCCGGATAGCCTGCACCAAAGATTGTGGCCTTTTATCACGACCCGAGGATTTTTGGGAACCGTTTGGTGGTTGTCCTCGCGGGGGCATCCCATCGTGTTGCTCCCTTACAGTAATTTCAGAAAATCTTAGAGGACCACTTCCCTATTTCCCTATCTTGTCCTTGGAATTTCGAATCTCGGGACGAGATTCTTCTTAAGGGGGGTAGGCTGTGACACCCCAAGTTTTTTAATTAGCAATCAATACTGATAATGACCGAATCAGCCGAGTTGAGGCGGCTAACACTGGTCAAACCTAGGTCAACCTGGGTCATCACCTCGAAAACCGAGACGACAACCCTTATTGACCCCCTTGACCAAGTCAACACACCCCTGTGGTCAACCCTTGGTCAAAGACACGGTCAAACCCCGCTTAAACCTTGACGTCGGTGAGTGTCTTCCAGAACTTTTGCCGCGTTCTCCAAATTTCACCTTAACCCTTCAAAATCTACAAATATGAAAGTTGTCCAGTTTGTCGAGGGACACAACTTTCATGCAGATTGGCATTTCCAATTTTGAGTGGAAATTGGTGAAAATGTGGTCAACCGACAGCAGCTCCTGTTCACTGAGACATGATAACATTCAAAGTTGGCAAGCTGTTCCCGCAAAAGCCATTGAGAAAAACACCTATGAGCCTTTGTAGAAGTTGCAGAGGGCAGTGAGATCTACAACTTTGGTATTCACTGATCGGTGCACTTCATTTCAAATTTTTGGAGTAAATCTTGGTCAAACTAGGCTGCACCGTAGCGTGTCGCACTTGAACGCGACGCTGCGCCCACTCCTGTCCGCCCGCGCGTGCCACGCGTCGTACGCCATCGAACGCTTGCCGAAGCGGGCCGTGCGATGTCCTTCCCGGCCACGTGCCCCCCCCCCCCCCGCCGCCGGTCGGCCGCGTGCCGCTTTAACCGCCCGATGGTTCGGTGCCTACGAGCGTACACCGGCCGAGACTTACCGCCGTACCCGCGGCATCAATGGCCGGGGTAGGCTTAGCCACGAAGCAAGCCCTACCTTCCACCCCACACCTCTCCTATAAAAAGGCCCCGGTCATGCCTCCGGTGCGCAACCGTGCCGGCCTCCCAGAGCCAGCTACCGTGCCGCCATGGCAGCCCACGGCATGCTGCCTCCTCCGCACCTCCCCACAGCCGGTTAGGCCTCCATCCCCTTAGCAAGTGCCTACCGACGATGCCCGGGTCGCAGTCCAGCACGCATCGGCCGCCGTTTCGCCGGAGCACGGGGTCCAACGGCCATCGCCGCGGAGCCGCGCCGTGCGTGCTCGCCGGTGGACGCCTGCGCCCAAACCGAGCACGGGGAATCGAGCCCCGGGGACCGAGGGTCGTTCCCCGCCCGCGCCGGCCGGTCCCGGCCGCCGGTTTGCCCGAATTTGGCCGGACTGCCACCGGCCGGTGCCCGGGGGCTACATTGCAAGGTCCCAAGTCTTTTAGAGGGCCTCAGCGCAAACCGAGGGCTTTTCTGTAAGGATCCTAAACTTCTAAGGGGCCCTGTGCAAAAGTGTAACTTCAATAGTATATCCAAATTGCCGGAACTTGTGAAATCCGTAGAAAATCATAGAAAATTCAGAAAATTAAAACTCAATTTTGCTAGATTCCTGGTGAGGAGCACTACAACTTTTGTTATACTCACGTAGTCTGTTTCTTGATATTTTTAGCATGAAAAATAGAAATGTGAAAAACCTAGATCTGCAATATCTTAAAATCCATAGGTCCTCTATATCCAATTTTTGGATATGTTGTGTGTGATGTTATGACTAGATCCTGTGTGAACAATTGCACAAAGTTATAATGTAAATTTTTTTTATATGAATTATTTTTCATTTATGCAGAATCTGTCCCAACTTTTGCATGCTGTCTTTTTATGCCAAGTTACACCTCTGGTGAATTAATCAGAATTTTTGAATGATCAGAAGTATTTATTCTTAAAATATGCATGCTTTCCTTTGTGATTTAATAAAGCAAGATCAGTAGTAGTCCTAGGTGTACTTGCTGGTTTTCTATGATGGTTTAGGACCAGAGAACATGTGTGAGGCAGTTTGGAGCATTTGGATGCTTATTTATTTTTGTATGCATTTAACTTGAATGGCTAGCTAGCTTTTGTTATTTTCATAGTAATTAATTTTCTAGTTTCCCAAGCATTGTATGTGTGTTTAGGGGCCTAGTATGGGTATGTTGATGCTTAAGAAACCCTTCACTGCATTTTAGTAATTTATTGCTTAATAAAAGTTTGGAGGCCTTTTATAGATTAATGTTGGTTTAAATTAAGAAAATGCCTTTTAATTCTTTTTCCTTTTTGTGAAGTGTTATCCAACTTAATTAAGAGCTAAGAATACAACCTTACTGTTGAAGAATTAAATTATAAATAATTATCTTTGTACACACCTTTACTAGTGAGGGGAAAAGTATTAGACCTTCACATGAAATAACAATTATAAAAGGAAGCATTAATTAAAGGGTTAATTAAAAAAATAAAACACATATCAATAATAACCTTCGTAAAAAGACATTAATAAATAATTACTTATTAAGGTGAATATGTTTAACAAGAGTTGGATAAGATAAATAAATTATCACATCACCTGAACCCTACATTGCATTCCGTGTAGATCTTCCTCGCGGTGACTACTCGCTTGTCCCGGAAGCCGAGGAAGGAGAAGCGGAAGCTGCACTGCAGTACGTTGTAACACCCATAATGCGTAAAAGGAAAATACGTTTTGTATGATGGAATACATAAAGTGGACGGCCAAAAACATGACTTTTTGGTACGTCGCTGGGATGGACGAACGTATGTCATGGTTGCGTAGAGCTCGCCGAATCCTTTCCGTTTGACTACTCACATGCATAATTCGGGATTCAGATCAAGAAGTTACACGTGGCACAAGTTTTAACCTAACTGCTACAATGACGCGTCTACGATAGCGCGGCTGCGGTGGCCGTGCCGTTCTGTCCGACTTCGTCGGTTCCTTTTCCCAAACCAGATCCCCTTCATAGCCTCCACATCGAGCGCCGCCATCTCCCTTGGTCGTGATCTAAAGGGAGTCAGAAGGGGAACAAGAGGATAGAGGGAGATTAGGGTACACTGTCGTCCGTCGTCGCAGCTTCTCTCCCTAAAAATTGGTTGGCCTTCCTTCCCTCTCTCCGTTTTCCCCCAATCGGTTGCCTTTTCCTCACTGTTCATGGTGGTGCCGCCATGTGTGGTGCAGCTGAGATGAAATGGAGGGAGCTTTTGTGACGTTTGTCGCTACGGAGAGGAAAACAACTGGGAGTTGACGTCGGAATCACCGCCGTCATATTTGCCCTCACCGTTTCGAAGGGAAACCCTAGGTGAGGCATGACTCACTGTATTTCATTCTTCATCTAAGTTTTTGGACGTTCTAGCACATGCTTGTAGCGTCAATCTTTACCGTTAAGGGCTAGGGTTAAGTGGTACCCTCGTCGTTGTTTTCAGCACAAACTCAATCTGCGCAGTTTCCAGTAATTGCTGTTTTACACCCTTTTAGTGGCATCAAAAAAATAACAAATCTTATTATGAGTTGTAGGAAATTTTTAGAGGTTTCCATAGCCGTAAAGAACACTACAATCGGATGTAAGATCTGAGAGATATCAATATTTCTTTCTGTCAGTTTTCAGCATCGTAATTCTGAGCAGTATCTGTTCACATAAATTTTAGGCAACCCAAACGACAGAACTGGATCTTGGAATGACTAAAGAAGTTTTAGAGAATTTCGTAACCTTTCCATATTGGTTAAGTACATATTCATATGAATTTTGGAGCTCAAGATATGCCCATTTTGCTAGGACTGTTCTGCAGAGATTGCTAGATTTTCAGTATGAGATTCATCTCAAGATTAGTCTTTGTTCATGATTTTTCCCCTCTTGATGGATCACTAGAAAGTGTGACTACTAAAGTTTTCTTTCTTTTGGCACAAGATTGGAATTTTTAGCCATCATAATTAAAAGATAAAAAAAGAGAAGACTTATCGCTGTTGTCATGTCTAGACTTGTGTGTCTTTTTGTGAGAATGTCGGGTTCAGACGTAGGAGCGCTGTGATTTAAATTCTTTATGCTTGTGTGTATGTGTTGGTGTTGAGATATGTTTGTGGACAGGTGGTGCGCCTTCGGATCGTGCTTAGATCACGTTCTTGATCTTCGTTAAGGCAAGTAAACGTAGCGATGGTCTACATGCTTTAACTTTGTTGTTTGAATTGCCTCCATTTAATTTCAATACCTCACACCAGCAAGATCAATCTGAATTTATCTATATATCGGAGTATTTTGATCCACGTGTGGCTTTACCTCTGAATTGAAGTTAAGAATTATGAAGTATATGAAATTCATGCATTGCAATCTTGCATTTGCATTCTCATGTTTTTATGCATACTAAGGAAACCGTAGCCGGATTGGTGCGGTAAGTACCGATACAGCAATGAACGTTGAGATATAGCAATGTGGTTGCAGCCCTCATATCCTTCCTTCGGGATGTGTGCGTAGAAGTGAATACATGCATTGCATTGCACCATTTGCAATTCATCATGAAGCATTATTGTGGAGTATTTATTTTAACTTATTACTTGAAGTTATGTGGTGCATCTTTGATTATAGTGACTCTTAAATTGCTGCTTGTTTTATTGTGATTTAAATGGCATGGTGGAAGCAGTTTGCTTGCTGAGGTTTTCATAAACCTCATACGCTTTTTCCTCCCCGCAGGTCTTTGAGTTTGGAGTGCGATGGTGGATGGGAGTAGCAGCACGTGTGCACACATGTTCTTTAAATATATTTGGTCACATGTGTTGTAATAAAAATGTTTAGTTGGGAAGTCCTTGCTTAGCTTATAATCTCTTTGGACCTGTTTTGAGATGGTTACCTAGATGATTTAATTTGCTTCCGCGTGCTCTATTAATTTATTTCTTTGTTGTTTCTTTCCATATGTGTGTGCCTGTAATAGCTTGTTGTGGTGTGGTAACACTCCAGAATGTTGTTCCTATTCTGGGGTGTTACATATGTGGAAGTACTCGATGACACCGAGGGTGCTCAGGCTAACCTTGCTGACGAAGGCAAGCCCCGGTGCATTTAACCGAGTCTGTCAAACTTAATATACAAATATCTATGGATGCTTGAGCATTTAAGTTTAGGAGTTGTATGGAACCTTAGAGGCATGATCCCTAGGTACCTGTGTCCTTACTAGTATGATAGGTCGGTAGCTGCTAAGCTATAGGACCGTTACTAGTCGGGTGATGATGTCACTCGCGAGAATCGGTTCCTATGTAGGAATCACAAGATCTCCTTAAATGGATTGCTCATGTGGTAAGAGCATGGGATGTGGGCTCCGGTCCAATGGCTATTGTGGGTTAAGTGTTTGAACGTACTAAGCACTTGTCGGGAATGGGACCGGTAAGCCTAGTACCTTAATGAGACGACTAGGGATTTAACTGTCACTACTCTTGGGATGCGTCTCACGGCTAGCTACCGGTGGTGTATGGTGAGTCCGGGTGCCTCGCGGGGTATGCCGGATAGCCTGCACCAAAGACTGTGGCCTTTTATCCCGATCCGAGGATTTTTGGGAACTGTTTGGTGGTTGTCCTCGCGGGGGCATCCCACCGTGTGTTTAGGTCTACCTTGCAAGGTTTCGAGCCAATCGATTGTCGGCCTCTCACCGTTACTGAGACTACTTACTCCACTAGTCATGAGATCCCTAATGATGGAAGTTGATGAATTTTATTCTTGATTAATTGTATGGTACAACCTTGGCTGAGTTATATTGCTAATTTAGTAAAGATTAAACCCACTAGAACTCGTGCTAAAATCTTGAAAGTAAGGACATACTCTTTATTACTTTTCAGTAAAAGAAACCCAGTAGCCAAAAGCCTTTCATGTCTAGAGTTGGGAAAGTAGTTATCCTGACTGGTAAGTCTTGCTGAGTATTAGTATACTCAGCCTTGCTATAATCTGTTGCTCCAGGTAATGCCTTTGGTGATGTGTGGCCCGGAGAGATCCCGCCCGGCTGGGAGCTGGAGTGGGTGGAGGATGACGACTGAAGGCATCATGGCTGGTGTCACACCTGTTTTCCAAAGAAAACCAATTGCAAACCTATATGCATGCCAGGATCAATTTTCATGCTTATAGTTGACATAAGGGAATACAGAAACAGTATCACGTAAGAAAAGGAAGATTATCAGAGTATTACGCTATATCCTGGAAACGGAGGCACCAAACTCCACAAGCAGTCGACTGGGGTTTGCGTACACCTAGAACCAGCAACATCTTCACAAGACTTCAGAGTAGCTTCCGCCTTCTGGGCAACATTGTTTATAGCAAGGGTGAGCACTTGTCGTACTTAGCAAGTGTGGGGAAAGATATGAATGCAAAGGCTTTATAGTGGACTGGGCTATAAGCATTTAGCATTTTAGTTGATCAAGGTTTATTAGCACCTGATTACTAATAATGTATAAGTATATAACAACCCACAATTAAGCATAATGGTAAGGTACGCCATGAGCACATGGCAAGCATAACCATAACATAGATCACAATTTAAGTCCATCTTCAAGTTCAATTAATCATGTGAGGGTCCAGGCCGCTCTTGACCATGAGCACGGCTAATCGATTAGTTTTACACTCTGCAGAGGTTGTACACTTTCACCACAAGTAGCGTAAAAGCTCCGAAGAACTTTGAACCCAACCATGCGATGCCGGCCAAGCATCATACCACACTACTGAGGTGTGGTTGCATAGGGACGCTACGAGGCATTTACAAAGGTTCTCCAACAAGTTGTGACCCACAAGGTCCGGATCAGTTAGCAAGGTATAAAGTCCCCTAGCAGGTCAATACCCCACCATAGAATAAAGAACTCACCCAACCCCCTGCTAGAGCGAGTCCATACCCGGCAGTACCGCTGATCCCTTGTCCTTATCAGGTGAGATCACCCCAAGCTAAAGTTTGAAATTATTCTGCCAAGACCGGTGCCCGTTTAGTTCTTGTGGTTGTACTATTTTCCTGGGTGGTTCTCCATGTTCCGATTAATGCACAATGATCTTGTATTAAAATTATCATAAAGGAACATAGAGCATAAAATGATAACTATGTTGATTAACACCAACCCAGTTGAGCAAACTAAGCAATATCTACCATCAGAATTAATTAAAATTGGGTTTAAGATAATGGTCAAAAGAGGCTAGTCATCCTTAATAGGCACCCATCAAAATTAATGCAAAGCAATGCAAAGTGATTTATAAAGTTATTGGGACAAAAGTTCAAGGACACACTTGCCTTTAACCAAAGTGGTGATGTTGCTCAGAATCTTCACCTTCACACTCTTCCAAGCTCTCGATTCTCGAACAACTTTCACTCTAATCGCATCAATCATCAGGCACAAAACATGCAAAGCAAACGCACGAGTACAACTAAGAACAATACATCAATCAAAAGAAAGCTTTAAAAGAATGCACTAAAGGATAGGCTTGATTAGATGGATCACTAAAGAACACAAAGTGTGCTTGGAAAGGAAAGGCTTGGTTAACTTTGAAGAGATGGTCACGGAAGATTGAGCAAGGACCAGAAAGATTGCACTGGGATAGAGCTCGATTCTATTTGTTACGCAAGCGCAAGAAACGCTGAAACAGAACTAAGACCGAAACTACCGTGAGATCATTACCAAACAACAAGAAACTACGCTTGGCATATTTTAATTAAGAAATCATGTGAAAGAATATTTCAGAGAAATACTCTATGTTTCCATTAAACAAGTTACATTTAATTAAAGAAATCACGATAAACCTAATCATATTTTATTTGTAACATTCGAGTGGAAGTTATGTCAAGTTAACAATTACTTTAGAAAGATAAAGCAAGTATAAGATATCTAGACGAGTAACTTTATGTCACGCGTTCAACTAAACATTTTTTTAATATTGAAAAAGGCAATTATGATATCATTAGGCATATTAACTTTATTATGAAAACCGATGTTTAACTCTAACATCTTTTATTTAGAAAAACTAGTTATGAATAGGGATTAACCAATTACATCATGATTAAAGAAAACCGGATTAGAACCTACTCACTTTTTATTTATAAAAGCATTGGAATAAGAATTAGTCAAGGTTAACATGCATCTTTGGTATTAAAATAAATAACATGTGATACACATGCTAACGTACAGGTTAAGGTGAAACGAACGAGAACGGTAGCAACGAACTATCAAGCGCATAAAAAACCTTAGGCTAGGATCTAAGAAAACTAGTCTACAAAGAGAACTAGGATGAAGAAAAAACAGCTAGATAATAGAGACACTGATTCTAAGAAAGGTATCTGCACAAGATTGGATCAAAGAACAGAAAGAGTGTAGTTGTCTTACATGAAAGACAATTATGATAGGATGGCATGTACTAAGATTGGAAAGATCTGGAGCATAAAAGAGGGCTAGCTCTACAACAGAGACACACTGAGACAGAGCTTGATAAAGAACGTCCATCGAACGACTTGCATATATGAGAGAACAAGACTATAAGGTTAGGTTTATTTTAATTAGAAAAAATATGCAAAGGATATTTCATAAAGAAAATACCCTAATTTGGATTTAAGGCAAATTAGATTTTATTTGCAAAGCCGGTGTAAAGAACTAGTCAAGTTTTACTAATAAAGATTCATATATGAATTAACCAATTGAACTTTTAATTTAGTAAAACTAAACTATGTGAAAAATCTAAACGAACTTTGTAATTTGAGTAGATCATATTATTATAAAAAACATTATGGTATTGGCATTAATCATATTAACATTTATTATAAAAGCCGATGTAAAAGCCTAATCAAATTTTAATTAGAAATGATTAATTAACTATTTAAACAAATTAGTCATTTGGTTTACGAAAACCGAGATAAAGATCTAATTAACTTTTACGTGCAAAAACATGTGATAGAAACATTAATCAAATTAAATTTGCTTATGAAAAACGATGTATAGATCTATATAGCTTTTATTTGGAAAAGTCGTGTATAACTAGACATTAATCAAAATTAAAATAGATTTTATTTTCAGAAAACAAAACATGGTGAAAACACTCCACTAATGCGTGGTTTACATTATTATGAACCTAATGCAACTTGAACGGATTAAAACGGAGTTAGAACAAAGATTTTATGGAGGAAACAAGATTGAAAGGACCTTTACGCGATTAACTATAGATCTCAAGGGGTATCAGAAAAGATTCCCGAGACACAGTAAACAGTGCTCATGAAACTGATAAAGCTTGGGGTTAGATCTGTAAAAGAGCTTGGGATGGATCTGGTTGAAGGGGGTCTAAAGATTCTAGGGGGTTTCTTACAGATTTACCAAGTCACAAGAAACAGATCAATAGATTACTAGGATTCACAGGGGGTCATGCGCAAAATGACCTTCTACTACCTTTGGCCGCAGGCAAACAGGGGGAGGCGGCGCCGGGGGGAGGGGGGGTGGCGCCGGCGACCTGGAAGGCGAGGAGACCGGGTGAGTGGGCGAAAACGAAGAGGAGTCGAAGGGAAACTCGAAGAAGCCTTTACCTTGGATAGAGGAGGAAGGGGAGATAGCCGGCGGCGAGCATTCATGGCGGCCGGCTCGGGCACCCATGGGCGGCGGCGCTCGGTGAACTTCCGGCCGCGGGAAGGCACGGGGGAGGTCCGGCTCGGCGAGGCCAAGCTCGTGGTGGGGTCGGTCGGCTCCGGGGTAGATGGAGGCGGCGGATTAGGCGGCGGCGGCGGCACTGGCCGGCGCGTCTTGGTGGTGGCGGCGGCGCGGTGCAGGAAGCGAGGCACGCAGGGGCAGGGCACGAGGGAAGGCTTAGGCGACGATTTTATAGGGGCGCGAGTCCTTTGTCTTGGAGTGTAGGGCACGCACGCCGTGAGAGAGACGGCGGCCGACGCAAGCCGTGCCTGCCATGTTGTCTGGAGTGGTGAGGAACCGGGCCCGGATGGGCTTGGCGGGCCTGGGAGCGGGTCAGCGGTTGGGTCAGTGGGGAGATGGGTCGGGCTTGGTGGGCTGCGGCCTGCGGAGCAACTGCGGCCGGCGAAGGAATTGAGGGGGCACCACAAGACTTCAACCGACGAGCCGAGTTGGGCTGGCGTTCGGCTAAGGGAAGAGAGTTAAGGGGCTCCGCCGGACTGCGGCTACTGGGTTGAAAGCAGCTGTGGGCCAAAAGAGATATAGGAGGGAGGGATAAGAAAAAGATTTCTTTCTGTTTCAGAAAATATTTTCGTGAAAAGAATAATCTAGAAAGATCTAGATATTTTATTAAAGTCACGAAAAATATTCTGAAAATTGCAAATATTCCAGGAAAATTCCCAGAGACACATTGGGACACGAACAATACAAATAAAGTATTTGGAGCTCATAAAAAAGATTTAAGAGCCTTCTAATAAATAGAAATAGCTCAAGGAAAATGAGAATAAATTCCAGAAAAATCCGGAAAATTCTCCGAAGAGTTTGGACAACACCTAAACGCATTTTTGAAACCCTTTGGACTCGAGAAGCACTGAGATGCAACGGCATGAATGCAACACTCTCAACTTTGTTTTAATTCAGAAAATCAAACAAAGTATTTTTCCTATACTATATTCCCTGTAAAGAAAATAAATGTTGGAAATTTTAAAAATTATGAGAAAATCATTATTTAATTATTCTCTCTATTCACATCCTGAAATTGGAAATTTCAGGGTGTGACAAACCTACCCCCCTTAAAAGGAATCTCGTCCCGAGATTCGAGAAAGGCTGGCAAGAAACAAACATTCATGTGAGTATTATCCAAAGCTTATCAACCTTCCTCATATCGTCCTTTCTTACACATGCATACCAATCATGCTCTTCTACCCTCCATATCTCATTGGACTTGTATAGGAATATATAGTCTGGTCCCACTTATAACTTATCCAATCTTCCATCATTGTGATTCCTCCACTCTTCACTTTTCCATCATAGTTCTTGGTAGATCAACTTGTGCATCAGGATTCTTCTTGATAGGAGTGACATATGTAGGTCGAACAATCTTAAGCTGGGGTTTGTCGGAACCAAGTTTAGTACCATTATCTGCCCCTAGATGTGATAACTTCTTCTCTCGTCTTGTTCTACGGTCTTGCTTGTTAGATCACTTGCATCTACCAGGTTTGTATTCCTTGCAAGTGATAATCCAATCATCAAGGTTTAAGGTTTGAGTATGACCTTCAGCTTGAGAACCTTCTTCTTGAGTTGGTTTTTGGGTGGACAACATCTTCTGCTTAGTGATATCTATAGGGTAATGTTGGCGAGCTTTTGCTGTCATAAGACTAGCTTCCTTCTAGGACATGAAAGACCATGGTGCTCACCACACGGACACATATTTGGAGCCTTGTTAACCTTGTGTTGTTTCTCCATGGTTAGTGTCAGTGCTTCATGCTTCTTCTTCTTCTTCTTCTTCTTCTTCTTTCTTTGGTTATCCCTTGCTTCAGCAACTTGCCTCATCACTGGCCCAATGGGAACTCTGTCGTTGGCCATCTCATTACGAAAGTAGGTTGGGCTATGCTGCATCCTTCTTTGTAAGACTTGAGTCTGTATACCTGATAGCTTCTCTTTATCAAATGGTAGAGGAGTCATGTTTGATGGTTATCATTGGTGACAATATTGTGGGCTTTAGGGAATGGACACTTGCTCTGTAATGGCTGATGAATCTTAACTATGGTTTGGGCCATTGCTTGCAGAACT
This sequence comes from Cenchrus americanus, assembly GCA_947561735.1. Taxonomy (NCBI): domain Eukaryota; kingdom Viridiplantae; phylum Streptophyta; class Magnoliopsida; order Poales; family Poaceae; genus Cenchrus; species Cenchrus americanus. Next base: position 150,612,872 of record OX387239.1, read on the forward strand.
TGAATTTGTGCAGTCATATACTCCATCATCTTGCGCTCCAATGCTGAGGTTGCAAGAGGAATGTTGATGTTTCCTTTATTATCTTTGTCTTCATGATTTGTGTTGGAGCTCTCCATCTGACCGGGTATTTGTGATAGGATCAGAAGAGATAGACTGAAGAGTAGAAAGAAAGAATGGGAAAAGCAAGGAGGTGAGAGATACAAAAGAAGAACGCAACTAAGCAACTAATGTCATTGCAGATATAAGATCCACAATACACCAACACTCACTTCAAAGGACCAACACAAACAATGTCATAAAACCAAGCATCATCATGCAAGCACAAAACTTCACCAAACAAGACACGGTTAAGGGAACGAGCTACACGTTGTTAATAAAGTCATAGGGTATCCTCCTAATAGATCAAATGTAGCTCCAAGCAAGGATATCCACAAATAATGGATTTCTCCCAGGTCAAGGAGGCCGAAATTATGAGTTCATCTCAACTGGAATCACCTCAATCGGAGGTTTAGAACTCGGGATATGAATTAAACAAGATGGCTATGTCAGCGGTGTTGACAGATTCGCGAACCTCCAAAGTTTCGGGCATAACTCTCTGCATATGCAACCAAAATTAATGAATTTTGGTCAGAGTGAAACTTATGATATTCCTGAACTACTCCAATTGGATTTACCTCAATCGAAGTTCCATAGCCCGAGACATAAAATAATGAAGGTAACTTGGTCAGTAGAGTTTACAGATTCTGATAGCTCTAATGTTTCGAGCATAGATCCTGGATATATACTGGATATGGCTGAATATTTGAAAGAAAATCACTTATGAAATTTAAGAACTAACCCAACTGATTTCATGGCAATCGGAGTTCTGTAGCTTGAGAAAGAATAAAAACAGCGCTGGTGTGTCGGAGAGCTGCGCGAACAGATAGAATGTCAAGGGTAACAATTCACCTTTTGACTTATTGGTGGAATTGCTTGAGAGAAGTGGAAGAGAGACAAGATCAAGACCAAGGGGAGAGTAAATAATTAGGCAAGGGTAGAGATCACAATCATTTGCGAAACCATGATGTGCAAATAAAAATGTGACCGTCAATGGTGAGCTATCAAGGAGGATTGATGAAAGATATGGTTTACGGAGCGAGAATATTCATCACAGAGCTCAAGGGAAAGGTAGTGATGAATTTTAGATCAAAGGAAACCTTAAGAAACGACCATTACAATCTAGTCTCACGTCCTACAGTCGATACAACTCTGATACCACTCTGTCACACCTGTTTTTCCAAAGAAAACCAAGTGCAAACCTATATGCATGCCAGGATCAATTTTCATGCATATAGTTGACAGAAGTGAATACAGAAACAGTATCACGTAAGAAAGGAAGATTATCAGAGTATTACGCTATATCCTGGAAACGGAGGCACCAAACTCCACAAGCAGCCGACTGGGGTTTGCGTACGCCTAGAACCAGCAAAATCTTCACAAGACTTCAGAGTAGGTTCCTCCTTCTGAGCAACATTGTTTATAGCAAGGGTGAGCACTTGTCGTACTCAGCAAGTGTGGGAAAGATATGAATGCAAAGGCTTTATAGTGGACTGGGCTATAAGCATTTAGCATTTTAGTTGATCAAGTTTTATTAGCACCTGATTACTAATAAAGTATAAGTATATACCAACCCACAATTAAGCATAACGGTAAGGTACGCCATAAGCACATGGCAAGCATAACCATAACACAGATCACAATTTAAGTCCATCTTCAAGTTCAATTAATCATGTGAGGGTCCAGGCCGCTCTTGACCATTGAGGACCAGGAGCGTCCAATTGGTCGATGGATGACCGCTCCTCAGTGATGAGTGATTGACAACGGGTGTTGGACTGACTCTTGGCTTAGTGTGCAGGTGTAGGCTGCGGCCTAGTTCGTGTTGTTGCAGGTGAAGAACGGGCGCGAAAGGTCTTCAGCCTTGAGGGGCCTCCAGGAGATGGAGAGACAAGTAGGCTCGGTTCGAGGGACCCGGTGGACAGCGGGACTGGGTGCGGGTCACATGGTGGCGACATGAGCGAGACGAAGTCATGGACAGTCGAGCCGGTGCACGGTGGCGGTCAAGTCAAGTGGTTTGGCGGGAGGCCGGACCGGGCACGCGGGGTTTGGTGGTTTGCCCACAAAACCACCGGCGGATGGTTTCTTGGTTTGGGCCTCAAAACCAAGTCCGAGGGCCCAACATGACGGAGACGGGATCCGGGCGTGTCGGGAAGCTTCGAGGCGGAGGACACGCGGCGGGATCGCATGAACTGCGTCGGGAGGACGCGGGGTGCGGCAAAGGCGTGGCCGTCCGATGGCAAGACCCACAAACATTACATAAATGCCCCTACGTGGGTTGTATCGCCAGTAGTTTAGTTAGGGGTAGTCGTGTCATTTACCACTCTGGCGGGACCTGATATATAAGCCAGGAGTGTGTGTGGATGGCCCTGGCTCTCCGCGACTTAGGGTTTCATTTCCTCCCTCCTCTTTCTCATTTTCGTAGCTATTTTCCCTTCCATTTTCTCTAGGCTAGCATGAGAGCTTCATGAGAGATTTGTTGAGAGGGATGGATGCTAGGGCGGCATGCTAGACCTTGTGAATCTTTCCTGGTTTGTATAGAAGATTCGGGGTTGTTTTTCGTGTCTTTTCGTGCTTGTTTTCGTGCCTTTGTTCCCGGTGTGATTCCGCGGATTTGAGTGGGTTTCTTCCCGGATTTCTTTGAGGGAAACATGGATAGATGTCTTGTGCATCTTTGTGCTTGATCTTGTGCCCTCAAACGCCGGGAAACCACTTCGATTCGTGAGTTTTCGTTAGGTGTTCTAGTTTTTGGTGGTGCTCAAAGGATTTGCGATTCCCGGTGATTTAGGGAGTTAGGAGGCAAGATTTTTGCGCTATAGCATCCTTGTGCGACGCTTTTCAAGTCCCCAAACCCTTGTCTCCATAGCTTCAACCGTTTGGGAAATCCGATGATGATTTGGGGGAGTTGACTTTCGGGGTCGGGGTCGTGTTTTCGTTCGTCCGCGCGCGCGGACGGTCCGCGGTGGGTCGCGGACGGTCCGCGAGGAGCCTGTTCGTCGCGTGTTCGTCGTGTTCTTGCGCGCCTTTGTTTTCGATCCGTTTTGGCTTTTGGTTTTTGTTGCAGCCAGTTTGCGGACGGCCCGGGCTTGAGTAGCGGACGGTCCGTGGGTGGCGCGGACGGTCCGCCGGCCTCGGCGGACGGTCCGTTTTCTCGGGTCGCTTCGGTGTTCCGTGTGAGTTTAACGGACGGTCCGCGGAGAGGGCCGGACGGTCCGTGGCGTCGGCGCGGACGGTCTGCGGTAGCAGGTCGGACAGTCCGCGCGGTTCATCGCGGACGGTCCGCACTGCCAGGCCGGACAGTCCGCCAGGAGCTGTGTGCAGTGCTTCTTGTTTCGTTTCCTTCCTTCTTTTCTAGTGCTTCCGCGTGTGCTTCTAGGAATCGTTCCTAAGGCTAGAGGTTGATCCATAACCTCGTGGTCTTGGCGATTGGTGCGTGATTTGATCCATCGCTTGTGTGTGACCGGGGTTTGTCTAGGGTATAGGCCGGATTCTTTTGGAAGAATTTTTACCGGCTCCTATTCACTCCCCCCCTCTCTAGTCGCCATCTGATCCTTCAATTGGTATCAGAGCTTGGTGCTGGATTCTTTGCGACTTTGACAAGTCTCGAATCCTAAGATGGCGTACGTTGAGCGGGGCGGTCCGCCGCACTTCGATGGCAAGGGTTACCACAAGTGGGCGGCTCGTATGATGATCTTTCTTCGTGGGAAGCTGTTTGATTTCATTGTGCTTGACAAGACCTATGCTATTCCGGTCAACATCCATACTCTTATGGTGACCGATGCCGGTGCTAAGGCCAAGTATGAGGCTAATGCAAAAGCCGTTGATCACTTGGTCCGGAGCTTGTGTGATTCAGAGTTTGAGCGTGTTATCCATTTGAATCTTGCTTGGCAAATTTGGGAAAAGTTGTTGGTTGCTCACGGTGGTGATAACCATGTGAAGGCTCGCCTCTTTGTCTCTTACCGGATGCAATATGAGAATTGCACTCCACTTCCCGGTGAGGACATTGACGCGATGTTTCAGAGGTTCACCGCCATCGTGAACAACATGAAGGCTAATGTTGAGGATTTTCCGTACACCGAGCATGATCGAGCTTTGAAGCTCTTGCATGTCTTGGACCCAAATGTTTGGGGTGCTAAGGTTGAGGCCATCAAGGAGTCCGGGCATTATTTGACTATTGAGTTGGATGACCTCTTTTCTAAGCTCAAGTCGGCCGAGGTTGACGGGAAGTTGCAATCCAAGCATGAGGGCTCGGACCGATCATAGTCTTGCTCTTGTGGGCGGATCAAAGGGCAAATCTAACCCTTCCCGTCGACGGTTTTCCTTGTCTTCTCTCATGTCCATTCCGGATGAGGAGTTTGATGTGCTTGGGCGAGGAGGAGCCGGCCTTGCTCTCAAGAAGGTTTGAACGACTACACGAGAGTCGGAGGAATGCAAGGCGGAGCTCGGGGACGTGCTACAAGTGTGGCAAGCGTGGCCACTTCATCGCCGAGTGCCGGAAGCGGAGGAGAACAAGTACAAGGTGAACGAGTACAAGGCGCACCCGAGGCGTGAAGACAAGTACTCCTCCAAGGGCAAGCACTTCAACAAGTCCAAGAGCAAGGACAAGGACAAGCGGCGACTGAGCAAGAGCGGCTACAAGAAGAACAAGGCAAGAGTGATGGTGGCCGGTGCGAGCGACGTCGACTCAAGCTCAAGCGAGGAGTAGTCAAGCTCAAGCAGCGAAGATGAAGACGCCGGGAGGCGCAAGGACAAGAAGAGTGCAAGCCGGAACCTCAGCGGGCTGAGCTATGTGGCGCTTGAGGGCTTTTGTGGCATGTCCCATAGCTCAAGCAGCAAGAAGAGTGAGAAGGAAGACAGCGACTCCGACTCGGAGGATGAGGTAAACCGTGACCCCGACTCTTTGCTTGCTGAGATTGCTAGGTTGAATGGTTTGCTTGACAACCGTGATAGTGTGCTTAGAGATGCCAAAAAGATGAGGAAAGATCTTAGGGCACAACTTGAGAATGCTAGCGAGAAAGTAGGAGAACTAGAGTCAAAATTGCTTGAATTGAAACTTGAGAATGACTCTTTGAAACTTGCTCCTACTACTCCTGATGATGTTGAATGTGTTGAGTGTGATACATGGTTGAATGAGATTAAACTCGCTTAATGAGAAGAATGCTTCCACCTTGGCTAAACTAGATGCTCTTAGGATCGAGTATGATGAGCTTAAGGCTAGACCTACTTTGCTTGGTGCTTGCAAGTCATGTCCTACTATGCATGCTAAGCTTGTTGATGCTCGTTCTACCATTAGTTCTTTGGAAGCATCTTTGAAATCTCCTGTTCGTCAATGCATGCACTAGCCGTGATGAAGTCACTTTGCGTAATCTTGAACTTACTTCCCGTTTGGATGTCATCTATGAGGAGAATGACTATTTGAGGAAGGTGTTGGGTTGGTTGTACGGGCGGGAACCTCAATTGAAAATCATGATTGAGGAGTTCAAGAGAGCCGATGGTCGTGGTTTGGGTTTTGAGAAGTTGGGTGAGAAAGTGGGAGAGAACGAGTGGGGAGAGTGTGTATGAGAAGTGTGTTGAGTCTAACCCCGAGTTTGAGGTGATCGGAGAGATCCGGGTCCCACTTCCAAAAGCACCCAAGAACTCTTTCACACCAAAGCCTAACCACCTTTGCAACAAGCTTGACACAACCCAAGATCCACCCAAATTCCCACCTAAGACAAATGATTTCCGAACCTAGGTGAAGTTTGTGGGTGAGAAGGGTGAGAAGCCTAAAGAGAAGCCAGAGCCAAAACCAAAACCCATCCCCTTCAGGTGTGAGTATTGTGGCAAGGAGAGGCATCTTGCAGAGTTTTGCTACAAGAGGAAGAGGGGTGAGAGGCTTGCTAGGGAGCAAGCGAACCAGGACAGATATCGCCAGTCTCATGGTATTCCTGAGTCTAGAGTGCCACTTCCATGGGGTGTGGGAAGTGTGAGGAGTGTTGGCAGGTTCCCACAGAGAGGTGGTGGTGAGAGATTTGTCAGGAGAGAGGATGGTGTGCGTGCTGGTGAGAGGTTTGGTCGGGCTCGTGGTGGTTTTGCTGGACGTCCTCCTACTCGTCCTCAGTACGGGTTTAGGGGAGATGATCGCAGCTTTGGGTTCCAGAGGAACTACGGACCACGTTTTCCCCCTCGTGGTGCTCGTACTCCTCCCATGGGACATGGGAAGTTTGGTGGCAAGGGAATGATGTTTGCTAACCCCTCTTTTGAGCAGATGGCTCGACACCGGTTTAACTTTCTTTGTGCTAACCCCGGTGTCGAGTCGCTAGCTCACTCTCGTTCTTGTTTCGACTACGAGCGGGAGGCTTGGAGAACATTTGGTTGATCGACTCCGGATGTTCTCGACACATGACCGGAGATAAGAAGTGGTTCTCCGGCCTCACCCCGGTGAAGGAAAAGCAAGACATCACATTTGGGGACAATGGACGAGGAAGGGTCTTTGTCGAGAGGGTGTTGTGCATGTGAGTGACAAGGTAACATTGAAGAGAGTGGCTCTTGTGAAGTCTTTGGGTTTCAATTTGCTTTCGGTTTCTCAGTTGCTTGATGAGGGTTTTGAGGTGCGTTTCAAGTCTGGTGAGTCTCGTTTGCTTGATTCTCGAGGTGATCTTGTTTGTATGATCATCCCCGAGGGTCAGATTTTCAGGGCTGATTTCTCTCGTTCTTTGGGTCCTGCTCGCTGTTTGATGGCCGGTCCTTCTTCTGATTTGTGGAAATGGCATAGGCGGTTGGGACACTTGAGCTTTGATTTGGTTTCCCGCTTGAGTGGTCTTGATCTTGTCCTAGGATTGCCGAGGTTGAAGCTTGAGAAGGATTTGGTTTGTGCTCCTTGTAGACATGGTAAGATGGTAGCCACTCCCCATCCACCCCTGACCGATGTCATGACCGAGCGTCCGACAGAGCTGTTGCATATGGATCTTGCTGGGCCAGCTCGAGTTCGCTCGGTGGGTGGGAAGTGGTATGTCCTTGTTGTGGTGGACGACTACTCTCGCTATGCCTGGGTGTTCTTCTTGGAGGATAAGAGTGAGACATTTGGTTTTGTTCGAGATCTGATCGTGAGGTTGAAAAATGAGAGGCATGGGAATGCTATTCGAGCTATCCGCAGTGATAATGGCTCTGAGTTCAAGAACTCTCGTTTTGATGCCTTTTGTCGGGATCTAGGTCTTGAACATCAGTATTCGACCCCTTATGTGCCCCCTCAAAATGGAGTTGTGGAAAGGAAAAATCGGACTCTTTGTGAGATGGCTAGGATGATGCTCGATGAGCACAGGACTCCTAGGAGGTATTGGGGCCGAGGCGGTCAATACGGCTTGTCATGTTTCCAACGGGATTTTATTGCGAGCTTTCAAGAAGAAGACCGTTATGAGCTTATGCATGGTCGGGCACCCAAGGTGAGTCACTTCCGAGTTTTTGGTCGCAAATGTTTCATTCGAAGAAGGGAAAACTCGACAAGTTTGAGGCTAGGTCTAGTGATGGTATTTTCTTTGGATATGCTAACCACTCTAGAGCCTATAGGGTGCTTAACCTTGAGACTAACAAAATCATGGAGACTTGCGAGGTGACCTTCGACGAGACAATGCCATGTACCTCTCTTGGCTTTGAATGTGCGGGTGATGAAGAGATGGCCGAGGACCTCTTTGAAGAGGAGAAGGATGAAGGCTGGAGATGATGATGGGGAGAACCATGCACCTAAAGCCGAGCATGTACCCACTACTTCCCCTACGACCACTTTGGAGCATGGACCGTCTACTTCATGGACAACGACGGTGCAACAAGAGGACCGAGCGAGAGAAGGCGAAGTTGAGGGGGAGGTAGTCTCGAGGCGTGAGGCTCCCGGCGGATTCAAGAAGTGCATCCCCTGTCGAAGATCATTGGGAACATCGATGAACGCACTACACGGTCGAGGTCCGGAATTCCTCTCATTTTGCTCATCTTGCTTTTGTTGCTACTTTTGAGCCCAAAGACATTGGACATGCTTTATCCGATGCAAAGCTGGGTCAATTCCATGCATGAGGAGTTGGAAAACTTTGAGAGGAACCAGGTGTGGGAGTTAGTTGAACCACCTCCAAATTGCCATCCCATAGGAACCAAGTGGGTTTGGAAGAACAAAGAGGGAGAGAATGGGATGGTTGTGAGGAACAAGTCCAGACTTGTTGCTCAGGGGTTTAGTCAGAAGGAGGGGATCGACTATGAGGAGACCTTTGCTCCTGTGGCCCGTCTTGAGGCAATTCGGATTCTTCTAGCCTTTGCCGTGGCTAAAGGGTTCAAGTTGTTTCGGATGGACGTGAAGAGTGCTTTTTCGAATGGGGTCATAGAGGAGGAGGTGTATGTGAAGCGGCCACACGGGTTTGAAGAGAGAGCTGTACCCACACGGGGTATACGGGTTGAAAAGGGCTCGTATGGGTTGAAACAGGGCGCCCGTGCTTGGTATGGGAGATTGAGAGGTTTTCTGTTGAGCAGAGGGTTTGTGATGGGTACCGTGGATAGGACTTTGTTTCTCCTCAAGCATGGAAATGACTTGTTGATTGTTCAGATATACGTGGATGATATTGTTTTTGGTGGCTCGTCACATAACCTTGTTGCCAAGTTTGCATATGAGATGAACAGGGAGTTCGAGATGAGCATGATGGGCGAGTTGCAGTATTTTCTCAGGCTGCAAATCAAGCAAGTGAAGGATGGAACGTTCGTGCACCAGACCAAGTACACAAAAGACATGCTGAGGAAGTTCCAGATGCAAGATGTGAAGCCGATGTCGACTCCCATGGGGAGTACGGCTACTTTGGGTGCGGATGAGGACGGAGAACCAGTGGACCAGCGGGAGTACAGGAGCATGATCGGCTCCCTCCTCTACTTGACGGCGACGAGGCCAGACATACAGTTCAGCGTGTGTTTGTGCGCTCGTTTTCAGGCTTCGCCGAGGAATCACATCGACAGGCCGTCAAGAGGATTTTCAGGTACCTACAGTCTGCCCCTGGTCTAGGCCTTTGGTATTCTTCCTCCTCGACTCTTTCCCTTCATGGTTTTTCCGATGCGGATTTTGCTGGTTGTCGAGTCGAGAGGAAGTCTACTTCTGGTACTTGCTAGTTTCTTGGGTCTTCGTTGGTCTCATGGTCTTCCCGCAAGCAGTCTAGTGTAGCTCAGTCTACCACCGAGGCGGAGTATGTTGCAGCCGCGAGTTGCTGTTCCCAGCTGTTGTGGATTTCATACACTTTGAGAGACTTTGGTGAGGAGTGCACCCAGATCCCACTTCTTTGTGATAGCACCAGTGCCATAAGTGTAGCCAAAAACCCAGTGCTTCACTCCAGAACCAAACATATAGAAGTGAGGTATCATTTCTTGAGGGACAATGTGGAGAAAGGAACCATTGTGTTGAGCCATGTCCCTACCCAAGATCAACTAGCCGACATTTTCACAAAGCCTCTCGACCAAGCTACATTTGTGCGCTTGCGGGGGGATCTTGGGGTTTGTTGCCCTTTCTAGTTGTTTCTTGGGGGAGTTCCTTTTTGTATCATATGTATCATACCATGTTTACTTTGATGTATATACATGCTTTGCTTGATGTACAAACCATGGTAGGATAGCCATCTTGTCATATATCATGTGCATTTGTCATATATTGCATTTTAGGATGATGAGCTTCTTTCATATGCCATATTTGAGTCTCTTTGGCTATTTGTGAGATTTTGGTCATATGTGTGGAGAAATGGTGATGTGAGGCTATGCTCTTGGAATATTTGAGATATATGTGTGGTGAGATAGCTCTTTTTGAAATAAATGCTAAACTTGACTAAATTTTGATGCAATTTTCTCCACTCGTGTGTAGTTGTGTATCCATGTCACAGTTTGGTCTAAATGTGCTTTTCATGCTTAGATTGTGCTTGGATGCCTTGTTCTCGCATTTGGGCCAAAGGCCGAATATCATTGTGAATGTTTAGCCTATGTTGCATTCATGGGGGAGCATAAGCTTCTTTTTGCCGCAAAGGCACTTCATGTACCATAAAATGAATTAATCTTGAAAAGAAGTGTGAATGCTTGAAAAATGCTCCATCCATCATGTCTATGCTTAAAATGTATTATCTTTCACATATGGGTGCTAAACATGTTGCATGATGTTCACCAGTGGAGAAGTCTCCCCGAAGTGGACACATGGCTCATGAGCTTTGACATGACATGCTTTGCTTTATGGGTGTTTGCCATGATCTTTTTCTTTGAGAATTTGATATCCTGGTATGATCTTTGAATGGTATGCATGTTTGTGGCTCAAGTGTGACATGGATAGGCTTTTACATGTGAAGCGAGCCTTCTTTTGGTAAAACTGCTTAAATCTGAAAATTTTGCTTTGTCACATGCTTGTATTTTCATATATTACTTGTGGCAATGCTTTGACCATGCTATGATTCATATGTGTGATCTTTGTCTCATTTTTAGCCTTTGATACTAGATTTGGCCTATTTGAGAAGCTCATGTAGATGTTTATATGCTTTGTTTTGCATTTCTACATTTTCACCTTGTTTCATACATTGTCAACAAGGGGGAGAAGAGGTGAGCTTAATGAAAATTCAGAAGAGGTGAGCTGAAATTTGGAAGTTTGCATTCACATGTTCAGGGGGAGCTTGCATTTGTTCAGGGGGAGCTTTCTGGTTGTTTTCGATGTGCAGTTTGTGCTTTGCTTGGCTTGTGACCTTTCTTCGCCTTTCTTTGGTTTTGGTCTTGAGTTGAGCTTCTTTGTTTTTCTTTCTTCTTCTTTTCTCTTTTTCTCTGAATTTCATTTCGCGTTGTGTGTTGTCAATGCACTCATCAAGGGGGAGATTGAGGACTAGGAGCGTCCAAGTGGTCGATGGATGACCGCTCCTCAGTGATGAGTGATTGACAACGGGTGTTGGACTGACTCTTGGCTTAGTGCGCAGGTGTAGGCTGCGGCCTAGTTCGTGTTGTTGCAGGTGAAGAACGGGCGCGAAAGGTCTTCGACCTTGAGGGGCCTCCGGGAGATGGAGAGACAAGTAGGCTCGGTTCGAGGGACCCGGTGGACGGCGGGCCGGGTGCGGGTCACATGGTGGCGACACGAGCGAGACGAAGTCATGGACAGTCGAGCCGGTGCACGGTGGCGGTCAAGTCAAGTGGTTTGGCGGGAGGCCGAACCGGGCACGCGGGGTTTGGTGGTTTGCCCACAAAACCACCGGCGGATGGTTTCTTGGTTTGGGCCTCAAAACCAAGTCCGAGGGCCCAACACGACGGAGACGGGATCCGGGCGTGTCGGGAAGCTTCGAGGCGGAGGACACGCGGCGGGATCGCATGACTTGCGTCGGGAGGACGCGGGGTGGCGGCAAAGCCTGGCCGGTCGGTGGCAAAACCCCACAAACTTTACATAAATGCCCCTACGTGGGTTGTATCGCCAGTAGTTTAGTTAGGGGTAGTCGAGTCATTTACCACTCCGGCGGGACCTGATATATAAGCCATGAGTGTGTGTGGATGGCCCTGGCTCTCCGCGACTTAGGGTTTCATTTCCTCCCTCCTCTTTCTCATTTTCGTAGCTATTTTTCCTTCCATTTTCTCTAGGCTAGCATGAGAGCTTCATGAGAGATTTGTTGAGAGGGATGGATGCTAGGGCGGCATGCTAGACCTTGTGAATCTTTACTGGTTTGTATAGAAGATTCGGGGTTGTTTTTCGTGTCTTTTCGTGCTTGTTTTCGTGCCTTTGTTCCCGGTGTGATTCCGCGGATTTGAGTGGGTTTCTCCCGGATTTCTTTGAGGGAAACATGGATAGATGTCTTGTGCATCTTTGTGCTTGATCTTGTGCCCTCAAACGCCGGGAAACCACTTCGATTCGTGAGTTTTCGTTCGGTGTTCTAGTTTTTGGTGGTGCTCAAAGGATTCGCGATTCCCGGTGATTTAGGGAGTTAGGAGGCAAGATTTTTGGGCTATAGCATCCTTGTGTGACGCTTTTCAAGTCCCCAAACCCTTGTCTCCATAGCTTCAACCGTTTGGGAAATCCGATGATGATTTGGGGGAGTTGACTTTCGGGGTCGGCCTTTTCGTGCGTCGTCCGCGCGGCGCGGACGGTCTGCGGGTGGGTCGCGGACGGTCCGCGAGGAGCCTGTTCGTCGCGTGTTTATCGTGTTCTTGCGCGTCTTTGTTTTCGATCCGTTTTGGCTTTTGGTTTTTGTTGCAGCCAGTTTGCGGACGGTCCGGGCCTGAGTAGCGGACGGTCCGTGGGTGGCGCGGACGGTCCGCCCGGCCTCGGCGGACGGTCCGTTTTTCTCGGGTCGCTTCGGTGTTCGTGTGAGTTTAACGGACGGTCCGCGGAGAGGGCCGGACGGTCCGTGTGTCGGCGCGGACGGTCCGCGGTAGCGCGGGTCGGACGTCCGCGCGGTTCATCGCGGACGGTCCGCACTTGCCCGGGCGGACGTCCGCCCGTGAGCCGTGTGCAGTGCTTCTTGTTTCGTTTCCTTCCTTCTTTTCTAGTGCTTCCGCGTGTGCTTCTAGGAATCGTTCCTAAGGCTAGAGGTTGATCCATAACCTCGTGGTCTTGGCGATTGGTGCGTGATTTGATCCATCGCTTGTGTGTGACCGGGGTTTGTCTAGGGTATAGGCCGGATTCTTTTGGAAGAATTTTTACCGGCTCCTATTCACTCCCCCCCCCCTCTCTAGTCGCCATCTGATCCTTCAACCGTGAGCACGGCTAATCGATTAGTTTTACACTCTGCAGAGGTTGTACACTTTCACCACAAGCAGCGTAAAAGCTCCGAAGAACTTTGAACCCAACCAAGCGATGTCGGCCAAGCATCATACCACACTACCGAGGTGTGGTTGCATAGGGACGCTACGAAGCCTTTACAAAGGTTCTCCAACAAGTTGTGACCCACAAGGTCCGGATCAGTTAGCAAGGTATAAAGTCCCCTAGCAGGTTGATACCCCACCATAGAATAAAGAACTCATCCAACCCCCTTCTCGAGCGAGTCCATACCCCGCAGTACCGCCGATCCCTTGTCCTTATCAGGTAAGATCACCCCAAGCTAAAGTTCCTAATTATTCAGCCAAGACCAGTGCCCGTTTAGTTCTTGTGGTTGTACTGTTTTCCTGGGTGGTTCTCCATGTTCCGATTAATGCACAATGATCTTGTATTAAAATTATCATAAAGGAACATAGAGCATAAAATGATAACCATGTTGATTAACACCAACCCAGTTGAGCAAACTAAGCAATATCTACCATCAGAATTAATTAAAACCGGGTTTAAGATAATGGTCAAAAGAGGCTAGTCATACTTAATAAGCACCCATCAAAATTAATGCAAAGCAATGCAAAGTGATTTATAAAGTTATTGGGACAAAAGTTCAAGTACACACTTGCCTTTAACCAAAGTGGTGATGTTGCTCAGAATCTTCACCTTCACACTCTTCCAAGCTCTCGATTCTCGAACAACGTTCACTCTAATCGCATCAATCATCAGGCACAAAACATGCAAAGCAAATGCACGAGTACAACTAATAACAATACATCAATCAAAAGAAATCTTTAAAAGAATGCACTAAAGGATAGGCTTGATTAGATGGATCACTAAAGAATACAAAGTGTGCTTGGAAGGGAAAGACTTGGTTAACTTTGAAGAGATGGTCGCGGAAGATTGAGCAAGGACCAGAAATATTGCACTGGGATAGAGCTCGATTCTATTTGTTACGCAAGCGCAAGAAACGCTGAAACAGAACTAAGACCGAAACTATCGTGAGATCATTACCAAACAACAAGAAACTACGCTTGGCATATTTTAATTAAGAAATCATGTGAAAGAATATTTCAGAGAAATACTCTATGTTTCCATTAAACAAGTTACATTTAATTAAAGAAATCACGATAAACCTAATCATATTTTATTTGTAACATTCGAGTGGAAGTTATGTCAAGTTAACAATTACTTTAGAAAGATAAAGCAAGTATAAGATATCTAGACGAGTAACTTTATGTCACGCGTTCAACTAAACATTTTTTTAATATTGAAAAGGGCATTTATGATGCCATTAGGCATATTAACTTTATTATGAAAACCAATGTTTAACTCTAACATCTTTTATTTAGAAAAACTAGTTATGAACAGGGATTAACCAACTACATCATGATGAAAGAAAGCCGGAATAGAACCTACTCACTTTTTATTTATAAAAACATTGGAATAAGAATTAGTCAAGATTAACATGCATCTTTGGTATTAAAATAAATAACTTGTGATACACATGCTAATGTACAGGTTAAGGTGAAACGAACGAGAACAGTAGCAATGAACTATCAAGCGCATAAGAAACCTTAGGCTAGGATCGAGGAAAACTAGTCTACGAAGAGAACTAGGATGAAGAAAGAACAGCTAGATGACAGAGACACTGATTCTAAGAAAGGTATCTGCACAAGATTGGATCAAAGAACTGAAAGAGTGTAGTTGTCTTACATGAAAGACAATTATGATAGGATGACATGTACTAAGATTGGAAAGATCTGGAGCTTAAAAGAGGGCTAGCTCTACAACAGAGACACACTGAGACAGAGCCTGATAAAGAACGTCTATCGAACGACTTGCATATATGAGAGAACAAGACTATAAGCTTAGGTTTATTTTAATTAGAAAAAATATGCAAAGGATATTTCATAAGGAAAATACCCTAAGTTGGATTTAAGGCAAATTAGATTTTATTTGCAAAGCCAGTGTAAAGAACTAGTCAAGTTTTACTAATAAAGATTCATATATGAATTAACCAATTGAACTTTTAATTTAGAAAAACTAAACTATATGAAAATCTAAACGAACTTTGTAATTTGAGTAGATCATATTATTATAAAAAACATTATGGTATTGGCATTAATCATATTAACATTTATTATAAAAGCCGATGTAAAAGCCTAATCAAATTTTAATTAGAAAAGATTAATTAACTATTTAAACAAATTAATCATTTGGTTTACGAAAAGAGAGATAAAGATCTAATTAACTTTTATGTACAAAAACATGTGATAGAAACATTAATCAAATTAAATTTGCTTATGAAAAACGATGTATAGATCTAGATAGCTTTTATTTGGAAAAGTCGTGTATAACTAAACATTAATCAAAATTAATATAGATTTTATTTTTAGAAAACAAAACATGGTGAAAACACTCCACTAATGCGTGCTTTACATTATTATGAACCTAACACAACTTGAACGGATTAAAACGGAGTTAAAACAAAGATTTTATGGAGGAAACAAGATTGAAAGGACCTTTACGCGATTAACTATAGATCTCAAGGGGTAGCAGAAAAGATTCCCGAGACATAGTAAACAATGCTCATGAAACTGATAAAGCTCGGGGTTAGATCTGTAGAAGAGCTTGGGATGGATCTGGTTGAAGGGGGTCTAAAGATTCTAGGGGGTTTCTTACAAATTTACCAAGTCACAAGAAACAGATCAATAGATTACTAGGATTCACAGGGAGTCATGCGCAAAACGACCTTCTCCTGCCTTTGGCCGCAGGCAAACAGGGGGCGGCGGCGCGGGGGGGGGGGGGGGGCGGGTGGCGGCGCCGGCGACCCGGAAGGCGAGGAGACCGGGTGAGTGGGCGAAAACGAAGAGGAGTCGAAGGGAAACTCGAAGAAGCTGTTACCTTGGATAGAAGAGGAAGGGGAGATAGCCGGCGGCGAGCATTCATGGCGGGCGGCTCGGGCACCCACGTGCTGCGGCGCTCCGGTGAACTTCCGGCCGCGGGAAGGGGCGGGGTAGGTCCAGCTCAGTGAGGCCAAGCTCGTGGTGGGGTCGGTCGGCTCCGGGGTCGACGGTGGCGGTGGATTAGGCGGCGGCGGCGGCGCGACGCAGGAGGTGAGGCGTGCAGGGGTAGGCCACCGGGGAAGGCTCGGGCGGCGATTTTATAGGGGCGCGGGTCCTTTGGCTTGGCGTGCGGGGGCATGCACGCCGAGAGAGAGACGGCGGCCGGCGCAAGCCGTGCCTGCCATGGTCTCTGGAGAGGTGAGGAACCGGGCCCGGATGGGCTTGGCAGGCCTGGGAGCGGGTCAGCGGTTGGATCGGTGGGGAGATGGGTCGGGCTTGGTGGGCTGCGGCCTGTGGAGCAACTGCGGCCGGCGAAGGAATTGAGGGGCACCACAAGACTTCAACCGACGGGCCGAGTTGGGCTGGCGTGCGGCTAAGGGAAGAAAGTTAAGGGGCTCCGCCGGATTGCGGCTACTAGGTTGAAAGCAGCTGCGGGCCAAAAGAGAGATAGGAGGGAGGGATAAGAAAAAGATTTCTTTCTATTTCAGAAAATATTTTTGTGAAAAGAATAATCTAGAAATATATAGATATTTTATTAAAGTCACGAAAAATATTCTGAAAATTGCAAATATTCCAGGAAAATTCCCAGAGACACATTGGGACACAAACATTACAAATAAAGTATTTGGAGCTCATGAAAAAGATTTTAGAGCCTTCTAATAAATATAAATAGCTCAAGGAAAATGAGAATAAATTCTAGAAAAAACTGGAAAATTCTCCGAAGAGTTTGGACAACACCTAAACACATTTTTGAAACCCTTTGCACTCGAGAAGCACTGAGATGCAACGGCATGAATGCAACACTCTCAACTTTGTTTTAATTCGGAAAATCAAACAAAGGATTTTTCCTATACTATATTCCCTGTAAAGAAAATAAATGTTGGAAAAGTTTAAAAATTATGAGAAAATCGTTATTTAATTATTCTCTCTATTCACGTCCTGAAATTGGAAATTTCAGGGTGTGACAAACCTACCCCCATTAAAAGGAATCTCCTCCCGATATTGGAGAAAGGCTGGCAAGAAACAAAGATTCATGTGAGTATTATGAGAAAATTGTTATTTAATTATTCTCTCTATTCACATCCTGAAATTGGAAATTTCAGGGTGTGACACCTGGCCTCCCGTGGTGTTCTTGCTTTCCACTTAGTTAATTCCGCTGTTTCGAAAACTCTGAACTACGTTGTGATGACAAGAACTTCGATTTGTAATAATTAAACCCTTCGCGGTAAATTTCAAATGTTAATTATGTTGTATCTCTGGACTCGCCTTTGTGTGAGTTTTAATGCATATATGTCGATCCTTGTTGCTATATAAGTGATTTATCAGGCGTTAACCCGGTGACTAACGACACGATGATACCTTATTACTGCTTAATGACCAAAGTGGATTGGTTTAGGAAGTAGTACGATATTTTCCTGGGTGGGTTGTCACAGTTGGCATCAGAGCAATTATATGCACCAGAGATTAATTAATAACCTTAATCACTGGTTTTTGAATAATATTTGTCAAGATTGTTTGATTTTCTCCAAAAACACATTGGTCCGTTAAGGATAAACTAGACCGAGAGGACCTAGAGGGAAATTTTGGGTTTCTTTCAGGTGGCTTAATAATCAATGGTTTATTTTGCTAACTTCCAGCACATTTACTTTATGTCAGACTTACTTTCTTGCACAACCAAACTAGATGAGCCACGTGTTTTGTACATGTGCTGTGCCGCATCACGAGAATTGCGGGGGTTGATGGAGTGATCCATTCCACGGATTCCATCTTCGCGTCTGGTTGAAAGTTGTGTGTCGCCACATGTTTTATACGTGAGCATTCCGCAGGTCGAATATGCGAGGCAAGGATACACTCCATTCAAACGGAGGGTGTCCGAGGTTGGACGCTTTCCTTGCAGCGGCTTAACGCATGAATATCATTTCTATAGTGAACGGTAATGTATGTGGACGCTTCCGTGACGTGCTGGCACAGAAGGTTCGTTTTCTGCAGGTACATAACAGCGCTTCGTTAGTCGCTAAGTGAGTATCGTACAGCTCCCGACTAGATATTATAGGGAGAGACAAGTAAAAGCCTTGCCACCGGCACTAACTTCAATTTTTGGCTTGATTGCCATGTGAGGTCAAATAGGACGTCTTGCATGCATATTAAAAATCGAAACAAACTAAAATGACCCAAAACAAGACCTTGTATGCTCTCTAAGGAAGAATTGCTAGTGTGTGTTTTCTAAACTAGGGTATCTCTCATGCATAGGTGTTGTGCTGCCCAAAATTTTTGACCAATTTGTTCGTCTTGCCTTTGCACTGTGTTCTACGAGTAATTAGAATAGATGTTCTAAACCAAGTTGCTCCCCACCTAATCTAGTTTTTGCTCGCAAGAATTCATGGTCATAGTCTCATTCAATATCAAGTTATGCTCAGATCTGGGAACCCCTATTTTGTTGTTTTTCCGGAACTCCATCCAAACCTTGCTTAATTGAGCAACCTTCCTAACCTTCTAGATCAACCTTCGAGTACCAAAAATGTGTCCCTTAACCTTGATGAGTTACTACCCAAATGTTGGGAATTTTTGGAGCTCTGGGTTTCTGTTATGAATTT
Source organism: Cenchrus americanus (assembly GCA_947561735.1). Lineage (NCBI taxonomy): Eukaryota > Viridiplantae > Streptophyta > Magnoliopsida > Poales > Poaceae > Cenchrus > Cenchrus americanus. The sequence continues at coordinate 150,631,378 of OX387239.1, forward strand.
TTGTTCACAACTGCCAGAACTCTATGTCATTATGTATGTGTGCTCGCTTCGAGTTCTAACATACAACTGTGCCTTTGTACACACGACTACCCAGCATTGCTCAACATGAGAAATGAACTTTTGCTATTCTACCATGTTAGTGGGAATGTTGTGATCTCAGAATTCAATCTTCAATGGTGATTTCTCCTGTCAACATGTTATCTTCATCAACTTGTTTTCCCTCCAACCCGTTTTGTCCTTAAGCATGTTCAAGCACTAAGATATTCTTGGTATTAATATCCTTGTCATGGTTACTTAGAACTTCCAATCATGAGCTTATTCCTCATGGTCTTGCTCACAACATTTCGAAAATAAATAAATAAGTCCCTTCTTGCAATCGGGAACCTTGGGTGAACTAACGTGCATTCGCATAGAAGCTTCCCTACTCATACTTATCTCTCTTATCTTTGGTGATGTTGTCGTCCCATAACCAAAGGTATCACAACGGAACCTAGGGCATCACGTGCGCTGCAGCCACATGACTGCCACTAGGTGCGCGCTAGGTTTCATGGTTGTGAGAATGCGACTCGCCACGCATACTCCTTCTCAACCTGTGATTTTCCTCTCAACCACTAACTCATTTGGTGGGTAACCGAGTTGTGCTAACATGCATCATAAGCATCATACTACATGAGCATATGCATCGTGTCTCCATAAACATGTGCATCACACCAATGTGGAAAAGCATTGCACCGTAGTGGCACGAAACAATGCCACCTAAGGATGCAAACTAAGTAACATGTGAGCAAGATTGTTCGGAAGATCCTATACCAATTTATCTCTCCATATTTCTGCTTGCATCCACAAGTAAACTCCGTACAAAAGCTTTCCATTACTTGTCGCCTTGACTAATCTTATGAGCTAATATTGAATCGATGGTGGTTATACTCGTTGACTAATAATCCCATCGTGTTGCTCCCTCAGAGTAATTTCAGAAAACCTTAGAGGACCACTTCCCTATTTCCCTATCTTGTCCTTGGAATTTCGAATCTCGGGACGAGATTCTTCTTAAGGGGGGTAGGATGTAACGCTCCAGGTTTTTTAATTAGCAATCAATACCCCTAATGACCGAATCAGCCGAGTTGAGGCGGCTAACACTGGTCAAACCAAGGCATCCTGGGTCATCACCTCGAAAACCAAGCCGACAACCCCTATTGACCCCCTTGACCAAGTCAACACACCCCTGTGCTCAACCCTTGGTCAAAGACACGGTAAAACCCCGCTTAAACCTTGACGTCGGTGAGTGTCTTCAAGAACTTTTGTTGCGTTCTCCAAATTTCACCTAAACACTTCAAAATCTACCAATATGAAAGTTGTCTAGTTTGTCGAGGGACACAACTTTCATGTGGATCGGCATTTCAAATTTTGAGTAAAAATTGGTGAAAAACGTGGTCAACCGACAATAGCTCCTGTTCACTGAGACTTGACGACATTCAAAGTTGGCAAGACGTTCCTGCAAAAACCATTGAGAAAAACACATACGATCCTTTGTAAAGGTTGTAGAGGGCAGTGAGATCTACAACTTTGGTATTCACTGCTGGGTGCACTTCAGTTCAAATTTGTGGAGTAACTCTTGGTCAAACTATGCTGCACCACAGCGTGTCGCGCTGGAACGCGACGCCGCGCCCGCTCCTGTCCGCCCGCGTGTGCCGTGCGCCGTACGCCGCCATACGCTTCCCGAAGTGGGCCCGCGCCCGTCGGTCCGTGCTCAGCGCCTGCGCGATGTCCTTCCCGGCCACGTGTCGCCCCCCCCCTTGCCGGTGCCTGCGAGCGCACATCGGCCGAGACTCACCGCCGTACCCATGGCATCAATGGTCGGGGTAGGCTTGGCCATGAAGCAAGCCCTACCTTCCACCCCGCACTTCTCATATAAAAGGCCCCGGTCATGCCTCGGTTGCGCAACCGTGCCGGCCTCCCAGAGCCCGCTACCGCGCCACCATGGCCGCCCACGGCCAAGCTGCCTCCTCCACACCTCCCCGCAGCCGGTTAGGCCTCCATCCCCTCCACATGTGCCTACCGACGATGCCAGGGTCGCAGTCCAGCACGCATCGGCCACCGTTTCGCCGGAGCACGGGGTCCAGCAGCTACCGCCGCGGAGCTGCTCCGTGCGAGCTCGCCAGTGATGCCTCTGCCCAAACCGAGCACATGAATCGAGCCCCAGGGACCCGAGGGCCGTTCCCCGCCCGCGCCGGCCGGTCCCGACTGCCGGTTCGCAGGAATTTGGCCGGACCGCCGCCGGCCGGTGCCCGGGGGCTACATTGCAAGGTCCCAAGTCTTTCAGAGGGCTTTTCTATAAGGATCCTAAACTTCTAAGGGGCCCTGTGCAAAAGTGTAACTTCAATAGTATATCCAAATTGCTGGAACTTGTAAAATCCGTAGAAAATCATTAAAAATCATAAAATTAAAACTCAATTTTGCTAGATTCTTAGTGAGTAGCACTAAAAATTTTGTTATACTCACCTACTCTGTTTCTTGATATTTTTAGCATGAAAAATAGAAATGTGAAAAACCTATATCTGCAATATCATAAAATCCATTGATCCTCTGTATACAATTTTTGGATATGTTGTGTGTGATGTTATGACTAGCTTCTGTGCCAAAAATTGCACAAAGTTATAATGTAAATTATTTTGTATGAATTATTGTCCATTTATGCAGAATATGCCTAGATGATTTTTGTAGCTAAAAATATTCATGTTTTTGTGCCCAACTTCTGCATTCTGTCTTTTTATGCCATGTTACACCTCTGGTGAATTAATCACAATTTGTGAATGAACATAAGTATTTATTCTTAAAATATGCATGTTTTCCTTTGTAATTTAATAAAGCAAGATCAGTAGTAGTCCTAGGCGTACTTGCTGATTTTCTAGGATATTTTAGGACAAGAGAACATGTTTGAGGAAGTTTGGAGCACTTGGATGCTTATTTATTTTTGTATGCATTTAACTTGAATGGCTAGCTAGCTTTTGTTATTTTCAAAGTAATTAATTTTCTAGATTCCCAAGCATTGTATGTGTGTTTAGGGGCCTAGTATGGGTATGTTGATGCTTAAGAAACCCTTCACTGAATTTTTTGTGATTTATTGTTTAGTAAAAGCTTGGAGGCCTTTTATAGATTAATGTTGGTTTAAATTAAGAAAATGCCTTTTAATTCTTTTCCCTTTTTGTGAAGTGTTATCCAACTTAATTATGAGCTACGAATACACCCTTGCTGTTGAAGAATTAAATTGTAAATAATTATCTTTGTACACACCTTTACTAGTGAGGGGAAAAGTATTAGACCTTCACATGAAATAACAATTATAAAAGGAAGCATTAATTAAAGTGTTAATTAAAAAATAAAACACATATCTATAATAACCTTCATAAAAAGAAATTAATAAATAATTACTTGTTACGGTTAATATGGCCAGCAAGAGTTGCATAAGATAAATAAATTATCACATCACCTAAACCCTGCACTGCATTCCGTGTAGATCTTCCTGACGGTGACTACTCGCTCGTCCCGGAAGCCGAGGAAGGAGAAGCGAAAGCTGCACTGCAGTATGTGGAAGTACTCGACGACACCGAGGGTGCTCAGGCTAACCTTGCTGACGAAGGCAAGCCCTGGTGCATTTAACCCAGTCTTTCAAACTTAATATACAAATATCTATGGATGCTTGTGCATTTAAGTTTAGGAGTTGTATGGAACCTTAGATGCATGATCCCTAGGTACCTATGTCCTTACTAGTATGATAGGTCGGTAGCTTCTAAGATATAGGACTATTACAAGTTGGGTGATGATGTCACTCGCGAGAATAGGTTCCTAGGTAGGAATCATAAGATCTCCTGAAATGGATTGCTCATGTGGTAAGAGCATGGGATGTGGGCCCCGGTCCAATGGCTATTGTGGGTTAAGTGTTTGAATGTACTAAGCACTTGTCGGGAATGAGACCGGTAAGCCAGTACCTTAATGAGACGGCTAGGGATTTAACTGTCACTACTCTAGGGATGCGTCTCACGGCTAGCTACCAGTGGTGTATGGTGAGTCCGGGTGCCTCGCGGGGTATGCCGGATAGCCTGCACCAAAGACTATGTCCTTTTATCCCGACCTGAGGTTTTTTGGGAACCGTTTGGTGGTTGTCCTCGCGGGGGCATCCCACCGTGTGTTTAGGTCTACCTTGCAAGGTTTCGAACCAATCGATTGTCGGCCTCTCACCGTTAGCTGAGACTACTTACTCCACTAGCCATGAGATCCCTAATGATGGAAGTTGATGAATTTCATGCTTGATTAATTGTATGGTACAACCTTGGCTGTATTATATTGCTAATTTAGTAAAGATTAAACCCACTAGAACTCGTGCTAAAATCTTGAAAGTAAGTACATACTCTTTGTTACTTTTCAGCAAAAGAAACCTAGTAGCCAAAAGCCTTTCATGTCTAGAGTTGGGAAAGTAGTTATCCCGACGGGTAAGTCTTGCTGAGTATTGGTATACTCAGACTTGCTATAATCTGTTGCTCCAGGTAATGCCTTTGGTGATGTGTGGCCCGGAGAGATCCCGCCCGGTTGGGAGCTGGAGTGGGTGGAGGATGACGACTGAAGGCATCATGGCTGGCCTCCTGTGGTGTTCTTGCTTTCCTTGTGGATGGTCGCTTCCTTGTGCGATGAGTGATTGACAACGTTGTGTGGACTGATTCTTCGCTAAGTATTGCAAGTGCACGTTGCGGCTTGACTGGTGTTGGTGCAGGTGAAGAACAAGCGCGAAAGGTCGTCGCCGGTGAGGCCTCCAGGTGTAGAGAAGACAAGTAGGCGTCGTTCGAAGGACCCGGTGGCCAGCGGGGTCAAGAGCGGGCCGCATGGTGGCATGAACAGGAAGATGAAGTCATGGACGATTTCTTGGTTGAGCCTCAAAACCAAGGTTGAGCCGGGACTACGTGGGAGCCGAGTCATGAGTGGAGATTGGCGGAGGCTACACCAAGTTCGCGGGGTTTCCGGTGGTTCACCAGAAAACCACTGGGTTCCTTGGTTAATCCACAAAGCCAAGACTGAAGAACCGAAGACGGTGCTGCAACAGCTCCAGAACGGTCTGACCGGTTTGCGACGACGCAGTCTGGAATCTTCGAAGCGGAGGACATGCGTCGGCATCGCAAGGCTTGCGACGAGGCTAATCAGGTTGCGGTCGCCGGGCATCCGTCCGATGGAGAAAACTTGAAGACTTCCAAAACCACCCTTGAGGGGCTTGTATCCCTAGTTGTTAAGTAAGGTATTTTAGACTTTCGGTTGTCTCCATATAACCGATGAGGTGAGAGGATGGCAGCCATCTCTTGAAACCCTAGATCATTTTGCTTTCCTATTTTCCCTTCCTATTTTTCTAAGGATTTCCATAGGACTAGCTTGAGAGCTTCATGGTGAGATCTTGTGAGAGGGATGGAGGGCAAGCTAGACCTTGTATGAACCTTCTTGGTATGTATAGATGATTCGACGTGGTTCCTCAAGGCCTTGTTGCGTTGTTCCCGGTTGTTCTTGGTGGTGATTTTCGGAGCCCTCTCTTGGTGGTTTTCTTGGAGTGTTTTCGGGACCTTGCTCTTGGGGATTTGATGGGCAAATTTGTGGGAACCCTTCATGGTTCTTTGGCCTGTGATTCCCCTCCCAAATTCGTGAGTTAAGGGGCTCGATTTTGGGGTTTTCGGTGTTCTAGGGTTAGAGGAGTTCTTGGCGGGATTTCATTGATTCCTCTTGATTTGGCAAGTTTTCGTGGACAAAATCATGGCTATGGACTCATGAGGTGTTCCTATCATCCCCAAAGTCTTGTTCATGTTCGTGGCGCGATTCTGGAGATCGAGGTTTGGATTTGGAGGAGTTGACCCGCGGGTGCTGTTCATCCCGAGCTACCCAGGCTACACCGGTCTGACCGGTGCTCTTGACCGGTCTGACTGGTGTGAGTCACTTGTGGGATTTGCCTCGGGTGAACTGCTTGACTCATGTGTCTTTGGGTCTTGGTGCTGCTGGTCAGTTCTTTGTCTGTTTGGAGTGTTTTGTTAGGTTTTGTGTAGGGTTTTCCTTCTGTGCAGGTTGTGTTTTGGTAGTATTTTTGTTCCAAGGCCTAGAGAAGTCACTGAGGTTTTCTGGAACGTTTGTTGTGCGGCTGTTGTAGCCACCGGCATGACCGGCTCTATTCACCGGTCTGACCAGTGTCGCAGGTCTGACCGGCCCAGGCCATCGGTCTGATCGGTGCAGCACATGAAGCAAGCCGTGCAAGTTTCCGCTATGAGTGTTGGTGTGTTTTGGCTCAGAAGGTTGTTTGTTCATTCCTAGGTCCAGTGGCACTCCAGTGGCTACGTGGACTTGGCCAACTTGGGTAGTGTGTCGGAGACGTGTGTTGGAAGCCGTGTTCGTCTTGTTGGAGTTTCCATCTCCTTCGAGAAGAATTTTTATCGGCTCCCATTCACTCCCCCCCTCTCTGGTTCGCCGTATTGGTCCTTCAAGTGGTGTCAGAGCCAGTTCAGGTCTTTATTGACTCTAACCAGTCTAAGATCTAAGGATGGCGTACCAGGAACGGGGTTCGGGTCATCCATACTTCGATCTAAGCGGATGGCGGCGTTTCTCCGCGGAAAGGGTCAGATCCTTTGGGATGTCACGGTGGACACAGGCTATGTCCAGCCGATGAACTTCCTTTCTCCAAGATCGAGGGACATGTTCGACGCCAACAACAAAGCGGTCGACTACTTGTTTCATGCTTTGTGTCAGTTTGAGTTCGATCGGGTGCACACCGAGTACTTGGCTTGTAGAATCTGGTTGGTGTTGAAGGAGGCTCATGTTGGGAATGCCCAGGTTCAGGCTCGGATGTATGCGACCTACCGGAGAGAGTATGAGAACTTCACTCATATCCCCGGTGAGTCCATCGTTGCCTTGTTTCAGAGGTTCACGGTGGTTGTGAACCGCATGAGGGCCAATGTGGACGTGCTCCCGTACGATGATCATGATAGAGCAGTCAAGCTCTTACACTCTTTGGATCGTACGATTTGGGGCAAAATGTTCGAGGCCATTGTGGAGTCGGAGAAGTATGACACTCTGACGGTGAACGAGTTGTTCTCGAAGCTCAAGTCGGCTAAGGTGGATAGGGGCATGACAGCCAAGCTCGAGGGCCCGACTGACTCTCATAGTCTTGCCCTCATTGGTGGTTCGAAAGGAAAGGCTAACACTAACTCATCCACCAGGATGTTCTCTTTGACCTCTTTGATGTCTATGCCAGATGAGGAGTTCGACTTGCTTGGAGAGGACGAGCTGGCATTGCCGGCGAGGAGGTTCGAGAGGCTGCATGAGAACCGGGTGAACATGAGGAGGAACACAAGGACATGCTTCCAGTGCGGCAAGCCGGGACACTTCGTCGCCGATTGCCCGGAGAAGGTCGAGAACAAGGATGGCTACAAGCACAAGTCAAGGACGGATGGCAAGTACCGGTCGAGGCGTGACCACAAGAGCAAGTACAAGAACAAGCACAAGGACGAGCGACGATCGAGGAAGAAGGAGAGCCGAGGCAAGGCCCGAGCGATGGTTGGAGCGAGCGACGTCGACTCCAGTTCCGCGTACTCCACCTCGAGATCGAGCAGCAATGAAGATGAAGGTGATAGTCGCAAGAGCAGGAAGTCGTCCAAGAACCTGAGCGGGCTGAGCTGCTTTGCTAGATATAGCTTCTGCACCATGGCGCTGAGCTCCGGCAGCAAGAAGAGCACACAGAGCGACTCAGACTCTGACTCCGACGACGAGGTGCGTGATGAGCTTCCCTTCTTGCGTTAGAAGAATGAACAGCTTGGCTCGTTGCTTGATAATCGTGAGGACATGCTTAGAGAGGCCAAGAAATGAGAAAAGAGCTTAGAGCTTCACTCGAGGATGCTAGGACTAGAGTGGCTGAGCTAGAAACACAGGTTCTTGATAGCAAGCTTGAAATTGATTCCCTTAAGGCTAGCCCTGTTGTTTCTGATGAGGTTGATTGTGCTAATTTCTCTATTTTCCTTGCTGATCTTGCTTTGTTTAAGGAAAAGCATGCCTCCAAGTTTGAGGAACTAGATCTGCTTAGGGTTGAAGTGGCTGAGCTTAAATCTAGATCTGCTTTGCTAGGTGCTTGCACTTCTTGCCCTGTCTTGCATGCTAAAATTGATGAGATGCATGTTTACACTGCTTCCATTGAGGCTAAGCTGAAAGAACCAATTCCTACATCTTGCTCTACCTGTGAAATGAATGTTTAAAGAATTTGGAACTTGCACATTATGTTGATCACTTGCAGGATGAGAATGATGAGCTGAGAAAGTTGATGGGTTGGTTGTCTAGTCAAGAGCCTCAGTTGAGGATAATGATCGAGACATTCAAGAGGCAGGATGGTGAGGGACTTGGGGCAAACAAGGTTGGTGAGGGAAGTGGAGAGAATATTCCGGAGCCACCAAAAATCCACCACAAAAATGATTTCCCTCCCAAACCTAACCATCTTGGGAACCAACTAGACACAACCCCAGCTCCACCCGTGTTTCCGCCACAAACAAATGATTTCCAAAAGTCTATCAAGTTTGTGAGCACTTCGGGGAAAGTGTTCTCTGGGAAAGACAGTGATAAGGCTAGTGAGGAGAAACCCGTGGAGAAGTCGAGTGGAGAGAAACCAAGTGAGCAGCCCCAACCCAAGCCTAAACCTAAGCTTGTGAGGTTTTATTGTGGCTATTGTGGGAGAGATGGCCACAAGGATGAGTTTTTCTTCAAGAGGAAGCGAGAGGAGAGAATGGCAAAGGAGTGGGCTAACAAGGACAAGTACCACCCTTCCGATGGTGTACTTGATCCTCGTGTGCAGATGCCCAGGGCCACGGCGAGTGTGAGGACAGTTCCGGCTTGGGGAGAGCGAAAGGCTGTTGGAGGTGCGCTTCGGGCCGGAGCTACACCGGTCGGACCGGTGAGGGTCACCGGTCAGACCGGTGCAGGCTTGGACAGGCAGCGGTTTGGGGTTCGTGCTCGTACAGGTGCGGGGTTTGGTTCTGGAGGTCGCGGTTCTGGTGGTTGGGCTGGAGAGTTTGCAGAAGGTCAGTTTGCTGGGGGTTCTCCCCCTTGTGCTCAATACGGGGATGGGAGGATCCGTAGCTTTGAGATGGAAAGGAGGTACAGTCCATGAGCTTTCTTTCATGGTTTTTGTCCTCCTCCGGGAAGAGAGGGTTGGTTCCCTCATGGTGGTTACCGTGGTGGTGTTCGTGGAGGTATCTTTGGTAGGAAAGATGGTTTGGTTTATGCTAACCCCACTTTCGAGAAAAAGGCTCGGCACTGGTTTTACTCTTTTGGTACTAACTCCAGTGCTGAGTCGTTTGTTCGCCCGCGTGCTCGTTTTTGAATTTCTGGTGGGAGACTTGAAGACATTTGGTTGATTGACTCCGGTTGCTCGAGGCATATGACCGGAGACAAGGGGTGGTTCTCAAGTCTCGTCCAGGTGGTGACAAGGAGGTACATCACTTTTGGGGACAATGGGCGTGGGCGTGTGCTTTCAGAAGGCGAGATTAAGGTGAGTGACAAGATCACTCTCAGGCGTGTGGCTCTTGTTCAATCGCTTGGATACAATTTGCTTTCTATGTCCCAACTGTTGGACGAGGGTTTTGAGGTGTTGTTTCGGCCTGGTGGTTCTCGGATTTTGGATTCTCGAGGGGACCTTGTCTGTATGGTCGATCCCGAGGGTCAGGTGTTTCATGCTCAGTCTTCTGGTGTGGAGCGTTGTTTCTTGGCTGGTCCTTCGAGTGAGTTGTGGAAGTGGCATAGGAAGTTGGGTCACTTGAGCTTTGACCTTTTGTCTCGCTTGAGTAAACTCAATTTGGTCCGAGGATTGCCACGGTTGAGGCTTGAGAAAGAGTTGGTTTGTGCGCCGTGTAGGCATGCCAAGATGGTGGCCTCTTCTCACCCGCCTCTCACTGATGTGATGACTGAGCGTCCATGCGAGCTGCTCCATATGGACCTTGTTGGCCCAGCTCGTGTGCGATCTGCGGGTGGGAAGTGGTATGCCCTTGTTGTGGTGGACGACTACTCTCGGTATGCGTGGGTGTTCTTTCTCGAGGATAAGGGGTAGACATTTGGTTTTGTTCGAGATCTTGTCTTGAGGTTGAGAAACGAGAGGCATGGAGATGCCATACGAGCAATCCGCAGTGACAATGGCTCAGAATTCAGGAACTCTCATTTTGAAACCTTTTGCCATGACTTGGGTCTTGAACACCAGTTTTCGAGTCCGTACACGCCTCCCCAGAATGGTGTTGTGGAAAGGAAAAAAAGGACCTTGTGTGAGATGGCTCGGACGATGCTTGATGAGCATAGGACTCTGAGAAGGTTCTGGGCTGAGGCGGTGAATACCGCGTGCTATGTGTCGAACAGGATCTACCTGAGAGCGCATAAGAAGAAAACATGCTACGAGTTGATGCACTGTCGCACACCCAAGGTGAGTCACTTCCTTGTCTTTGGTTGCAAGTGTTTTATTCTAAAAAAAGGGAAGAAGCTGGATAAGTTTGAGGCTAGATCTGTCAATGGTATTTTCTTTGGTTATGCATCTAATTCTAGAGCATATCGTGTGCTCAATCTTGAAACTAACCAAATCGTGGAGACTTGCGAGGTAACCTTCGACGAGATACAACCACATAGTCAGCTTGTCTTTGAGTGTGCAGGTGATGATGAGCTTGGCGAGGACATCTTTTAGGAGGAGGAGCATGAACATGGGGATGATGAAGATGGCGGTGTGGTGCCCCCGGTTGAACATGTACATACTACATCGACTACGGTGGTGGACGGCCCCTCTCCTACACCTACGACGACGAATCATGATCGAGGAGAAGCTACATTTGAGGGGGAGGTAGCATCAAGGCGAGAACCTCCCCGGTGAGTAAAGTGGATCACCCAGCTTCAAGGATCATTGGCGACATGAACGAACGTACTACACGGTCGAGGGTTCGAAACAATTTTCATTTCGCTCATGTTGCATTTGTTGCCACCTTTGAGCCAAAGACATTGGACACACACTATCTGATCATAATTGGGTTAATTCGATGCATGAGGAGATGTAGAACTTTGAGAGGAATCAGGTTTGAGAATTGGTTGACCCTCCCCCAGGGTGTAAGCCGATTGGTACAAAGTGGGTATGGAAGAACAAAGCGGGAGAGAAAGGTGAAGTGGTGAGAAACAAGTGGAGGCTTGTTGCTCAGGGGTTCAGTCAGAAGGAGGGGATTGACTACGAGAAGACCTTTGCTCCCGTAGCCCGTTTGGAGGCAATTAGGATTGTTCTAGCCTTTTTCGTGGCTAAAGGGTTCAAGTTGTACCAAATAGATGTGAAGAGTGCCTTTCTGAATGGTGTGTTGGAAGAAGAAGTGTATGTGAGGCAACCACCGGGGTTCGAGAGTGAGAAGTACCCCCATCGGGTGTACAAGTTGAGGAAGGCACTTTATGGGTTGAGCAGGCACCTAGAGCTTGGTATGGTAGGTTGAGGGGGTTCTTGTTTAAGAGAGGTTTTGAGATGGGGAAGGTCGATCATACCTTGTTTCTACTTAGGCAGGGCAGAGATATCCTGATTGTGCAGGTGTACGTGGATGATATTGCCTTTGGTGGCTCGTCTAACTCTTTTGTTGCAAGGTTTGCAGAGGATATGAGTAGGGAATTTGAGATGAGAATGATGAGTGAGTTGCAGTTCTTCCTCGGGCTACAAATCAAACAATCAAAGGAAGGAACATTTGTGCACCAAGCTACATATACCAAGAGTGACTTTGGTGAGGACTATACCCATGTCCCACTTCAATGTGATAGCACCAGTGCCATAAGCATTGCAAAGAACCCAATGCTCTATTCCAAACTAAGCACATAGAAGTGAGGTATCATTTTCTGAGAGACAATGTTGAGAAAGGGTATATAGCTTTGATCCATGTACCCACACATGACCAACTTGCCGATATTTTCACCAAACCCCTAGATCAAGCAACTTTCACTCGTTTGCGGGCGGAGCTTGGTGTGTGTTCGATTTCTTGAGTTGGGTGTTGTGGGAGCTCCTTTGTAGCATATGTATAGTTTCCTTTGTGCATTTCTTGCATTTGGCATGGCATATGTAACATGATGTATAGGCATCCTTGTATCTTAGATTGCATGCATTTTGTATCATATGCATTGGATAGGAAAAGCTTCTCCTATATACATTGTTCACCATGGAATGCTATATATGTCTTTGTGAGCTTGTTTGATATGCTATGGTTACTTTGGCTTAGCTCTTGATGATCTTGGTTAATAATCCATGGTTGATGGCTATGTTTTTGAAAAATGTCTCATATATGCTCTCTCTCTCTCTCTCTCATGTGTAAATGCCTTTATATGATCTTGACATGTTTCAGTGGCTTGGTTATGCTTAATTTGTGGTTGGATAGCTAGTTTATTGATCATATGGGGCCAAAGGATCATTTGCCATCATGAATATTTAGCCCTCTTGCTTCATCTTGTGGAGGGGCATAAGTTCCTTTTTGTCGCAAAGACATTTCATGTACCAAATATGAATCTGAAAATGAAATGTAAAATGCTTGGAAAACGTGCTCCCATGTCATATGTGCTGAATTTAATTTGCTTGGGGTGCTAAACCGTTGCATGATGCCTACCAATGAGAAGTCTCATTCATAGAAGTAGGCACATGGCTCGGTGGCTTTGACATGACATGAGGTGCTTGTGGGTGTTTGTGATGGTCTTATGATTAGAATGGTTGTCCTAGCATGAAGTTTGTGTGGCTTTGCCATTTTGACATGTTTTAATCATGTTTAGGACTTTTCTCATGAGAGGTGATTTTTTCGTAAAATTGCCCAAATCCATCTTAGTTTCGTCCAATGGTTGTGAAACTTGGTGATCTTGTAGTTGATGTCATTACGAAGCTATAGAGTATCTAACTTGCTCATTTGGACATGTGTAGCATCCTATGTTGAATTTTGTCTGTTTGAGATGCTCTAGGTTCAAAGTTTTGCATTTTTGGCTTGATTCATGCATTGCCAACAAGGGGGGGGGTTTGAGTTTGAAATGGCGTGCGGGATGCATTTAGAACGTTTTCAGATGGTTTCGAGCCTTTTCTGGGCTCTGGTGTGCATCGGTCTGACCGGTCGAGGTCACCGATCTGACCGGTCAAAGTGCTGGTTCTGTTCACATGTTGCACACCGGTTTGACTGGTGCTGTTGACCGGTCTGACCGGTCAGGGCTGAGTTGTTGTAGCTGCCATGTTTCAAGTGGTGTTTTGCATGCATTCGTCCAGGGGGAGATGCATTGGTTCAGTGGGAGCTTGCATGTGTGCAGGGGGAGCTCTTTGTGGTTGTTCGAGTTTTGGTTTGGTGGTTTCCGCTCTTTGCTTGAGCCTTGTTTTGTCTCGGATGTGTCGAGCCGTTGCCCTTGTCTAAGGGGTCCGAGACTTGTCTTCTTCAAGTGATCTTGCTCTTTGCCTTTGTTTGGCTTTTGATCGCTTGTTGGAGTTTCTTTTTGTTCGTTTCTTTTCCTTTTCTTTTCTCTCTTGTTACTTTATGTGGGTGTTGTCAATGCTCTCATCAAGGGGGAGATTGAGGACCATGTGTGGTTCGAGGAACGGTGGGTGGTCGCTTCCTTGTGTGATGAGTGATTGACAACGTTGTGTGGACTGATTCTTCGCTAAGTATTGCAGGTGCAGGTTGCGGCTTGACTGGTGTTGGTACAGGTGAAGAACAAGCGCGAAAGGTCGTCGCCGGTGAGGCCTCCAGCTGTGGAGAAGACAAGTAGGCTTCGTTCGAAGGACCCGGTGGCCAGCAGGGTCAAGTGTGGGCCACGTGGTGGCATGAACAGCAAGATGAAGTCATGGACGGTTTCTTGGTTGAGCCTCAAAACCAAGGTCGAGCCAGGACTACGTGGGAGCCGAGTCATGAGTGGCGATTGGAGGAGGCTACACCGAGTTCGCGGGGTTTCTGGTGGTTCACCAGAAAACCACTGGGTTCCTTGGTTGATCCACAAAGCCAAGACCGAAGAACCGAAGACGGTGCTGCAGCAGCCCAGACCGGTCTGACCGGTGGGTCTGACCGGTCTGACCGGTGTGCGATGACGCAATTCGGAATCTTCGAAGCGGAGGACACAGGTCGGCATCGCAAGGCTTGCCTCGAGGCTAAGCAGGTTGCAGTCGCCGGTCATCCGTCCGATGGAGAAAACTTGAAGACTTCCAAACCGCCCTTGAGGGGCTTGTATCCCTAGTTGTTAAGTAAGGGTATTTTAGACTTTCGGTTGCCTCCATATAACCCATGAGGTGTGAAGGACCGATACGGCGAACCAGAGAGGGGGGGAGTGAATGGGAGCCGATAAAAATTCTTCTCGAAGGAGATGAAAACTCCAACAAGACTAACACGGCTTCCAACACACGTCTCCGACTCACTACCCAAGTTGGCCAAGCCCACGTAGCCACTGGAGTGCCACTGGACCTAGGAACCAACACACACAGCCTTACGACTCGAGAACGCGGCGGAACAACAAACCCCGAGTCTACGGACCCACACCGGTCGACCGGTGAGCACCACCGGTCGAGCCGGTCCCCGCCGGTGAAACCGAGCAACTTTCACTAAGTGGCTCTACACCGGTCCGACCGGTGAGACGCACCGGTCGGACCGGTGGCGACCGAAAGCCCCCAAGGCACCAAACAGGCCAACCGACCACCAAACGGACCCAAACTCGAAACAGCAGCACCACGGGACAACAACGAACTCACCAAGACGTTCACCCGAGCAAAATCCCACAAGGGCTTGCACCGGTCAGACCGGTCAAGAGCACCGGTCGAGCCGGTGTGGCACGGGCGACTCGGGATGAACAGCACCCGCGGGTCAACTCCCCCAAATCCAAATCTCGATCTCCCGAATCACTCCACGGACTTGAACAAGACTTTGGGGATATCAAGAACACCTCATGAGGAGTTCATAGCCAAGTTTAATCCCACAAAAACTCGTCCAAAAAGGAGGAATCGAAGAAATCCTGCCGAGAGCACCTCCAACCCAAGAACTCAAGAAACCCCCAAAATCGAGCACCTTTACTCACGGATTTGGGAGGGGAATCACAGCCCAAAGAACCACGAAGGGTTCCCACAAATTTCCCCCATCAAATCCCCAAGAGAAAGGCCCCGAAAACAACCCAAAGAAATCACCGAGAGAGGGCTCCGAAAATCACCACCAAGAACAACCGGGGAAAACACATCCAAACCTTGAGGAACCACGCCGAATCATCTATACATGAAACAAAGGTTCGTACAAGGTCTAGCAAGCCGCCCGATCATCCATCCCTCTCTACAAGATCTCTCCGTGAAGCTCTCTTGCTAGTCCTAGAGAAAACCTAAGGAAAATAGGTGGAAAATAGGAAAACAAATGAGCTAGGGTTCCAAGAGTTGGCTGCCAACCTCTCACCTCTTGGGTTATATAGGCGGCAACCGAATGTCTAAAATGCCCCTCTCTACTAACTAGGGATACAAGCCCCTCAAGGGCGGATATGGAATTCTTGATGTCTTCACCATCGGACGGATGCCGGCGACCGCACCCTGCGTAGCCTCGACGCAAGCCATGCGATCCCGACGCGTGTCCTCCGCTTCGAAGATTCGGACGCGTGCGTCGTCGCACACCGGTCGACCGGTGCTCCTCACCGGTCAGACCGGTCCCCACCGGTCAGACCGGTCAGACCCACCGGTCGGAGCCGGTGCGGTGCCGCCGCACCTCCGTCTTCGGTTCTCCGGTCTTGGCTTTGTGGATCAACCAAGGAACCCGGTGGTTTTACGGTGAACCACCGGAAACCCCGCGAACTCGGTGTAGCCTCCGCCAATCTCCACTCATGACTTGGCTCCCACGTAGTCCCGGCTCGACCTTGGTTTTGAGGCTCAACCAAGAAACCGTCCACGACTTCATCTTGCTGTTCATGCCACCATGCGGCCCGCACTTGACCCCGCTGGCCACCGGGTCCCTCGAACGAAGCCTACTTGTCTTCTCCACACCGGAGGCCTCACCGCAACGACCTTTCGCGCTTGTTCTTCACCTGCACCAACACGAGTCAAGCCGCAACCTGCACCTGCAATACTTAGCCAAGAATCAGTCCACACAACGTTGTCAATCACTCATCACACAAGGAAGCGACCATCCACCGGTCCTCGAACCACACATGGTCCTCAATCTCCCCCTTGATGAGTGCATTGACAACACCCACATGAAAGTAACAAGAGAGAAAAAAAAAGAAAAGAAACGAACAAAAAGAAATCCCAACAAGCGATCGAAAGCCAAACAAAGGCAAAGAGCAAGATCACTTGAAGAAGACAAGTCTCGGACCCCTTAGGCAAGGGCAACGGCTCGACACATCCGAGACAAAGCAAAGCTCAAGCAAAGAGCACAAACCACCGAAACACAGCTCGAAAAACCACAAAGAGCTCCCCCTGCACACATGCAAGCTCCCCCTGAACCAATGCAACTCCCCCTGGACGAATGCATGCAAAACAGTGAAAACGAGGGCAGGCGCAGCAATTTCAGCTTACACCGGTCAGACCGGTCATCACCACCGGTCAGACCGGTGCCCAACATATGTACAGGACCAGCACTCACACCGGTCAGACCGGTGCCCTTCACCGGTCAGACCGGTGTACAACAGAGCCCAGAAATGGCTCGAAACCACCTGAAAACCTTCTAAAATGCGTCCGGCAAGCCATTTCAAGCTCAAACTTCTCCCCCTTGTTGGCAATGCATGAATCAAGCCAAAAATGCAAAACTTTCAACCTAGAGCTTCTCAAATATGCAAAATTCAACAAAGAATGCTACACATGTCCAAATGAGCAAGTTAGGTACTCTACGGCTTCGTATCGATCTCAACTACATGATCACCAAGTTTCACAACCGATGGACGAAGCTAAGATGAATTTTGGCAATTTTGCGAAAACTTGCCTCTCATGAGCAAAGTCCTAAACATGATCAAAGCATATCAAAATGGCAAAGCCACACAAACTTCATGCTAGGACAGCTATTCTAACCATAAGACCATCACAAACACCCACAAGCACCTCATGTCATGTCAAAGCCACCGAGCCATGTGCCTACTTCTATTTATGAGACTTCTCATTGGTAGGCATCATGCAACGGTTTAGCACCCAAAGCAAATTAAATTCAGCACATATGACATGGGAGCATATTTTCCAAGCATTTTTCATTTCATTTTCAGATTTGTAAATGGTACATGAAATGTCTTTGCGACAAAAAGGAACTTATGCTCCTCCACAAGATAAGTCAAGAGGGCTAAACATTCATGATGGCAAATGAGCCTTTGGCCCCATATGATCAATAAACTAGCTATCCAACCACAAATTAAGCATAGCAAGGCCACAAAAACATGTCAAGAGCATGTAAAGGCATTTACACATGAGAGAGCATACATGTGACATTTTTCAAAAGCATAGCTATCAACCATGGATTATTCATCAAGATCATCAAGAGCTAAGCCAAACTAACCATAGCATACCAAACAAGCTCACAAAGACATATATCTCATTCCATGGTGAACAATGTATATGAGAGAAGCTTTTCCTAACCAATGCATATGATACAAAATGCATGCAATCTAAGATACAAGGATGCCTATACATCATGTTACATATGCCATGCCAAATGCAAGAAATGCACAAAGGAAAGCTATACATATGCTACAAACCGGCTCCTCGAGGGGAGGCAAAACGGGCTCGACACCACCGGCAAAAGAAAGCTCCCACACACCCAACTCAGGAAATCAAACACACACCAAGTTCTCCCCGCAAACGAGTGAAAGTTGCTTGATCTAGGGGTTTGGTGAAAATATCGGCTAGTTGGTCATGTGTGGGTACATGGATCAAGGCTATCTTTCCTTTCTCGACGTTGTCTCTCAGAAAATGATACCTCACTTCTATGTGCTTGGTTTTGGAATGGAGCACTGGGTTCTTTGCAACGCTTATGGCACTAGTGCTATCACATTGAAGTGGGACATGGGTATACTCCTCACCAAAGTCACTCATGGTGTAGGTGATCCAAAGGAGCTGAGAGCAACAACTAGCGAGCGGCAACATACTCGGCCTCGGTCGTGGATTGAGCAACACTCGACCGCTTGCGGGAAGACCAAGACACCAAAGAAGAACCCGAAACCGGCAAGTCCCGGAAGTGGACTTCCTATCCAACCGACACCCGGCAAAATCCGCGTCCGAAAAGCCATGAAGCGCCAAAGAAGAGGACGCGGAGTACCAAAGGCCGAAGTCGGGAGTGTGACGCAAGTACACGAAAATTCGCTTCACCGCTTGCCGATGCGAAGTCCTCGGAGACGCTTGAAAACGAGCGCACGGACACACCGAGAAGCGTATGTCCGGCCTCGTCGCCGTCAAGTAGAGGAGTGACCCGATCATGCTCGGTACTCCTTCCGGTCCACGTGTTCACCTTCCTCGTCCGCATCAAGAGCCGTAGTCGTACTCATCGGCGTCGTCATAGCCTTGGAGTCCTCCATCTTGAACTTCCTCACAATGTCCTTGGTGTACTTAGCCCGGTGCACAAATGTTCCTTCCTTTGATTGCTTGATTTGTAGCCCGAGGAAGAACCGCAACTCACCCATCATGCTCATCTCAAACTCCCTGCTCATATCATCCGCAAACCTCGCAACAAGAGAGTTAGACGAGCCACCAAAAACAATATCATCCACGTACACCCGCACAATCGGGATATCTCCGCCCCGCCTCAAGCAAAAACAAGGTCCGATCGACCTTCCCCATCTCAAAACCTCTCTCAAACAAGAACCCCCTCAACCTCGCCATACCAAGCTCTAGGCGCCCGCTTCAACCCATACGGCGCCTTCCTCAACTTGTACACCCGGTGGGGGTACCTCTCACTCTCAAACCCCGGAGGCCGCCTCACATACACTTCTTCCTCCAACACTCCATTCGGAAAAGCACTCTTCACATCCATTTGGTGCAACTTGAACCCTTTAGCCACGGAAAAGGCTAGAAGGATCCTAATCGCCTCCAAACGGGCTACGGGAGCAAAGGTCTCCTCGTAGTCGATCCCCTCCTTCCGACCGAACCCCCCGGGCAACAAGTCTCGACTTGTTCCTCACAACCTCACCCTTCTCTCCCTCTTTGTTTTTCCACACCCACTTTGTACCAATCGGCTTACACCCCCGGGGGGAGGGTCAACCAACTCCCACACCGATTCCTCTCAAAGTTCTCCAACTCCTCATGCATCGAGTTAACCCAATTGTGATCAGATAGTGCGTGTCCAATGTCTTTGGGCTCGAAAGAAGCAACAAATGCAGCATGAGCAAAATGGGAATTGTTTCGAACCCTCGACCGTGTAGTGCGTTCATTTATGTCGCCGATGATCCTCGAAGCTGGGTGATCCACTTGAACTCGACGGGGAGGTTCTCGCCTCGAAGCTACCTCCCCCTCAACATCAGCTTCTCCTCGTTCTTGATTTGTCGTCGTAGGTGTAGCGAGAGGGTCCATCCATCATCGTAGTCGAAGTAGTGGGTACATGTTCGGCGGGGGCACCGCACCACCATCCTCATCATCACCATGTTCATGCTCCTCCTTCGAAAGATCTCCTCGCCAAGCTCATCATCATCACTCGCACACTCAAAGACAAGCCGACTACGTGGCTCGTCTCGTCGAAGGTTACCTCGCAAGTCTCCACGATTTGGTTAGTTTCAAGATTGAGCACACGATATGCTCTAGAATGAGATGCATAACCAAAGAAAATGCCATCGACAGACCTAGCCTCAAACTTATCCAACTTCCTGCCTTTCTTCAGAATGAAACACTTGCAACCAAAGACATGGAAGTGACTCACCTTGGGTGTGCGGCCATGCATCAACTCATAGCATGTCTTCTTCTTGTGCACTGCGAGGTATATCCGTTCGACACATAGCATGCGGTATTCACCGCCTCGGCCCAATACCTCCTCGGAGTCCTATGCTCATCAAGCATCGTCCGAGCCATCTCGCACAAGGTCCGTTCTTCCTTTCCACAACACCATTCTGGGGAGGCGTATACGGACTCGAAAACTGGTGCTCAAGACCCAAGTCATGACAAAAGGTTTCAAAACGAGAGTTCCTGAATTCCGAGCCATTATCACTGCGGATAGCTCGTATGGCATCTCCGTGCCTCTCGTTCCTCAACCTCAAGACTAGATCTCGAACAAAACCAAACGTCTCCCCCTCATCCTCCGGAAAGAACACCCACGCATACCGAGAATAGTCGTCCACCACAACAAGGACATACCACTTCCCACCCGCAGATCGCACACGAGCTGGGCCAACAAGGTCCATATGGAGCAGCTCGCATGGACGCTCGGTCATCACATCGGTGAGAGGCGGGTGAGAAGAGGCCACCATCTTGGCATGCCTACACGGAGCACAAACCAACTCTTTCTCAAGCCTCAACCGTGGCAATCCTCGGACCAAATTGAGTTTACTCAAGCGAGACAAAAGGTCAAAGCTCAAGTGACCCAACTTCCTATGCCACTTCCACAACTCACTCGAAGAACCGACCAAGAAACAACGCTCCACACCCGAAGACTGAGAAAAATCAGCACGAAACACCTGACCCTCGGGAACGACCATACAGACAAGGTCCCCTCGAGAGTCCACAATCCGAGAACCACCAGGCCGAAACAACACCTCAAAACCCTCATCCAACAACTGAGACACAGAAAGCAAATTGTATCCCAGCGATTGAACAAGAGCAACACGCCTCAGAGTGATCTTGTCACTCACTTTTATCTCACCTTCTGAAAGCACACGCCCACGCCCATTGTCCCCAAAGGTGATGTACCTCTTTGTCACCACCGGGACGAGACTTGAGAACCACCCCCTGTCTCCGGTCATATGCCTCGAACAACCGGAGTCAATCAACCAAATGTTCTTCAAGTCTCCCACCTGCACATCAAAAATAGGCACGTGAGCGAACAAACGACTCGAAGATCGGGGTTAGTACCAAAAGAGGAAAACCAGTGCCGAGCCATTTGCTCGAAAGTAGGGTTAGCACCAACCAAAGCATCTCTCCTACCAAAACTACCTCCACGAACACCACCACGGTAACCACCCTGAGGGAACCACCCCTCTCTGCCTGGAGGAGGACCAAAACCACGCAAGAAAGCCCGTGGCACGTCCTTCCTCTCCAACACACCGCCACGACTCCTCCAATCCCCGTATTGAGCACGAGGAGGAGAACGCCTAGCAACCGACCACCCGCACCCTTTCCGGCCCAACCACCGAACCACGACCACCGAAACAACCCTCGCACCCGTACGAGCACGAAACCCGAACATCCGCCCGCCTGGGCCTGCACCGGTCCGACCGGTGCTCCACACCGTCCGACCGGTGTGGTCCGGGCAGCAGCACCTCTGCCGCAGCCTTCTTCTCTCCCCAAGCCCGAACCGTCCTCACAATCGCCTTGCCCCCGGGTATCCGCATACGAGGCTCAAGTACACCATCGGAAGGGTGGTACTTGTCCTTGTTTGCCCACTCCTTCCTCATTCTCTCCTCTCGCTTCCTCTTGAAGCAAAACTCCTCCTTATGGCCATCTCTCCCACAATAGCCACAATGGAACCTCACAAGCTTAGGCTTTGGCTTGGGATGTGGTCGCTCACTTGGTTTCTCTCCACTCAAACCCTCCACCGGTTTCTCACCACTAGCCTTCTCACTCTCCTTCCCAAAGAACACTTTCCCCCGAAGTGCTCACAAACTTGATAGGCTTTTGTAGGTCATTTGTGGGTGTAGGAAACACGGGTGGAGGCGGGGTTGTGTCTAGTCGGTTCCTTAGATGGTTAGGTTTTGGTGGGAAATCATTCTTGTGGTGGGTTTTTGGTGGCTCCGGGATATTCTCTCCACTTCCCTCACCAACCTTGTTTGCCCCAAGCCCCTCACCATCTTGCCTCTTAAAGGCCTCGATCATCATCCTCAACTGAGGCTCGTGACCGGACAACCAACCCATCAACTTCCTCAAATCATCATTCTCATCCTGCAAACGGTCAACATAATGTGCAAGCTCCAAATTTTTCAATGCATGCATTTCACGGGTAGAGCAAGATGTAGGCATGGGTTCCTTCAATTTAGCCTCGAGCGAACTAGTGTAAGCATGCATCTCATCGATCTTAGCATGCAAAACGGGGCAAGAAGTGCGAGGCACCTAGCAAAGCAGTCTAGACTTAAGCTCGGCCACTTCAACCCTAAGCACATCTAGTTCCTCACACTTTGAGGCATGCTTCTCCTTGAACAAAGCAAGATCGGCAAGGAAAATAGAGCAATCAAGCACAATCATTCTCATCGAAACAACGGGGCTAGCCTTAAGCGAATCAATCTCAAGCTTGCTATCAAGCACCTGTGTCTCTAGCTCGGCCACTCTAGTCCTAGCATCCTCGAGTGAAGCCCTAAGCTCTTTCCTCATTTTCTTGGCCTCTCTAAGCATGTCATCACGGTTATCAAGCAAAGAGCCAAGCCTCTCATTCTCCTGGCGCAAGAAGGGAAGCTCATCACGCACCTCGTCGTCGGACTCGCAGTCCGAGTCGCTCCGTGTGCTCTTCTTGCTGCCGGAGCTCAACGCCATGGTGCAGAAGCCGTCTCTCGCGAAGCAGCTCAGCCCGCTCAGGTTCTTGGACGACCTCTTGTTCTTGCGGCGATCTCCCTCGTCGTCGCTGCTGCTCGAGCTCGAGGTGGAGTACGCGGAACTGGAGTCAACGTCGCTCGCTCCAACCATCGCTCGGGCCTTGCCTCGGCCCTCCTTCTTCCTCGATCGTCGCTCGTCCTTGTACTTGTTCTTGTGCTTGCTCTTGTGGTCGCGCCTCGAACGGTACTTGTCGTCGTTCTTCCTCGGCTTGTGCTTGTAGCTGTCCTTGTTCTCGGCCTTCTCGGGCGGTCGGCGACGAAGTGTCCCGCTTGCCGCACTGGAAGCAAGTCCTCGTGTTCCTCCTCATGTTCACGCGGTTCTCGTGCAGCCTCTCGAACCGCCTCGTCAACAGCGCCAGCTCGTCCTCTCCAAGGTCATCAAACTCCTCATCTGGCATAGACATCAAAGAGGAAAACGAGAACATCCTGGTGGATGGGTTAGAGTTAGTCTTTCCTTTGGAACCACCAACGAGGGCAAGACTATGGGAATCAGTCGGTCCCTCGAGCTTGGCAGTCATGCCCCTATCCACCTCAGCCGACTTGAGCTTCGAGAACAGCTCGTTCACCGTCAGAGTATCATACCGCTCCGACTCGACTATGGCCTCGAACTTTCCGCTCCATATCGTACGATCCAAAGAGTGTAAGAGCTTGACCGCTCTATCATGATCATCGTACGGGAGCACGTCCACATTGGCCCTCATGTTGTTCACCACCACCGTGAACCTCTGAAACAAGGCATCGATGGACTCACCGGGGAGATGAGTGAAGTTCTCGTACTCTCTCCGGTAGGTCGCATACAACCGTGCCTGAACCTGGGCGTTCCCAACATGAGCCTCCTTCAACACCGCCCAAATCCTACAAGCCAAGTGCTCGGTGTGCACCCGATCGAACTCAGGCTGACACAAAGCACGAAACAAGTAGTCGACCGCCTTATTATTGGCGTCGAAGCTGTCCCTCGATCCTGGAGCGAGGAAATCAACCGGCTGGACATAGCCTGTGTCCACCGTGACATCCCAAAGGATCTGACCCTTTCCGCGGAGAAAAGCACCCATCCGCTTGCTCCACATCTGGTAGTTCTTGCCATCGAAGTGTGGAGGACCCGAACCCCGTTCCTGGTACGCCATCCTTGGATCTTAGACTGGTTAGAGTCAATAAAGACCCGAACCTGCTCTGATACCACTTGAAGGACCGATACGGCGAACCAGAGAGGGGGGGAGTGAATGGGAGCCGATAAAAATTCTTCTCGAAGGAGATGAAAACTCCAACAAGACTAACACGGCTTCCAACACACGTCTCCGACTCACTACCCAAGTTGGCCAAGCCCACGTAGCCACTGGAGTGCCACTGGACCTAGGAACCAACACACACAGCCTTACGACTCGAGAACGCAGCGGAACAACAAACCCCGAGTCTACAGACCCACACCGGTCAGACCGGTGAGCACCACCGGTCAGACCGGTCCCTGCTGGTGAAACTGAGCAACTTTCACTAAGTGGCTCTACACCGGTCAGACCGGTGAGACGCACCGGTCAGACCGGTGGCAGCCTGAAAGCCCCCAAGGCACCAAACAGGCCAACCGACCACCAAACGGACCCAAACTCGAAACAGCAGCACCACGGGACAACAACGAACTCACCAAGACGTTCACCCGAGCAAAATCCCACAAGGGCTTGCACCGGTCAGACCGGTCAAGAGCACCGGTCGGCCGGTGTGGCACAGGCGACTCGGGATGAACAAGACCCGCGGGTCAACTCCCCCAAATCCAAATCTCGATCTCCCGAATCACTCCACGGACTTGAACAAGACTTTGGGGATATCAAGAACACCTCATGAGGAGTTCATAGCCAAGTTTAATCCCACAAAAACTCGTCCAAAAAGGAGGAATCGAAGAAATCCTGCCGAGAGCACCTCCAACCCAAGAACTCAAGAAACCCCCAAAATCGAGCACCTTTACTCACGGATTTGGGAGGGGGAATCACGGCCCAAAGAACCACGAAGGGTTCCCACAAATTTCCCCCATCAAATCCCCAAGAGAAAGGCCCCGAAAACAACCCAAAGAAATCACCGAGAGAGGGCTCCGAAAATCACCACCAAGAACAACCGGGGAAAACACATCCAAACCTTGAGGAACCACGCCGAATCATCTATACATGAAACAAAGGTTCGTACAAGGTCTAGCAAGCCGCCCGATCATCCATCCCTCTCTACAAGATCTCTCCGTGAAGCTCTCTTGCTAGTCCTAGAGAAAACCTAAGGAAAATAGGTGGAAAATAGGAAAACAAATGAGCTAGGGTTCCAAGAGTTGGCTGCCAACCTCTCACCTCTTGGGTTATATAGGCGGCAACCGAATGTCTAAAATGCCCCTCTCTACTAACTAGGGATACAAGCCCCTCAAGGGCGGATATGGAATTCTTGATGTCTTCACCATCGGACGGATGCCCGGCGACCGCACCCTGCGTAGCCTCGACGCAAGCCATGCGATCCCGACGCGTGTCCTCCGCTTCGAAGATTCCGGACTGCGTCGTCGCACACCGGTCAGACCGGTGCTCCTCACCGTCCGAGCCGGGTCCCCCACCGGTCGAGCCGGTCGGACCCACCGGTCCGACCGGTGCGTGCCGCCGCACCTCCGTCTTCGGTTCTCCGAGTCTTGGCTTTGTGGATCAACCAAGGAACCCAGGTGGTTTTCGGTGAACCACCGGAAACCCCGCGAACTCGGTGTAGCCTCCGCCAATCTCCACTCATGACTTGGCTCCCACGTAGTCCCGGCTCGACCTTGGTTTTGAGGCTCAACCAAGAAACCGTCCACGACTTCATCTTGCTTGTTCATGCCACCATGCGGCCCGCACTTGACCCCCGCCGGCCACCGGGTCCCTCGAACGAAGCCTACTTGTCTTCTCCACACCCGGAGGCCTCACCGGCAACGACCTTTCGCGCTTGTTCTTCACCTGCACCAACACGAGTCAAGCCGCAACCTGCACCTGCAATACTTAGCCAAGAATCAGTCCACACAACGTTGTCAATCACTCATCACACAAGGAAGCGACCATCCACCGGTCCTCGAACCACACATGGTCCTCAAGGTGAGAGGATGGCAGCCAACTCTTGGAACCCTAGCTCATTTTGCTTTCCTATTTTCCCTTCCTATTTTTCTAAAGATTTCCATAAGATTAGCTTGAGAGCTTCATGGTGAAATCTTGTAAGAGGGTTGGATGATCGGGCGGCAAGCTAGACCTTGTATGAACCTTCTTGGTATGTATAGATGATTCAGCGTGGTTCCTCATGGCCTTGTTGTGTTGTTCTCGGTTGTTCTTGGTGGTGATTTTCGGAGCCCCCTCTTGGTGGTTTTCTTGGAGTGTTTTCGGGACCTTGCTCTTGGGGATTTGATGGGGGAAATTTGTGGGAAGTCTTCATGGTTCTTTGGCCTGTGATTCCCCTCCCAAATCCTTGAGTTAAGGGGCTCGATTTTGGGGTTATCGGTGTTCTCGGATTAGAGGAGTTCTTGGCGAAGTTTCTTCGATTCCTCTTGATTTGGCAAGTTTTGGTGGACAAAATCGTGGCTATGGACTCCTCATGAGGTGTTCCTATCATCCCCAAAGTCTTGTTCAAGTCCGTGGAGCGATTCGGGAGATCGATGTTTGGATTTGGAGGAGTTGACTCGTGGGTGCTGTTCATCCTGAGCTGCCCAGGCTACACCGGTCGGACCGGTGCTCCTGACCGGCCTGACTGGTCTGACCGGTGTGAGTCACTTGTGGGATTTGCCCTGGGTGAACTGCTTGACTCGTGTGTCTTTAGGTCTTGGTGCTGCTGGTCAGTTCTTGGTCTGTTTGTAGTGTTTTCTTAGGTTTTGTGTAGAGTTTTCCTTCCGTGCAGGTTGTGTTTTGCGGGTGTTTTTGTTCCAGGGCCTAGAGAAGTCATTGAGGCTTTCTGGAACGTTTGTTGTGCAGCTGCTGTAGCCACCGGCCTGACCGGCTCTGTTCACCGGTCGGACCGGTGTCGCCGGTCTGACCGGCACAGGCCATCGGTCTGACTGGTCTAGCACAGGCAGCAAGCCGTGCAAGTTTCCGCTCTGCGTGTTGGTGTGTTTTGGCTCAGAAGGTTGTTTGGTGGTTCCGAGGTCCAGTGGCACTCTAGTGGCTACGTGGACTTGGCCAACTTTGGTAGTGAGTCGGAGACGTGTGTTGGAAGCCGTGTTCGTCTTGTTGGAGTTTCCATCTCCTTCAAGAAGAATTTTTATCGGCTCTGATTCACTCCCCCCCCTCTCTGCTTCGCTGTATCGGTCCTTCAAAGGGAAGAAGGGTCACTTGACTATGACGGGGGATTTGTCCGCTTGCAAATCCATGTGAAATTTGATAGGATAATCAACCATCAACAACGTCGTCGGAAGTGTCACCATGATAAACGGTGCCATGCCTAGCACCTTGTTGGGGTAATCTTCTCATTTTATCATGGGTTGTAATCGATATTGAGATGTAATCGCTACTTTGTTCGAATATCTATCTATCATCTAGTGTTGAAAAAGATTTTATGTTTAAGGTTAGCTACCATGCCGTAGAGTGACTAAGGCCTCAATGCTCCCTTGGATCCATTCAATACGCCGTGTCCATCATAGGTCTAGTCACGAATACCTCCGCGTAGTGACAGTATAGGGGGAGGAAAAGAACGAAACTGTGGTCACACCCCCCGACAGATTAGATTGGTTTTCATATCTTAAACGGTTGCATGTTCAAGTATCGTAGACCCTTGGGCATGTGTCTTTTGCATATCGCGTTGGTTCAATCGCTCTCTCTGGTGTAGTATAGTTGTTATCTAGTTTAACCGTAGCTTAGGGTTTGGGTAAGTTAGTAACTAGAGGTAGATCAAACACGTGTAATCCCCTTTCTCCGCGGTTTGACAAGATCCTAGGGAATCCCATGGTGAAAGGTGTAGGTCATACGCTTGTGGATCGTAGGTGGATACGAGTATCCATCAACACACATCAAGTTGCATACTCCTTGATCATGCCCACATTAGAGATCAACACATCCCTTCCTTTGTCGATTTGATTCGCCAAGTACTACATGATCATGAGCACATAACGTTGCATACTACTCGATCCTACCCACATTGGAGAGGATAGGAAATGGATATTTTCTAACCTACCATTCACGTAGCCCATACAAGACGTTGTGTTGTTTTATATTACAACATACCAGATAATCGGTTATCCCCATGTGCGATCGTACATTTTGTATAAGTCACAACAGGAAGTTCCGATGCTACATAATACAGTGAACCGGATAGAAGGCACCTATAGAAAGTTTAATATTCATGAAAGTGCACTTCAACTAGATATAAATTACATATAAATCAAAAGGTCCACATGATTTAAGTTCAGATCGACTTAAACATTTACTGAATTGATATCCTAAACGTCGTCAGTTTCATTGGCAACATTTTCATCTTGATCGACGTATTGCCTTAGTGTCGTCGTTCTCATCTTCAGAATTGAATCCATCCATATCAGACAGCTCCTGCTAGCGAATTGTGTTAACTTCAGCGGCTGCAACCACAGTCTCCTCTTCAGTAATAGGCACTAGAACCTCCGAACCATCGCTGAGACCATCATCAATTATAACATCATACAAGGTTTGGTCAATTTCATCATCTTGTTATTCAAGAATTATGCCAGTGGGAGCTATGTCCTCCTCATTTTCATTATAGCTCCACAAATGCTTGTGCTCAAATTTTTGCACCACTCTGCATGGGTGTTATAGCAGGGTGTCTGGCAAGTAAAAGACCTTCTTTGCTTGTTCAGCAAGAATGTAGGGATCATCTTGGTACTAGTAATCTCAAGTATTGATGCTTGTGAAGTAACCATCATTTCTAATCTTCAGTTCCTTCTTGGTCCCTTCCAGATCATACCAGTCAACCTAGAATAAAACAACAGTTTGATCTCTATCAAGCCCCGAGTTGTACTGCAACTCAATGTCTTTTAGTGAACCATAAAACTCAATATCTTGAATGTCTATATGTGATCCTGTAGTCATGATTCCACTGTTCTGTGTCTTCCTATTTGCCTCTCGGCCCTTGGTGTGGTACCAGACACCACCTACAATACATGTTGTATAAGTTTTTGCTCGCAGGTCTGGTTCAGCTGATAATGCATATAGGTTGTCGTCGCTCACTAGATTGTTTGTAATATGTATAGAAGAGCCATAGTTTTTTAATATTGTCTTGTGTAAAGGTCCTCACCGGGTAATATAAGCTAGCTACCAAACAAAAAATGAATACTAACATGCGATCTAAACCAGTGCTGAAATTTTGTAACAATTCGACGATCAATATCCTCGTCCGACACACCTTTCACTTTTAATTCATTCTTGAACACTCTACAAAGCAGTACCGTCTCAAAGTTAGAATGAAATAATTGTAGTTCTATCATTGCAATGGTGATTTACTCACTCGATATGTGGCTTTGCCTCTTCGCAATTGTTTACCACATACCAAACCACCTTGTCGTAATTTGACCCAAGCCAACAAGTGGTCCCTGCTCCAAGTACTTGAACATTGTGATCAAAACAGGATGTTCCATCTACAGATAAATTGGCACTCTCTGTTCTTTCCAACCTAATTGAATCGTGCGGACACATCATCAGCTGCAAAGTACCTACAGCAAAATGTCAAGGCCTCATTAGCAACATATGCTTCTGCAATGGATCCTTCAGGACCAGCTTGGTTTCTCACTGAACGCTTCAATGTGCATAGCCTTCATTCGACGGTATACATCCATCCATATTGAACTGGACCTGTCAAGGTTGCTTCCTCAGGCAAATGGACAGCCATGTGGACCATAACATCAAAGAAGGTAGAATGGAAAATTTTCTCAAGCTTGCATAGAATTATTGGGATAAATGTTTTCAGTTTTTGCAAGACGTTCAACTTCAGAGTTTTGCAACATAGTTGCCGAAAGAAGTTTCCTAATTCTGCAATAGCTGTGCATATCTCTTTCTCCACTAAACTGCGAAGACAAGCTGGCAAAACCCTTTGGAGTAGGATATGACAATCATGAGTTTTCAGTCTTTGTAGTTTGCATCCATCTACAACAATACACCTAGCTAAGTTTGAAGCACATCCATCTGGGTACATCAATGAACTTATAAAATCACAAAACAACTTCTGTTTCGTTTTTGAAAGTACATACGGAGCTTCTGGCATTTTGTATGACTTACCATCCTCAGTTGCCACCATGTGCAGATTTGATCTCATGTCTTCCCAACAATTTTAAGCAACATCCCAATAAGGTTTTCACATATATTTTTCTCAATGTGCATCACATCAAACTTATGTGCCAACTTCGGAGATGAATAGTACGACAATTCCCACAAACAAACCATTCGGCTCCAGCACTGTCCTGAATCCCACTTCCTTTTGTTTCCTTGAGGTAAAGGATGCTTTCCTGGTCTAACGTCTTTAACCTTCTCCAGTTCCTACTTCAGCTCATCATGGGTAAACTGCTCTAGCTTTTCTCGATTTTCAACAATACTATCAAAATATTCTCTCTTTCTTCTCCATGGATGGTCAGTTGGAAGGAAACGACGATGCCCAATGTAACATATCTTTTTCTTCAATCTCCTTGAGCAAGGATCCTTGTCGCAATGCAAATAGGCCAAATAGCCTTTCGTGACTCGCTAGACAATGTGCTTAATGCTGGATAATCATGTATGCACCAAAGAACCGCAACACGCAGTTTAAATCCTTTACCCTCAATAGCACCGATTGCCCAAACAACCTTCCAAAGTTGATGCAGCTCTTCGATGAGAGGTTCCATGAAGATATCAAAAATTTTTTATGGAGAACTCGGCCCAGGGATCAATAAGGCCATCATGAAGTTTGATTCTTCCATGCATACTCATGGTGGCATGTTATACGACACAACAAATACTGGCCACAAACTATATGAGTTGTTTATATTGCAAAATGGATTGAAACCATGGGTTGCAAGACCAAGTCTAAGGTTCCTAGCATCTTCTGCAAATTCTAGCCAACTTATATTGAATTCTTTCAATGCCTCACCATCAACTAGATGGCTAAGCTCATTATTCACCGATTTTCACTTCGACTGGTGACATCATGCATCCTTTGCTGTTTTTGATGAAAGAAACATCCTCTTCAGCCTGGAAATTAGTGGAAAATGCCTCAATACCTTTTGAGTAATGTTCTTGTTGGTGTCTGAATCCTTACATCTTGAATCCGTTTCACAACATACTGGGCACACATCAAGTTTGACATACTTCTCCTTGCGAAACAATATACAATTATTTTTGCAAACATGGATTTTTTCATAGCCGAGTCCCCTGGAATGTATGTACTTCATTAACGCATTGAAAGAGTCTGGAAAACACGCTTCTGGCAATCCTTTTTGTAACAATTCATCATTGCATTGAATGCGATGTTGCCCATCCAACTGATAGACTTTATATGAAGTAACTTCACAACAAATGTAAATTGTTCATATGAAGATGTCGGTGACATCTTATGGTTCAGATGTTCCTTTACAAATTGATACATTTTCTGACAGAGCACCTGACCCTTGCCCAAGTCAGAAATCAATTCAGACATCCCATCGTCTCCAGGGCCTTCATCATCCTCCATACCTGATACGTATTGGTTTTCCTGGACCGTTTCTCGATCACCACCATCCCATAGAGTTGCATTATCCACATCCCATTGTGCATCTGGCGGAATTGCATTATCATGTACATTTGCATCATCATCAACCATATCCTCCAAAGCATCTCCATGATGGATCCACCTAGTGTAAGTGGTTGCCATCCCAGTCACAAGTAAGTGAACTCCAATTCGCTCTATAGTCCATGTAGAGTTATTGAGGCACCGACGACATGGGCATAGTATTTTTTCGTCCTCAACGTATCTTATCTGAAGAAATGCCAAGAAATTCTGAACACCTTTCTCATGATCAGTGGTAAAACCAGTACAACCGGTTATCCAGCATCTATCCTTCTGGAAAGTTTTTGGACAATCCAACTCAAAATTACTGACCACATAACGAATCGAAAAGGAGAAGATTCTACAAAATGAAATTTTTCAGATCGAACACAAAATTACTTAGCAGATTGACATGCCGCTGCAGCAAGTATCACCCAGGTTGTGCCTGTAGGAGTGAGCAGTCGTTGGAAGTCACAAATCATCACCGCAATGATTTGTTTTGGTAGCTTACTCGCCTCTCGGTTCCTCGTTTTCCCGTTTCGGGGCATCGGGCTGCGAGAAAACTATTTTTGGCTCAAGCATGGGCTTTTCTCCCGCCAACTTATCAGGACAACCGCTCTGTGCTGTGGTTGGGGTGGAAAGTCTTTCTCATTAAACTGCCACAACCAAGAGGTGGTGTAGCGGTAGATAGTGATGTCTTGTTCCAATAGGTATCTAGTTTGAACTCTTGCTATGGCAAATTGTTTTTGCAACATTTCATGACCGACAGTAGGAAACAAGCAGTTTCGTGATCGTTACTCGGGAAGGTCCTTCAAGCAAAACATCACCAAAATTAATTCACAATGTTGAGTATGCTCGATTCAATTTGAAAAAGATTAAACCAAATCGGCATAATAAGATGGAATCTCCTAGCACTCATCACCACAACATTCACACCACCAGTAGGTAGCAAACACAAAAATACAAACAAATTCATCACCACAAAGTACACACCACCTATGAACCGTCTAGCTAGCAGTAACACCAGACATGTTTTATCGATTGTCTGCAGCTCAGTCAGAGTTCAATTGTTCTTTCTTTTAATAGGGCATTATCCGCTAACAATTACTGAATCTCTTTCAGCTAGTCATTCTCCTATTGTAACAATTGATTAACATGCCCCTCTCTTTGGCCAGCTCTTCCATCAGGGCAATACTCTCCTGTTGTAACAATGCCATTTCATACAATCGGGCATAATCTTCCATGCATTTCTTTATCTCTTTCAGCTATTCATTCTGCTATTATAACAATTGCTCATACAGGTTCTTGTATTTTAGAGCCTTTTGCAGTGACTTGAGCTCGCTAACTTGTTGTTCTTGCAAGTCTCTCTTCACCTTCTGCAAGTCAACTTTATTGGATTCAAGCACCTCCAAAAGCTAGAAAATACAAGAACCTACCAATCCATCAAACTATGCAAACTGAAAACTAACGAAATCAACTTCTAACTCCAATTGCAATTCAATTCTAAGTGTACAATGAAATCAGCTCAACTTCAGTAGAATCAACCACCTATGTTACATGGATACTTCAAGAGGGGTGCATGACGTATCCGTATCCGATACTCGTCGGATACGCGGATACAGATACTCGGATACACCATTTTAGTGGAATTTCTTTTGATAAAGTGCGTACCCGCGTATCCGATACGTATTGTATCGGATACCCATACCCGTACTCGTGTAACATAGTCAAGCACCTCCAGAAGCTAGAAAAATACAAGTACCTATCAATCCATCAAACAATGCAAACTAAAAACTAAGTGAATCAACTTCTAACACCAATTGTAATTCAAATATGAGTGTATGATGAAATATGAATCTATTGTATATGATCATCCATCCTCTAGATCCCCAATTCTAGAAATCCTCATCCCTAGGTCGATAGGGGAAAATATAGTCACTCAAACCAGAGGACTGACCTTGCCGTCCTGTTTCATGAACTCGTAGCCAGGAGGTGGTGCATAAACCACCCTCTCATCACTGCCAGAATCTGCCATTCCTACCACGGGCCATTGTAGATCTACGCGTAGCAAAAGTTGAGAGTCTTTGCGAAGGCAGTGAGGCATTTTGCTTGTGAATTACTGATTTATATTAAAGATTCGAAAAAATGCTTACGTGTGGGACCCAATTGACTTTTATGGCGACTTGGAACACTCTATTTTTAAAGTAATGCTTACATGTGGAACCAAAGTTGGTTTATGATGCCGCTGACCTGGTGAAAATGCTTACACGTGGGACCCTGCAAAATTTTATGATGAGTTGGAACACTCTATTTTCGAAAGAATACTTACATGTGGGACCCTTCAAAATTTATTATGACTTGGAACACTTTGTTTTAAAATAATGCTTACATGTGGGACCAAAGTTGGTTTATGATACTGTTGCGGAGCTTATGGCGTCACAGAACTAGCTTGGAACAGGGAATGCTCAGCTATAGAACCAACCGTTATGACAAAAGTTTTTTTTGTCACTAAATTTGCTCGGAAGTGAAATATTTTGACGAGATCAGCCATGAACGTCATAAATCAATGACGCTAAAATGTGGTTGCGTCACTAGTCAATGATTTTCCTGTAGTGAAATTATATGCCGTATCTGAATGTGGAGGAGTACAATACAAAGGGTCCAACAGCTATGAGTACAGTGGTATACCGCAAGATAAACCGTGGGGTATAGGGGAAACGAAGGATAACCCTAGTCTAGACACCACATCTACACCACTGGTCACTACTATAGCATGACTATGTCTGTATACCTGTACCAATACTATAGCACTCCATATAAATACGAAGCGACGAGCCCACAAGGGAGAGACTAGAACTTGCTCAGGTCTTAGCTATCTCATGCAAAGGATCACAAAAGGACTTTGATCTGATTAGAACATACGTATTACCCACTTTATTCTAATATACTAACAGGCATACAAACTGAGTTAGTAACTTATGAGTTGCACCAAAAGCTCAAACGGTTGGGTTCATGAAGAACCACAAGCCTCTAAATCAAGAACAGATGAAGAACATAAGAACTATTCACCTATGTAGAAGGCCACTTTAGTCTAAATAGAAATGTTGAAGTATTTAGTTTATTCTAAGTGAAGAACAGAAGCATCCTAGAGGTTCGTTCTTGGGGAAAGGTGCCAAACACCATGACACATCCCCAAGTCACCCCCTCACCTTCCTTCTAATCACTAGAGAACTATTGATGGTGTAAAACCGTGCTCAAGTTCACTGCAAGCCTACGGGTGACTTGGTGCCTTTTTCACCAAGGAGGGTTCTCCCTAGATTTGTCAATCCAAGGATCGGAAGCAATCCACCAAGGTTCTCTATCTAACCTACCGGTCTAACCCTATGTTAAGCATTGATTGCATAAAGGTAACATACAAACACGAAGGGATGTATGGATCACATCCACCTAGCCATAAATGTAAGCAAACCAAAGGTAAACCTAGCCTATCGTCTTCTTGTTGCCGTTCCGGCGAATGTGATAAA
Source organism: Cenchrus americanus (assembly GCA_947561735.1). Classification (NCBI taxonomy): domain Eukaryota; kingdom Viridiplantae; phylum Streptophyta; class Magnoliopsida; order Poales; family Poaceae; genus Cenchrus; species Cenchrus americanus. The sequence goes on from OX387239.1 coordinate 150,666,285, forward strand.
CCAATCTAAACCTATACTATGATAAGGATTACACTCGATATGGAGTAACCCGATATGGAGTGGTCCGATGCACGTTCACTCGCCGCTTTCTCCTCTCTCGTACTGTCACTGCGCGAGATATTCATCATCGAGCAACAACCTTGGTCCATGCACTACTGCGGTGTGTCCGCAAGACAAGACTAATCACCATGATTCGATCTAGTCCTACTAAAGGCATATGGTAGCTACACATATGAATATGCATAACTCGTAGTAGATCAAAGTATGACAAGATATAGTTACATCACCGAATGTTGAAGGTACAAACGACTTGACGAATTCAAGTCGCGGCTCCGGAAATCCACCATGGCTTTACCACGCAGGGCCAACCATGGTGGCTAGGGCATGGCCTAAGCCATCTCTTAGGCAACTCGAGGACTCGCGGCGGCCGTCGGCTTCCTCCCGGTGCTTCTCCTTCGTGTCAGTGGCTCTCTGATGAATGGATGGATGTGGCGGCCGGCGGAGGCAGAGGCAATAAATAGACAAGCACCTAGGGCAAAAGGGGGATGCGAACCGGGCCCAGAGTGGGCTGGGCCGGCCGGCCCAGGCCCAATTCGGCCCAGTTCGGCCCCGGTTTCCTCCCCGGTTGCTTCTCGCGTGATCCCTTATTTGTGTGCACTTGCATATGGGCCTTTGACGTCGTTTCTGTTGACGCGAAAAGTGCACTCAACGCCAATCACACAGCAAGCCGAAAAGCTGGCTTCACACGTGTAGAGAGCAAATGACGTGCCAGTCAATTTTTCCTGAAAATTAACAAAAGATGGGGCAGTTAGATATCAAAGCTTGGAACTTGCTGGGTAGTACCAGACAGTTCCATATTTACGGCTAAAGAGCCAATTGGGATAACACATAGCTATAGAGAGCTATCTGTCAAAGAACCACGACCATTCGGGAAACCGCAAAGGGAAAAGGAACACTGCCGAATGGATGACGTAAACATGACAACGATCGGTCTTTGTATAAGCATAGATGCATGTACAAAGTTATGACCGATCCTCATGAAGATTAACATTAAATAAATAAAGTAAAGCACTGACATAATCATGTATTAAATAAGCATGCATAGATCCAAAGCACTAGTCTACCGCATGTCTAGTTACTTTAAGATCCGTCGGATACGATATCAAACAAATCTATCCACCGCATGATACAACTTGCATGAAAACCGCACCACTTTCCACAAATAGATCTATCCACCGCATGATACAATCTAAATATGGAAAGCCAAAAGCATACATCATTTAAAACATAAATGATGCACGTGATCTACTCGTGGGGAAACATAACCGAATGCGGCTGAACAACCGATCCGGGGTCCATGAAGAAGGAACAAATATTACCACGTGAATAAGTCTATCAGACTGATTTGGAAATCTAATCCACCGGATGACTAGCTCCAAAGCAACCCAAAAACCTGCATCTACCGCATGATACCCGGTTCTTTCAAGATTTATACGAACACAGCAAACTTGAACCCGCAACACGTAACAACCTAGATCGATTCGGTTTCGGCTATCGGAAAGCATAAGATCCACGTGTTAAAACATGAAACCTACTCGAACAAGGATCATAAAAGAGATATAGCCGATCCAAACCCATCTAGATTGGGCAGAAATGTGTTACATGAATTAAAACATAAAGTAAAACTCAAGTTAACACGGGATAACTTAATGAATCTATTGGATCTTGCCAAAATCCAATAGAGCCGATAACTAGCTTCAAGCCAGATCTTAGCCTACCGCATGGCTCATGATCTAACAAGAAACCCTCTTGAACCAAGCTTGAATCTACCGCATGACACGAAGCATGGTAACAAGACTACTTGCATCAGATCTAAATCCACCGCATGATACTAGACATGATACAAGGTTGCCGGTACTCACGGAGGTCGACGGATCGAATGGCCCTCTCGAAGAACTCGACGACACGACAAGGACTCTAGGATTTCGCGTAAGGCCGGTGTGTATTTAGGAATGATTTTTTTTTACATACATTCAGGGGTCGTATTTATACCCTGTTGAGTACAGATGCGAATGGATTCATTGCCTAACTAAGCTCGATCGCCTATCCATCCATTCGTCTCCCCTGATTGAGCCACGTCATCGTCCAATCCCGCAAAATCAGCTTTACTGTTCCTTTGCCGAACTGGAGCAGATAGCCGACCGCAGATCTCTTTGCCGAAAATCTCTGAAAATATCCTTCCTTCCACCAGACGGACTCTTTTTCGAACCGGACCCACGAGTCGGACTCCTTACCAAATTTTGGTGTTAACACATGCCCCTTCAATTTTGGGATAAAAGTAATTTTGTTCCACAATTGACTCCAGCCACGAATCCTTGAATCAAATCTGTCAACACCTGTTCTTCAATCCGCCGGAATCTTCATCCAGATCCAACCCTAGATCCCCTTGTTCCGAGCTCGAACCTCCAATGGCGGCTCGAACCAAGATGCTCGGGTAAATTCATCCCCCCGCAAACCTTGTTCGGCATTAGGTTTTCAATTTTACCCGAGATTTTCTTTTCCGCTTTCTTCCAGGAGCCTTCTACTGAACTTTTGATTCGCACCGAGGCCAATTCGAGGTCTTATTACCTTGGTCCTGTGGGGAATCCTGACCCTCGAGATCTTATTGCTGCTGAATCTCAGAGAATCCCCTTCAAAGCAGCTTTGTCTCCACCTCCTCAGTGGCAAGATGCGTTCAAGAACTGGCCTTTACCTCCAATTGCAGGCTGGAAGACTTGGTATCGGAGGATTCTTGCAGATAAGAGTGGATTGACCAACCTGGATGCCCTCCATATCGCCCAGTGCTTGGAGCTATCCGTGGCTGAGACCCCCAAGAACGAAGACCTTCTGATAGCAGCCTGCCACTTTTGGTCAAACGGCGTCAACGCTTTCCTTTTTGGCCACGGTCCAATGTCTCCCACCTTGGCCGATGTATATATGATCACCGGCCTTGACATTATAGGATCTGTTCAGCCTTGGAATTTCAAAAACTCCTCACGGCAAACAGGGGTGAAGCCAGGGAACGGATACAAGCAATACATCTTGAAACACATGAAGGACAATCCCCTGGGTGAAATTGAATACAGAGCCTTTCTGAATATGTGGCTGTGCAGATTTGTTTTCTGTGGGAAAGCCAACGAGCCCACCTTGAACCATATCGTGATGACATCTCATTTGGCCGGTGGCAACCGCCTTCCTCTTGGAAAATTCTTCCTCGGCAGTGTATACCACATGCTTCACCAAACTGTTACTCAGATGTATACCGGCCAAAGAATATCATGTGTCAACGGTCCTTGGTGGTTCATTCAAATGTGGTTGCAGCTCCACATACATCAGATCATCGGTGTTGACCTGAACTCCAGGTTCTTCCCCTTGTCCAATCACCTTGAAGGAGAACCCCAAGCTACCAGAGGATGCCAGAATTACGGAGAAGCGGCTTCAACTGTTCTCATTCAGCAAGACATCAGCCAGTTATTCGAGCTATTCTTTAAAGGTTTCCCCAATCCTCTCTGGCTTCCTTATCTAGGCAACGACACCTTGACCTTCCCTGTTGAATTTTCCTTTGAGCCCGGCCATCAGGATAGGAGATTCTTGGAGATCCTTAATATCATAATCCGCCCCTGCATACTGCCGGCCGAATTCAATGGAGGGAGGCTGAATGTTAGCACTTATGAGTACTATCGGCCTAATGTAATGGCCGAGGCAACTGGGATGCGGCCAGATGCCCCCAAGATTGTTCTTGCATGAATTCCTCAAACCCAGAGAGGAAATCAAAGAGCCGATGCGGAAGCGACGAGTCTTCAACTATGTGTGCAGTCCCACTGTCTACACATGTCCTTTCATGCCCACAACTATAGCTCACCCCACCTTTAACTCCTGGTGGCAAGAATTCCACGATCACATCTTTAGTGAGCCTGTTCATGTATTCTGTGCAGAGTTGGTGCCTGACTTCCTGCCGACTTCAGAGGTAATACAATGAGCCTTTGGATCAGACATTTCCTCTTTATTCATGGTTCTGACCTTCATCTTCCTGTTCACAGAACACAGTGCCTGCCCCTCGAGCCAGGGCAATTGCTTACAATGCTGAAGGCCCAATTTCAGCACTGGGGTTCAAATCCACAACCCTGCATCAACTAATGGCCAGGTATGCTACCACGGATCCCAGCCTTTCTAGCCTTGCTGCAGACGGGAGGCAAGGTCCGCATCCGATTGCCCCTCCAAGTGCTAAAAGGAGAAGAACTGTCAAGAAAGTGCTTGTTGAGGTAAAACCCTTTACCTTCTTGATTACCGAGTCACTCCGTTCTTGATGGATCATATCATTGTGCATTTTCGGACGAGCCCGGCGGCCTTCGGAACCGTACTCGCCGATGCCCCATCCATCGGTATGACCTTTCTTGTTCTTTCTCAAGGATGAGCAACGGCACTTACCCTTTCAATTGGACATTTGCGGAAGAAGCCGTGGAAGAACGGCTTGTAGATGTTCCGGTGGTTCAACAAGCGAGTCCATCCGGGGTTGATTTACCCATCCCGGTGGAGATCTCATCTTCATCACCTTCGCGAAGCAATAAATTCTCCGAGAGATGAATCTCCCAACTCAAGCGGAGCCAATAAGTTCTCCCGGGGTGCCATCACCTATTGGTCAAGAAGAGATAACCAACCCAACGAGAGGCGGCGGACCCGAGCTCCTCTCCGGCCCCGAAACCCACGAGCCGCCGGTGGCCGCATCGGCACCTCCTAGATCGGAAGTTTTGGCTCGCTTGGGAGCGTCTTCTTCACCCTCGTGATTGCCCCTACTCAAGAAACCAGCCATGAGGTAACCATCCGCACTTAATTTTGGTACCTCGATGTTTAGCATCCCTAATTCGGCAATGTTGTTCATCAGGATCAGGCTCCATCATCACCAAGCCTGCCATCAGAGAGCAATCCAGCTGCCGAGGTGATGGAAGGAGTATCCCAGCCTTTGCCCGGATGAAGTGTTGTCCAAGCTGAAAGAAATTGCTGCCTGGCTAGAAAAAGATGCTCAGGATCAGTTCAATGATCTCCATCACTTCGAAGAGATGTTTGAATCTATCAGCCAAGAACTTCCTGAAGACATCAAGGCTTCTCTATCATCCGTTTATGACTTAGAAGCTTTTTATGCACCCATAAGGCACGCTTGGAGGAAAGCGCGCTCCCGCCGGCCATTGAAAAGAGGAAAACTGACGCTGAACATGCTATGAACGGGGCACAATCCCAAGCAGAAAGCCACAAGGATGCATTGGCCAACCTGCAAGCTTCCTATGATCTGAAAGTTGCCAGGAAGGCTACTCTAGAAGCAGAACTGAGAAGCCTGTCAGCGGAGATAGAGACTGACAAAGAGAAAATAGCCGAACTTCCTGGATTGATAGCAAAGACCCAAGCGGAAGTAAAATCGGCTATCACCAAAATAGAGCAATGCGATGCAGAACTCACTGATTTATCCGGTGCCCAAAAGGATTGCCGGGAGCCGCCGAACAATTCCCATCCGATAACATCCAACGCTCGTGGTGTAATTGCCAAACCTCGAATGCTTGAATGTCCTTATTGATGCGTAACCGAATCGGTCATTCTTGTAATATCTTCTTGTAATCTGTTTCCTTTCTTCTGCGCACTTCCAAATGTAATGCTGAATGACCCATTCGGTAGTGAAACGCCAACTCCCGAACGACACTTTGATTTTCTTTAGCCGAACCAATCAATCTGCACGCGGCTCAGCCTAGAACTCCAAGCGACCCGTCGGCGGGCTGGCCAAGGAAACCTTTCCACCTTCCGATTTTCTTGGGATATGCGCCACGATCTACAGCCACGACTCGAAGCCACGATTCATCCTGCCAGGCCTATAAATGTTAACATAGGTGCCCCTAGCTCTCCACCAGGCCTTCTAGCTCTCGAATCTTTGCCAATCTTTGGCCTTCTTGCAAACAGTGCACATCCCCAAACCACAATGGTGCGCCGCCTCAACCGCCGCCGCGCCTCCGACGAGGCCGAGGGGAGCAGCGCTAATGCGCGCAGGCGGTGATGATCATCAATTTCTCCTCTTTGATTCTATTCTTGATCTTCTTTTGCCTTGACGATCATCCCCCTTTTTTAGATTGATTCAGTGGAATCCGCCTCGCGCGCCGGCCAATCAGCCCCTCCCAGATGACTCTTCGGAGTCCGATGGCCACTCCCCGTGCCGTACGGGGAAGAAGACGCCATCCGCTTCAAGGAGGAGGCTGGAGGCGTCCCGTCGTGAGCTGGAGGACGTCTCCAAGAAAGCGGGCATAGCCGAGCTAGAGTGGGAGGACCAGCGCAGACAGCTGCTGGAAACCGTTGATGGTACGGTTTTAGGATTAGTTCTTGATTCCACCCGGCTTTTGATGCTAATCTTTTTCTTTTTGTTCCTCGTAGCTCGCGACGCGGAGCTCAACCAGCTGAAGGAGTTGGTGGAACAGCTGGCCGAGAAGGTGAATGCCCTCGGCAACACGCCAGCGGAGCGCCTTGCCGCGGTGGAGCGCCGCGTTGATGAGGTGGCTGTCCACGGCGTTCGTCTGGGCACCACTTTGGGTTTGGCTGCCATGGCGACGCACACGGACGTCGACTACTCCACCAGGTCGCGCGGCTTTCGGGGCGGCGCGCTAGAGGACATCGAGGAGATCGAGCTCATCCTGGAGCGTCTTGATGGCCATGGCGACGCCATTGCCGAAATTACTCATCCCCAATCTGTGTTGAACAGGCTCTTCGACTAAATTGTACTAGGGATGTGTAACTATCGGCAATAGATGAAGAACTTTTGAATTCTGTACCTGTTCTGTGATGACTTCCCTTTGCATTTTGCATCTGCGAATTCTGTTTTCTTTGAATGCATCCGGGAACTATCTTCAGCCGAACGCGCGAGAACAACTGCCCCTTGGCGCAAAGTCCACAGAGGATCCCAGTTCGGCAATCCATAAACACTGTTCAAGAGAAAACCCTTCGCACTTGGTAGAAAACCCTGCCGCTTGGTATTCCAACAGTGTGTACTTGGCCAGTCATCACTCCCAATGCACCTCTCTGCGGGGTGCTCTGCAAATCCACTCGCGTACTCCTCCATCATTTCTCATCTCTTCCCCTGCCTCTAGAGGAAAAAACCCCAACGCCATGGACAAGGGTAAACAACCTCAGGAGAATGGCTCATCAAAGAAGCTTACGATTCGGAAGTGAGTTCTTTCTTGATCTGCTCCTTGTTCTCCCGCTTGATCTTGCGCTTCATGTTTTCCTCTCGTCCTTTTCAGCCTTGATTTGCTTCCCGAAGAAGTCATCGGGACCGAAGATGTGCCTGAGTACATCTCCTCCGATTCCTCTCTCGAAGCAGAGGATGCCACGCCTGAACAGAGGACCAACCATCAACTGCGCCGCCGCGTCCGGCACCTGGAGCATGGCCTCCGGGACATGTCCGCCCGTTGCCAAGCCGAGCGCGAGCGTCGCATGGCGCTGGAGGCATTAGTAGGGGGTAAACGTTCCTGACTCCTTCTGGACCTCGTGCGTGCGCTTGGATTTCTTCCCCCTAATCTTGATTCCTCCGCTTCAGATGTCTCTGACAGGTACAACAACCTGAAGACGGCCTGGGATAGCTTGGTGGAGGCCGCCAATCATGGTCACCCCCGCGCGTTCCAGGCTGCCGTCACGGTGGTTTTGGAGAAGCTGAAGAGGGAGCAGCCGAAGAATTAAAGAAAAGATTGTATCATACTTTCGCTTCTTCCGCCACACCTTCTGCTCCCCCCCTTCTCGAGGGCCTGACCACCGGGGGCCGTTAGATGTGATCCGCAAGAAGCGGTTGTAATGTAGTTTTGAGCTAAGGGCAATGCATCCGAGCATCGGCCATTTCCTCTTGTTCATGGATTTTGTTCGAAGGCGGCCTCATTCTCGAGCGCCGGCTATTTTGTGCCGGATGTGTGTAATCATCGATCGATCTCAATGCTAGGATAATACTTCTTCGGATATCTTCCATTTATCGCGGCGGAAAATTCTTCTCCTAGCAAAGTTTTCAATATGTATGCATTACCAGGAACGCATCTGACCACACGAAAAGGCCCCTCCCAGTTAGGGGACCATTTGCCGAATTCACTGTACTTAGTTCCAATCGGCAATAGTGCTTTCCAAACTAGATCGCCTTCTGCAAATTGCCTTACTTTTACTTTCTTGTTATAGTACTTGGCGACCCGCAGCTTGTTTTTCTCGATGTTCTCCAGGGCCCTAAGACGGATCATATGCAAATCTTCTAACTCATCCATCATTAGGCCACTGTAATCCTTGGAGCTCAACTCGTTTTGCAGCACTACTCTCCTTGAATCTGACTGTATTTCCCAAGGTAGGATTGCATGATGCCCGTAAACCAACTCGTAAGGGGAGGTCTTTGTAGCTCCATGGGGGGCCATTCGGTAAGCCCACAGCGCTTCACTGAGTACCGAATGCCACCTCCTTGGCTTCTGATCGATCTTCTTCTGTATCAGCTTGATCATGATCTTATTAGAAGTCTCTGCTTGACCATTAGCTTGGGCATAATATGGAGAAGAATTAAACAATTTGATTCCCATGCTTTCGGCAAAATCTCTGAATTCCAATGACACGAATTGTGCCCCTTGGTCAGTGGTAATCGTCTGAGGGATCCCAAATCGATAGATGATGTGTTCCTTGACGAATTCGATCATGTTTTCGACGTCACCTTCTTCGGTGGGATTGCCTCGACCCATTTGGTGAAGTAATCGTAGCCAAAAGCACGAACTTATGCCCCTTGCTAGACGGCGGATTAATCGGCCAATCAAGTCTATACCCCGGCCCACCGAATGGCCATGGCTTGATGATGGGATTCAATGCTGATGCAGGGACTCTTTGAATATTCCCAAACCTTTGGCAATCTTGACACCCCTTGTAATACCCAAAGCAGTCCTCTAATATCGTCGGCCAAAAACATCCAGCTTGTCTAATAACCCACTTCATCCGATAGGCCGATTGGTGCGCTCCACATATCCCATCGTGCACCTCGCTCATCATGTTCTTGGCTTCTTCTGGACCCAGGCATCGTAGCAATACCCCATCTAACGATTTATAGAATAAATTATCATCCGGAAGAACGAACTTAATTGCCTTGTACACGAGTTTCCTAGAGACTTTTCGGGATGGATCTTTCAAGTAATCCATGATTTCTTTCCTCCAATCATCTTCTCGCAAGATCCGCCCCTAGTGCACACACTTCCGCAAAGAAACGCTTCTTGACTCTCCTTGTAACCGGAGGCGCTCCGAGCTAGCTTTGTTTGCTTCCTCGTTATGCTCTCTAGGAATGTCTTTGTAGGGTTACCAATGGGAAGCTCTTCAAGATTTCCCTGCACTCTTCGTAGTAACTCCTCAGCGCTTCGCTCCTGCACTCGTATTGGCCGTTCAATTGCTTGATTACCAGTTCTGAATCTCCATAGATCTCGACTGAAACGGCCCCAGCTTCTTTCAAATATTGAAGCCCTCGAAGTAGTGCCTCGTACTCAGCCTGGTTATTTGTGACAGTGGGTTGTATAGGAATGGCGAATTCAAACATCTCACCTCTGGGCGAAATCAGTAGGATCCCTACTCCCCCACCTTTTCCACACGATGACCCATCAAAAAATAAAGCCCAAGGGGTAATTTCAAGCAGATCAATTGACGGGTCACGATGTTCAGTTATAAAATCGGCAATGACCTGACCTTTGATGGCTTTTGCCGATTCGAACTTCAACTCGAATTCTGATAAAGCTAAAATCCATTTGCCAATCCGACCATTCAAAATCGGCATAGATAACATATGTTTTATCACATCAAACTTCGAGTATATAGTGCATTCGGCATTCAACAAGTAGTGCCGAAACTTTGTACACGAGTAGTACACGCAAAGACACAGTTTCTCTATAGCCGAATACCTGGTTTCAGGATCAAGTAGTTTTCGGCTAAGATAAGCTACTACCCGCTCCTTTCCTTCGAATTCTTGAATAAGGGCCGATCCAATGGTTTGGGTATCGGCCGCCACGTACAACTTGAAAGGCTTGTTTGGGCGAGGAGGAACCGACCGGCGGCTCCTTCATGTAGCTTGATCTCATCAAAAGCCTTTTGTTGTTCGTCGCCCCATGTGAATTTCGATCTTTCTTTAGCTTCGGCAATGGAGAGAATGGCAACACCTTCTGTGATAAATTTGAGATGAATCTTCTCACGAAGTTGATCTTGCCGAGCAGTGATTGCAATTCCTTGAGGTTGGTTGGAGGAACGACTTCACCAATGGCTTTCATGCTCTTTTTGCCAACTTCGATTCCCCCTTCGTGGACCAAAAACCCCAGGAACTCTCCAGCTGATACCCCAAAAGCGCACTTGTTTGGATTCATCTTCAAACCGTGTTTCCGGGTGAACTCCAAGGTCTTCTTCACATCCTCCAGATGGGTGTCATGACTTAAGGACTTGATCACCACGTCATCAATGTAGATTTCCACAGTTTTGCCGATCAACTCATGAAAAACGTAATTCATGGCCCGTTGATAGGTTGCACCGGCATTTTTCAACCCAAATGTCATGACTATCCACTCAAATAGGCCTATATGACCAAGACATCTAAAGGACGTCTTTGATATGTCTTCTATTGCCATGAAGATCTGATTGTATCCCGCGTTGCCATCCATGAAACTAATCACCTTGTGTCCAAGCGGCGGCGTCAATCAACAAATCGGCAATAGGCATCGGGTATCCATCCATGGGAGTAGCTCTGTTTAGGTCCACGAAGTCTATGCAAACCCTCATTTTTCCATTCTTCTTATACACAGGGGACGATATTAGAAATCCACTCCGCATATCTGCACGGCCGAACGAAGTTTGCATCAAGCAACCTTTCGATTTCTTTCTTCACATCGGCCAATACTTCATCCTTGTAGATCTTCCGGGGTGGTTGCTTATATGGTTTGAAACCAGGCTTGATTGGCAACCGATGCTCGACGATGGAACGATCCAATCCAGGCATCTCCGAGTAATCCCAGGCGAAGCAATCTTTATATTCTCTGAGAAGCTCAATTAAATCCCCCCTGAAGTCTGGTTGTAAATTTGCACTGATGAACGTCGGCCTTGGCTTATCACCGCTTCCAATATCAACTTCTTCCAGTTTATCAGCTGACATGAATCCTCGCCCTAATTTGCCATCAGTGCCATCCACGGGGTTCTCCATTAAAAATTACTATAAGAGCCGACTGCTTGAATCGGCTGTTGATCACTGCGCGGTGTTCAACAGGACCTTCTCCCCAGTCTTTCCCTGAGAAGCAATCGATGCCTTGGTACTCCCAGAAGGCTGGTTCCATGTTGGCCACGCTCACGGAGTCATCTCGCTCGGACGACCTCGATCTCATCGTCCACCCACTGGATAAGCTGTTGATGCATGGTGGACGGGACGCAACAGTTAGCATGAATCCAATCCCGCCCAAGCAGCAGGCTGTAGGCTCCTTTGCCCTCAATGACAAAGAAGGTGGTGAGTAGCGTCTTGGACCCGATCATCAAGTCCACGTGAGCGCATCCCTTGGTGTCTGAAGGGTTCCCGGCGAAGTCGTTCAAGATGATGCTTGTAGGCGTCAAATCGCTCGGGCCCATTCCAAGCTTCCTGAAGGTGGTGTACGGCATTACGTTGACTGCCGCTCCACCGTCGACGAACATCTTGGTCAATGGCTTTCCATTGATGTATCCTCTCAGGTACAGCGGCCTCATGTGACGGTTCTTGGCCGGCTTGTCGAAGATGGCCTGCTTGGCAAGCACCAGTTGTGCCATCATCTCCTCGGTGTGCTCATTGTCGAAGGAAACTTCCTCCTGCATAACCTAGTTAGCAGGAGCCATGAACTCGTTCGGCAGAAAGTATACCATGCATGTTGGAGCCGAACGCTTTGATCCCTCAGGTTGGTCTTTGGGGCGCCACGTCTGCCTCGTCTGGACCCCGGCCTGCTTTAGTTCACGGTTCCTCAAGCGCTGGACCCGTCTCTTCTGGCTCTTGCGTAGGCCGGGCGGGCACCACTGCCCCTTCTGCCAGATGTAGTCACCCTCGTCCTCTTCTTGATCAGCCCACCTGAGATCAGCTTGGCGCTTCCTGGGATGATCGATGACTTCAATTTTTTGGCGCCGATCCCCATTAGGGTGGATCCTTCCAAGTCTCTCATGGACGGATCGGCGATTGCGCCTTCCTCGCTCGTACTCAACATACCGTCGCCTGCATTCGGGACGGTTCTTCAATGTGGGCGGCTTCGGACCCTCATTCCGGCGGTGCTCGAAGAAGGCGCATCCCCGGTGTGCGCGCTCCTCGCTCGCGCGTGTCCCGCTCGTGGTCCCTCCCCGCGCGCCTCTTCTTCAGCCCTGCGGTGCTCCTCTTCGTGGCGACGCTTCGGTAGCGCTCTTTCTCTAATTGGCGCTGCCATTTGTTGAGGAGAATGCGCGACGTCACCTTGGGCTTAGGCCTGGATGATTCCCCAATCTCAATGTGGCTCTTAAGAACGCGGGGGGCGTCGCCTTGTACTTGCTCCGAGTCACCGGCGCTGCGGGTCCTTTCGCTCCACCCTGCTTGGACCTGGCTGAGGTCAGGACCTTGACCATTCCCTTTTCCTCGGCTGTTATCGCATTGACAGAAAAGCCAAGCATGTTCTGAGGAAAGGGGTGGCCATCCAGCTTCATCTTGTTATCGAACTTGAGGTGTCCCTCCTGGATAGCCTTCTGGATCCTCATCCTGAAGACCCTGCAATCGTTGATGGAGTGTGAATCCCTATCATGGAAGCCACAGTAACGTTTCGCTTTAACTCCATCAGGCCGAAGCATAGAATGCCCCTCAGGCAGCTTAATTCGGCCTTCTTTCACTAAGAGCTCAAACAACTTATCAGCCTTTGTGATGTCAAAGTCGTAAGTCCCTTTGGTCTGCTTGACCCAACGCTGATTCATTGTCAAGGGCTCTTTACCCCACATGATTTCCGCTGCGGCTACATCCAATTCGTCCTCAGAATCCTCGAACAGATCGGCTTTGTCCAGAACCGGTTGTAGATGTCGGCCGACGTCGTGCTGCTTGCCAAATTTGGGGTCCTTCTTGAGGCCATATGCCTGATTGCTCATCAGAGATAATTTTTGTGACAGCTGGCCCAGGTTCTCAAACTCCATCCCAAATAGCTTCTCGCGCACGGCCGGCAACATCCCGGTGACGGCCATATCAGCCAGCTAATCGTCTGGCAGGTTCAGCGAGAAGCACATTCCTTTGACCTCCCTGAATCTTCTAAGAAACTCCAGCGGTGTTTCGCTGTGCCTTTGCTTCAGGGTGGCGAGATCAATCAGCTTCTTCTCAGAGCTGCCGCTGAAATAGTGAGCGTGGAATTTACGCTCCAAATCCTTCCATCTAGCCACCGATTCGGGGAGGCGGGGACGAGAACCACCGAAAAGCCGGACTGTCGGCCGAGGCGGGGAAGTAGCGAACCCTGAACGCCTCCTCGGCCGAGCATTCCCCAAGCTGCATGAGGTAACGGGCGATGTGCTCGACCGTGCTCGTCTCGTCCTGCCCAGAGAACTTTGTGAATTCCGTTGGCGGCTTCACCCTCGGCGGCAGGAGCACGTTATAGTACCACTCTGGGAATGGAGGCCTTAGGTGGGGCCCTGCATCTTAGGCTTGAGGCCGAACTGATTCTGCATCAACTCGGCCATCTTGCGCGCTAGAGCGTCATCCTCTTGCGCGCCCACAGCTGGTGCGTACCCCGGGTGCGGGAAGGCGTCGAACGCTCCATAGTTGCCCACTTCATGATAACCACCGCCGTACAAATTCTTCTGGAGCCAGTTGGTCGACGGAGCAATCCTCCGGCTGGGATCAAGTGGGGCCCCAGATGAGCCGAACGCTAGGTCTCCGTACGTAGGCTGGTACGGATTCGGCTGTTGCACAGGCTGACCTGCGCTGCTCTGTGATGGCGGTAGGATCGGCTGACTCCCTGTAGCTTGCAGCGGGGGCTGAACTGGCTGCCCCCCGGCGCCTGCGGAGGAGGTTGGAATGCTTGGCTTCGGAGCTGCGAGGAGGAGGCTGCTGCGGCTGGCTCCGTAGCGGTGGCTGAGAGCTTGATTCACCCAGCTCCACGGTGCTCTTTCCGGCGGGCGCCTTCCCGAACGCTTGCTCCATGCCCGGGCCAAAGAAGGCCACCATCATCTGCTGGAGCGACCCGAGGAAAGCCTTGTTGTGCTTGGTGAGCATGTAGTCTGCTGACTCTTGGAATACGCGCGCGCATTCCTCCTTTTCCTGTTGGGATGTGGCATCGCTCTCTCCCGGCAGCAGCACTCTGGGCAGGTCATTCTTCAGATACGGTACACCACTTCGATTCTTCTTAAACGACATGAGACACTTTTGCTGAAACTGGTTCACGGCGTCTTGGAGCTGCTGATGCTGCTCTGGAGAAAGCTCTTCGATGTTGACATCCATGAGGTCTGAGATTTCAGGCATCTTGAACCAATTCGGCTGTGGTCCCACCAGGCGTGCCAAAAAGTGTGTTGACGCAAAAAGTGCACTCAACGCCAATCACACAGCAAGCCGAAAAGCTGGCTTCACACGCGCAGAGAGCAAATGACGTGCCAGTCAATTTTTCCTGAAAATTAACAAAAGATGGGGCAGTTAGATATCAAAGCTTGGAACTTGCTGGGTAGTACCAGACAGTTCCATATTTACGGCTAAAGAGCCAATTGGGATAACACATAGCTATAGAGAGCTATCTGTCAAAGAACCACGAACCATTCGGGAAACCGCAAAGGGAAAAGGAACACTGCCGAATGGATGACGTAAACATGACAACGATCGGTCTTTGTATAAACATAGATGCATGTGCAAAGTTATGACCGATCCTCATGAAGATTAACATTAAAAATAAATAAAGTAAAGCACTGACATAATCATGTATTAAATAAGCATGCATAGATCCAAAGCACTAGTCTACCGCATGTCTAGTTACTTTAAGATCCGTCGGATACGATATCAAACAAATCTATCCACCGCATGATACAACTTGCATGAAAACCGCACCACTTTCCACAAATAGATCTATCCACCGCATGATACAATCTAAATATGGAAAGCCAAAAGCATACATCATTTAAAACATAAATGATGCACGTGATCTACTCGTGGGGAAACATAACCGAATGCGGCTGAACAACCGATCCGGGGTCCATGAAGAAGGAACAAATATTACCATGTGAATAAGTCTATCAGACTGATTTGGAAATCTAATCCACCGGATGACTAGCTCCAAAGCAACCCAAAAACCTGCATCTACAGCATGATACCCGGTTCTTTCAAGATTTATACGAACACAGCAAACTTGAACCCGCAACACGTAACAACCTAGATCGATTCGGTTTCGGCTATCGGAAAGCATAAGATCCACGTGTTAAAACATGAAACCTACTCGAACAAGGATCATAAAAGAGATATAGCCGATCCAAACCCATCTAGATTGGGCAGAAATGTGTTACATGAATTAAAACATAAAGTAAAACTCAAGTTAACACGGGATAACTTAATGAATCTATTAGAACTTGCCAAAATCCAATAGAGCCGATAACTAGCTTCAAGCCAGATCTTAGCCTACCGCATGGCTCATGATCTAACAAGAAACCCTCTTGAACCAAGCTTGAATCTACCGCATGACACGAAGCATGGTAACAAGACTACTTGCATCAGATCTAAATCCACCGCATGATACTAGACATGATACAAGGTTGCCGGTACTCACGGAGGTCGACGGATCGAATGGCCCTCTCGAAGAACTCGACGACATGACAAGGACTCTAGGATTTGGCGTAAGGCCGGTGTGTATTGAGGAATGATTTTTTTTACATACATTCAGGGGTCGTATTTATACCCTGTTGAGTACAGATGCGAATGGATTCATTGCCTAACTAAGCTCGATCGCCTATCCATCCATTCGTCTCCCCTGATTGAGCCACGTCATCGTCCAATCCCGCAAAATCAGCTTTACTGTTCCTTTGCCGAACCGGAGCAGATAGCCAACCGCAGATCTCTTTGCCGAAAATCTCTGAAAATATCCTTCCTTCCACCAGACGGACTCTTTTTCGAACTGGACCCACAGGTCAGACTCCTTACCACATTTTGGTGTTAACAGTTTCCTTCACAGTTAAGGCTTGAATCCTTACTATGCAAGCTTCGCTGTTTTTTGGTTGAGTCCCTGAAGACTTGCATGTTGACGCTTTGGTCCTCGGGTCATTTGGAGTCATGTTCATCATGTGTCTTAACTCTTGTCGGGCTTCATGATCTTCTTCCAAAGTGCTTGGTGAACTTATCCCGAAAGTCTCCTTTTTAGCATAGTTTTCCTACGTAAACAATGAACTCCAAAATCGCCATGCGAGAGTGAACTTGATACCTCCGGGGGGTTAGTACCATTGGTTAGAATATCAAATACGTGCAAATGTTGACGGTAAACTTATAGCTAGGTGTACCAAAATCGACCGTCAACATACCCCCATGCTTAAACCTTGCTCGTCCTCAAGCAAGTCCAAGATCTTTGCTTAATTTGGAAATCAGTGTTGCCCTTCAATGTATTCCCTGCACGTAGCTATACACAACAAGACATATTGCTCTCTCAAGTATTTAGCATTTAAGGTTCAAGTTTTGACCGACTACTTCATTATGGAAGATAGACTATCATTAAAGAACCTGCCACAATAAAATAAAACAAGTTCTCTCGAACTTAAGCAAACTTCAAACCTTTACCTTGTTGCATCGTGAAGAGTTTTCAAAAAGTTGCACATCTAACATAAGTGAGGTTCTCTTGCAAAAGCTCAAGGAAACACTCATCTCATCAAGTCACTCAAGCCTACACTAGATTATTCTCAACCTATTCTACTCATATATGGAAGTGAAAAGCTTATGTGGAGCTTGGAAGGTAAAAACAATCCTAGCAAAACATTATACTTGAAATATTGTCAAACTAAGAGAGAGATCTATTGGAATTACCGAGACTAGTCAAAAAGGCAATGGAAAATAAATGCTGGAAAGGGAGAGAGATGGAACACACACATTTAGAAAGGTGGACATGTGCAAGTGGCAAATGGGTGATCCCGTGACACGGATGAAGTTCTCATTATTGGATTGCACATGGTTGGAGAAGTTTGAGTATGGACTTGTCTTCAAAGCTCTCTAAGATTTAAATGAAGCTAAAAAGAACCAAGGAGCATTTTTATTTTTCTCTTTTTTTGTTTTTTCTTTTCTTATTTTTTTCCTTCTTCTCCATTTATTTCTTCTTTGTTTCCTTCATTGTTTTCTTCTTCTTCTTTTTTATTTTTTATTCATCATTTTTTATGCTCCTTGAACTTTTAAGCAACATAGTACTTGCTATAGGAGTCCTCCCCCATGCTTAAATGATTGCTCGTCCTCGAGCATAGAAGTGAGGGAGCCTATGGCTGCTAAAGAAGTACAAAATCCTTGTATTCCTTTATAAATCTTTTGAAATCTTCAAGGGCGTCCACCATGTCGAAACTCGCATAATCACTAATGAGTCCCTCCATATGTTATATGTCTTGAAATCTTGCCAGAAAATCTTCAAAAAATTCGTTGAAAGATCATCCATACTCAATTTGGGTTGTGGTCAAGGAGGTAATCACAAAAAGATGTTTTGGGTTTAGGGTGGATGCCCAGCGAAGTTTGTGAAATTTCCAATGTAGAAACTCACAATGCGTGGACAAGAATGCCTAGAATGAAAAAGATACGCAAAGGAATGACCAGATTCTTAGTCTCGTACCACAGAAATCAATCCTAATCCAACTCATCAAGATATAAGTTTGCAAACTAAAGGTTATATCATTAAAGTACTTGTATGTGTATAGGCTTTGGTAGGTAGAGCCTTGCAAAAGATTCACAAATGTAGATAGCATAATAATTTTAAATAAAACAAGTGCAAGGCATAGGTCATCGGTAAACTTAAATTAAAGAGCAACATAAAGTATGTGGGTCTTAGAAATTAGTCATTTAACCTCCACAAATGAAAGAGCCAGTATTTAATCAATTCAAGTTCTATTTAATAGAGAGCAAATAGTCATGTTATATAAAACGTCATGCAAGTAAAACAAGGCGGCAACTTTCATCATTTTTACATAATCAAGATATACAAATAATATCATCGTGGTAAGCTCAAAGGAGATGGTGATTTATTTATTGAAAAGTAAAAACTAACTATCCTAGGTTGTCCTCCTAGTAGCCATGTTATTGATAGAGAGATAAATACAAAGGTTGTCTATGGTTGAAAGCATATATGTGCAAGCATTTAAAAGGCGATGAACAAAGATGAAGTTAAGGGCGAGTTACCGTCCTTTTCGATGCTCGTAATGAAGTGCAGCGATGCCTCCCCCATGCTTAAGCATTGTGCTTAGCATGGAAAAAGAATGATGAACATCTTGTGGTGAAGGTGATCCTTGTACTCCACGTGGCCTTTTCCTTTCATCCTTCAAATTCCACCATGCTTAACGTGTTGCTAAGTGTGGAAGAACTTGAATTGCTTGTAATTCGCCATGTGTTTGAGAATCGTCTTCACTTCCTTGCCTTTGTTGCTCATTTGTTCCTCAACTTTTTCTTATCATTATCAAGTCATGGTTCCAATCCTTTGTCATATCGTCATCACCGACTTCAATGCTGTCCTTTGTCGCTCCCTCTTCTTCCACATTTTTTATTTTTCCTCCAGAACAGAAAATGTACTGAAACACCCCTCCACGTTGAATTTTATGAAATTATCTTTCCAACGAGCCATCATATGCATGAAACGGGTTCCGAACAAGAGAGTTGTGCTAATTTTACTCCGGCGATGCAATCTGTCCAAGGCTGATTTCAGACTGCACAACACTCAATGGTTTTGCCATATCTCATTGTACAGGTCTTCAAAATTGATGATTCTTGATGCGTTGGAAACAAGGTTTGAAGGAGCTTCTGAAAATTAAATTTTCTTCCATTGTACATCTCTGAACATGTGCTCAAATCTAGATGGAAACAGCAACTTCCCTCTCAAGCCTTGTAGATGACTAACGATCTTGATTGCAATTGGTCAAGAACTCATGGGAACACTTCTCCATGCCTACAAAACAAATCTAATCCACATTCTACCCCCGGGGTGATGGTAGGGAGTAGAAACAATTGCCAACAAACCAAATGCATCCCTAAGACCTTAACTTGTGGCAAAGCTTACCTAGCAAGAAGAAAAGAAGAATCTAATGGGTGTACGTGCGTGTAGGTGAAAATGCAAATGAAAGGAAGGGATAAAAACAATTACAATGTTTGCACCAAGTTCTAAATACCATGTTTACAACTAGATTGCTTTATTTCTATATAACCATAAAGATTTAACCAAGGTCAAAACACCATGTTCATTTCAAGGTTAATAACTCTTTATGCCGCAAGAAAGTTAAAGCGCATTGCAAAGCTTATAAACCAACCTATGCAATATAAATTAACAAACCTTTAAAAACTCAAATGATGATTGTACGCAATCAAGTCTAAACACCACGTTTACACAAGATTGCAAAAGAAAATGCCTTGAGCGCGAAGCACCATTATGGAAATAAAGCATTCATCAAAAAGTTTCACGAAAAAGCCAAGCTAACCTATGCACAATAGAAGAAAGGGGTTGATGCAAAATGCAAATGCAAAAAGGGGTTAGTAAAAAAAGGGCTAGCAATGCTTGAAAAGGCTTTCGATGTTGTTCCTCAATGATGACATGAGAGGTAGCGTCTTGTCAAAAGTTTTATCAAAAGACTTTAAAACATGCTAACAAGGTTTTAAGGTAAGGCTTATGAGTATCCTATGTTTTTTGGCTTAAGACAAGAATTTTGAAAAGATAAGTCTGGTAAAGAAATTCTATCTAAGGTGGTTTTGAAAAAAGAAGAAAAGCGAGGGTTAGATTTTCGGATTGAAAAATACACCTATGGTTTTAGGATTACTAAAGGTATGAAGGGTTTTTTTTCCTCTAAGGGTTTAGGATCAGGCTAGTCAAAACTTTAATTGGAAAGGGATAGAGATAGACTTTGTCAACTTGACATAAGTCGATCCCTCCCTTTGTTGGCCTAGGTTCTAGGTGTGGTTTGATAGGAAGGTTTAGGTAAAGATGAGATTTTTTAAGGGCTATAAAAGATGAGATGCAACATGCAACATCATGCAAAGGCGGAGAACAAAGTGGAATGAAGTAAAACATGATTATGAATGAACAAAATGATATTACATGATATGGTGTTGATCTAAACCAAAAGCAAAAGTTAGCCTAAGTTAACTAGCCACAAGTATAGAATCAAAAGGGATCATGCTTCATATTTCTCTTTAAAGACACAAATAAAAAGACTCTAAACACTACCCAAAAAAGGGGTCTACAAGTTTTCCAAATTTCAAGTAGCAAAGTGCTCACTCAAAATCTATTTAAAGCACACAACATGTGGTTGTGACATTTATTAGAGCATTGGTACGATGTTACTTGAAGTTTTCAAATAAAGAACACAATGTAGACTTGTCATAGTTTATATAGATATATAAAAAGATCGGGTTGCCTCCCGCAAAGCGCTTCATTTAAAGTCATAGAGCTCGTCTTTCTCGCTTACCTTTTTATTGTCGTGAAGCCATGGTTACTTGTGCGAGAATCCAAAGTAGCCATGTAGCTTGATGTTGCCTTTAGGAAATCCGTCGTGGTTCGCTTCCAACATCATCATGTGTTGAGTGGTGCCTCTTGTGTCTTTATTCATCCCTGCTCCGGAGAGTTTGTTTTAGTCCTTAGCTTCTGAATTTCATCATGTACATGTTGTGGAACCGTTTCCCCATCTTCTATTTATTATCATTGTGTCCATCTCCTCTATCTTGTCGTCATCGCCTTGTTGCTGCCTCTTCTTCGTGGATTTACCCCTGTATCCAGAACAGAACATATACCAAAATATAGTTCTATTGAAAAAATTATAACATTACCTTTCCAACGGGTACTCATTCGCCTTAATCGGAGTCCGAATGAGGGAGCTATGGCTGTTTCACTTCAGCACTGCTTGCTGTCCAGAATTTCAGCATGTGCAACCATCGGTGATTCGGCCATATCCGCTTGTAGGAACCTGCAATTGCCTTGCCGCTTGATTCGTTGGAACGTAGACTTCATGGAGCTTCTGAAAATCCAAATATATCTAATTGTTTTCTGCTGAGGCTCATGCAAACATCGCGATGACATCATTATCCTTTCGTCCATCGATCCGGAGATGTGCGTGTGGTCTTCATCTTGAAGTCTTTTAGGGCACCATGTCATGCATCCTTTGGCTTCAAAAATCATAACCATCGCTGCATGAGCATGATGGTAATGGAATCCTTCTCCATCGTGCTTGACATGGTCGTTTCCGAAACCTATAGCTTGGACAAACAATCCTCCAAAAGACATTAGTCTAAAAACTTAATTAACACATAGGCATACCTTGTTCATCTTCGTTTGCTTCGAATGTTGCAAACTTTTCTCGATCGCTTTGTGTCTAGTTTTCCACCTACTTTCAAGGACACAAACAAGAAAGCAAACATATATGCAATGATAAAAATAAGGGTTAGTTAAAAGAAAGATAGATCACCCTAGGGTTCGAGTTGCTGATCACCGGCAACGGCGCCAGAAAAAGGGGCTTGCTGACGGTGTAAAACCGTGCTCAAGTTCACCACAATCCTATGGGTGACTTGGTGCCTTTTTCACCAAGGAGGGTTCTCCCTAGATTTGTCAATCCAAGGATCGGAAGCAAACCACCAAGGTTCTCTATCTAACCTACCGGTCTAACCCTATGTTAAGCATTGATTGCATAAAGGTAACATACAAACACGAAGGGATGTATGGATCACATCCACCTAGCCATGAATGTAAGCAAACCAAAGGTAAACCTAGCCTATCGTCTTCTTGTTGCCGTTCCGGCCAATGTGATAAACCAATCTAAACCTATACTACGATAAGGATTACACTCGATATGGAGTAACCCGATATGGAGTGGTCCGATGCACGTTCACTCGCAGCTTTCTCCTCTCTCGTACTGTCACTACGCGAGGATATTCATCACCGAGCAACAACCTTGGTCCGTGCACTACTACGGTGTGTCCGCAAGACAAGACTAATCACCATGATTTGATCTAGTCCTACTAAAGGCATATGGTAGCTACACATATGAATAAGCATAACTCGTAGTAGATCAAAGTATGACAAGATATAGTTACATCACCGAATGTTGAAGATACAAACGACTTGACGAATTCAAGTCGCGGCTCCGGAAATCCACCATGGCTTTACCACGTAGGGCCAACCATGGTGGCTACGGCATGGCCTAAGCCATCTCCTAGGCAACTCGAGGACTCGCGGCGGCCGTCGGCTTCCTCCCGGTGCTTCTCCTTCGTCTCGGTGGCTCTCTGATGAATGGATGAATGTGGCGGCCGGCGGAGGCAGAGGCAATAAATAGATAAGCACCTAGGGCAAAAGGGGGACGCGAACCGGGCCCGGAGTGGGCTGGGCTGGCCGGCCCAGACCCAATTCGGCCCGGTTCGGCCCCGGTTTCCTCCCCGGTTGCTTCTCGCGTGATCCCTTATTTGTGTGCACTTGCATGTGGGCCTTTGACGTCGTTTCCTTCACAATTATGGCTTGAATCCTTGCTATGCAAGCTTCGCTGTTTTCTGGTTGAGTCCCTGAAGACTTGCATGTTGATGCTTCGGTCCTCGGGTCATTTGGAGTCATGTTCATCACGTGTCTTGACTCTTGTCGGGCTTCATGATCTTCTTCCAAAGTGCTTGGTGAACTTATCCGAAAGTCTTCTTTTTAGCATAGATTTCCTGCGTAAATAATGAACTCCAAAATTGCCATGCGAGAGTGAACTTGATACCTCTGGGGGGTTAGTACCATTGGTTAGAATATCAAATACGTGCAAATGTTGACATTAAACTTATAGCTAGGTGTACCAAAATCGACCGTCAACAAGCACTAACAGGCTAGGACTTATCCTATGCAAAAGCTCTCCTCTCGTGAAGAGAGACACGAGCCCAAAGGAAAAAGTGAGAAATTGAGGAGAAGTGTGTGTCCTATTCTCATCCCCTCTCCTTCTATTTATAGGCCCGAGTCATGGCGCAAGAACTCCTCAAACACCTCGGGAAACCACTCCTAGACCAATTAGGACGCACCACGTGGAGGGCTAGGATGGGCGGCCTCAAAGACGGTTCGGTCGAACCTAGGGTTCGACCGACACCTTGTGAGCCCCCTAGCCCCCATTTTTCTTCAGTAGGCTTCTAGGTGGGTCCTTCAGTGTCTTCTCAGTGGATGTAACATTTGGAGTCAGTTTGCTTCCCGTGGGCCCTTCAATCCATCTGATGCATGTGTAGCGGCTTCTGATTCGTCGAGTCTACTTCTAATGGATTGATGATGTCATGGATCCAAGGGTTCAGTTGGAGAATTCTTATTGGCTAAGCCTGAAGATCTTGGATTGATGAGGTGGAAGGATAAGGTGTTCTTTCGTCTATTTTATTGTGCTAAATACCTGCATTCAACTATACACTGCCACTTGGGGAAATTTTCAGTATAAGCCCCTTCTACTATGGATGCGTACTTCTTGTGCTAAAATGCATGAGTTGTTGGTTATAAATATGGTACTTAATTGTGACAGAAGCACCCAAAATATTTCATATTATTACCTAAACCACTTTGTTTGGTCCTTAAGCAATAATACAGAAGTAACTTGTCGCCTCTGCCGGGCCAAGCCCGGTAAATCACTCAACAAGGATCGGACACTTGTACATCAAAGCTCACTTGAAGTTGAGTCCAAAGATAGATAAATCACAAATTATTACATCAAGTTCCACCAGGTTCCTTATTACAAACCAAGTCTTTTGCATAAGGATAGATAGTTCAGAGTTCGAAACACAGCGGAAATAAAAATACTAAACATCATAAGAAACATCACAAGAGGTCATCCATTATGTCACTAAGCACTATCATCCTCCCACACAACATCCCAACCAGGTGGGAGAGAACTAGGACACGCGAACCCATCATCATTCACACTATTACTTGAAAACAACAACAAAAGCAAGGCTGAGTATACTAATACTCAGCAAGACTTGACCATCGAGTGATGGAAATCACCAACTCTCTAGACATGACATGCAAAGCTTTATGGCTAGTGGGTTGTTTTGCTGAAAAGCACTGTTAGAGTATATTTGGTAGTTGTAGATATACATATCATAGACTGCCATATGTATCCGGGGTAGCCTTGCACCCCAAGTCATGTACTCTCATATATACCGGCCGAGGCCTCAATGTAATACATCCATCTAGTCATACCAATCCCACCTTTCCACATGGTATCATGAGTTTACGTTTTCCGCTGCCCTAACCTAGCGTCGCTGCCGCCCTTCCTCTCGTGTTGTCACCTTTTGTTCTCTGCAGTGCACCTCGAGAGTGCTCCCACTACGGCCTTCTAGCGCGCCCCCGGGGAGGTTCTCCATGACCTCTGCCGGGGGTAGCGCCCTCCTTTGTGGCGGATCGATTTAATCTGCCACCGTCACATGTCTAGCAGCAACAGACCGTGTCGTACCTCGTCATCTGCCCTGGGATCTGTCGACCCCGCACTGCTGTGGTGGCAGTTGCGGTCTACCCGTGATGCCCGCGCTTACCCCCTGCTGTTGTGGTGGTAGTATGGATCCCTGCACGGCGCGGCCGCCTCGTCGTCGGCACATTCCATAGCGGCACCTTCGTCTTCCTCGCTGCCTCATTTGGCTGCAGCTCAAGCCCTCTTTGGATTTTGCGTCGCACGAGGACCTCCACAGTCGATCGCATCGCCTACTCGAGTGGGCTCCTCCACCGTCGGTTGGGGTCCGCGCCGCCCCGACGGATTCATCCACCGTCGGTCGGGCCCTGCATCGCCAGACCCGGCAGCCTCTGCTGCCGACGACGGCTGGAACCTGTGCCGCTCGGTATGGATCGGCTGCCGCCGGTCAGGACCCACAATGCGCGACCGCCAGATCGAGTCCTCTGCCCCAGTCATTGAGGATCCGCTTCGTTCGCAGGCCACTGCTACCCATCGCCGTGCGGGGTTCTTTACTTCCCTCACTTTCATTTCTTTGTCTCGCGCATAGAGTTAGCTTGTGAGCTCACGGGAGAGATGGAAAGAGATAAGATGGAATGAGAGATTCCTGCTACGCGCACCTGGTGGTTCTACACAAGATACTGTTGATTTTTTTTTGTAATTTCTTTGATTTTTTCTTGATCACTGATCGAGATTGAGTCGCCCATCACCCGTCGACCACATGCTTCTTCCTCAACATCATCACCAGTTGTTCTTCACCCGTGTCGCCAGGCTGGCGTGCGGTGCGTGTAGGGCCCTCTCGCAGCGTCGCCAGGCCCCTCCTCGACATGATTCCCACGCTGGCCATCTTAGACATCTCCGCCACGTCTTCATCTTGCGCGGCATCGTCGTCCGTTGTATGGTACGTGCGCCCTCAGTCTGATCAACTAACAGGCGTACGGTCGCGACACGCATGGATTCGAGACGAGTGTCTTCAGTACGCGTGCACCACCACCGACACGAGGGTTGCGGCTACATCGTCTCCTCAAGCAGTAGCGCAACACTCCCTGGTCCTCTACCGTTGCATCTTCATCGCCGTCGACTACGTCAATGCGCATCTTGTGTGCACGGTCTTCATCAAGCTGTTCGGGTTCTTCACCGTCTTCTTCAAGCTCCGCCACTGCATCATCTGGATCATCAGGCCATGTGCTAGATTGCCCGGGTTCATCTCTTCGCTTCGTCGAACACCACCTCGTCGCCAGCGTCGCCGTCTTCTTCTACCTCTTCGTCTACTCCAGCAACCGCGGGCTGCATCGACATCTTCTTCTCGCCATTTTGCGCCTGCGCCTGTCGTGGAGGCCTCCTCTGCTGATCTCTCAGACAACAACACCTGGTGGTGCACCCTTTCTTGCATGTCTGGTATTGGCAACACCAATGCGTGCCATCATCCTAGAAGTGTTTTCGGGCTTGGCAAACCTGGAAATGTCTCGCCTGTCGGCTCCTGACTGCATCGACTTCGACATCGACCCTCTTCGACTGCCTCGATGCGTCGTCGTCTTCGTCCTTGGTGGCTCCTCGAGCGCCCGCGGCTTCCTGTGCGGCTCCTTATCCTCGGCAACCTCGATCCCCTTCACGCCACCGCCCTCTTGGCGGCTCCCTCGAGCGCCCGCGGCTTCCCGTGCGGCTCCTTACCCTCGGCAACCTCGACGGCTACACGTCGACCACGACTACCCTACGCACGACATTATTGACCATAGCTATTCACCCTCCAGTTTGGTTGCCTCAACATCGGCGCAAAGGGCTACCATCCGCATGAGTTACTCATCGGTTTTCTCTCCAGTCGCAGCGTCTGCACAGCACCGACGTTCCAACTGTGGGGGGGATGTCAGTCCATCGGCTTATTGCTTTCGGCTTCTTCTCCAGTGTCACCATCTGCGGTGCTCCCACTGGGACTGCAGGGGAATGTTAGAGTATATTTGCTAGTTGTATATATATGTATCGTAGACTGCCATATGTATCCGGGATAGCCTTGCACCCCAAGTCATGTACTCTCATATATACCAGCCGAGGCCTCAATGCAATACATCCATCTAGTCATACCAATCCCACCTTTCCTCAAGCACCAAAGACTAGGTCCTAACTTTCAAGTATTATCTCCAGATTCTAGTTGAATAACCACTACTAAGTAAGCAACTATTGCAAGTATAAGTTGTGCAAATTACTTCTCGATTTGATCATTAAAGGGACATAGAGTGTATGGTTAAGCAATCTTAGATAACGGTGAGAGGCTGATGATCGATCGATTAATAACCTTGCAAGGTGGACCTAAACACATGGGAGAATGCACACCGCAAAACAGACAACTATAAACCAAAAGGGGGGTGGAGTATGCACCAACAAGGCGGTTCCTATCAATACTCGGCTCGGGATAAGGGGCTACAGTCCTTGGTAGAAGGCTTACTGGCCACTGACCTCGTCCGTCCAGGTTCACACATGCACTACAATTAAGTTGTAGTACTAGGCTTACCGGTCCCATTCCCGACAAATGTTTAGTACGTTCAAAAGCTTAATGAAATAAATCTATTGGTCGGACTTGATCCCGTGTTCTTACCACTTGAGCATATCAATTTAGCAAGATCTTATTATTCCAACATAAGAAACCTATAGCTCGCGAGTGATGAACATCACTCGACTTTTACCGTGTCCTTAAAGCATGTAAACTAGTGACCTACCATGCTAGTATTTGACATAGGAACCTAGGATCATGCATCTAGAGTTTCCATTCAAATCCTAAAACATAAATGCATTATCATACACGAACATAATTGTAAAAATTAGAAAAACTAGGTTATGCTCCTGGTCCTACCTTAACTAGCATAGTTAGTGATGAAGTCTTCTGAACTATGGTTCGGGTCTTGCTGCACCTCCACCACGTTCACTTCTCCTTCAGCTAGCTCTCCCTTGGATTCCCATTACGTGAAAAACTCGCTTTGGTAACAGGCATAGATTGCCTTTGGTAATGGGTAATGCGTCCGTTACCGATCAAGTGTTACAAATAAGCCAAGAATGGTAAATGGCAGATGCCCGTTACTGATAAGACATATTCGTAACGGGCATTAAACAACGACCGTTACCACAACTAGCCACCGGTCATGTGAAATGGTTGTTTCTCTGGGCCCACAGGAACTTTCGTAACAGGCAACAAAGCAAAGCCTGTTACAGTAGCTCAATATCGGATAGGCCTATTGTGCACCTGCGTCTCCAATATCTCAATGAACTGAGACATGTCTATTTCACGCGCATCTCGGCACATATAGGATTCGTAACGGGCATCAAACAACTACTGTTATGACAACTAGTCACCGGTCATGTGGAATGGATGTTTCTCTGAGCCGATAGGGAACTTTGGTAATAGCCATGAAAATAGAGTCTGTTACTGCGAAATTAACATATGAGACGTGTTCTGTGAACTTGCGTCTCCTCTGTCTCAACGAAATAAGACGCATCTGTTTCTACGCGCGTCTTCTTTCTCTCTATTGAAGGAGACGCTTGCTTTCAACCTACGTCTCCAATATCTCCATGAACGGGCTAGGTCCTGGGGCCCACCAGTCAGGACTAGTAACGGGCTTTTACACTACCCATTACATTGTGGGCATGTTTGTAACGGGCTTTCCTAATGAAGCCCGTTACTCACTGATCAGTGTTTGTAACGAGCTTTAATTAACGCTTGTTACAGATACATAGGCCACCCCTACAGTAACCTACCCGCTTGTCGGTGGCATCCTGGAACTAGCCAGGATTTGGCAGCCATCAGGGGCTGCATCCTGGAACCAGCCAGGGATATGGTAGCCACCACAGCAAGGAGACATAACAAACACATTCTCACATCACAGATATAGGAAAAGCAAGATCACACTTATAGACAAGCTAGGATCACATCAAGTTTCAAGTTACTCTCATCAAGGCTTGTTTGGATGGAGTCATGAGAAAACTACCTGAACCAGGCAATATCTGACTCCAACCAAGCAAGCCAAGCAGGTTTCTCAGGCAAACACATCTGACTAAAGAAGACTGAATGAGTTTCAAGTTTCTAGCTACAATAAACTCACGGTGCACCATTGTTGAAGTTGCCCTTTTGGTCGATGATCTTCTTAAGAATGTACTCGCACAACATCTCCCACACACGCTTTAGATCTTTTGTGGAAATATCTACAGGAGATTTGAAATCCTGTAAAATACAATCATTTATGAGAATACAAGTAGAAATCAGTTTCTAAAATCAGATGGATAATATGAGCAGAGACAAGGTTGAGCATTATTATCGACTTACAACAGCCTTCTTGATGTCAGGTATGTCATCGAGTAGTCTTAACATATGGAATGCCACATGGAATCCACACAAAGAGGACCCCCATGGCTGTTGAGCACACTGCATCGAGGTACCGAAATGACAAGTTAATGTAGTACCAATTAGGTAAGAAGGGACCATACAAAACCTCGGTCTTACAGCGAGATTTGTTTTGTGCTTGAGTGTGACTTTTGGCTTTTTTTTTTCTTTCCTTTCATCACTCTGTCATGTGCATATTCACCAAAGGCCCTGCATGATCAACAATACCAATTAGAAACACTAAGAGATTGAATTTTTATGAACAAAACCTACAAATATTGTACCAAAAGCCCTGCATGGTCAGCAATACCAATTAGAAACACTAAGAGATGTAATTTTTATGAACAAAACCTACAAAAAACTGACCAGTTCAAAATAGGTTGGAGGTCTAGGAAATTTAGCAGGGGGTGTTGTTTAGCAGAATCTAGATACCAAACATCTTTGAACTTCATACAGATGATCACTGTTACCTAGTGGCTAGTGCAGTAGGAACTCACCACGTAGTCGTTGTTCATTGCATTTGGGATTGCTTTGCCAACTTGGTGAGAATGCTGAGAAATATTTGCTGAAGTAAACAAATCTGGATATAAAAACTCAACACTGATCTGCATCTCCGCTGCCTTGTCCATCATTTTCCTACAAATAATCAAATTGTTAGCATGCATGAACCTTGTGGTCAAAATTAAAGAAATATCTTTTTAGGTTTTAAAGGACTTACAATGTCCACAACCTCATGAAGGTAACATCCAGAGAAGCCAAGGTTATAAGGTTATACATGCTATTGAATTCAATGTTTAACATTAAAGCACCACAACCACCTTTAAAGTAGCCTTGATCCACCTTTGCTGGGAAGGCAAGTTTATCCTTTCTGTGTTCCATGACATAAGCATGCAACTTAGCACAATTTGGTCTAGCAGCCTTTACATTTCCTTCTGACAACATAGGTGCACCAAGCTTGTATTTTGGTCGGTCCTGTACTATCCCACAGTTAAGAATCTCATCTTTAGAAAGAGGTCTCCTGGCCTGGTTCCCCTTTTGCAGTGGAGATTGCCTGGGCTCCTCCTGTTGAAGAGGCTACTGTACTTGTTGCATCTGCTGCTTAGGGGCAGATTGCCTGCGCTCCTCCTCCTGTTGCTCGAGAGACTGCTGTTTCGTTTATTGCTTATCCTCATGTTGCAGTTGTTGCTTAGGCGTAGTTTGCCTAGGCTCCTCCTGCTGTTGTTGACGCTCCTGCTGCTGGAGATGCTGTTGTTTCATCTGTTGATTATCCTCAAGTTGCATCTACTGCTTAGGTGGAGTTTGCTTGGGCTCCTCCACCGACTGTTGTCGATGCTCCTGCTGCGTAGTTTTGCTAATCTGCTGCTGCTGCTGTTGAGCCTTCTCTTGCTGACACTGAGCTGCAGTACCTCCATCTAATGTTGTAACCCTGCTACCTGTTGTGGATTTAGGGTTGGGATGTCTCGTCATGGGTGGTATAGGGATCCTGTCCTTTAGTCATTGGATCCTTTAAACGAGAGCCTCAACTAGGGTTGCTATGTCACCCCCATCAATTGGTACAGGCAGAGGGTAGTGACCCGCATTGGCCCACACATAAGTAGGTTGCACCACAACATACCCATCCTGCACTGGTACTGAATGGCAAGCCTTTTGAAATGGAAAGACTTTCGCTAGTGCAAGCTCCACATTAATCCCGGTGCCATCCAAAAGGCTGCACGCGGTTGGCTCTGTCAGCTTATCTATTGTGTCCAGCCTAGGTGATCGACTATCACTGTGCACTTGATTCGCTTCGTCACCATTGGCATTACAATGATCTTGTTCTCTGCCATCTTCCTCGTTGTCGTGCGCATGTTCTTCCTTGCGGTCATGCACATCTTCTTCCTCGTTGCCATGCACATCTTCTTCCTCGCTGCTACTGACAAGCGCTGGTAATTGGGAAGGAAGAAGTGTATTTTTTGGTATGTAGATGCCTGATAGTCTTAGAGCATGGACAACTGATTTAAATGTTCTGTCCATCATATCATGACCATTAAACCTCTTGTTCCTGTACATTCCAGCGAACTCTTCACGAAACCCTTTACCCCAGCCAAGTGAACTAGACACGCTTCGGACCCGGCCTCGATGCTCTGAAGTCTTAAGTGCTGCGGTGAGGATATCATCCTCCCTAACCTCAGAGAAAGAACCATCGCTACCCTGAGTTGCAAGTGTTTTCACCCTATCTACTACCCCCATCACCACAGGGTTACTGAATGTTATGCCCCCGCTTCCTTCACTGGTATTCTTCTACTTCTTACCTACCCTTGCCCGCAGATAAGGTCTCGAACATCCAGGAAATTGGTCCCAAGGGTTCTGTTTTCCTTCTGCAGCTAGCTTTGCATCCTCCTCCTCCCACTCTTTCCTTTTACCACGATAACCTTTTCTGCCCGTCTTGTGTGGCTTATTATGCAATGCTCTCTTTTGTTTCATTTCCTGGCTCAATGGCTGAAATGAAGGAGAATTGGTTTCCTACACAAACATGTCTCAGTCTTGTTGCTGCAAAAAGGTATGCTTCACAAAGGGAGTATCCTCTTCACTCACATATTTTTTCTTAAATGGTCCTTGAACCGTCGTTGCAAGGTTCCAATCTCGGATATAGCTGCCTTAATTGCCTTCTTGCAAACAGATTCTTCCAAATTGGCTGGGTAATCTAGCTGTTCCTCTAAAACTGTGAACAGATGGCCCTTCTCAATTGGCGAGAGATCATCAACTGCCTTGTTGATTGACACCCTCTCCCGAGCAATGAGACCACAGAACATTACAAATCTATCCCTCACAGCATCTGGGGTAGGTCAAAAATTGGCATCAAATACAGTTGTAGTCAACTTGTCTTCTGGCCATTTGGTTTGTGTCCTTGACCCGCAGGATCGAGTACTACTCGCAGCAGTCTATGCTGAGTAACCCTGTGAAGAAGGTTCACTGACGATGGGCTGTCATGATGCACTGGAGGTAGAGGAGTTTGTTGTTGTGGGAGACTGCATAGATGATATGTCAGGTTGTCAGTAGAGCAACATAAGCAAGACTGAAAATCTAAGAAAAATTCTTATTAGATAAATTCGTTTTCTCTGATAGTCAAAATAGCTGATACAGTCATAAATAAAATCAGCATAGATATACACAGTTCATATTTTACTTAATTAGCATACAGGGATAGGTGCTAACCATTTTGACAGGGACACAATAATATGCTTATATATCAAATCAGAGAATAAATTCCTTCACCCGCTTCCTTGTCCAACTTCAGTAGTGATGGATTGTGTGTTTCATGTGTACATGCAACAAGAGGATAAAGCAATGGTCATCACATTATATATGACAGTAGTGAAACAACACTCACAACACATCATGACACCAACAATAACAATATATATGACAGTAGTGAAACAAATAACACTCACAACAAAGCATAAGACAGTCTAGTTATCACTACATTATAAACCACTGCGATGCAATTCCCACTGACATTATGGGGCCATCAGAATTAAAGTATGCTAATAGGTCCAAAGTATAACTGTCAATCTAGTACATTCAAAGCATAGCAGAATTAAAGTATGCTAACATCCTTTATGCTTTTCAAGAATATATAGTGCAAAAATTATACCATCGGGAACATGAAAATGAATTTCAACATTTCATATAACTTCATCTGTTAGCAACAATTTATTCAATACAGACTTGGAGCAACAAAATCCATCCATCAAATCCACAGTCATTCAATTGAAGATGAACTATTAAGTCATGTCTCCTTAATCCACCTTGACATGAATATATAGCAGATTGGGTGGACTAAATTATAAACAACTGCGATGCATTTCCCACTTACATTATGTGGCCATCAGTATTAAAATATGCTAACAAGTCCAAAGCATAGCTGTCGATCTGGTACATTCAAACCATAGTAGAATTAAAGTATGCTAACATCCTTTATGCTTTTCATGAATTTACAGTGCATAAATTGTAGCACCAGGAACATGAAAATGAATTTCAACAGTTCATATAACTACATCTGTTAGCAAAAATTTATTCAAATAGACTTGGGGCAACAAAATCCATCTATCAAATCCATAGTCAATAAATTAAATATGAACTACCAAGGCATGTCTCCCTAATCGAAATTGACAAGAATATAGCAGATTTGGTGGCTGAGGAGAGAGAGGGGGGGCGTTGGGGTTCAAGCAGGACTAACCTCTGTCGCGAATGAAGTAGTTGTTCTCGTAATGGCCGGAGGGGGCGGATCTACGTCGGCTCGTGGCCAGATGTGGCCGGTTCGTCGTCGTGGCCGGGGATGACGTCGATAGATTCGTGTCAACCGTCTTTAGGTTGGCCGGGAAGACGTCCGCACGCTAGTAACCATGTCATTGTCACCGTCGTCACGTAGGGAGTGGTGGGGCTAGAGAGGAGCAGGGCTGCAACGGGGAGACAGCGGCGAAGAAGAGCAAGGAGAGTGGAGACGGTGGTGGGGAGAGTGCGGGCATTGTGGATCTGTCTAGCGAGGAGCCGAATATGAATGTCGCGCGTAAATGTGTCTAATGAAACTACTGGCGTGCCCTTGACGGCTCTGTGCTACAATTGGAATTCCATTGGCATTATAGTCAATATAGGTGGGAAATTTTGAGCAGCCCGTGCACGGTTTGCCTGCTGACGCTGTCAGGGACAGCCCTGGGGGTCCCCTTAAACAACTGGGGAAACCCCACTTAAAACCTGCAAAAAGCCAAGGCCAAACACGTCCCGCTTAAACACACGGGGCATGGCCCACGCCACGGTGGCCCCGACGGCCCACCAAGGCGGCCCACTCAAAGATCCCCTCGAGCAGGCTCCGCCCCGCTCGAGGGCAAACACCTCCCTCGAGTGGGCTCCGCCCCGCTCGAGGGTGTACGCATACCTCGAGCGGGCTCTGCCTCGCTCGAGGGTTCACATCGCCCCCGAGCGGGCTCCGCCTCGCACGAGGGCGCCCTGCATGCGCACGCCCGTTCCCGTACGCGGGTACAGGCATTTAATGCTCTGACAACGACGAGGCGGCGCCATCATGCGCCGGGGACTCACGCCCCGGTCTTGTTGCACCAACTCCCTAGGAGGGAACCCATCCCCGCCACTGTGGGGGACTGTGCGACGTGGCCGATGCCAGCCCCGTGACGCCGCGCTGCCTACTCCTATACGGCTAACGAGCCGAGCCCTCGAAGGGGGGCCGGCCGCACCCTCGATTTGTTTTCCCGTGACTTTGCAGGGTTAGGTCGAGATGTTAGGCCGGCGGGGCGCCATCCCTGCCACCGCACCGGCAGCGGCCGCCCCCGCGCGTACAACCCCACGTCGGGCACTGTGGTAACAGCTCCGGCGCTGTGAAGCATGCGGGAATGGGACGCCGCCATGCCTGCCACTGCATCCTGTACGGATCGACGTCAGCAACCCCCTCGAGCCCGCCTGGGGACATCACGGCCATCCACTGCACCCCTACCCTCGAAGCTACCACTGTTCGGGTACAAGATACGCCATGATGACCAGATCGCGGTAAGGACCGTCAAGGCGGCCGCCTACTATACGGTGCGGCGCACCACACTTCCCCATGTAGCTGAATAGTGCAGCATGCATGTAATTCGCTCTCTCCTTGGCCTATAAAAGGAAGGCGAACTCCCCCGCCGCAGGGGATAGACAGAGCAGAACGACAAGAGACAACAACACACGACACACCATACACTTGCTTTCCAATTCTCCCACAACATCTTCAGCCACTTCACCAGGGACTTTGAGGCCACGCTTCCTCTCCCGCCTTGCTTGTAGCAGCCCCACTGCAAGCACCCCCTGTGCTGAGCAATATAGTGCCTCGAGCACACCACTGCTGGACGCACGGCCCTCGGCCGGAACCAGGATAAACCTTGTGTTTCTGATTGCTTGGCATCGACCATTGAGGGATAGACCTTGGCGCTTATTACTGGTTAGTGTCGGGACCACATTCCGCACCGACAGTTGGCGCCCACCGTGGGGCAATCGAGCGCCTAAGGTCAATCCACCGTCAACTCCCTCCATGGTGATCCGCACCGAGTACCGCGGTACGCGCTACTCCATGGGCAGCTCGGACCCCCTCCTCACCGGGTTTGAAATCCGGTTCGTGAGCCTGAACTTTCAGGCCACGGGGAACGGATACCTAATGCGCCTCACCAACCGTGAGGAGCTCCGTGCACGGCGCCAAGCCGGGTCCGTCCCGGTCGCCGCAGCGCACGCCATCGCAACGCAGACGCCCGCTAGCACGGACGCTGCAGTCCGTCGGCGTCACGGCATCGCCGCCGCTCCGGTCGGTGCTCATGCCGAGGGCGCGGTTAGAGCGCCGGCAAGCTGAACGCGCCGCCTCCCAATGCGGCGCACCCGTCGGCACGACGACCGCCACCCCGGCGAGGGAGCGCGCGGTCTCCGGGTCGGGCTTCCCCATCGGTCTGCGCGGCGCGACGACAGCCTACAACGCCAACATCAACACCACGATGCGCAGGGTTCCCCTTGGCCGCCACGTCTTCGTCGCCAGGGACCCTGGCGCCTCTGCTGGCGACGAGTCGTCCCTGGGTCCCTCGACGCATTGCCACCCGCCGACCTACACAGATACGCAGAGAGGGACTTTTCCGGCGTGCCGGACCCAATAATGTTCAGGCGTTTTCTCGACGCCACGGACTACTGGTTCGGTTGCTCCGATGACTCCAGCACCGGAAGCTACGACCCCGCGCGGGAATGCTGCGTCGTCATTGCCAATGACCCAGCAAACGCCACCGGTGCAGTGGGCGCCGGCGACGGGGAGGTTACGCCCGCCCCAGGGATCGCTCCACGCCTGGCTGCGGGACCGAGCACCCCTGCTGGGGCCGACATCGACGCGCAACTAGCCCAAGCTCGCGAACTGGAAGCCAAGCTGGCGCAGGAGTATCGGACGGTGCGGCTGCTCCACGCCTCCATGGCACGGGAAGCCTCCGCGCGTGGCAAACGCGTGCGGGAGTTGGGCATACAGGCCCGCGACCGCATCAACGCCGACTTCAATGTCGACAACCCGGACACACCTCCGCGGGCGAGCCAGAAGCTTATCGCCGCCGCAACGCTGCTGCGGGCCATGCCGGCCCCCTCGACGCCTGAGGCGCGAAACCTGCACCGTGAGGTGCAGGCACTCATCGAGCGTGCGGCCGTCCAACAAGCCGAGAGCTCGGCGTCACGCGTCCGCCAACGAGGGGGGACGCACGAGGCGACGGGGCCGCGCAGGGGGGCGAACCCTCGTCCGTGCGGTGTGAAGCGGCGGAGCGACCCGTCAACCCGAGACGCACACCGGCCAAGGAACGGCTCCTCGACACGTGCAGGGCGCGGGACGGCGACGCCCGCAACATCATCAATGCTCGGCGGACGAGCAAGGCGGACGCGCGGGCGGCGGCAGGCTACCACCCTCGGCGGCGCGGATGCTACGATAGCGATGAAGACCGCTCTCCGACGCCGGAACCCCCGGGGACCCGTGTGTTCAGCCGGGAGATCCACGCGGCGGCCTTCCCCCAGCACTTCCGCCAGCCCACGACCGTCGTCAAGTATAACGGGGAAACGGACCCCCGCGTGTGGCTCAACGATTACCGCCTAGCATGCCAGCTGGGCGGGGCCACCAGCGACGAGGTCATCATTCGCAACCTCCCCCTGCACCTTGGCGATTCAGCCCGGACGTGGCTCGAGCATTTGCCGACCAGTCAGATCCATACCTGGGATGATTTGGTCCGCACGTTCGTGGGCAACTTCCAGGGCACGTACGTGTGCCCTGGGAATTCCTCGAACCCGCGCTCTTGCACCCAGAAGCCCGGCGAGTCGCTCCGGGACTTCATACGACGCTTCTCCAAGCGCTGCACGGAGCTCCCAAGCATCGCGCAATCTGAGATTGTGCACGCCTTCCTCGAGGGCACCACGTGCCGGGATCTCGTGCGAGAGCTGGGGCGTAGCCCGCCTGCGGACTCAAACGAGCTGTTCGACATCGCCACCAGCTTCGCCTCAGGTGAAGAGGTCGTGGGGGCGATCTTCGACGGCGAGAAGGGCAAGCGCTCGGACGACGCGCCCGCGGAGGACAGCAAGTCCAGGGAGCTCCACCAGAAGGACAAGCGGGGCAAGAAAGGGAAGAAGCCGCGCCGCGAGGCGCGCGAGCAGGGACGCGACGGCGATGACGCCGAGGCCCTTGCTGTTGACCCGGCTCGACGGGGCCCTCGACCGGTCCCTCGAGGTCCGGGGATGTTCGATGACATGCTGAAAAAGCCATGTCCTTACCACAAGACCCCAGTGAACCACACCCTCGAGCAATGCGACATGCTCAAGAAGTTCTACGGCCGCGCCGCCGCAAAGGACGCGGAGGCCAAGAAGGACGGAGGAGATGGCGACGCCGGCGGCTTCCCCGCCGTAGAGAACGTGTTCCTCATCTTCGGGGGACCGACCGTTGACATGTCGAGCCGCCAGCGCAAGCGGGAGCGACACGAGGTCCTCGCCGTGGAGAGGGCGCCTCCCTCCTTCCTCGACTGGTCGGAGGATGCCATCACCTTCAGTCGCGAAGACCACCCGAACCGCATCCCTAACCCGGGCCAGTACCCACTGGTGGTCGACCCGGTCATTGGGAACGCGCGGTTCTCAAAGGTCCTGATGGACGGAGGCAGTAGCCTCAACATCCTCTACGCGCACACGCTGCGCTTGCTAGGGATCAGGTTGGACCAGCTGCGGCCCAGCACAACGTCGTTCCATGGCGTCGCGCCGGGCAAACGCGTCCAGCCCCTCGGGCAGATCGACCTGCCTGTTTGGTTCGGCACTCCGAGCAATTTCCGCAAGGAAACGCTCACCTTCAAGGTGGTGGGGTTTTGGGGTGCCTATCACGCCATACTTGGGCGGCCCTGCTACGCCAAGTTCATGGCCATCCCCAACTAGACCTACCTCAAAATGAAGATGCCGGGACCAAACGGTGTCATCACCGTGGGCTCGTCCATCGAGCACGCGTTTGACTGCGACGTCGAATGCGTGGAGCACGCAGAAGCACTAGCGCTGGACGAAGCGCTGGTGACCACCTTGGAGAAGATGGTCAACGAAGACCTCGACTCCACCGCCAAGCACGCCGGCAGTTTCGAGGCCGCGGAGCAGACCAAGGAGGTGCCCCTCGACCCTGCTGCCCCGGGGGCAAGGCGTTGAGGGTCAGCTCCACCCTCGACCCAAAATAGGAAGTGGTGCTCGTCGACTTCCTCCGCGCCAACGCCGACATCTTCGCGTGGAGCCCCCGGATATGCCAGGTATCCCGAGGGAGGTCGCTGAGCACTCCCTTGACATCCTGCCTCATTCCCGCGCCGTGCAGCAACAGCTCCGCCGCTTCGACGAGGAGCGGCGGCGGGCGATCGGAGCGGAGCTGCAGAAGCTTCTCGATGCCGGGTTCATTAAGGAAGTGTTCCACCCTACGTGGCTAGCGAATCCTGTACTAGTAGAGAAAAAGAACGGGAAATGGCGGATGTGTATAGACTACACTAGTCTTAATAAAGCATGTCCTAAAGTTCCCTTTCCTTTGCCACGCATCGATCAAATTGTTGATTCAACAGCCGGGTGTGAGCTACTTTGCTTCCTTGATGCCTACTCCGGGTATCACCAAATAAAAATGAAGGAGTCCGACCAGCTCGCGACTTCATTCATCACGCCGTTCGGGATGTTTTGCTACGTCACGATGTCGTTCGGCCTCCGGAACGCAGGTGCAACGTATCAACACTGCATGCAACACGTTTTCGGAGATCACATAGGGCGAACGGTTGAGGCGTACGTAGACGACATCGTCGTAAAAACCAGGAAGGCGGACGACCTGGTTGGCAACCTCAACATCGCGTTTGGCTGCCTACGGGCCAACGGGGTAAAATTGATCCCCGAACAATGTGTCTTTGGTGTGCCGCGGGGCATGCTCCTAGGATACATAGTCTCCCAGCGAGGCATCGAGGCCAACCCCGAGAAGGTTGCGGCCCTCGAGCGAATGGGTCCAATTCGGGACCTCAAAGGGGCACAAAAGGTGCTAGGGTGCCTTGCTGCCTTGAGCCACTTCATCTCGCGGCTCGGCGAAAAAGGCTTGCCCCTCTATCGCCTCCTCAAAAAGCACGAACGCTTCTCCTGGACCGCCGAGGCCCAAGACGCGCTCGACAAGCTGAAGGAATCCTTGACCCACGCCCCGATCCTCACGCCGCCGCAGGACGCCGAACCTCTGCAGCTTTACGTGGCCGCGACCACCCAGGGGGTCAGCGCCGTAATCGTGGTAGAGCGCACGGAGGAAGGGCACGCCCTGCCGGTCCAATGGCCGGTGTACTACATCAGCGAAGTCTTGTCTGACACCAAGACACGCTACCCTCAAGTCCAAAAGCTGCTGTACGCGGTGGTCCTCGCGCGGCGCAAGCTTCGCCACTACTTCGAGGCCCAACCTGTCACGGTGGTCTCCTCCTTCCCGCTGGGGGAGATCATCCGCAATCCGGACGCGGTGGGCAGGATCGCCAAGTGGTCAGTGGAGCTGATGGGCGAGACGCTCGCCTACACCCCGCGCAAGGCAATCAAGTCCCAGATCCTAGCGGATTTCGTCGCCGAGTGGACAGACACGCAACTACTGCCGCCACAGATCCAGGCAGAGTGCTGGACTCTGTATTTCGATGGCTCGGTGATGAAGACTGGGGCGGGCGCGGGCCTGCTCTTCGTGTCACCCCTCGGGGAGCACATGCGGTATGCAGTACGTCTCCACTTCCCCGCGTAAAACAATGTGGCTGAGTATGAGGCCCTCCTTTGCGGCCTCAGGATCGCCATCGAGATAGGTGTCAAGCGCCTCGACGTGCGGGGGGATTCGCAGCTCGTGATTGACCAAGTCATGAAAAATGCGAGCTGCCACGACGACAAGATGGAAGTGTACTGCAAGGCCGTGCGAGCCCTCGAGGACAAATTCTACGGCATCAAGCTCAATCACGTGCCCTGCCGGTACAACGAGGAGGCGGACGAGCTGGCCAAGATCGCGTCCGGGCGGATCACTGTCCCCCCGAACGTTTTTGCCCGAGATATTGCCCAGCCCTCTGTCACCCTCGAGCCGCAACCCTCGAACCACGCGGACCCCTCGGGGGCTCCCTCGAATCCGGCAGGCGCGGAGCCCATGGATGAGGACCCCTCGAACGAGGCGTATTTGCTCTCCCTTCTCGAGGGGTATGGCGCCGACGAGGCCGATGTGATGGATGTTGAGCCAGCCCCCATCAGGGTGGATTGCCGCAACAAGTATGTCGCCTGGATGGCTCGAAGGGAACTCCCCTCGCACTGGGCCGAGGCCAGGCACGTCGCCAGGATGGCCAAGTCCTTCGCCCTCGTCGGCGGCGAGATGTACAAGCGCGCCGCTTCCGGCATCCTGCAGCGATGCGTGCCCATCCCCGAGGGGCGCGAGCTCCTCCGGGACATTCACGCGGGGATCTGCGGCCATCACGCCGCACCCCGCACCCTCGTAGGAAATGCGTTCCGTCAAGGCTTTTACTGGCCTACCGCGGTCGCGGATGCCAGCGAGATCGTGCGCACCTGCGAAGGGTGCCAGCTCTACGCCCGCAAATCCAACCTTCCTGCTCACGTCCTGCAGACCGTCCCCATAACATGGCCTTTCACCGTGTGGGGGCTGGACATCGTCGGGCCCCTGCGGAAGGCGCCCGGGGGCTTCACCCACTTGTTGGTTGCAATCGACAAATTTTCCAAGTGGGTAGAAGTACGCCCCATTACGAATCTTAGGGCAGAGCAAGCGGTGACGTTCTTCACCGACATCGTCCATCGTTTTGGAGTACAAACTCCATCATCACCGACAACGGGTCCCAGTTCACGGGCAGGAAATTCCTGGAGTTCTGCGACAAATTCCACATCCGTGTGGATTGGGCAGCTGTGGCACAACCACAGACTAACGGCCAAGTAGAGCGTGCCAATGGCATGATCCTACAAGGCCTTAAGCCCAGAATTTTTGACCAGCTGAATAAGTTTGGTCAGAAATGGCTCCAGGAACTACCTGCGGTCGTGTGGAGCCTAAGGACCACCCCAAGCAGAGCCACAGGGTTCACCCCGTTTTTTCTAGTCCATGGCGCGGAGGCCGTCCTCCCCACGGACTTAGAATATGGGGGTCACCCAGGGTACGAGGCTACGACGAGGACGCCAACCAGCGAGCCGGCGAGGACTCACTGGACCAGCTGGACGAAGCGCGCCTCGTGGCCTTGATGCACTCCACAAGATACCAGCAGTCCCTCAGGCGCTACCAGGCACAGAAGATATGCAGGCGGGACTTCAGCGCGGGGGATTTGGTCCTAAGGCTACGCCAAGACAACCGAGGACGCCACAAGCTATCACCTCCGTGGGAGGGACCCTACGTCGTAGTGAAGGTGCTCAAGCCCGGCACGTACAAGCTAGCCAACGAGGATGGCGAAGAACTCACCAACGCTTGGAACATCCAACAGCTACGTCGCTTCTATCCCTAGCCAGGATTTTCAAGTCTTCTGTTGTAAATCACGTGCCCAACACCCTAGTTGGCAACAACCATGTAAACATCACCAGTTCAATAAAAAGGGCAACTCGGCTTTCCCTTGAAACCCAAGTTACCCTCGGGGGCTACTACGGGGGGGCATCCCCCCCCAAAAAAATGGTCCCATTTTGTCGCAAAAAAAAGAAAAAACCCACGCGCGCTAAGCATGTTTCTACTTCGGCCTCGAGCAAAATTCGAACAGGGCGCAGGCAGCCTAGCGGAAAGGACGCGTGAGTCAGAGATAGCCTACGCCTCTGCGAGGATACGGCCCTTCTCTCATGCTTCCGACCCAGCAGGCCGCTCGCGAAAATTGAACTCCCCTAACTAGAATTTACTCAGGAAGAAGGAGAAACAAAAAAGCGCAATAAAGTAAAGAACATCATTTCACTTTCAGA
This sequence comes from Cenchrus americanus, assembly GCA_947561735.1. Taxonomy (NCBI): domain Eukaryota; kingdom Viridiplantae; phylum Streptophyta; class Magnoliopsida; order Poales; family Poaceae; genus Cenchrus; species Cenchrus americanus. The sequence goes on from OX387239.1 coordinate 150,708,223, forward strand.
AATGTTTGAAGCAAAGTGATCTGTTTATTTACACGGCCACATGGCCCGCAGACTAACACATAAACAAAAAAGGGCCTGGCGCCCGGCAATCTTCAGGCTGGCGGAGCGGCAGCATCAGCGGCATCCGGGAATAGAAACTCCTCGAAGGCCTCGGCGAGCGCCCCGGCGGCGTCGGCGGCTAACGCGTCCACACGCTCCATCGCCACCTCGTCCTCAACGCCCTCGGGGATGATGTAACCCTCCACCACCGCCTCGAAGTTGATCTCGTAATGAGATCGCACCACCCCGAGGGCCTTCTGGACGCCGAGGTGCAGCGCCCGGCGCATGCGCCCGGTGACGTGCCCGCCAAGAGCGCGCAGCGGCCGGCCGCCGAGCTCCCAGCTTGCGCCTCGCCATCCTCCACGGCCTGGCAGGTCTCGAGGGCTGCGGAGCGCAACTCCAGCAGCTCCTGCTCGGAGGAGTTGTAGGAGGTCTGCAGCGCCTCGGCCCGCTCGGCCGCGTGCCCCAGCGTGGTGCACAAGCCTGAAGTTGCCAAGCAAGAGGGGGATCAGAAAGGGGGGCGAACCCTCTAAGGGAAAATCAGCAAAACAAGAGACAAACAGCGACTTACCCTCGACCTGCTTCTTCTCCACCTCGAGGGCGCGGCGCTCGGCCTCAACCGCCTACTCAAGGCCGCTGAGGGTCTCGCTCTGCTCCTGGAGGGCCAGCTCCTGGCTCGCGCTCGTGATGCTGAGCACCACCAGCTCGCCCTCGAGCTTCGAGAACTCAGCATTCCGCCCCTCCAGCGACTTCTGCGCCGCCTCGCGAGCGACGCGCTCCTGCTCGAGAGCCGACCGGGCATCTGCAAGTGCAGCCTGCTCCTGCTGGAGCTGCCCCTCAGCCCCCTGGCGGGCGGTACGCTCCTGCAGGAGCCGGTCCTCCGCGACGGCAAGCGCCACAACCTTGGCGTCGAGGGTGGCCTTCAGTTCGTCGGCCTCCTTGGCCTTCTGCTCGAGCGCGCGCGCCCTCTCCTCAGCCTGGCTCTGGAGAGCCTGCGCCCCCCGGAGCAACGAATGGAGCTCCAGGTTGTCATTGCGGACGGCGACCACCTCTGTCTCCCAGTTGGCCGCCAGGGTGCGCATCCTCTCCAGGTCCACCCGCGCCTCCCGCAGCGCCTCATCCCGGTCGATGAGGGCCGTGCAAACCCGCTCGAGGGTGGAGGGGCGCGCCGCGTCCTGCCTTTCGCACTCCTGGAGCTGATCGCACAGGGCCATAGCCCGGTATGACAGCCAACTGTCCGGAGTCCTCAAGGCGTCGTCGAGCGCGTCGAAGCCGTCGCACCGCTCCCGGAGCTGGCGGGCTCGGCGCTCATCTGATCAAAGGCGCCGTATTTGTCACGGGCGCGGTGCTCGAGCTCCTGTCACCAACAAGCCGAGACCTGTGAGTGTTACGCTGCAAGGATCGCGCGCAAAGACGAGAAAAACGAAGAAAGCAGACGACGGCACCCCACCTGGAAGACGCGCCACGCGAGGCCGCCATGAATCCCCAGCGCCTCGTTCAACGCTCGGTCGAGCGCAGCGCCGTGGTTGCGGAGCTCTCCCCACAGCTCCTGCTCCCCCTGGGCGTCGGCAAAAGCGGGCGGATCGCCAACGCGCCCCTCTCCCGGGGCGGAGCGGTCGGCGCGGGAAGAAGAGGCCTCGGCACCGTGCCCTCGGCCTCCGCCACCATGTGGCCCTCCCGCCGCCTCACAAGAGCCCCCTCCCGGGACTCGGAGGACGCCGCGTGGGGAAACTCACCCACCGGTCCCACCCGGCGGCGGGGAGTCGTCGTCCGGGATCTCCACCACCGCCGCCCGGGAGCCGCCGGCGGATGCCGGCCCCTCGCGTCGCCTCCGTAACCGCGGGCTCTCGCCGCGGCGCCGCGGCCACCGCCTTCGGCCGTGTCTCCGCAACCGCGGCGCCGCCCTCGCCCTCCTTGGCGGCACCGCCGGCCGCGCCTCCACCACGACCGCGCCGCCGGCCGCGCCTCCACCACGACCGGCGCCCGCCGCCTCTCGACGGCCGCCGACCGCGGCGCGGCGGGCGGATCCACCGGCCGTGGCCTCGGGGCCTCGCCCGCGCCCGCGAGCTCTCGCCCGCCACGGCCGCCGCGCTCGCCCCCGCCCGCGGCGCCCTCGACGAGCGCCGCTGGGTGGGAACGGATGCGTCCGGCCTCAACACCTTGGCCGGTGCGAGGGGAGGCACGGTCGGCACCACCCTGCGCAGACACGAACAAACAGTCAGGTCCTTGGTTGTCAGATATGCAACCCCGCAAAAGAGCAAGCCCCTCACTTCGAAGAAGAGAAGGCGCGCTTCCTCTTCCTCGAGGTCCCGGCAGACGATGCCGGCGGCGCGGCGGCGCGGCCGCCGCCGCCGCGCGCGCCGGCCGTCTCCGCCGCGCGCGTCGTCGATTGCCTGGCGGCGGGCGCCTCCGCACCCGCCCCAGGCGATGCTACTCTTGCCGCCGGAGCTGGCTCCGGCGGCGGGGGCGCAGGCTCCCACCTATCGGGGAGGCCCTGCCCCCGGCCTCTTCCTCCTCTTCCTCCTCCGAGGATGAGTACTCCTCGGTCCCCGGAGAAGAGAGCCCCTGCTGCTCGCGCAGCCGGTACTCCTCGTTCCTCCGTTCGCGACGCTCGCGATGTCGCTTCGCGCGCTCCTTCTTGCGTGCCGCCCGCTCCCGCTCCCGTTGCTGCGCCGCTCGACCGAGCGCGCGAGAGCGGGGAGTGGGCGGATCAGACTTCGCGGCGCTCAGGCTCACCAGCTGCGAGCGAAACATCGAAGCGCGTCAGCAACCTGAAGTATCAGCAAAATCAAAAATGGAATCAAGAATTCCACTCACCAGCGGGCCGGTGGGGAGCATCTCGAGGCCCCACAAACATCGGTCGCTGCACAGGGACCAGGTGTCGACGGCGCTCCGCGCCCGTGTAGCCGCGTACTCCCGCAGGAGGGGGCTCTGAAGCATCCGCGACCTCGCCAGCACGATGGGGTTTGCCGTCTCCGTCATCTCGAAGATACGAAGCGGCCTCTCCATCAGGGGGACGACCCGCCGGAGGTGGAGGAAGGCGAGGACAGCCCCCGCGGTCAGCCCGCGGCCCGCCAGGTTCCTCAGCGCGTCCAGAAGCGAGCCCAACCGATTCCGATGCTGGACCGGAGACACCCCGTGGCTCCAGGAGTCGGGCCTCTCCCGGAGCACTAGACCGGTGTAGGGGGGGGGGGGAGACAGGGCTCGTCATTGCGAAGGTGGAGCCACCCCCGCTCCCAGCCTGCGTTGTTGGTCGTCATGGTGCAGGGGATGTAGTCGTCCTTGTGCTGACCCCGCAAGGCGAGCGACATGCCGCCGGCGCGCACCGCGCGGCGAGTCCTCTGCACCGACGTCGGTTGCGTGAACAACTCCGTGCGAAAGAGGTGAGTCCAGAGATCCCAATTCACCGGGATCCCTAGATACCCCTCGCAAACGCCCACGAACGTGGCCGCCCGCGAAATTGCGTTCGGCGCAAAGTTGTGTAGCTCCACGCCGTAGTGGTGGCAGAGCGCCCGCATGAAGCGGCTCGCCGGCGCCGCGAAGCCGCGCTCATGGAAGCGGGTGAAGCTAACCACGTAGCCGCTTGGTGGGTTGGGCGTGTGGTCCCCAGCAGGCGGCACGATCCACTCGGCCGACCGGCCTTCCTCGTTCACCGCCAGCTGGCCGGCGGACACCAGCTCGTTCAGGGCCAGCCGCGTCACCGTCGAGCGCTCCCACGCGTACGGGTTGACGATAACGAGAGGCGGTAGAGGTGCCATGAAGAAAGGTAAGGGGACGAGGAACGAAGGATAGGAAGGAGGAGAAGAGCTCCAAAGGCGGAAAGGCGCTGTGGCAAGAACGGCTCGGGTGCTGGAGCGCGAGGAGCGAGAATGGCGAATGCTAAGGTAAAAACCGCCGTTTTCCCCTCTCGTCGGATTTATAAGCCGCGGGCGTGCTCTCCGGAGCGTGCGTCCCGCGCGCATTAACTACAGGAGGAATCTTCTCTCGCTGACGGGCGGGCCCCACCACGATCGCGGCGGCCACGCCATCGCTCACGGGCCATCATCACGGCGTAGAAGCGGGAGGGCCGTGGCAGGCGGTCACGTCCGCCTGCCCACGCCGCCCACTACACGCGCGGTTGCAGCGCCTAAAAAGGCGCGCCTGCGTCGCGAAACCGCAGCCGCGACTGCGAAGCATTAATTGGCCCGGTCCCTTACCAAGTAAGGAAGACCCTCGAGCGGCGCGAGGCCACGGCTCAGAAAAATCAACTCTCAAAGGGTGCGAGCATCGGACGGTCACCTCGGGGCCCGTTTGAAGTAAAACAGGCACCACAGGTACCTTCGATGTGCTATCTTACTGATCAGCGCCTCGGGGGGTGACATGGTCAGGGACCCTCGAGGTTTCGCCGATGCAAAGACGGGGGCGCCTAGCCGCCACCCCGCGCTATTTTACTGATCAGCGCCTCGAGGGCTGACGCGGTCAGGGACCCTCGAGGATTCGCAGATGCAAAGACGGGGGCACCTAGCCGCCACCCCGTGCTATTTTACTGATCAGTGCCTCGAGGGCTGACGCGGTCAGGGACCCTCGAGGATTCGCAGATGCAAAGACGGGGGCGCCTAGCCGCCACCCGGCGCTATTTTACTGATCAGCGCCTCGAGGGCTGACGCGGTCAGGGACCCTCGAGGATTCGCAGATGCAAAGACGGGGGCGCCTAGCCGCCACCCCGTGCTATTTTACTGATCAGCGCCTCGAGGGCTGACACGGTCAGGGACCCTCGAGGATTCGCAGATGCAAAGACGGGGGCGCCTAGCCGCCAACCCGCGCTATTTTACTGATCAGCGGCTCAAGGGCTGACGCGGTCAGGGACCCTCGAGGACTCGCAGATGCAAAGACGGGGGCACCTAGCCGCCACCCCGCACGGCCCTACTGATCAGAGGTTCGAAGCCTGACCCTTGACGGGTTCGAACAGGCGCCCCAGATCACCAGAGTAAGGGACGACGAGGGCACGCGCATTCGAGCCGTTCCTCGAGCCCACCGGCTCGAGGGTGCCCCACATGTCGTGTTCGAGAGCCAGCGAGGGCAGCTAGCCGGGGGGATCCCACCGAGGGAGAGCTTCCGCGCCCTCGGTCCCTAGCGAACGGGACCGAGCCCCACCTAGCAAACCCACGCAAGCGCTTTAATGGACGTGTCTCCGGACCGCGCAGCCTACCCTTATCGAACGGGGCATGGGCGTCCACTCGAACCACCCACTAACAGCTCAACGAGGAATCCGCAATCCGCGACCCGACCGACGGGGGTTGCAGAAACCTCACCCTCCGTCCTGCGGAGGGACGGCGAGGGCGTGTTAAAAACAAGTCGTAGAGCTCTACCCAATCGCCACGAACGGGCCCAGGCTCGGGGGCTCCGCGCACGGCTACACCTCCTGGATTGCACCGGCCACGGGAAGTGCGAGCTGCGCGTGCGTCACCGCAGCCGGCTGAAACATTGCTGACGCCGGTCGAGATATGTACCACGCCCCCTGACCAAATCTTGCGGTAAAACCCCTGCAAGAACACCCACGCTCCTACAGGGCTTCGAGGGCTAGACCCGCGGGTCCGCTGACGCGGCCCCACGGAAAGCATTCGCAAGCCAGGGGGGAAGAACGTCCTATCAGTAGGCTCCAGCATAAGCGGGAGCCTGGCCAGCGAACCCGCAGATGCTCGGGGGCTACTGTCGGGGACAGCCCTGGAGGTCCCCTTAAACAACTGGGGAAACCCCACTTAAAACCTGCAAAAAGCCAAGGCCAAACACGTCCCGCTTAAACACACGGGGCATGGCCCACGCCACGGTGTCCCCGACGGCCCACCAAGGCGGCCCACTCAAAGATCCCCTCGAGCAGGCTCCGCCCCGCTCGAGGGCACACACCTCCCTCGAGTGGGCTCCACCCCGCTCGAGGGTGTATGCCTACCTCGAGCGGGCTCCGCCTCGCTCGAGGGTTCACATCGCCCCCGAGCAGGCTCCGCCTCGCTCGAGGGCGCCCAGCACGCGCACGCCCGTTCCCGTACGCGGGTACGAGCATTTAATGCTCTGACAAAGGCGGGGCGGCGCCATCATGCGCCTGGGATCACGCCCCGGTCCTGTTGCACCAACTCCCTAGGAGGGAACCCATCCCCGCCACTGTGGGGGACTGTGCGACGTGGCCGGTGCCAGCCCCATGACGCCGCGCCGCCTACTCCTATACGGCTAACGCGCCGAGCCCTCGAAGGGGGGCCGGCCGCACCCTCGATTTGCTTCCCCGTGACTTTGCAGGGTTAGGTCGAGATGTTAGGCCGGCGGGGCACCATCCCTGCCACTGTTAACGGCAGGCGGCCGCCCCCGCGCGTACAACCTTACGCCGGGCACTGTGGTAACAGCTCCGGCGCTGTGAAGCATGCGGGAACGGGACGCCGCCATGCCTGCCACTACATCCTGTACGGATCGACGTCAGCAACCCCCTCGAGCCCGCCTGGGGACATCACGGCCATCCACTGCACCCCTACCCTCGAAGCTACCACTGTTCGGGTACAAGATACGCCATGATGACCAGATCGCGGTAAGGACCGTCAAGGCGGGCGCCTAATCTACGGTGCGGCGCACCACACTTCCCCATGTAGCTGAATAGTGCGGCATGCATGTAATTCGCTCTCTCCTTGGCCTATAAAAGGAAGGCGAACTCCCCCGACGCAGGGGACAGACAGAGCAGAACGACAAGAGACAACAACACACGACACACCATACACTTGTTTTCCAATTCTCCCACAACATCTTCAGCCACTTCACCAGGGACTTGGAGGCCACGCTTCCTCTCCCGCCTTGCTTGTAGCAGCCCCACTACAGGCACCCCCGGTGCTGAGCAATATAGTGCCTCGAGCACACCACTGCTGGACGTACGGCCCTCGGCCGGAACCAGGATAAACCTTGTGTTTCTGATTGCTTGGCATCGACCATTGAGGGATAGACCTTGGCGCTTATTACTGGTTAGTGTCGGGACCACATTCCGCACCGACAGACGCTGGCGTTGGGCCAATGTCATAGGCAACGATGGTTAGTGAACCTGCATCGCCTTTGTTGGGAGTTGAGTCCGGCGGGCGGGCAGCGGTTATCTTTCTATTTTGGCTGCTGACGCTGACGCGTGGGCCAGCCACTATTTTTTTCAAATGAAACGTGCTTCCTTTAAATATTAGAGCCCATAAAACAACACCTAAAAATCATAAAAATATGAAAAATTTGTATTTAGACATTTAGTATTTGAATAAATTATCAGTAGTCACACTTGTGTTCCCAGGATTCTTAGAATTCGTTTTTACATCCATGCCAATGATGTAATAATTCTACTAACATATAGTGTGCTCTAAAAAATCTACAAATTGACTTGCCAACATAATTTTGGTACATATATTTGTCTTCAAAATTTCAAATGGTTTTGATGAAGGAATAATATACTTGTGTACAAATATCTACAACTCTCACATAGTTTCCTAGAATGTTCCTTGAACATTGAAGTTTTCCACTCTTTGCAACATGTTCGAACTCATATGCATTTGAACACTTAACAAAACCTTGTGGTTCACCGTAAGATTATGAAAATGCAAACTTTCATTACAGGTGGTGTGGAAAACAAATATATTTATATGTTGTACTTACAAAGAACAAGATAAGGCATACAAACATTGTTCAAGAAATAAAATATACACTAAACAATGAAAATATTGAAAACACGATGATTTTAGAAAACTATAGAAAAAAATAATCAAATTTGGACTAATTACGATGGAGAAATACATGTTACAAAATTTAATTGCGGATTAAAAAGAGAAATGTCGTCAGCGACGTGGGACGGATAAACTGTTCTTCATACTCCAATAGAACAAAGGAGGAAGCAGAGGGCACCGCCGCCCCCGCCGTGCCCACTTCGGCGGGTTTGACACCCAAGAGGGCATCCCAAGCCTCGTCGGCGGCAAATGAGTCCACCGCAGCCTTCAATTTGACTCACAAACATGACAAATCAATATTATCTATCGAAAACCGATTAAAAACCGACATCCCGATAAAATCAAATCCACGTTTAGTAATATCTAATAATTTACATTCAAGATAGATAATGTTAATTGATGCTTGCGCCTACATCCTGATGTTCATCCCGCTGACGGCGTACTCCACGGCGTGGTGGAAGCTACGCGTCCAAAGGTCGAACTCATGACAGATACGACACTCAGCGCTACAGTAGTGGATGATCTCTTTGGTATCTGGCTTGTAGCACCTACATCCCGCTCCCCAAATGCAGATGTGGGGATTCTGGACGGGCAGCAACGGAATGTTGTCGTCTCCGTCATCAAGCCAGTACCACCACACAATGTTGTAGAGATCCTGGTTGACAAGGTAGCACAGCTGCCGCAGGTTCTGGTTCTTCCACCGGCTGTCTAGGGGCGACGGGCCGCCACTGATTTCCTGGAGTGGTGCCATGGCTTCAGGATCCGCCGATTTGCAACAGTATTTCAGCATCGCTAAGAAGTACTTGACATCGGAGTCTTCAACAGCGTCACCTCCGATGTGCTTCAGAACCTTATCGGGGTTCTGCTCCATCCCCTTGAAGAACAATGCCTCCAGATGATTGGCCTCGCGGAAGCGCCGCTCAAACCATGACCTGACATAACGATTCTTGCTCACCCAACGAAGATCACGCAGCGACACGTGTGGTCGTACCTCATCGGAGTCGCAGATGCACCAGAAGGTGCCACAGATTTTATTGCGAAGGTTCAAAAAAATCGAAGACGGGCTTATCCTTCATGGAGTGGATGATGATGAGGGTGACAAGTTCATCTGGCAGCAGCTGCATCAAGCACACCGCAAGCATCAAGGAGAAGGGGAGGAAATAGAAAAGCGATGAGGTTTGGAAATTGAAAGGCGATGAGGGTTGATGTTGAAGGCGATGATGGATGAAGTCGGCGACGAGGGATGAAGTTGGCAACGAGGATTGAAGTTGAAGGCGACGAGGGTTGAAGTTGAAAAAGGCGACGAGGGTTGAAGTTGAAGAAGGTTCCTCAGCCATGTAATAAAACAATAAATGGAAATTGAAAAGGCGCCGCAGTTTGGTTGCTGCCGTTGACATTGCCCCTGCCCCTTCTTCCCGCGTAATTGAAAGGCGACGCATGGTTTGGACGGTTTTGCACCTAAAACGGAGCCCGAGTGGCACGTACCGGCAGCAGTGGAGTAGTGGGTGGGAGCAGAGGCGCCTGATAGTTCCGCGTCTTGTAAATATAACTCCCCTGCCTTCCCGTGCTTTCCACTGCTTCTTCCATAAGCTTATCATCTCTTTTGCTTCTTCTTCCTCCTTGTGATCCACCACTACAAATCTTCGATCACCGAGGGAAGGAGGAGATGGCATCGAGGAGCCCACCGCCGTCAAAGCGGGGACGAAGGGAGGATGACGACAACGAAAGCCATCGTCAGAAGAAGTTGGAGAAGGGAAGGAGCCGACGACCAAGGATGCCAACGAGGAATCGTTCTTCAACGACACTAAGTTCACCGTCGACCTGCTTAGGAGCGCCTTCAGAAAGCTTGAAGATGTTGGCATGGCCTTCGACATAAAGGCGCATCATGATGTGTACAAGGACCCGAGTGTGAAGGGTCTCGCCTTCAGGATCCACAGGTTGGCTGAGAGGCTCCAGAACCTCCCCGTGGTCAAGCGGGCTGCCCGCCGCCACTTCGTCTTCGACGACGACGGATCCGACGGCGACGACAGCAACCACGACGACGACAGCTCCCACGGCGGCGACGACAGTGGGACTCTGACTAATTAATAGACTCCTCTACCAATTAGTAACAATGTGTGTGTGCTTTTGTGTCTTCGTCAAGTTGTTGGACATGAACTGCTTAGTTTGTCTGTCGATCATGAACAGCTTAGTTAATTAGTTTGGTTGTTAGATTTTCTATGTCATGAACTCGATCTAATAGAGGCGAGTAGATCCATCCGCGTTGTGATGTACTATGTTTTGTTGTGATGAACTGGAGATTTGTTGTGATGAACTAGATCTTAGAGACAATGATTTAGTCAGCTGACGCTGACGTGTGGGCCAGTGTCATTGGCGACGATGGTTAGTGAACCCGCATCGCATTTGTTGGCAGTTGGGTCTGAGCGGGCACACAACGGTTATATTTTTTATATTGGCTGCTGACGCTAATGCGTGGGCTCGTCACTATTTTATTGGAATGAAACTTGCTTCCCTAGATTATTAGAGCCCATAAAACAACACCTAAAAATCATAAAAATATGAACAATTTGTATTTGGACATTTGGTATTTGAAAAAAATATCAACAGTCACACTTGTGTGCCCAAAATTCATATATTTCATTTTTACACCCCATGGTAATTATATAATAATTCTAATAATATCAAATTTACTCTAAAAAATCTACAAATTGACTTGGCAACATAATTTGGGTACCTAAACTTGTCTTCAAAATTTCAAATGGTATCGATGAGGGAATAATATACTAATGTACAAATGTCTAAATCTCTCACATAGTTTCCAAGAATGTTGCTTTAACATTGAAGTTTTCCACACTTTGCAACATGTTCGAACTCATATGCATTTGAAAACTTAACAAAACCTTGTGTTCACCATAAGCTTACGAATGCAAAGTTTGATCACTAATGGTTGTGTAAAACAAATATTATTTGTATGTTGTACTCACAAAGAACAAAATAAGGCATATAAACATTATTCAATAAACACAATATACACTAAACAATGAAATTAATGAAAAGATGATGATTTTAGAAAAAATAAGAAAAAATATCAAATTTGGACTAATAACTACAAAAGAAATACTTGTTACAACATTTGATTGCAGATTAAAAGGAGAAATGGGAACTGTTCTTCATTTGAATAGAACTGGGCCCCACAGTCATTAGCGACGCGAGGCTGATAACCCGCGTCGGCTTTGCTGCTCTCCCATAATTTTACATAGATAATGCGAACATCATACAAAAGCTACTACTGATTTCCTATTCCAATACTCCATTCGAAGTTCACCATTTCACAGTGGAGCCTGCAGTCTTCGCTGCAAAACAAAGAAATTTGAAGCCATCCTTTATCCACGCCGCAGCCGCCGTCGTTGCCTGCGCATGTCTGATCGTTGCACACCTGTGCCGGAGGCGGTAGTGGTTCACTCCAAATGCGCCAAGTCGAGGAGTAAATCGAACGCGCGGCCTTTTTGTGCAAAGGCAGACACCCCTCGTTGGTCAGCCATCTGGACATCGTACTGCCTCCGCCCACGACCCGCCTCATGTATCGCTTCGTGGTGTCATCGACGGTGGCACCGCCATTTTCTCTGCAGAACAAGATGGTGTATAAATAGGCCGCCGCATCGTGACCATCCTCGGCGGCACGCCAGAGATCATTGCATCCCTTGTTTTCCATGAAGACGGCTTTGATCCCGGAGAAGAAGCAAGCCTCCGGATTCCCGAAATCAGTCAGCATAGCAAGGAATGCTTTGTAAGCGGTGGTGACCCACACCCAAGAAATCTCATATCGTATCCCCTCTATCAAAAAACACCGACCGACATCGCTGTGGCCGCACACACGGCACGTGGTTGAGCAAGTACCGTGTAAGCTGTGGAGGTCAGCCAAGGGCCGCTCCGAGGTCACACCAACGCGCGCCGAAATCTCAATGCGGAGGCCGCACCAACGTGCGCCGGTCGGGAATGGTGACGATGAGGAGTAGGCAGTTGTTGTTTTTCGCGGGTTGATGAAGGGGCAGGAGATCTAAATTATTTTGGAAGGAGAAGATACAGGAGATTTGTTTCCAAACACGGTTTAAGTATGCAATGGAGACGATGTTTGGCTAATCCGCGTATCATTTAATTCTCCACTATAGATGATGTTTGGATAATCCATGTAGTATCCTTTAATTCTCCATTGGAGACAATGTTTGGTTAATCTGCATATCATTTGATTCTACATTGGAGTCACTACCTCTGCTCTCAGCCATTGACTGGCAACAGTTTCCACATTGACCGATCTTGGGAACCTTCCTGTTTCCTGTGCTCTTGATCTTATCCCTTCCTCTCTCTTTTTCTTTATGTTATTGTTAGTAATTTTTTCATGTAGTTTGACTCCTCGGGATGTGAGTACATTGGAGATGATGTTTGGTTACTCCGCGTATCATTTAATTCTATATTGGAATCGCTACCTCTGCTCTCAGCCATTGACTGGCAACAGTGCCCCCATTGACCAGATCTTGAAAACCTTCCCTTTTCCTATGCTCTTGATCTTATCCCTTCCTCTCTCTCTTTTCTTACAACCGATGTTATCCCTTCCTTGTTTTTGCTATAAAAAGGCACCGACGCCTATCGGTCCACCTCACTTCAAGTTGCTTCCTTCTTCTCTAGATCTAGATCCAGCTATATGTTCCTTCTTCTGATGCAATAAAGTGAGTCACTTTCTTCCTTCTTCTCTAGATCTAGATCTATCTATCGCACAAAGAAAAGATCTTGTAGGGTGCAAGCTTTTGCTTTTCTCTCTTCTTCCTCCTCATCGATCTCTCAGTTGCTACAAGAATTCTTGTGATATGGGTGATTGGGTTGCTCATCCCTCTAACACAGCTGCTAGAAAAATCCTTGTGACATACCCCTTGCTCGCAGTTGTGTCCGAGGAAGGTAGCCCAGAACCTCCTAGCATCAGGAAGAACAAGCCGACAGAAAGCCTGCTACAGTTTTTCCGTCACACTTGGACTTCCTTTTGCTTTCCCCTTCTCCTCCAGGAAGAGGGATTTTTTAAGGGATATGTTTCCACCCTCTCTGTATCTTTCTCTTATGTTCACTTGTAAGATGAGGAAGCAGCCAGAATATGGAGCATATCTTGTCGTGAAGAACCAGCCGAAGGCAAGCAAGGTCGACGACCTGTGAGCAAGATCGACCTGCGAGCAAGATTGATCTGTGTGTGTGATTTTGCATATCTCGTCATGAAGATATGGCCGCATTGTAACCTTCTTCTGATGTATCAATGATGATTGTAATCTATGTGTGTGCGTGTGTCATTTTACTCCTGAAGAGACATGTGCTTGTGTGATTATCTCTGTGCAGTACATTTTTTGTATGATTTACCTACTCACTTGCAAGCATGAAGAAGAACAAGCCGACGGGGGCTGGCTAATCCGTGTCTCTTTTGATGTAATCTATGTATGTGTGATTTTGCATCTCAAGAGACATGCTTGTGTGATTATCTCTGTGTAGTACAATTTTTTTGTATGATTTACCTACTCACTTGCAAAGCATGCAGAACAAGCCAACAGGGGCTGGCTAATCCGTGTCTACACCGAAACAAGGCTACCTTCAATCCTTCATAATCAAGCTCCCATATCTCCTTTAATTCAACATTGGAGTCACTGCCTCTGCTCTCATCCATTGACTCCCAACAATTTCCCCATTCACCGATCTTGGGAACCTTCCCGTTTCCTATGCTCTTGATCTTATCCCTTCCTCTCTCTTTTTTATGTAATTGTTAGTAGTTTTTTCATGTAGTTTGACTCCTCGGGATGTGAGTGCATTAGGATATTTGGTTACTCCGCATATCATTTAATTCTACATTGGAATCGCCACCTCTGCTCTCAGCCATTGACTAGCAATAGTTTCGCCATTGACCGTCTTGGGAACCTTCACGTTTCATGTGATCTTGATCTTATCCCTTCCTCTCTCTTTTTTTTACAACCGATGTTACCCCTTCCTTATTTTCGCTATAAAAAGCGCTGACACCTATCAGTCCTCCTCACTTCAAGTTGTTTCCTTCTTCTCTAGATCTTAGATCTAGCTATATGGTTCATTCTTCTGATACAATAAAGCGAGTCACTTGCTTCCTTCTTCAATAGATCTAGATCTAGCTATGGCGCAGAATAGATCTTGTAGCGCGCAAGCTTTTGCTTTTCTCTCTTCTTCATCCTCCTCGATCTCTCAGTTGCTAGGTGAATTCTTGTGATATGGGTGATTGGGTTGCTCATCCCTCTAACATAGCTACTAGAAGAATACTTGTGACATACTTCTTTCTCGCAGCCGTGTCTGGGGAAGGTAGCCCAGAACCTCCTGACATCAGGAAGAACAAGTCGACAGAAAGCATGCTGCATTTTCTTAAGGGATATTTTCCACCCTCTCTGTATGTTTCTCTTGTGTTCACTTGTAAGATGAGGAAGAAGCCAGAATCTGGATGAAGCATATCTCGTCATGAGGAACAAGCCGAAGGCGAGGAAGATCAACGACCTGCGAGTGTGTGTGTGATTTTGCATGTCTAATGATCATTATTTTTCGTACCACCATGCTTTCTCCCTCCACTCGTGGAAGGCTCTTGCAAACCAAAATTAGGGTTAAACATGACCACCTGGACAAAAAAAATGGAACCTAAAATTTTTCATTAAGATATGGCCGCATTGTAACCTTCTTCTGATGTATCAATGATGACTGTAATCTGTGTGTGTGATTTTCCATCTCAAAAGACATGCTTGTGTGATTATCTTTGTGTAGTACATTTTTTTGTATGATTTACCTACTCACTTGCAAGCATGAAGAAGAACAAGCTGACGGGGGCTGTTTAATTCGTGTCTCTTTTGATGTAATCTGTGTGCGCGTGATTATACATATCAAGAGACATGCTTGTGTGATTATCTATGTGCAGTACAATTTTTTGTATGATTTACCTGCTCACTTGCAAAGCATGAAGAACAAGCTGACGGGGGCTGGCTAATCTGTGTCTCTTTTGATGTAATTTGTTCATGATTTCGCATATCTTGACCATAACAAATGCAACGCGGGTTCGCTAGTCCTTGTCTCTTGCCTGTAACAAAGGCGATGCGGATTGGCTAATCCTCGTCTCTTTGATATTCACGTCCGCTACTGAATTGAAGCAGAATATAAACAGAATATATATAGTATCTTAGGCAAAATATATTACAAGCAGGATTCAAATTCCACCACATCCCATATATTACAAAAAGGATTGAAATTCCACCGATACATCACACCCTTTATATTACAAAACAGTTTCCATTTCCACCAATAGACACATCCTCCGACATTACAAAAAGGATTCAGCAGAAATCAGGCTTGCTTTTTCTTCCTTGATTTCTGTATATGGATTTTTTCACTATGGTTGCTTCGCAAGGACGGTGGTTTGTTAGTTCCCAAGAGTTGGGGCTTGTATGAAGTGTCAAAGGATGGAATTTTGTCAAACTGGTTGTATTCCTCCTCCTCAACAACATTTTCAGCTCCAACAATCCTTTTTTCTAGGCATAACCACAGAATAGTTCTCCTTTGCAATGTCAGGTACATAGAACACTTGCTCAACATTGTAGGCGAAGACAAACGGTTCATTTTTGTAACCAAAGACTCAGAGATCAACACTAACATAACCATATTTGTCCTTGCTCACAACTCTCTTCCCATTGGTGACCCATTTACACCGAAACAAGGCTACCTTAAATCCTCCATAATCAAGCTCACATATCTCCTCTATTTGACCATAATATGTGTCTGTCTCCATGTCATCATCATCATGACTGTCGTCGATGACGGCCCGTACATGCACACCACTATTTTGATAGACACTCTTTTTATCCTGGGCCATGGTATAGACCGTGTATCCATTGATACATTGCTTCGTATCTTGTAACAGTGAACAATGGCCCCGCTGCTAGATTCCTTATCTCGTCGGTAATTACAACATTATTGTTGCATGACTCGACATAATCTCGGAGCCACCTGCTGAAACCTTGCATGTGCATCTTTGCAAGCCAAGCCCTACCACAGTCAGGGTTGTCTTCACATAGTTGTCATTTGTGCTCATTGGCAAACGGTGTAATTAGGTGCAGTTGTTGTATCACGGTGAAATGGGCCTTTTGGAAGACATCTGCATCCGGAGTGACTAACCTTTTCCCCATGGTCCCAACACCTGAAAGCCTACCTTCATGCCGTGAGCGAGGCACACTAATGGGGTTTTGTGGGTCCATGTAACCCATTGCCCACTGCACTGCTTCGATGGTCTCGTAGCCACGAGCAATGGCTCCCTCTGGAAATAACCGGTTATGTGGTAATGATTTCAGGAATCCATAGAACCTCTCATATGGAAACATCTAATGAAGGTAAGATGGGCCAAGGAACTAGATTTCCCTCGCGAGGTGTGCTGTTAGATGCAGCATGAGGTCAATGAATTATGGTGGGAAGGTAGCTTCAAGCAGGCATAGGGTCTCGAAATGCCTCCTCTCCAAGTCTAACAGTTTTTCCTCATTAATCACCTTCTGTTCTATTGCATTAAAGAATAAACACAAGCTCGTGACCTCGTTGCGAACCAGTTCTGTCTTGATACCTCTAAGTGCAACAGGAAGAAGATCTATCATAAACACATAGAAATCATGAGATTTCATCAAGTTGAAATTCATTTTCATGTCCTTCACTGACACTAGCCTCTTGAAGTTTGATAAGTAGCCTGAAGGTACTTTCAAATCATGCAAAAACTAACAGAATTCTTTTCTCTCTGGCTTTAACAAGGTAGTTGCAGCAACGGGAAGGTTCGTCCCCGTCTCTGTTTCCTCTGCTTAGAGCTCCGGCCTAATGCCCAGCTCTTTAAGATCCTCCCTTGCATTTTTATGATCTTTTCCCTTCGGACTTCTCTTGTAGCAATGTTCCACAAGTAGCTTCACACACATTCTCTTTGACGTGCATGTTGTCAATCGAATGATGCACATCCAACATCGTCCAATACTCTAGCTCCCATAGAATTCATTTCTTGTTCCACATTCCTTCTTCTTCTTCGCCATCTTGTTTCTTTCTTTTCCCAAGGTTTTTGTAAAGTTTGGGTAACTCCTCGATGGTTTTGATGTCCTTGACTTTCAAGTGGACCAGATCTCCAGTCACATGCAACGGCGCCTCTTGATTCTCCATTTCCCCATTAAACTGACAATCCATAGCGCGGTATGGATGTTTCTTGCCGAGGAAACGACGGTGCCCCATAAATACGTATTTATTTGAATGTCTTAGCCATATTGCGCAAGTATCTTCCAAGCAGTGTGGGCAAGCTGCACCTTTCCTTTTACTCTGGCCAGAGAGGATGCGATGAGTCGGGTTGTTATTAATGGTGGTGAAAAAACATGTCATGCATTGTGAACTCCTCACGCTTGTACTCATTCCAAACCTCTAGCACACTAGGCTTCCAAAATATCTTCAAGTCATCAACTAGTGGCCTCATGTAGACATCAATACGGTCACCAGGTTGCTTTGGCTCGGAGACCAATATTGTCAGCATCATATATTTCTGTTTCTTGCATAATCAGGGTGGAACGTTATACAACAACAGCACGACAGGCCAGGTGTTATGTGTCGAGCTCTGGTTACCGAATGGGTCACGCCATTTGTGCTTATAGCAAACCATATGCTCCTTGCATCGTCAAACCATGGGAAGTGGTTATTAATGTTACCCCATTTGAAGGACCGATTAGGCGACCAGAGAGGGGGGGAGTGAATGGGAGCCGATAAAAATTCTTCTCGAGGGAGATTGAAACTCCGACAAGACGAACTTGCTCGGTCGAACCCCCGAAATCACACGCTCCGCACTTCTACCTTCCGTTTGCCAAAACCACGTAGCCACTGGAGTGCTACTGGCCTTAGGAACAAACTCTACCAGCAACCACAACACACACGCAGCAACGACAGCGGAAACAACTCGAAAGTCGGCTAACCAGAGGGGGGCGGTTAGACCGGGTATAGGGGGCGGTTAGACCGCCTCCACCTAGTAACCAAGAAATCCTCCGAAACGCCTCTCCCAAGCACCAAAAACACACCACAGTTTCACCAACAAAGATTTCTGGTCAAGGCCATGCTAGCTACCAGAAAATCTTGGCGAAAACCAAAACTCCACCCAGGGGCCTAGGGGCGGTTAGACCGGCTACCAGGGGCGGTCTAACCTCCTGTACCCAGCAACTAAATCCAACCAAGAACACCTAGCAAACAGCACGAGAACGACCCCAAATTTCACCCAGACACTCCTCTGATCAAGGCGAACGAACTCATAGAGGAAAATCCGGCGAAACAAAAACTTCGACCTGGAAACACCCAGGGCGGTTAGACCGCCCCCTGCAGGTGGTTAGACCGCCCCTTCCAGAGAGCGAACCCGCGGGTCAAACCTCAACTTCCTCGCGCCCGATCTCCCGAATCACTCCACGGATTGCAGCAAAACTTCGGGAATAGCTGGGTTACCTCCTGGGCAACCTCTACCTTAAAGGAATCGACCTGAAATGCTCACAATCAAGAGGAATCGAAGAAATCGCTTCTCTAGGTCAAGAACTCGCCCAACTCGAGAAACCATCAAATCGAGTCCGATTCAAGGGAGATTTGTGGGCAAAGTCACCAGCCAAAGAGGCACAAGAACCTCATACGTGACACCCACCAAAAACCCCAAGAAATCGTCCTCAAAACACCGCCAACAAAGAGCTCCGAAAATCACCACAAAAGAGACGGGAAAACCACCATGATGAACAACGTCGAACCATCTATACATACCATGAAAGGTTCGTACAAGGTCTAGCTTGCCACCCAAACATCCATCCTTCTCTCTAGATCTCACATGAAGCTCTCAAGCTAGTCCTCTAAAACCTAAGGAAAATAGAGAATGAAAATGGAAAAACAAATGAGCTAGGGTTCCAAGAGTTGACTGCCATCCACCCATTCAATGAGTATATATGGAGGCACCCAAAAGACTAAACTACCCTTTACTAATAACTAGGGATACATGCCCCTCGAGCTCGGATTTGGAAGTCTTCATGTCTTCACCATCGGGCGGATGCCCGGCGACCGCAACCTGCTTAGCCTCGACGCAAGCCTTGCGATCCCAACGCGTGTCCTCCGCTTCGAAGCTTCTCGGCGCCGACGTCCAGGGCGGTCAGACCGCCCCCCCTGGGCGGTTAGACCGGCCCGGGAGATCTGACCGGCACAAGGCGGTCTGACCGCCCCTCCTGGGCGGTTGAACCGGCCTGGGTGGCCGCACCTCCTCGTCGAGTCCTCGGCCTCGGTTTTGTGGCTCAACCGAGTAACCCAGTGGTTTTCTGGTGAACCACTGCAAACCCCGCGAACTCGGTGTAGCCTCCGCCAATCTCCACTTATGACTCGACTCCCACGTAGTCCTGGCTCGTCCTTGGTTTTGAGGCTCTACCAAGAAACCGTCCACTACCTCATCTTGCTGTTCATGCCACCATGCAGCCCGCACTTGACCCCACTGGCCATCGGGTCCCTCGAACCAAGCCTACTTGTCTTCTCCACACCTGGAGGCCTCACCGGCGACGACCTTTCGCGCTTGTTCCTAACCTGCACCAACACGAGTCAAGCCGCAACCTGCACCTGCAATACTTAGCCAAGAATCAGTCCACACAACGTTGTCAATCACTCATCACACAGGAAAGCGACCATCCACCGGTCCTCGAACCACACATGGTCCTCAATCTCCCCCTTGATGAGTGCATTGACAACACCCACAAGAAGTAACACAAGAGAAAAGGAAAAAGAAAAGCAAACAAATAAAAAGAAACCTCAACAAGCGATAGAAAGCCAAAGAAAGGCAGAGAGCAAGATCACTTGAAGAAGACAAGTCTCGGACCCCTTAGGCAAGGGCAACGACTCGACACATCCGAGACAAAGCAAAGCTCAAGCAAAGAGCACAAACCACCAAAGCAAAGCCCGAACACCGCAAAGAGCTCCCCCTGCACATATGCATGCTCCCCCTGAGCCAAAGCACACTCCCCCTAGACAAATTGAGCAATGCAACACGGGAATGCACCAAAGAGCAAAGAACTGCTCACTCTGCCCAGGGCGGTTAGACCGCCTGTACAGGGCGGTTAGACCGCCTGTGCCTCAACTGACCGCCTGGGGGGCGGTTAGACCGCCCCAAGAGACCGGCCTGCACCAAACTGCTCAAAAATTTCCCGAACCAATTGGAACACCTTCCACACACCCCCAGGTGCCCAAAGCATGCACAAACTTCTCCCCTTGTTGACAATGCATGAATCAAGGCAAAATGCGAAAACTTTCAACATATAGCTTCTCAAATATACAAAATTCTTCACAAGGAGCTACACAAGTCCAAATGAGCAAGTTAGATACTCTACAGGTTCGTAAAGACCTTAACTACAAGATCACCAAGTTTCACAACCACTGGGCAAGGCTAAAAAGGATTTGAGTAATTTTGTGAAAAGTTACTCTCTCATAAGCAAATACCTAAACATGAGCAAAACATATCAAAATGGCAAAGCCACTCAAACTGTATGCTAGGACAGCCATTCTAATCATAAGACCATCATAAACACCCACAAGCACCTCATGTCATGTCAAAGCCACCGAGCCATGTGCCTACTTCTATATATGAGACTTCTCATTGGTAGGCATCATGCAACGGTTTAGCACCCAAAGCAAATTAAATTCAGCACATAGGACATGGGAACATATTTTCCAAGCATTTTTCATTTCATTGTCAGATCTATAGATGGTACATGAAATGTCTTTGCGACAAAAAGGAACTTATGCCCCTCCATAAGATGAAGCAAGAGGGCTAAACATTCATGATGGCAAATGGGCCTTTGGCCCCATATGATCAATAAACTAGCTATCCAACCACAAATTAAGCATAGCAAAGCCACTAAAACATGTCAAGATCATATAAAGGCATTTACACATGAGAGAGCATATATGTGACATTTTTCAAAAATTTAGCCATCAACCATGGATCATTCATCAAGATCATCAAGAGCTAAGCCAAACTAACCATAGCATACCGAACAAGCTCACAAGAACATATATAGCAACCCATGGTGAACAATGTATATAAGAGAAGCTTTTCTTATCTAATGCATATGATACAAAATGCATGCAATCTAAGATACAGGGATGCCTATACATCATGTTACATATGCAATGCCAAATGCAAGAAATGCACAAAAGAAAGCTATACATATGCTACAAAGGAGCTCCCACACACCCAACTCAAGAAATCAAACACACACCAAGTTCCCCCCGCAAACGAGTGAAAGTTGCTTGATCTATTGGTTTGGTGAAAATATCGGCTAGTTGGTCATGTGTGGGTACATGGATCAAAGCTATCTTTCCTTTCTCTACGTTATCTCTCAGAAAATGATACCTCACTTCTATGTGCTTGGTTTTGGAATGGAGCACTAGGTTCTTTGCAACGCTTATGACACTGGTGCTATCACATTGAAGTGGAACATGGGTATACTCCACACTTAAGTCACTCATGGTGTATGAAATCCAAAGGAGCTGAGAGCAACAACTAGCAGCGGAAACGTACTCGGCCTCGGTAGTGGATTGAGCAACACTCGACTGTTTGCTGGAAGACCAAGACACCAAAGAAGAACCCAAAAACTGGCAAGTCCCAGAAGTGGACTTCCTATCCAACCGACACCCGGCAAAATCCACGTCTGAAAAACCATGAAGCGCCAAAGAAGAGGACGCGGAGTACCAAAGGCCGAAGTCGGGAGTGTGACGCAAGTACCTGAAAATTCACTTCACCGCTTGCCAATGCGAAGTCCTCGGAGACGCTTGAAAACGAGCGCACAGACACACCGAGAACTGTATGTCCGGCCTCGTCGCCGTCAAGTAGAGGAGTGACCCGATCATGCTTCGGTACTCCTTCTGGTTCACGTGTTAACCTTCCTCATCCGCATCAAGAGCTGTAGTCGTACTCATCGGCGTCGTCATAGCCTTGGAGTCCTCCATCTTGAACTTCCGCACCATGTCCTTGGTGTACTTAACCTGGTGCACAAATGTTCCTTCCTTTGATTGCTTGAGTTGTAGCCCGAGGAAGAACTGCAACTCGCCCATCATGCTCATCTCAAATTCCCTGCTCATATCATCTGCAAACCTTGCAACAAGAGAGTTAGACGAGCCACCAAAGACAATATCATCCATGTACACCTGCACAATCGGGATATCTCGCGCCCTGCCTCAGCAAAAACAAGGTCTGATCGACCTTCCACATCTCAAAACCTCTCTCAAACAAGAACCCCCTCAACCTGCCATACCAAGCTCTGGGCGCACCTTCCAAACCATACAGCGCCTTCCTCAACTTGTACACCCGGTGGGGGTACCTCTCACTCTCAAACCCCGGAGGCTGCCTCACATACACTTCTTCCTCCAACACACCATTCAGGAAAGCACTCTTCACATCCATTTGGTGCAACTTGAACCCTTTAGCCACGGAAAAGCTAGAAGGATCCTAATCGCCTCCAAATGGGCTACGGGAGCAAAGGTCTCCTCGTAGTCGATCCCCTCCTTCTGACTGAACCCCTGAGAAACAAGCCTCGACTTGTTCCTCACAACTTCACCCTTCTCTCCCTCTTTGTTCTTCCACACCCACTTTGTACCAATCGGCTTACACCCTGGGGGAGGGTCAACCAACTCCCACACCTGATTCCTCTCAAAGTTCTCCAACTCCTCATGCATCGAATTAACCCAATTGTGATCAGATAGTGCGTGTCCAATGTCTTTGGGCTCAAAGTAGCAACAAACTTAGCATGAGCGAAATGAGAATTGTTTCGAACCCTCGACCGTGTAGTGCGTTCATTCATGTCGCCGATGATCCTCGAAGCTGGGTGATCCATCTGTACTCGCCGGGGAGGTTCTCGCCTCGATGCTACCTCCCCCTCAACATCAGCTTCTCCTCGTTCTTGATTTATCGTCGTAGGTGTAGTAGAAGGTCCGTCCATCATCGTAGTCGAAGTAGTGGGTACATGTTCAGCTGGGGGCACCACACCGCCATCTTCATCATCACCATGTTCATGCTCCTCCTCCTGAAAGATGTCCTCGCCAAGCTCATCATCACCTGCACACTCAAAGACAAGCTGACTACGTGGCTCTATCTCGTCGAAGGTTACCTCGCAAGTCTCCATGATTTGGTTAGTTTCAAGATTGAGCAAACGATATGCTCTAGAATTAGATGCATAACCAAAGAAAATGCCATCGACAGACCTAGCCTCAAACTTATCCAACTTCCTGCCTTTCTTCAGAATGAAACACTTGCAACCAAAGACATGGAAGTGACTCACCTTGGGTGTGCGACCATGCATCAACTCATAGCATGTCTTCTTCTTGTGCACTCTGAGGTATATCCCGTTCGACATATAGCACGCGGTATTCACCGCCTCGGCCCCAATACCTCCTCGAGTCCTATGCTCATCAAGCATCGTCCGAGCCATCTCGCACAAGGTCCTGTTCTTCCTTTCCACAACACCATTCTGGGGAGGCGTATACGGACTCGAAAACTGGTGCTCAAGACCCAAGTCATGGCAAAAGGTTTCAAAACGAGAGTTCCTGAATTCCGAGCCATTATCACTGCGAATAGCTCGTATGGCATCTCCGTGCCTCTCGTTTCTCAACCTCAAGACTAGATCTCGAACAAAACCAAATGTCTCCCCCTTATCCTCAAGAAAGAACACCCACGCATACCGAGAATAGTCGTCCACCACAACAAGGACATACCACTTCCCACCCGCAGATCGCACACGAGCTGAGCCAACAAGGTCCATATGGAGCAGCTCGCATGGACGCTCAGTCATCACATCGGTGAGAGGCGGGTGAGAAGAGGCTACCATGTTGGCATGCCTACACGGCGCACAAACCAACTCTTTCTCAAGCCTCAACCGTGGAAATCCTCGGACCAAATTGAGTTTACTCAAGCGAGACAAAAGGTCAAAGCTCAAGTGACCCAACTTCCTATGCCACTTCCACAACTCACTCGAAGAACCAGCCAAGAAACAACGCTCCACACCCGAAGACTGAGAAAAATCAGCACGAAACACCTGACCCTCGGGAACGACCATACAGACAAGGTCCCCTCGAGAGTCCAAAATCCGAGAACCACCTGGCCGAAACAACACCTCAAAGCCCTCATCCAACAACTGGGACACCGAAAGCAAATTGTACCCCAGCGATTGAACAAGAGCAACACGCCTCAGAGTGAACTTGTCACTCACTTTGATCTCACCTTCTGAAAGCACACACCCACGCCCATTGTCCCCAAAAGTGATGTACCTCTTTGTCACCACCGGGACCAGACTTGAGAACCACCCCCTGTCTCCGGTCATATGCCTCGAGCAACCGGAGTCAATCAACCAAATGTTCTTCAAGTCTCCCACCTGAAAGTCAAAACTGAGCACGTGAACGAACAAACGACTCAGCACTGGGGTTAGTACCAAAAGAGTAAAACCAGTGCCGAGCCATTTGCTCGAAAGTGGGGTTAGCACACATCAATCCATCTTTCCTATCATAACTACCACCACGAACACCACCTTGGTAACCACTCCGAGGAAACCACCCCTCACTGCCTGGAGGAGGACCAAAACCACGGAAGACAACCCGTGGACCGTACCTCCTCTCCTTCTCAAAGCTACGACTCCTCCCATCGCCGTAGTGAACTCGAGGGGGAGAATGCCTAGGAAACCGACCACCGTCGTCTCTCCGGACCAACCACCGACAACTCCACCTCCGGACCTGAAACCTCTCGACT
Source organism: Cenchrus americanus (assembly GCA_947561735.1). NCBI lineage: Eukaryota > Viridiplantae > Streptophyta > Magnoliopsida > Poales > Poaceae > Cenchrus > Cenchrus americanus. Next base: position 150,732,808 of record OX387239.1, read on the forward strand.
CACCACCTCGAAAACCATTCCGCCCGGGGTCGTGAGGGGGGGGGGTGGTTAAACCGCCTAGCTAGGCCGGTCTAACCGCCCCCCTCTGGGCTGGGCCGGTCTGACCGCCTAGCCAGGCCGGTCTGACCGCCCCCTCTAGAACTGCTCCTCGACTGCGGGAACTCGCATCTCCCCATGCCAGAACACTTCTCACCATAGCTTTACCCCTGGGCAGTGGCATACGAGGCTTAGGTACACCATGGGAAGGGTTGTACCTATCCTTGTTCGCCCACTCCTTAGCCATCCTCTCTTCTCGCTTCCTCTTGAAGCAAAACTCATCCTTGTGGCCCTCTTTCCCACAATAGCCACAATGGAACCTCACAAGCTTCGGCTTAGGCTTGGATTGGGGCTGCTCACATGGTTTCTCTCCACTCAATTCCTCCACCGATTTCTCCTCACTAGCTTTCTCACTCACTTTCCCAAAGAACACTTTCCCGGAAGTGCTCACAAACTTGATAGGCCTTCGGAGATCATTTGTGGGTGTAGGAAATATGGGTGGAGCTGGGGTTGTGTCTAGTCGGTTCCTAAGATGGTTGGGTTTTGGAGGGAAATCATTTTGTGGTGGGTTTTTGGTGGCTTTGGGATATTTTCTCCACTTCCCTCACCAACCTTGTTTGCCCCAAGTCCCTCACCATCCTGCCTCTTAAATGCCTCGATCATCATCCTCAACTGAGGCTCATGACCAGACAACCAACCCATCAACTTCCTCAAGTCATCATTCACATCCTGCAAACGATCAACATAATGTGCAAGTTCCAAATTCTTCAAAGCATGCATTTCACAGGTAGAGCATGATGTAGGCATGGGTTCCTTCAATTTAGCCTCAAGAGAACTAGTGTATGCATGCATCTCATCAATCTTAGCATGCAGAACAGGGCAAAAAGTGCAAGCACTTAGCAAAGCAGGTCTAGACTTAAGCTCATCCACTTCAATCCTAAGCACATCTAGTTCCTCACACTTGGAGGCATGCTTCTCCTTAAACAAAGCAAGATCAGCAAGAAATATGGAGCAATCAGCACAATCATTCTCATCCGAAACAACAGGGCTAGCCTTAAGGGAATCAATCTCAAGCTTACTATCAAGAGCCTGTGTATCTAGCTCAGCCACTCTAGTACTAGCATCCTCGAGTGAAGCCCTAATCTCTTTTCTCATTTTCTTGGCCTCTCTAAGCATGTCATCATGGTTATCAAGCAAAGAGCCAAGCCTCTCATTCTCCTGGTGCAAGAAGGGAAGTTCATCACGCACCTCGTCGTCGGACTCAGAGTCCGAGTCTCTCTGTGTGCTCTTCTTGCTGCCGGAGCTCAGCGCCATGGTGCAGAAGCCGTCTCTCGCGAAGCAGCTCAGCCCGCTCAGGTTCTTGGACGACTTCTTGTTCTTGCGACGATCACCTTCATCCTCACTGCTGCTCGAGCTCGAGGTGGAGTACGCGAAACTGGAGTCGACGTCGCTCGCTCCAACCATCGCTCGGGCCTTTCCTCGGCTCTCCTTCTTCCTCGATCGTCACTCGTGCTTGTACTTGTTCTTGTGCTTGCTCTTGTGGTCGCGCCTCAACCGGTACTTGCCATCCATCCTCGACTTGTGCTTGTAGTTGTCCTTGTTCTCGACCTTCTCCGGGCAGTCGGCAACGAAGTGTCCCGGCTTGCCGCACTGAAAGCACGTCCTCATGTTCCTCTTCATGTTCACCCGGTTCTCGTGCAGTCTCTCGAACCTCCTCGTCAACAGCGCCAGCTCGTCCTCTCCAAGGTCATCAAACTCCTCATCTGGCATAGACATCAAAGAGGAAAAGGAGAACATCCTGGTGGATGGGTTAGAGTTAGCCTTTCCTTTGGAACCACCAACGAGGGCAAGACTATGGGAATCAGTCGGTCCCTTGAGCTTGGCAGTCATGCCCCTATCCACCTCAGCCTGAAGGATCGGATGGCGACTGGAGAGGGGGGGGGAGTGAATAGGAGCCGGATAAAAATTCTTCTGAAAGAACCCGGCCTATACCCTAGTTAAAACCCGGTCACACACAAGCGTTGGAACGAATCACACACCGATCGCCAAAACAACGAGTCCTTGAAACACACGCGGAAGCACGAATGAAGGAGGGAGGAATCGAACCAAAGAGCAAAGCAGCCAGGCTCTGGCGGACCGTTCGGCTGGGCAGGGCGGACTGTCCGCGATGGCGCGCGGACCGTCCCGGCGAGGTACCGCGGATCGTCCGCACCCTTGCCGCGGACTGTCCGGCCTGAGCCGCGGACCGTCCATTAAAGCGAACAGAACCACCAGAACCGACCCGAGAAAAACGGACCGTCCGCGAAGACCGGGCGGACCGTCCGCGCGGGCCACGGACCGTCCGCTACTGGAGCTCGGACCGTCCGCAAACCGGCTGCAACGAAAAACCAAAACAAAATTGGATCGAAAGCAAAGCCGAGCAAGAACACGAAGAACACGCCAAGAACACTGTACACGCGGACCGTCCGCCTGGCCCTCGCGGACCGTCCGCCGTGCACGAACGAACCGAAAACTCGGCTCGACCCCGAAAGTCAACACTCCCAATCCATCACCGGATCTCCCTAACGATAGAAGGTTGTTGAGACAAGAGTTTGGGGACATGTAAAGCGTCAACCAAGGATGCTATACCCCAAAAATTTTGTCTCCTAACTCCCTAAATCATCGGGAATCGCGGATCCTTTGAACACCACCAAAAGCTAGAGCACCGAACGAAAATCCTTGAATCGAAGTGGTTTCCCGGCGTTTGAGGGCACAAGATCAATCACAAAGATGCACTAGACATCCATCCATGTTTCCCTCAAAGAAATCCGGGGAGAAACCCACTCAAATCCGCGGAATCACACCAAGAACAAAGGCACCAAAAACAAGCACGAAAATAGCACAAAAAGAGCTCCGAAAAAGCAATAAAAGAAATTCGGGAATATAAAGATTGACACAAGATTTAGAGGATGAAATCACTATGAATATCTTGTCCAATCGATTACAAGCTACTCCTAGAAACCAAATCTAAGATGGCAAAAAGCTCCAATCAAAGAGCCACTCTCTCCTTTCTCCCTCTCTCCCAAAGCACTCCAAAATCAAAGAGTACCGCAGCCTCTAGCCCAAGAGTTGGATGAAAATTCAGCCCCCTCCTCCTATATATAGGCCCTCCGGAAAAGACCGAAGTGCCCCTACACTAGGAGTACAACACAAGCCCTCACAGGGGCGTTTTGGTCAACACATGAAGTTCACCATCGGACGGCCGCGCATCCATCAAGCCTTCACGTCCTCCCGACGCAAGCACCTAGATCATGCCGCGTGTCGCCCGCCTCGAAGCTTCCCGACGCACCCGGATACCGTCTCCGTCACGCCAGGCCCTCGGGCTCGGTTTTGAGGCCCAAACCGAGAAACCCTCCTCCGATGGTTTTGTGGCCAAACCACCAAACCCCGCGTACACGGCCCAGCCTCACCACGCCAAGCGTCGAGCTCGCCAAGCCTTTCACCTCCGGCGCCCGGACGGTCTACTCAGTGTTGCCTCGTTCCTTGACTTGGCCACCTCCGATGCACCGGCTCCATGTCCACGACTTCGTCTTGATCTTCTTGCACCATGCGGCTCGCACTTGATCCCGTCGGCCACCGGGTCCCTCGAACCAAGCCTACTTGTCTCTCCACTCCTCGGAGGCCCCGCAAGGCTAAGACCTTTCGCGCCTGTTCTTCACCTGCACCAACGCAAACCAAGCTGCAACCAACACCTGCAATACTAGGCCAAGAGTCAGTCCACACAACGTTGTCAACCACTCCTCACGAGTGCATTGACAACACACCACATAAACAATAAGGTAAATACACAAAATAAAACACACACAACACAACTCAACACTACACACACAAAGCTTCAAACCATCCGGTCAATCACTCATCACACACGGACCAAGGTACTTCTCAACTTGGTTCCTCAATCTCCCCCTTGATGAGTGCATTGACAAAAGAAGGTCAAAAAGCAAACAGGAACTCATCCAAGCGCCACAAAGCCAATAAAAAGCTAACAAAAGGCCACTTGAAGTGAGAAGGGATAAAAGCATGCTCCGACAAATTCTTCTCGAAACTAAAGCAAGCACAAGGGCTAAGCGCAAACGAAGAGACACACTACCAACATGCAATCCCTAAAAGCCATCAAACCAAAATGCTCAACCCAAAGTGCCATAAAACTCTTACCAAAACACTTGTCAACCGCTCATCACCATCAAAACAAGGTCCATATCAACTTGATTTTCCAAATTTCTCCCCCTTGAGGAGCGGATTGACAACAAGTGAGCACAAAGAAATGGTTTGAGAGGGCAAAGGCCGAACAACTCATCCAAGTGAAAGAAAACCACACAAGAGCAAAGAACAAGGTCACTTGGCATGAGAGAAACCACAAAGGCCAACTCAATGTCTCGGTCCCCAAAGACATGGGCAACGACTCGACACAACCGAGACAAGAATGCATGATCCCTCAAGAAGAGGCACAAAGGGCTCAACACCGATCATGGAATAATCGAAAACATAAGTCAACCGCCGGCTCCTCAAGAAGAGGCAAAGGGGCTCAACACCACCGGCACAAGAGCACAAAAATCACAATCTCCCCCTAAACACATGAACTAGGAGCAAAGAGCATACAAAGCTCACCCTAAACTCATGAGATAGAGAAAAAAGCACACCAAGCTCAAAGCTCCCCCTAAACACATGCACTAGGGACAAAGAGCATACAAAGCTCACCCTAAACACACGTGATAGAGCAAAAAGCAACCACCAAAGCACAACTCAGGCAAACAAAGGAGACTCACCAAAGCTCCCCCTACACAAATGCAAGCTCCCCCTAAACATGTGGATGCAAACTTCCAAATTTTAGCTCACCTCTTCTGAATTTGCATTAAGCTCACCTCTTCTCCCCCTTGTTGACAATGTATGAATCAAGATGAAAATGCAGAAATGCGAAACAAAGCATATAAACATCTACATGAGCTTCTCAAATAGGCCAAATTTAGTGACAAAGGCTAGAAATGAGACAAAGAGCACATATATGGATCATAACATAGTCAAAGCATTGCCACAAGTAATGTATGGAAATATAGGCATGTGACAAAGCAAATTTTCAGATTTGAATAATTATATCAAAAGATGGCTCACTTCAAATGTAAAAGCCTATCCATGTCACACTTGAGCCACAAACATGCATACCATTCAAAGATCATACAAGGATATCCAATTCTCAACAAAAGATCATTGCAAACACCCATAAAGCAAAGCATGTCATGTTAAAGCTCATGAGCCATGTGTCCACTTCGGGGAGACTTCTCCACTCGGTGAACATCATGCAACATGTTTTGCACCCATGTGTGAAAGATAAGACATTTTAAGCATAAACATGATGGATGGAGCATTTTTCAAGCATACACACTTCTTTTCAAGATTAATTCATTTCATGGTACATGAAGTGCCTTTGCGGCAAAAAGAAGCTTATGCTCCTCCATGAATGCAACATAGGCTAAACATTCACAATGATATCGGCCTTTGGCCCAAGTGCAAGAAAGAGACATCCAAGCACAATCTAAGCATGAAAGGCACATTTAGACCAAACAGTGACATGGATATACTACTACACATGAGTGGAGCACATTTCATCAAATTTAGTCAAGATTAGCATTTGATTCAAAAAGGCTATCTCACAACACATATATCTCAAATATTCCAAGAGCATAGCCTCACATAGCCATTTCTCCACACACATGACCAATATCTCACAAGTAGCCAAAGAAACTCAAATGAGGCATATGGAAGAAGCTCATCATCCTAAAATGCAATATGATACAAATGCAACATAGGTAGATATGTACATCAAAAGGAACATGATATATGACAGAATGCAAGACACAAATGTCAAACCTACCAAAGTCTATACATCATGATATATGATACAAATGCAATGCAGAATGCATAGGGAGACAAGGAACTTGACTTAACACCAATAAAGCTCACGAGGGAACACACCAACCAAGAATCGCTCCAAGCGAGAGAAGAGCCACCAAAGGTCCCAATTGAGTACCATAGAAAAAGTACCAATTGCAAAACCGCAAAGATCCCAATTGAATACCATAGAAGGAATATCAATTTAAGGATCACAAAGACTACCCAGAAAGCTACAACCCTTCTTGGAATCAAATTCCCTATCAAAAGAAGCCAAGCTCCCCCTCAACCAGGGGCAACTAACAAAGCAAAAGCTAGGAAAAGGAAGAGCAAGGAAAAAAACTCTAAAACCAACCGAAAAGAGGAACAAAAACACAACTCGAAGACAAAACAAGCCCAAAACTCCAAGGAAAACTCACAACATGCTACACAAAGCATTGATAATATCAATTAACATAAATAGAGCATTGTAATATGATTCCACAAATATGAATAAGCATGGGCAAGCAAGTATGTGAACAAGGTACAACACTAAACCAAAAATGATACCAAAGAACAACATGCCAAACAATATACAAGAACTAAACAAAGGCATGATACAAGATCACATGGATCATCCACCAACATATATTACAAAGCTAGCATGACAAGAGATACATGGGGGACAAACATGCTAACAAGAAAGGTACCATCGAGCTAGACAAACATGATATGAATGAACAACATGACATATCCGAGCAATCAACCATAAAGCATGACATGATGTTCATAAATAACATCCACCATAAAATCATACAAAGATAGCAAGATAGATATTCAAGATCACAAAGCTATCATGAACAAGGTGGCTAGCCTACCATGGTTTTCACACAAGCAAGACACAAGTATATACAAGAGAGGACAAGGGGAAAAGAAAACTCACTATACATGTGTACAAAGGCTTTCAAGAGCCATCCAAAATGGTGTGGAGAACCATCATGTCTCCATTGAGCTCATGTTCTCCAACCGCTTCTCCATACCTACACACAAGGAGACGAGAAAGACCGAGCCTTGGATCCCAAAGGGTTAGCAAGCACGTACTTGGGAATCCAAGATTTGGTCACATGGGTAAGTGGTGCACACAACCTATCATGTGGGTTAGCATGATGCAAATGCCGGTTGGAATGAAAAGTCTTTCGAACACCCTTGGAACCATGCCTCAAAGAAGTCACTTGCGAAGAAAGTCGAGTGCTACCACAAGCAAAAAGGCAAAGATCCTTCGGGGTCGTAGGAGAAGAACAAACACAAGCACCACGGGAAGCATGTCGCGGACCAACACAAGAAACACTAGAAGCATGTCCACGAGCATGGCCTAACTCACTAGAAAGAGTGTCATAAAACCCGTCCACAAATCGCGCCTTCTTAGGCCCACAAGTGTTCATGCAATGAGAAGGGCGATAAACAACCAAAGGCCTAGAGGCACCTCCTCGCCGTATTCTCCTTGCCCGGCGGTAGAAAAAACTCTCTTGATGCCCATCCTTCCCACAGTGAGAGCAATGGTACAAAGGCCTATCGAGAGGCACGGTCTGAGTGGATGAATCACCATTCTCTTGTAAGTGGGAAGTCCCTTGGGACTTAGAGCATGAAGCATCAACCCCAACATCCAACTTGGTGCCCACGTTAGAATCACACGTGCCATGAGAAAGGCTACGTGGCTTCTTAAAAGCTTTAGCACGCACACGTCGCTCGTGCTTCACACGGCGAAAACAAAACTCAATGGTATGCCCATCCTTCTTGCAAAAGGTGCATTGGAACCTCAGCTTGGGAATATGAGTCCCAAATATGTGGGAGGCACCCTTTCCATTCAAATCACCTTGGGCAACACCGGAAGAAGCAACAAGCTTAGGAGTAGCTATGAGAGAGCTATCCAAAGCACTAGCACACTTACCACTATCCAAAGACTCACACTCAAGAGAAGAAGTCGACTCCGGTTTAGAAGAAGCAAATTTAGAAGCATCAACATCGGAGTGACACGAGAAGCATGAATCCAAACCCTTGGCACAAAGACTCTTGCACCTTGTGCGCAAAACCTCATTTTCAGACTTGAGGCGCTCACAAGTACCACATGTCATATTTCTCAAATTATTGATTTCTTCTTCAATGCATTTAGCATATGTGGTACGCAAGAGTTCATTTTCTTTCTCAAGGTTGGCACTCTTCTCATCATGCTCAACCAACTTAGCGCTCATATCCTCGCGCATCTTTTTCAAAGCCAAAACTTCACTTTCCAAATCAATGCATGAGGTGCAAACGAAATCACATGAACAAGCAACATCATTTACATCTCGCAAAGCATTATCATCATTGCAAGAAGTATGGCAAGTATCCTCAACCAGCAACAAAGAGCACTTGCTACAAGGCATGGATTTCATATCACAAATTTCAGCCCTAGCATGCTCAAGTTTATCTACACATGTGGTGTGAGTCAATTTTAATTCATTAATTTCAGCATGCAAAGACTCACAAGAAACACATGGTAAAGAAGCACTTGTCTCTAACAAAGCAATCTTACTCCTAGCCATATCAAGCTCATCATTCAAAACAACACCTTGCAATAGGAGCACTGGATTTCAACAAGTCAATTTCAGATTGCAAGTTAGCAAGAGATGATCTCAATTCATCATTCTCAAAATCAAGATTGTCGCATGCTCTTCTAAAAGCTTCAACATGCATTTTGCGCCAATTAACTTCATCTTTTAATTTCTCATTTTCAGCACACAAGGCGTCGCAAGATTTGCAAGGCAAAGAAGCTTTGAAATTTAACACCTTAATTTCAGATTTCAAGCATGCAATGGAAGCAATCGAAGCATCATTTTTAGCATGCATGGTGTTACAAGAAGTGCAACAATTCAAAGCATGAGACCTCCAATGAGCCATACCACATTTCAGCCTAGTAAGAGAGCATTTCATCTTCTCATTCTTCCTACGCAAGGCATCACACAAATCTATGTTTCTCCTATGCAAGTCTCCACAATCACGCTCACAATCATCCAACCTATTGCATAGGATCAAGATAGCTTTGGCAAGTGTACCTTGGTTCATGCCTCCTAGTTTGTGGTAGAGCTCGCCTTTCTTGATGTCACCATCTTGATAGTCCTCGATGAGAGATATCATCTCCTCCACTTCGGCTTCCGCCTCACCCTCCATACTCCTCCTTCTCAAAGAACCACAAGGAGAAGAACTTGGTGCCATAATAAAAGTACCGGTTAGGATTAGCCGAAAGCAAACTCGAGGAACAAGCAACGATGCAAAGAAAGCACTCAAAATGCCTCAATTCTCTAACAACTACTGACGAGTTCAATAGCAAAGGATCTTATCTTTTTCCCAAAATTTTACCACTGAACAGGGAGCACCAAAGATAGAGGCACAAAAAATTTCAGCTCAAAATAAGGTGAAATGAAGTCTAGAGAAAATCCAGAAGAAACAAGACAAAGCCGCAAGAGACTTAAATGAGGATTTTTCAATTATCTTCTTTATTTTTTCTGAATTTTTGAAGACCCCAAAATGATCTTAAGATTATTTCGGATCACCTACAAATGGAGTCACGAAACCGCTGTAAAATTTGAGCCAAAATGTAGCACCGAGCGAAAAGTTATGCCCGTTTTACTGAAGGTATCTCAAGTTATGGTTTTCCAAGGGCACAACTCCAAATCGTCGGACTCAAAACGTGCAAACCAAGGTCGCAAGCAAAAGCACCTCTTTCCTCTAGTCACCCTATGGATTCAAGACTTGTTAGAGCCAAAAGAATCCACAACTGGCTCTGATACCAATTGAAGGATCGGATGGCGACTAGAGAGGGGGGGAGTGAATAGGAGCCGGATAAAAATTCTTCTCAAAGAACCCGGCCTATACCCTAGTTAAAACCCGGTCACACACAAGCGTTGGAACGAATCACACACCGATCGCCAAAACAACGAGTCCTTGAAACACACGCGGAAGCACGAATGAAGGAGGGAGGAATCGAACCAAAGAGCAAAGCAGCCAGGCTCTGGCGGACCGTCCGGCCGGCGAGGCGGGACCGTCCGCGATGGCCGCGCGGACCGTCCGGCAGGGTACCGCGGACTGTCCGCACCCTTGCCGCGGACCGTCCGCCCGAGCCGCGGACCGTCCGTTAAAGCGAACAGAACCACCAGAACCGACCCGAGAAAAACGGACCGTCCGCGAAGACCGGGCGGACCGTCCGCGCGGGCCACGGACCGTCCGCTACTGGAGCTCGGACCGTCCGCAAACCGGCTGCAACGAAAAACCAAAACAAAATCGGATCGAAAGCAAAGCCGAGCAAGAAGACGAAGAACACGCAAAGAACACTGTACACACGGACCGTCCGCCTGGCCCTCGCGGACCGTCCGCCAGGCATGAACAGAACTGAAAACTGCTCGACCCCGAAAGTCAACACTCCCAATCCATCACCGGATCTCCCTAACGATAGAAGCTGTTGAGACAAGAGTTTGGGGACATGTAAAGCGTCAACCAAGGATGCTATACCCCAAAAATTTCGTCTCCTAACTCCCTAAATCATCGGGAATCGCGGATCCTTTGAACACCACCAAAAGCTAGAGCACCGAACGAAAATCCTTGAATCGATGTGGTTTTCCGGCGTTTGAGGGCACAAGATCAATCACAAAGATGCACTAGACATCCATCCATGTTTCCCTCAAAGAAATCCGGGGAGAAACCCACTCAAATCCGCGGAATCACACCAAGAACAAAGGCACCAAAAACAAGCACGAAAATAGCACAAAAAGAGCTCCGAAAAAGCAATAAAAGAAATTCGGTAATAGAAAGATTGACACAAGATTTAGAGGATGAAATCACTATGAATATCTTGTCCAATCGATTACAAGCCACTCCTAGAAACCAAATCTAAGATGGCAAAAAGCTCCAATCAAAGAGCCACTCTCTCCTCTCTCCCTCTCTCCCAAAGCACTCCAAAATCAAAGAGTACCGCAGCCTCTAGCCCAAGAGTTGGCTGAAAATTCAGCCCCCTCCTCCTATATATAGGCCCTCCGGAAAAGACCGAAGTGCCCCTACACTAGGAGTACAACACAAGCCCTCACAGGGGTGTTTTGGTCAACACATGAAGTTCACCATCGGACGGCCGCGCATCCATCAGGCCTTCACGTCCTTTCGACGCAAGCACCTAGATCATGCCGCGTGTCGCCCGCCTCGAAGCTTCCCGACGCACCCGGATACCGTCTCCGTCACGCCAGGCCCTCGGGCTCGGTTTTGAGGCCCAAACCGAGAAACCCTCCTCCGATGGTTTTGTGGCCAAACCACCAAACCCCGCGTACACGGCCCAGCCTCACCACGCCAAGCGTCGAGCTCGCCAAGCCTTTCACCTCCGGCGCCCGGACGGTCTACTCAGTCTTGCCTCGTTCCTTGACTTGGCCACCACCGATGCACCGGCTCCATGTCCACGACTTCGTCTTGCTCTTCTTGCACCATGCGGCTCGCACTTGATCCCGTCGGCCACCGGGTCCCTCGAACCAAGCCTACTTGTCTCTCCACTCCTCGGAGGCCCCGCAAGGCTAAGACCTTTCGCGCCTGTTCTTCACCTGCCCCAACGCAAACCAAGTAGTCGACCGCCTTATTGTTGGCGTCGAATCTGTCCCTCGATCCTGGAGCGAGGAAGTCCATCGGCTGGACATATCCTGTGTCCACCGTGACATCCCAAAGGATCTGACCCTTTCCGCAGAGAAAAGCACCCATCCGCTTGCTCCACATCTGGTAGTTCTTGCATTCGAAGTGTGGAGGTCCCGAACCCCGTTCCTGGTACGCCATCCTTGGATCTTAGACTGGTTAGAGTCAATAAAGACCCGAACCGGCTCTGATACCACTTAAAGGACCGATTAGTTGACCAGAGAGGGGGGGAGTGAATGGGAGCCGATAAAAATTCTTCTCGAGGGAGATTGAAACTCCGACAAGACGAACTTGCTCGGTCGAACCCCCGAAATCACACGCTCCGCACTTCTACCTTCCGTTTGACAAAATCACGTAGCCACTGGAGTGCTACTGGCCCTAGGAACAAACTCTACCAGCAACCACAACACACACGCAGCAACGACAGCGGAAACAACTCGAAAGCCGGCTATCCAGAGGGGGCGGTTAGACCGGGTATAGGGGGCGGTTAGACCGCCTCCACCTAGTAACCAAGAAATCCTCCGAAACGCCTCTTCCGAGCACCAAAAACACACCACGGTTTCACCAACAAAAATCTCTGGTCAAGGCAATGCTAGCTACCAGAAAATCTTGCCGAAAACCAAAACTCCACCCAGGGGCCTAGGGGCGGTTAGACCGGCTACCAGGGGCGGTCTAACCTCCTGTACCTAGAAACGAACTCCAACCAAGAACACCTAGCAAACAGCACGAGAACGACCCCAAATTTCACCCAGACACTCCTCTGATCAAGGCGAACAAACTCATAGAGGAAAATCCGGCGAAACAAAAACTTCGACCTTGAAACACCCAGGGCGGTTAGACCGCCCCCTGCAGGCAGTTAGACCGCCCCTTCCAGAGAGCGAACCCGCGGGTCAAACCTCAACTTCTTCGCGCCCGATCTCCCGAATCACTCCACGGATTGCAGCAAAACTTCAGGAATAGCTGGGTTACCTCCTGGGAAACCTCTACCTTAAAGGAATCAACCCGAAACGCTCACAATCAAGAGGAATCGAAGAAATCGCTTCTCTAGGTCAAGAACTCGCCCAACTCGAGAAACCACCAAATCGAGTCCGATTTAAGGGAGATTTGTGGGCAAAGTCACCAGCCAAAGAGGCACAAGGACCTCATACATGACACCCACCAAAAACCCCAAGAAATCGTCCTCAAAACACCGCCAACAAAGAGCTCTGAAAATCACCACAAAAGGGATGGGAAAACCACCATGATGAACAACGCCGAACCATCTATACATACCATGACAGGTTCGTACAAGGTCTAGCTTGCCACCCAAACATCCATCCTTCTCTCTAGATCTCACATGAAGCTCTCAAGCTAGTCCTCTAAAACCTAAGGAAAATAGAGAATGAAAATGGAAAAACAAATGAGCTAGGGTTCCAAGAGTTGGCTGCCATCCACCCATTCAATGAGTATATATGGAGGCACCCAAAAGACTAAACTACCCTTTACTAATAACTAGGGATACATGCCCCTCGAGGGAGGATTTGGAAGTCTTCATGTCTTCACCATCAGACGGATGCCCGGCGACCGCATCCTGCTTAGCCTCGACGCAAGCCTTGCGATCCTGACGTGTGTCCTCCGCTTCGAAGCTTCTCGGCGCCGGCGTCCAGGGCGGTCAGACCGCCCCCCTGGGTGGTTAGACCGGCCCGGGAGATCTGACCGGCACAAGGCGGTCTGACCGCCCGTCCTGGGCGGTTGAACCGGCCTGGGTGGCCGCACCTCCTCGTCGAGTCCTCGGCCTCGGTTTTGTGGCTGAACCGAGTAACTCGACTCCCACGTAGTCCCGGCTCGTCCCTGGTTTTGAGGCTCTACCAAGAAACCGTCCACGACCTCATCTTGCTGTTCATGCCACCATGCGTCCCGCACTTGACCCCACTGGCCATCGGGTCCCTCGAACGAAGCCTACTTGTCTTCTCCACACCTGGAGGCCTCACCGGCGACGACCTTTCGCGCTTGTTCTTCACCTGCACCAACACGAGTCAAGCCGCAACCTGCACCTGCAATACTTAGCCAAGAATCAGTCCACACAACGTTGTCAATCACTCATCACACAGGGAAGCGACCATCCACCGGTCCTCGAACCACACATGGTCCTCACCATTGTGCTGCATCTGCGGCGTGCCTAAACTTGCCATCTTTCTTAAGCTCCTTTCGGCCTTCGTCATGCCAACGCAAGAGTTGGGCCTCCTCTCGTGTTGCGAACCATATTCTCAGCCGAGGAATGATGCAAAAATACCATGCCACCCTCACAAGAGCCCCTCTGTTAGCCTTCTTCTTCTTGCATCTGATCTCGCCGGGCTCGTTCTCATCATCAGCATTATTATCATGTCCACCATCCCTGTTCCTCTTGTACCGATCATAGCCACACTTGGGGATTTTTTAAGGTCTGTATAATCTCCACGGAACAATACACAATTGTTCTTGCATACATGGATTCTTTCAACCTCTATTCTCAGAAGACAGATTATCTTGTTCTCCTCATAGACAGACTCTGATATTTGATTTCCTTCAAGTAGCATGTCTCTAAGAACATCCAATAGATGTTTGAAACTTTTGTTGCTCCAACCATTATCTGCCTTAAGTTGCAGAAGTTTTTGATCACCAGAAAGGCGAGAATACTTCTCGCAATTAGAATAGAGGGGTTTCTTTGAATCTTCAGTGAACTGCTTCAGCCTTGCTAATTCAGAAGGTGTGTACACTCGTTGAAACTCAACATCCCGCAACATTTGATCAACATTGTGCACACGTTGCAACACCTCACCATCATCGAAGCCCTAACTTCTTGGTTAGTGATATACTCGGGCCTCAACACATTTGATGGGAATAATGGTTTATTTTCCTCGAAAAGTCCACTATCATCAAGGTCTTCATCATGGTCGGTAGCATGGTGTCGCACTTCACCTTCATTTATGTGACAACCCGCCCAAGAAAATACCGTACTACCGCCTCAACCAATCCACTTTGGTCATTAAGCAGTAATAAAGTACCATCCTGTCGTTAGTCGTTGGGTTAACGCCCGGTAAATCACTTATATAGCAACAAGGATCGAAATATATGCATTAAAACTCACACGAAGGTGAGTCCAGAGATACAACATAATTAACATCCGTAATCTTACCTCGAAGGGTTTAATTATTACAAACCGAAGTTTTTGTCATAACAACGTAGCTCAGAGTTTTTGAAATAGCGGAAATCAACTAAGCGGAAAGCGAGAACATCACGGGAGGCCAGCCATGATGCCTTCAGTCATCATCCTCCACCCACTCCAGCTCCCAGCCGGGCGGGATCTCTCCGGGCCACACATCACCGAAAGCATTACCTGGATCAACATATTATAGCAAGGCTGAGTATACTAATACTCAGCAAGACTTACCCGGCAGTGATAACTACTTCACCAACTCTAGACATGAAAGGCTTTTGGCCACTGGGTTTCTTTTACTGAAAAGTAACAAAGAGTATGTCCTTACTTTCAAGATTTTAGCACAAATTCTAGTGGGTTTATTGTTTTCTAAATTAGCCATCTAATACAGACAAGGTTGTACCATACGATTAATCAAGCATAATATTCATCAACTTCCATCATTAGGGATCTCATGGCTAGTGGAGTAAGTAGTCTCAGATAACGGTGAGAGGCCGACAATCGATTGATTCGAAACCCTGCAAGGTAGACCTAAACACACGGTGGGATGCCCCAGCGAGGACAACCACCACACGGTTCCCAAAAATCCTCGGGTCGAGATTAAAGGCCAGTCTTTGGTGCAGGCTATCCGGCATACCCCGCGAGCCACCCGGACTCACCTGGACTCACCAGGTAGCTAGCAGTGAGACGCATCCCAAGAGTAGTGACAGTTAAATCCCTAGTCGTCTCATTAAGGTAATAGGCTTACCGGTCCCATTCCCGACAAGTGCTTAGTACGTTCAAACACTTAACCCATGATAGCCATTGGACCGAAGTCCACATCCCATGCTCTTACCACGTGAGCAAGCCATTTAAGGAGATCTTGAGATTCCTATCTAGGAACCTATTCTTGCGAGTGACGTCATCACCCGACTTGTAACGATCCTATAGCTTAGCAGCTATCGACCTAACATACTAGTAAGGACACAGGTACCTAGGGATCATGCATCTAAGGTTCCATACAACTCCTAAACTTAAGTGCACGAGCATCCATAGATAATTGTATAACAAAATTTGAAAACTGGGTTAGATACACCGGGGCTTGCCTTCGTCAGCAAGGTTAGCTTGAGCACCCTCAGTGTCGTCGAGTACATCCACGTACTGCAGAGCAGCTTCCGCTTCTCCTCCCCAGGCTTCCGGGATAGGCGAGTAGTCACCGTCAGGAAAATCTACACGGAATGCAATGTAGGATTCAGGTGATGTGACATCTTATTTATCTCGTCCAACTCTTGTTGGTCATATTCACCTTAACAAATAATTAACTATTAATTTCCTTTTTATGAAGGTTATTATTGATATGTGTTTCATTCTTTTATTACACACTTGAATTAATGTTTTCTTTTATACTTGTTATTCCATGTGAAGGTTTAATACTTTTACCTTTCACTAGTAAAGGTTTGTACAAGGATAATTATACATAATTTAATCCTTCAACAGCAAGGGTGCATCCTTAGCTTCTTAGATTAAGTTCGATAACACTTCACAAAAGGGAAACGAATTAAAAGGTATTTTCCTAACTTAATCAAAGCATTACACCATAAGGGCCTTTACAACTTTTATTAAACAATAAATCACTAAAAAAATTTAAAGAAGGGTTTCTTAAGCATCACAACACCTGTACTGCACCACTGATCACTCATGCAAGGCATGGAGAGCTAGAAAATTAATTACTTGAAAAATAACAAAACCTAATTAGTGATTCAAGTTAAATGCATACAAAAATAAATAAGCATCTAAATGCTTCTAACTTTTTCACATATGGTCTCTGGCCCTAAACCATCTTCAAAAACCAGCAAAGACACCTAGAATCACTACTGATCTTGCATCATTGAATTACAAAGGAAAACATGCTCAAATTAAGAATAATTACTTCTGCTCAATCAAAAATTGTGATCAATTCACC
Organism: Cenchrus americanus; assembly: GCA_947561735.1. NCBI lineage: Eukaryota > Viridiplantae > Streptophyta > Magnoliopsida > Poales > Poaceae > Cenchrus > Cenchrus americanus. Next base: position 150,749,565 of record OX387239.1, read on the forward strand.
AGAGATGTAACTTAGCATAACAAGACAGCATGGGCAAGTTGGGCGCAAAAACATAAATATTTTTAGCTACAAAAATCATCTAGGCAGATTCTGCATAAATGGAAAACAATTCATATAAAAAGATTTACTTCATAACTTTTTGCAATTTTTGCTGAATTCCGACGAGCGGGCCGTGCTCCTGGTTGGGGAAGCGGTGGGGCATGACCACATGCTCACCTAGGTCCTGGGGATGTCCAGAGTTGGCGCGGAGGAGCTGCTGGAGCGAGCGCACGGCGATGGCCGGCAGTGGCGGCCGCGGTGGCTCGGCCCTGGCGACAGCAAGCGCTCGGCTTGGACTACAAACGACTCGAATAGGTCCTACTGGGTCCAGGATAGGTTCAAGGAGGTTTGGGCGCACTGGAGGATGGATGGGGAGGTGAGCTCACCGGCGGCGGCGCGGATGGCGCGACGAACAGTGGTGGCGGCGCGAGGAGGGGGAATAGCACTCGGTTTAAATAGGGTGGCTCGCTCGCGCTGACGAGGGCGTGACCTTGAAGATGCGGCCGTGGCACGGCGGCCTCGGCCGGCATGCGTACAACGGGCGCCGCCGACGGACCGGCGGTCCGCGGCGCGCACCGAGCGCGTACGGCGCGGACACGACGGCGCGCGGCCCGGCGGTCTCCTAGGAGCCTTGGGGAGCGGGCGCGTGGGGAAGGCGCGGCCCGGGACGGCGGGCGGCCTTGGGCGGGGTGCGGCGCGACGCCGAGGGCGGCGGCACGCGGTCGGCGAGGCGCGGTGCACGGGCTCGCGCGACGTCGTGGCGCGATGGCGCTCTGCCCATTTCATTTTGATGAGCACTTGTTTGAACACGAAAAACTCAATTTTTTTGAATAAAACTGCACTAAACTTTGAGTAAGAAAGTTGCAGATCTAGCTATCCTCTACCTTTTTCAAAAAGACTATATGGGGTTTTTCTCAATAGATTTTGCAGGAATAGGTTGCCAAATTTGAATGTCACTCGGTTTCCATGGACAAGAGATATTGACCTTTGGGCAAGTTTTTCATGCTTTGCCACTCAAAATTTGAAATGCCAATCTACGTGAAAGTTGTGTCCCTCAACAAGCTGGACAACTTTCATAAAGGTAGATTTTGAAGTGTTTAGGTGAAATATGGAGAACACGGCAAAAGTTCCAAAAGAAATCTATGGACACTAGCGTTTAAGTGGGGTTTGGCCAAGTCTTTGACCATGGGTTGGCCCCACATGTGTGTCCATTAGACCAAAGGGTTCAATATAGTTGGTTGGTGAGTTTTTCGAGGTGAGGACCCAGGATGACCGTGATTTGACCACTGTCAGCCGGGTGGACCGACGATTAGGGTTAATTAAAAACCTGGGGCGTCACAGCCTACCCCCCTTAACGGAATCTCATCCCAAGATTCGACTTAAGAACAATAAGATGGGAAGGAGAACTCACAGTTATGAGATTTCAGGAATCCCGGATACTTGGCGTTGAGATATTCTTCCGTCTCCCAAGTTGCTTCTTCTTCTATGTGATGACTCCTTTGTGTCTTGTACATTCATATTGTTTGCCTTCGGGTTTTTCACTCTTTTTGGTCTAATACTCTTAATGGGTGCTCGACGAGCGAGAAATCCGACTCAATCCAAGCATTCGCTTATGTGATTACTTCGTTTTCTGGCACAGGCATTCCCTTCTTCAATTGAGTCACATGAAACACATTGTGGACTGCGGAAAACCGTTCCGGTAATTGGATACAATAAGCCACTGGCCCACATACTTCTACGACTTCATAAGGTCCAATGTAGCACGGAGCTAATTTTCCTTTGACATAGAACCTTTGCACACCTTTGGTGGGGGAAACCTTTAGATACACGTAATCTCCCACTTCAAAGTGTCGGGGTGCGGTTCCCTTATCATGGTAACTCTTTTGCCTCATCTGAGCCATCTTAAAATTCTCCCTTATTACTTGCACCTTTTCTTCGGCATCCTTAACTAAGTCCGGACCAAAGAGTGTCCTTTCTCCAGTTTCCGACTAGTTCAACGGAGTGCGACATCTTCGTCCGTAAAGAGCATCGAACGGTGCCATTTTCAAACAAGCTTGATAACTATTGTTGTAGGAGAATTCTACCAAGGATAAACACTTGTCCCAACTCTGATCAAGGTGTAAGATGCTTGCTCGTAGCATGTCTTCCAAAATCTGATTTATCCTCTCCGTCTGACCATCGGTCTGCGAATTAACTTGGTTCCTAGGCACTCATTTAACTGCTCCCAGAAGCGAGCTACAAATTGAGTTCCTCTGTCAGAGATTATAGACTTCAGAATTTCATGCAAACGGACTATTTGGTCTATGTATAACTCCGCATATTGCTGCACTTCAATAAAATGAGCGGTCTTGGTGAGTTTGTCCACGATCACCCAAATAGAATATATCTTCCTAGCCGTTAGGGGTAAACCCACAATGAAATCCATTCTAATGTCATCCCAGTTCCACATGGGTATCGATAGGGGTTGGAGTATACCTGCTGATTTCAAATGGCTTGCTTTCATCCGGGGGCAAGTATCGCACTCGGCTACATACTTGGCTATATCCACTTTCATGTTGGACCACCAGAAATTCTGCTTCAAGTCTTGGTACATCTTGGTACTGTCGGGATGAATAGAAAATTTGGACTTGTGAGCCTCATCGAGTATGATCTTCTTAACTTCCGGATCAACAGGAACCACAAGGTGTTTTCCAATCCAGATCACATCCTGGTGATCCTTCTGGAAACAAGTATACTTGGGATCTCCCTCTGCTAATTTCTGTTTGATGATTTGTAAGTCTTCATCATTGCTTTGAGCGGTTACAATCCTATCGTAACGATTGGATTCCGCAGCCAAAGCATAAAGATTTCCTTGTTGCACCACTTTTAAGTTGAGCCTTCTATTTTCTTCACATAATCGTTCACTAACTTGCTCAAATTCTAGATGATTGCAGTGAACTTTGCGGCTAAGAGCGTCCGCAACGACATTCGCCTTTCCAGGGTGATAATGCACTTCTAGGTCATAATCCTTAAATAACTCAAGCCATCTCCTTTGCCTCATATTCAATTCTGACTGAGTAAAGATGTATTTGAGACTCTTGTGATCAGTGAAGATGTTACAATGATTACCCATCAAATAGTGTCTCCATATCTTGAGAGCGTGGACAACAACAGCTAACTCAAGATCATGGGTAGGATAATTGATCTCATGAGGTCGAAGTCCCCGTGAAGCATAGGCAATGACTCGGCCTTCTTGCATAAGAACTCAACCGAGACCCGTGCCTGACGCGTCACAGAAAACTTCAAAAGGTTTGGAATTATCCGGTTGTACTAGCACTGGGGCTGAAGTCAAGTGTTGCATCAATGTGTGGAAAGATTTCTCACATGCTTCGCTCCACACGAACTTCACTCCTTTCTTGAGCAGTTCGGTCATAGGCTTCGCGATTCTAGAGAAGTCGGGAATGAATCGACGGTAGTATCCCGCCAACCCTAAGAAACTGCGGATCTGGTGTACGGACTTGGGTGGTTTCCAATCCATCATCTCTTGAACTTTGCTAGGATCTACGGAGATACCATCATGGGAAATGGTGTGCCCTAAGAATTTTACACTTTTCAACCAGAATTCACATTTGGAGAACTTAGCATAAAGCTTATGATCTCGCAAACGCTGAAGGACAATTCGGAGATGTTTGGCATGCTCCTTTTCATTTTTGGAATAGATAAGTATATCATCGATAAAGATCACTACAATTTGTCGAGCTCCGTCATGAATAGGGAGTTCATGAGGTACATGAAGTAGGCTGGGGCATTCGTGAGACCAAAGGACATTACCAAGAACTCGTAAAGACCATAACGAGTGGAGAAGGCAGTTTTAGGAATGTCACAAGGTCGAATTTTGATTTGATGGTAACCAGAACGAAGGTCGATCTTAGAGAAAACTCTGGCTCCAGCCAGTTGATCAAAAAGAACATCGATTCGGGAAAGAGAATATTTGTTCTTGATGGTCACTGCATTGAGCGGTCAATAATCCACAAAGAGAGTGGGGCAACCCCAAGGAGAAGAGCTCGGGCGAATATAACCCTTATCTAGCAGCTCCTGGAGTTGATTTTTCAATTCGGCTAATTCTTTGGGAGGCATACGATAAGGTCGTTTAGAACTGGGTGTAGTACCCGGTTGGAGTTCAATTACAAACTCAACATCCTTGTCTAGCGGCATACCAGGAAACTCATTAGGAAAGGCATCCGGATACTCACACACTACTGGAATTTCATCAAGAGCGGAGATAATGGTCACAAAGGCACAAGAGTCAGTACCGTCCTTGAAAGGTAGGTACAGGTAGTGTGCCCGACCGTAGGTGAATTGATCTCTACAACCCTACCTGATATATCTAGAACCACCTTATGTTGGGTCATCCAATCCATTCCCAAGATAACATCCATACCTGCCAAGCTTATGGCGATAAGGTTTGTTGGAAAGATTATACTACCTAATCCCAAACATACTCCACGGATTAAGATATCAGAGGTGATTTGCCTTGCTGGGGTAATTATCTTGTAAGCGGAATTGGTATGAGAACCCTTTAAACCCATTTTGCTTATCAGTTTTTTCACTTATGAAACTGTGGGTAGCCCCCGAATCAAATAAAATCTTAACGGGAGTATCATTGATAGTGAATGTACCTGTGAGCACAAAAGCTCCCTCTGGAATGTCACTCATGGTGGTGAAGTTCAGCTTTCCTTGGCGTACTTGCACCATAGGCTTCTTAGCCGGAGTGGCAGGCTTGTTCCCTGCACCTTGATTTGGTGGGTTGGGCTTGTTCTACTTGGGTTTGGGGCAATCGCTGATGTAATGCCCTGGTTGACCACAATTGAAGCAATGACGATCACCAACGTTGCGAGGAGGTGCATTAGGCTTTGGAGCCTGCTGCTGAGCATTTCGGAACTGGAAATTCCCTGAGGGTTTGCCCTGGGATGGCTTCGTCGTCCAACGACCAGTTGAAAATTGCTGGGATGGGTTTGGAACATTCTTTTTCACAAAGCGAAACTTCTTATTAGTTCCGCTTCTCGGAGCAAAACCAGACGGCCTCTTCTTGTCCCTCTGGGCCTTTTTCGTGGCATCCTCTTGAGAGATAGCCTTGTTCACAAGCTCATGGAAATTTTCTGGCTCAAGCAGGTTCAATCGCTCGTATAACTTGCCATCTAGCCCATCACGGAACCTCTCCATCTTCATTGCATCAGTGTCTACATGATGCCCACCATATTGGCACAAGCTGTTAAACTTTTGGGCGTAACGGTACACTGTATTAGACCCCTGCCTAAGGGCCAACAACTCCCTCATCTTTGTATCCATTAAACCCTTGGGGATGTGATGGCTCTTGAAGGCTTGCTTGAAATCATCCCAAGTTATAGCACGCCCTCGCTGCATGGACTTGAAATGATCCCACCACATTAAAGCTTCTCCTCACAGTTGCAGAGCTGCGAAGTTGGCTTTGTTTTCCTTGGAGCAAGGCATCACAAAGGCAGAGAATTTTGCCTCGATGGCCTTGATCCAAGCCTCAGCTTCCAGGGGGTCTTCCGCCTTGGAAAAGGTCGGTGGCTTCATCCCGATGAACTGAGCGTACATGGTGACCTGATTAGGCCCCTTGTGATTGGCCCCGTGTGGTGGACCTCGGTTCATCTGCTGAGCGATCTGCTGCTGCGTCTGCAAGATCTGGCGCAGCACCTCGGTTTGCGTGGTCATGAAGGCCTCCGACGGTGTCATGGGCGGTGGTGGCGGCTAGTCACGGCTACCGTTCGCTCCGAACCCATTGCGAGAGCTGCACGTGGTCCCCACCATCTGAAATGCGAGCCTTGTTAGACACATAACCAAAATCTTACTTAGAAATGATGATAAGTGAAATCATGCATAACCATAGCTTATTCGCATTCATATGATGATGACAGCAACAGTCGAAAGATATCATGTAACCGAAATACGATTCATAAAATCATTCTTCAACATAGTTAGAAGATACGATAACTCGAGTCCCTCGAGCTAGCCTTCAATTTGTGGTGAATTTTCCCTTTGGGCACTAACCGGCACTCACCAAAAATTTCGTAGTTCTCTCATTATCATGCAAAATGCTTAGTGTTGGCGAGTGCGGTTATGGTAACACTCGACAAACTTGGTTATACAACTCGCACAAGGTCTCAATAACTTGGTTGAATCACAACAACGCAAGTCGAAACACAAAGTTCTTAAGCATTCTTTATTACAACAAGATGGATGGTGGTCCAAAGACACTACAATACTCAAGCCTGAAAACATCATGATATGACTGAGTTACAATGCAATCGCATTGCACGACGACATACTCCTAAGCTGACTATCACAATCATTCCGACGATGACACCTAGGAGCACATTTCTTCTTGATGTCATTCGTTGGCATCCTAGTAACCCACTGAAGCACCACTGCCCGCAGGTGAATCTGGTGGAGTCGGTAACGGCGGTCCAGCCTGGCTCGTCTGATCCAAACCGACCGACCCTCTCGCTCCTCCGGTGTGCTCGTACCGGGAGGTAGCGGCTGTAAGGCCACTATAGCCTTTAGGGCTGCAACCTGCACCTCGGCCTCCTCTACCTGTTGCTGCATGTCGGCAATGTTCTGCAGTAGCGTCAACCTCTCAATCTCATATGCATCGGCATTCTCCTCCAGGGTGTGACCTTCCGCCTCCAGATCTACAATCCTCTGCAGGCGGTCGCCTCTCTCTAACTCTAACTGGAATCTCCTGGCACGCAGCCTGTCATTCTCCTGCTGCATCTGAGTAAGTGTAAAGTTCAGCTGTTGGTGGGTTGCTGATAGCTGCTGCCAATCCTGCCTAGCTGCCTCCAGACGCTGCCTAATAATCGCTGCGGTGTTGTAACGCAGCCCGTGGAGTGTGAAGACGACGTTAAGACAATGAGCCAACGTCTGAGTGACATCCAGCGGCTCAGCTAACAACATCAGCTCCCGTAGGTTATCCATACGGTCTAGCCACGCCGGGTCGTGAGGACTCACAGCGGGGAACAACCAGAACAGAGAGAGCTACCACAGTAGGGTTGTGGTCACAGAAGTCTGTCAGCACTCGGAGAGCGGCTGACTCGACGGTCTCATGGGTAATAAAACCCCAGTAGACAAAGCTCAAGTCGAACCAGTAGGCGTGGTCCGGGTGTGGCAGTACAGTGATGATCACCTTGCAACGGGGAACACCCAAGCGCTCGAACTCGGACACCTCGTAAGTCGGTGGAGTGGTGTAGCCAGCAGTGCTGAGTGCTTCCCACGCAAGGCGTGGAAAACCCTCCCAGTGCAACCCGTCAGCGTCGAACTCGTGAAACACAGGGAAAGACATCTGAACAAAAATGTAACACATGTCAGGTCTTAAAGAGAATGACATGTCAAATGGTGAAGTTCTGGCAGCTGTGACTGAAAATTCATAACCAAAAATCTAGAACCCTACAAATTTCCCCCCAGGTTTTCCGGCTACTTCAATGGTTCTTTACACACTTTTGGTTTTCAAAGGTTGAGCTAGATCAAGGAAACAAAGTGGAAGGATGCAATGTCTAGATTCACTTAGAAAGGTGTAAGCCAAGCCGAAAGAAGTTGTGATCGAAATTTGCGAACGAAAGCTAGACTTGCGAGGAGTAACTTGTTTTTAGCATACCGGTTTAATTAATTCCTAGCACGTGGTACAAAACAAAATGAACAAGCTTTTACAAAATTTTGGCAGCATAACACCTATGCATAAGAGGTACTCCATTTTTTTACAAAAAGCACACACTAACAAATCTTCCTTAGAGAGCATACGGAATTCTGTTTTGGGTCCATTTTAGTTGTTTCAATTTTTTTACTATGCATGCAAGACGTCCTATTCGACCTCACATGGCAATCAATCCAAAATCGAAGTTAGTGCCGGTGGCAAGGCTTTTACTCGTCTCTCCCTGTATTATCTAGTCGAGAGCTATACGGTACTCGCCTAGCGACTAACGAAGCGCTGTTGTGTACCTACAGAAAATGAACCTTTCGTGCCAGCACGTCACAAAAGCATCCACATACATTACCGTTCACTATAGAAACGACATCCATGCGTCAAGCTGCTGCATGCACAGCGTCCAACCTCGGACACCCTCCGTTTGAATGGAGTGTATCCTTGCCTCGCATACTCGACATGCGGAATGCTCACGTATGAAACACGTTGCGACACACAACTTACAACCAGACGTGAAGATGGGATCCGTGGAATGGATCACTCCATCAACCCTCGCAATTCCCATGATGCAGCACAACACACGTATAAAACATGTGGCTCATCTAGTTTGGTTGTGCAAGAAAGTAAGTCTGACATAAAGTAATTGCTGGGAGTTAGCAAAATAAACCATAGGTTAATAAGCCGCCTGAAAGAACCCAAAAATTCCCTCTAGGGCCTCTCGGTCTAATTTATCCTTAACGGACCAACTTTTTTTTGGAAAATCAAACATTCTTGGCAAATTTTTATTCAAAAACCAGTGATTAAGGTTATTAATTAATCTCTGGTGCACATAATTGCTCTGATGCCAACTGTGACAACACTCCCAGGAAAATACCGTACTACCGCCTAAACCAATCGACTTTGGTCATTAAGCAGTAATAAAGTATCATCCTGTCGTTAGTCGTTGGGTTAACGCCCGGTAAATCACTTATATAGCAACAAGGATCGAAATATATGCATTAAAACTCACACGAAGGCGAGTCCAGAGATACAACATAATTAACATCCGTAATCTTACCCCGAAGGGTTTAATTATTACAAGCCGAAGTTTTTGTCATAACAACATAGTTCAGAGTTTTCGAAACAACAGAAATCAACTAAGCGGAAAGCGAGAACACCACGGGAGGCCAGCCATGATGCCTTCAGTCGTCATCCTCCACCCACTCCAGCTCCCAGCTGGGCGGGATCTCTCCGAGCCACACATCACCAAAAGCATTACCTGGATCAACATATTATAGCAAGGCTAAGTATGCTAATACTCAGCAAGACTTACCCAACAGTGATAACTACTTCACCAACTCTAGACATGAAAGGCTTTTGGCCACTGGGTTTCTTTTGCTGAAAAGTAACAAAGAGTATGTCCTTACTTTCAAGATTTTAGCACAAATTCTAGTGGGTTTATTCTTTCCTAAATTAGCAATATAATACAGACAAGGTTGTACCATACAATTAATCATGCATAACATTCATCAACTTCCATCATTAGGGATCTCATGGCTAGTGGAGTAAGTAGTCTTAGATAATGGTAAGAGGCCGACAATCGATTGATTCAAAACCTTGCAAGGTAGACCTAAACACATGGTGGGATGCCCCGGTGAGGACAACCACCACACGGTCCCAAAAATCCTCGGGTCATGATAAAAGGTCACAGTCTTTGGTGCAGGCTATCCGGCATACCCCGCGAGGCACCCGGACTCACCATACACCACCAGTAGATAGTCGTGAGATGCATCCCAAGAGTAGTGACAGTTAAATCCCTAGCTGTCTAATTAAGGCACTAGGCTTACCGGTCCCATTCCCGACAAGTGCTTAGTACATTCAAACACTTAACCCACGATGGCCATTGGACCGGAGTCCACATCCCATGCTCTTACCACGTGAGCAAGCCATTTAAGGATATCTTGAGATTCCTATCTAGGAACCTATTCTCGCGAGTGACATCATCACCTGACTTGTAACGGTCCTATAACTTAGCAGCTATCGACCTAACATACTAGTAAGGACACAGGTACCTAGGGATCATGCATCTAAGGTTCCATACAACTCCTAAACTTAAGTGCACAAGCATCCATAGATAATTGTATAACAAAATTTGAAAACTGGCTTAGATGCACCGGGGCTTGCCTTCGTCAGCAAGGTGAGCTTGAGCACCCTCGGTGTCGTCGAGTACTTCAACGTACTGCAGAGCAACTTCCGCTTCTCCTCCCCCGGCTTCCGGGATGAGCGAGTAGTCACCGTCAAGAAGATCTACACGGAATGCAATGCAGGGTTCAGGTGTGACATCTTATTTATCTCCTCCAACTCCTATCGGTCATATTCACCTTAACAAGTAATTAACTATTAATTTCATTTTTATGAAGGTCATTATTGATATGTGTTTCATTCTTTTATTACATACTTGAATTAATGTTTTCTTTTATACTTGTTATTTCATGTGAAGGTTTAATACTTTTACCTTTCACTAGTAAAGGTGTGTACAAGGATAATTATTCATAATTTAATCCTTCAACAGCAAGGGTGCATCGTTAGCTTCTTAGATTAAGTTGGATAACACTTCACAAAAGGGAAACGAATTAAAAGGTATTTTCCTAACTTAATCAAAGCATTACACCATAAGGGGCTTTACAGCTTTTATTAAACAATAAATCACTAAAAAAATTAAAAGAAGGGTTTCTTAAGCTTCAAAACACCTATACTGCACCACTGATCACTCATGCAAGGCTTGGAGAGCTAGAAAATTAATTTCTTGAAAAATAACAAAAGCTAGTTAGTGATTCAAGTTAAATCCATACAAAAATAAATGAGCATCTAAATGCTCCTAACTTCTTCACACATGCTCTCTAGTCCTAAACCATTTTAGAAAACTAGCAAACACAACTAGAATCACTACTGATCTTGCATCATTGAATTATAAAGGAAAACATGCACAAATTAAGAATAATTACTTCTGCTCAATCAAAAATTGTGATCAATTCACCAGAGATGTAAATTGGCATAACAATACAGTATGCAGAAGTTGGGCACAAAAACATAAATATTTTTAGCTAAAAAATCATCTAGGCAGATACTTCATAAATGGAAAGCAATTCATATAAAAAGATTTGCTTCATAACTTTGTGCAATTTTTGGCACAGGATCTAGTTGTAACATCACACACAACATATCCAAAAATTGGATACAGGGGACTCATGGATTTTGAGTTATGGCAGATCTAGGTTTTTCACATTCCTATTGTTCATGCTAAAAATATCAAGAATCAGACTATAAGAGTATAACGAAAGTTGTAGTATTTTCCAAAACTAATCCAACAAAATTAAGTTTGCATTTTTCTGAAAATTCTACGAATTTCTACACATTTTACAAGTTTCAGCAAATGGAGTATACTATTGTAGATGTAACTTTGCGCTGAGGCCCCTGGAAAGAAATGGGGGCTCGCAATGTGGCCCTCGGCCATGGGAGGTGGCGGTGCCAGTAGAATTCCGGCGAGCCGGCCACGCTCTTGGTCGGGGAAGCGGTGGGGCACGACCACATGCTCACCTAGGGCCCGGGGATGACCGGAGTTGGGGCGGAGGAGCTGCCGGAGCGGACGCATGGCAATGGCCGGCGGTGGCGGCCGCGGCGGCTCGGTCCTGGCGACGGCAAGCGCTCGACTTGGACTACAAGCGACTCGAATAGGTCCTACTGGGTCAAAGGGAGCTTCAAGGAGGTTTGGGCGCACTAGAGGATAGACGGGGAGGTGAGCTCACCGGCGGCGGCGCGGATGGCGCGACGGACAGTGGTGGCGGTGCGAGGAGGGGGAACGACGCTCGGTTTAAATAGGGTGGCTCGCTCGTGCTGATGAGGGCACGACCTTGAAGATGCGGACGTGGCACGGTGGCCTCGGCCAGTGCGCGTACAGTGTGCGCCGCCGACGGACCGGCGGTCCGCGGCGCGCACCGAGCCGGTCACGACACGGACGTGACAACGTGCGGCCCGGCGGACTCCCGGGAGCCTCGGGGCGCGGGCACGTGGGGAAGGTGTGACCGGGGACGGCGGGTGGCCTTGGGCGGGGTGCGGCGCGGACGCCGAGGGCGGCGGCGCGCGGTCGGCGATGCGTGGCGCACGGCGCGCGCGCGTCGTCGCGGCGCGACGACGCTCTGCCCATTTCATTTTGATGAGCACTTGTTTGAACCCGAAAAACTAAATTTTTTTGAATAAAACTGCACTAAACTTTGAATACGAAAGTTGCAGATCTAGCTATCCTCTACCTTTTTCAAAAAGACTATATGGGGTTTTTCTCAATAGATTTTGCAGGAATAGGTTGCCAACTTTGAATGTCACTCGGTTTCCATGAACGGGAGATACTGACCTTTGGGCAAGTTTTTCATGCTTTTCCACTCAAAATTTGAAATGCCAATCTACATGAAAGTTGTGTCCCTCAACAAGCGGGACAACTTTCATAAAGGTGGATTTTGAAGTGTTTTGGTGAAATTTGGAGAACGCGGCAAAAGTTCCGAAAGACATCTATGCACACTAGCGTTTAAGTGGGGTTTGGCTAAGTCTTTGACCGTGATTTGACCACATGTGTGTCCATTAGACCAAAGGGTTCAATAGAGTTGGTTGGTGAGTTTTTCGAGGTGAGGACCTAGGTTGACCGTGATTTGACCACTGTCAGTCGGGTTGACCGACGATTAGGGTCAATTAAAAACCTGGGGCGTCACAGCCTACCCCCCTTAAACTAAATCTCGTCTGGACATTCGACTTAAGAACAATAAGATGGGAAGGAGAACTCATAGTTATGAGATTTCAGGAATCTCAGATACTTGGCGTTGAGATATCCTTCCGTCTCCCAAGTTGCTTCTTCTTCCGTGTGATGACTCCATTGTATCTTGTACATTCGTACTATTTGCCTTCGGGTTTTTCGCTCTTTTTGGTCTAATACTCTTAATGGGTGATCGATGAGTGAGAAATCTGGCTCAATCCAAGCATTTGATTCTGTGGTTACTTCGTTTTCTGGCACAAGCATTCCCTTCTTCAATTGAGTCACATGAAACACATTGTGGACTGCGGAAAACCACTCCGGTAATTGGATACGATAAGACACTGGCTCACATACTTCTATGACTTCATAATGTCTAATGTAGCACGGAGCTAATTTTCCTTTGACACCGAACCTTTGCACACATTTGGTGGGGAAAACCTTTAGATACACATAATCTCCCACTTCAAAGTGTCGGGGTGTGGTCCCTTATCATGGTAACTCTTTGCCTCATCTGAGCCATCTTCAAATTCTCCCTTATTACTTGCACCTTTTCTTCGGCATCCTTAACTAAGTCCGGACCAAAGAGTGTCCTTTCTCCAGTTTCCGACCAGTTCAACGGAGTGCGACATCTTCGTCCGTAAAGAGCATCGAACGGTGCCATTTTCAAACTAGTTTGATAACTATTGTTGTAGGTGATTTCTGCCAAGGATAAACACTTGTCCCAATTATTATCAAAGTGTAAGATGTTGGCTCGTAGCATGTCTTCCAAAATCTGATTTATCCTCTCCGTCTGACCATCGGTCTGCGGATGATAACTGGAACTGCGAATTAACTTGGTTCCTAGGCACTCATGTAACTGCTCCCAGAAGAGAGCTACAAATTGAGTTCCTCTGTCAAAGATTATAGTCTTCTGAATTCCATGCAAACGGACTATTTGGTCCATGTATAACTTTGCATATTGCTGCACTGAATAAGTGGTATGCGCTGCAATAAAATGAGCGGCCTTGGTGAGTCTGTCCACAATCACCCAAATAGAATCTTTCTTTCTAGCCGTCAGGGGTAAACCCACAATGAAATCCATAGTAATGTCATCCCACTTCCACATGGGTATCGACAGGGGTTGGAGTATACCTACCGATTTCAAATGGCTTGCTTTCATCCGGTGGCAAGCATCGCACTCGGCTACATACTTGGCTATATCCACTTTCATGTTGGACCACCAGAAATTCTGCTTCAAGTCTTGGTACATCTTGGTATTGTCGGGATGAATAGAAAATTTGGACTTGTGAGCCTCATCGAGGATGATCTTCTTAACTTCCGGATCAATAGGAACCACAAGGTGTTTTCCAATCCAGATCACATCCTGGTGATCCTTCTGGAAACAAGTATACTTGGGATTTCTCTCTGCTAATTTCTGTTTGATGATTTGTAAGTCTTCATCATTGCTTTGAGAAGTTACAATCCTATCGTAAAGATTGGATTCCGCAGCCAAAGCATAAAGATTTCCTTGTTGTACCACTTCTAAGTTGAGCCTTCTCATTTCTTCACATAAGCGTTCACTAACTTGCTCCAACTCTAGATGATTGCAGTGAACTTTGCGGCTAAGAGCGTCCGCAACGACATTCGCCTTTCCAGGGTGATAATGCACTTCTAGGTCATAATCCTTAAATAACTCAAGCCATCTCCTTTGCCTCATATTCAATTCTGACTGAGTAAAGATGTATTTGAGACTCTTGTGATCAGTGAAGATGTTACAACGATTACCCATCAAATAGTGTCTCCATATCTTGAGAGCGTGGACAACAGTAGCTAACTCAAGATCATGGGTAGGATAATTGATCTCATGAGGTCGAAGTGCCCGTGAAGCATAGGCAATGACTCGGCCTTCTTGCATAAGAACTCAACTGAGACCCGTGCCTGATGCGTCACAGAAAACTTCAAAAGGTTTGCAATTATCCGGTTGCACTAGCACTGGGGCTGAAGTCAAGTGTTGCCTCAATGTGTGGAAAGCTTTCTCACATGCTTCGCTCCACACGAACTTCACTCCTTTCTTGAGCAGTTCGGTCATAGGCTTCGCGATTCTAAAGAAGTCGGGAATGAATCGACGGTAGTATCCCACCAACCCTAAGAAACTGCGGATCTGGTGTACAGACTTGGGTGGTTTCCAATCCATCACCTCTTGAACTTTGCTAGGATCTACGGAGATACCATCATGGGAAATGGTGTGCCCTAAGAATTTTACACTTTTCAACCAGAATTCACATTTGGAGAACTTAGCATAAAGCTTATGATCTCGCAAACGCTGAGGGACAATTCGGAGATGTTTGGCATGCTCCTTCTCATTTTTGGAATAGATAAGGATATCATCAATAAAGGCCACTACGAATTTGTCGAGCTCCATCATGAACACGGAGTTCATGAGGTACATGAAGTAGGCTGGGGCATTCGTGAGACCAAAGGACATTACCAAGAACTTGTAAAGACCATAACGAGTGGAGAAGGCAGTTTTAGGAATGTCACAAGGTCGAATTTTGATTTGATGGTAACCAGAATGAAGGTCGATCTTGGAGAAAACTCTGGCTCCAGCCAGTTGATCAAAAAGAACATCGATTCGGGGAAGAGGATATTTGTTCTTGATGGTCACTGCATTGAGCGGTCAGTAATCCACACACAGCCTCAAGCTACCATCTTTCTTCTTGACAAAGAGAGCGGGGCAACCCCAAGGAGAAGAGCTCAGGCGAATATAACCCTTACCTAGCAGCTCCTGGAGTTGATTTTTCAGTTCGGCTAATTCTTTGGGAGGCATAGGATAAGGTCATTTAGAACTGGGAGCTGTACCCAGTTGGAGTTCAATTACAAACTCAACATCCCTGTCTGGCAGCATACCAGGCAACTAATCAGGAAAGACATCCGGATACTCACACACTACTGGAATTTCATCAAGAGGGGAGGTAATGGTCACATAGGCACAAGAGTCGGTACCGTCCTTGAAAGGTAGGTACAGGTAGTGTGCCCGACCATAGGTGAATTGATCTCTACAACCCTATCTGGTATATCTAGAACCACCTTATGTTGGGTCATCCAATCCATTCCCAAGATAAAATCCATACCTGCCAAGCTTATGGCGATAAGGTTTGTTGGAAAGAATGTACTACCTAATCCCAAACATACTCCACGGATTAATATCAGAGGTGATTTGCCCTCTCGGGGTAATTATCTTGTAAGCAGAACTAGATGATGTTGACGGTTAATAGTTATATCAAAGTTCGTTTAGACTTGCAAGCGGACAAGTCTCCCGTCGTAGTCAAGGGACCCTTCTCCCCTCGAGTGGTGAACCTAAGGTATCGAATCTGTGGAACAAATGTGTGACGCAAAAGTTGATCTAGTAACGCCAAGAAACTTCAATCTTCAATAAAAGAGAAACCCTAATGCATCTAGATAAAAGACACGAAACTAATCTAATCTACTAAAGACCGGAGATAACCAAAGTAAGATTGGGTAGATAAACCGGTCTAGATAGATCGGGTTAAGCCTTTTGTTGAAGTTCCAAGCAAAAGAAGAAGTAGCAAATCGAATCTTATAAGAAACCTCTTTAAACCGTGGTTTCCTGTCCAAATCCGAAAACATCCACCTTTCGGAACCCCCGTTCTGTCACAACGTATCCCTACTCATGCGGGGAGTCTAGGGCGAGTCAAAAGACAAGTTGAGATTCTTTCGGAAGATCCGGCGTGTACCTCTAGACACCGCGGCTACAAGAACACCCTATGTAATCTATCTCGAGAATAGATTTAGAATAAGCAAAGTGAAGGACCGATTAGGCGACCAGAGAGGGGGGGAGTGAATGGGAGCCGATAAAAATTCTTCTCGAGGGAGATTGAAACTCCGACAAGACGAACTAGCTCGATCGAACCCCCGAAATCACACGCTCCGCACTTCTCTCTTCCGTTTGCCAAAACCACGTAGCCACTGGAGTGCTACTGGTCCTAGGAACAAACTCTACCAGCAACCACAACACACACGCAGCAACGACAGCGGAAACAACTCGAAAGCCGGCTAACCAGAGGGGGCGGTTAGACCGGGTATAGGGGGCGGTTAGACCGCCTCCACCTGGTGACCAAGAAATCCTTTGAAACGCCTCTTCCGAGCACCAAAACTCACCACGGTTTCAGCAACAAAGATCTCTGGTCAAGGCCATGCTAGCTACCAGAAAATCTTGGCAAAACCAAAACTCAACCCAGGGTCCTAGGGGCGGTTAGACCGGCAGCCAGGGGCGGTCTAACCTCGTGTACCCAGCAACGAACTCCAACCAAGAACACCTAGCAAACAGCACGAGAACGACCCCAAATTTCACCCAGACACTCCTGTTGACGCAAAATATGCACTCAGCGCCAATCACACAGCAAGCCGAAAAGCTTAGCTTCGCACGCGCAGAGAGAAAGTGACGTGCCAGTCAATTTTTCCTGAAAATTAACAAAAGATGAAATAGTTAAATACCAAAACTTGGAACCTACGGTGGTACCAGTGCGGTTCCATATTTACGGCTAAGAAGCCAAGCAAGACGACATGTAGCTATGCGAAGCTACCTGTCAAAGAACCACGACCATTCGGGTAACCAAGAAGGGAAAAAGAACATTGCCGAATGAATGACGTAAGCATGACAACGATCGATCTTTGAATAAACATGGATGCATGTGCCAAGCCATAACCGATCCTCATGAAGATTAACATTAAATGAAGTAAAGCACGAGCGTGATCATGTATTAAAATAAGCATGCATAGATCCAAAGCGTTAGTCTACCGCATGTCTAATCACTTTAAGATCCGTCGGGCACGATATCGGCAAATCTATCCACCGCATGATACAACTTGCATGAAAGAACGCACCACTTTCCACAAATAGATCTATCCACCGCATGATACAACCTAAATATGGAAAGCCAGAAGCATACGTCTTTTAAAACATAAATAACGCACGTGATCTACTCGTGAAGATATAACCGAATGCGGCTGAACAACCGATTCGGGGTCCATGAAGAAGGAACAAACATTACCACGTAAATAAATCTATCAGGCTGAATTGGAAATCTAATCCACCGGATGACTAGCTCCAAAGCAACCCAAAAACCTGCATCTACCGCATGATACCCGGCTCTTTCAAGATTTATACTAACAAAGCAAGCTTGAACCCGCAACACGTAACAACCTAGATCGATTCGGTTTCGGCTATCGAAGAGCACGAGATCCACGCGTCCAAACACGAAACCTACTCTTGCACGGATCTTAAAAGGAAAAGAGCCGATCCAAACCCATCTAGATTGGGCAAAAGTGTGTTACATGAATTAAAACATAAAGCAAAACTCATGATAACACAGGGTAACTTAATGAATCTATTGAATCTTGCCAAAATCCAATAGAGCCGATAACTAGCTTCGAGCTAGACCTTAGCCTACCGCATGGCTCGTGATCTAACAAGAAACCCTCTTGAACCAAGCTTGAATCTACCGCATGACACGAAGCATGGTAACAAGACTACTTGCATCAGATCTAAATCCACCGCATGATACTAGACATGATACAAGGTTGCCGGTACTCACGGAGGTCGACGGATCGATTAGCCCTCTCGAAGAACTCGACGACACGACAAGGGACTCTAGGGTTTGGCGTAAGGCCGGTGTGTATTGAGGAATGAACGTCTTTTTTTTACATGCGTCCAGGGATCGTATTTATACCCTGATGATTACAACTGCGAATGGATTCATTGCCTAACTAAGCTTGATCGCCTGCCCATCCATTCGCTTCCCCTGATCGAGCCACGTCATCGTCCAATCCCGCAAAATCAGCTCTACTGTTCCTTTGCCGAACTGGAGCAGATAGCCGACCGCGGATCCTTCTGCCGAAAATCTCTGAAGATACCTTTCCTTCCACCAGACAGACTATTTTCCGAATCGGACCCACATGTCATACTCCTTACCAAATTTTGGTGTTAACACATGCCCCTTCAATTGTGGGATAAAAGTAATTTTGTTCCACAATTGACTCCAGCCACGAATCTTTGAGCCAAACTTGTCAACACCTGTTCTTCGCAATCCGCCGGATTCTTCGTTCAGATCCAACCCTAGATCCCCTTCGTTCCGAACTCGAATCTCCAATGGCAACTCAGCACCAAGCTGCTCAGGTAATTTCACCCCTTCAAACCTTTGTTCAGCATTAGGTTTTCAATTTTACCTGAGATTTTCTTCTTCCGCTCTCTTTCAGGAACCGTCTACTGCCCTTCTGATTCCTATTGAGGCCAATTCGCAGTCTTATTATCTTGGTCCTGAAGGGAATCCTGACCCTCGAGATTTCATTGCCGCTGAATCTCAGAGAATCCCTTTCAAGGTAGCTTTATCTCCACCTCCTCAATGGCAAGATGCGTTCAAGAACTGGCCTTTGCCCCCAATCGCAGGCTGGAAGACTTGGTACCGTAGGATTCTTGCGGATAAGAGTGGATTGACCAATCTGGATACCCTCCGTATTGCTCAATGCTTGGAGTTATCTGTAGCCGAGATGCCCAAGAATGAAGATCTTCTGATAGCCGCGTGCCACTTCTGGTCCAATGGCGTCAATGCCTTCCTTTTTGGGCATGGCCCAATGTCCCCAACTTTGGCCGATGTGTACATGATCACCGGCCTTGACATTACCGGTCCGTTCGGCCTTGGAATTTCAAGAACTCCTCACGCCAAACGGGGGTAAAGCCGGGGAATGGCTACAAGAATTATATTTTGAAACATATGAGAGATAATCCCCTTGGCGAAGTTGAATACGAGCCTTCTTGAACATGTGGCTATGCGGGTTTGTCTTCCGTGGCAAGGCCAATGAACCCACTCGAATCATATCGCAATGGCGATCCATCCGGCCGCCGGCAACCGCCTTCCTCTCGGGAAAATTCCTCTTGGGCAGGTGTATACCATATGCTTCATCGACAGTTACCCAAATGTATACCGGCCCGGGAGGATAACGTGCGTCAATGGCCCTTGGTGGTTTGTTCGATTTGGCCGCGCCTTCACATGCACCGGATCGTAGGCGTCGACTTGAGCTCCGGTGTTCTTCCCCTGGTCCAATCCCCCTGAAGGAGAGCTTCAAGTCACCAGAGGATGCCAAAGCTATGGAGAAGCAGCTTCAACTGTTATCGTTCAGCAGGACATCACCCAACTCTTCGAGTTGTTCTTCAAAGGCTTCCCCAATCCTCTCTGGCTTCCTTATATAGGCTATGACACTCTGACTTTCCCTGTCGAGTTTTCCTTCGAGCCCGGCCATCAGGATGGGAGATTCCTGGAAATCTTTAATATCATAATCCGCCCATGTATATTACCGGCCGAGTTCAATGGAGGGAGGCAGAACGCCAGTACTTATGAGTACTATCAGCCTAACGTAATGGCCGGGGCAGCTTGGATGCGGCCGGATACCCCCAAGATTGTTTTTGCATGAATTTCTCAAGCCCGGGGAGGAAATCAAAGAACCGTTGCAAAGTGCAGAGTTTTCCACTATGTGTGCAGCCCCACTCGTCTACACATGTCCTTTTGTGCCTCGCAATCGTAGTTCACCCCACCTTCGACTCATGGTGGCAAGAATTCCATGACCACATCTTCAATGAACTCCGTCCATGTGTTCTCGTGCGGTAATTGGTGCCTGATTTTCTGCCGACTTCAGAGGTAACACAATGAACCTTTAGATCAAGCACTCCTTCTCCATTCATGGTTTTGACCTTCATCTTCTGTCCACAGAACACAGTTCCTGCCCCTCGAGCCAGGGTAATAACTTATAATGCCGAAGGCCCAATTTCAGCATTGGGGTTTAAATCTACAACCCTGCGCCAACTGATGGGCAGGTATGCTACCACCGATCCCAGCCTCTCTAGCCTTGCTGTTGATAGGAGGCAAGGATTGCATCTGGTTCCCCCTCCGAGCGCTAAAAGGAGGAGAACCGTCAAGAAAGTACTTGGTTGAGGTAAACTCCTTTACCTTCTTGATTACCGGGTCACTCGTTCTTGATGGATCATATCATTGTGTATTTCGGACCGAGCCCAACATTTTTCGAACCAATACCGCCGATGCCCCATCCACCGGTATGGCTTTTGCCGTTCTTTCTCAAGGATGAGCACCGGCACTTATCCCTTCAATTGAACATTTGCGAAGAAACCGTTGGAGAACCACTTGTAGATGTCCCGGTGGTTCAACAAAGCGAGCCCTTCCAGGGTTGAAATGCCCATCCCGAGAGAGGTTTCATCTTCATCACCTTCGCGGAAGCAAGACGCTCTCCGAGGTGAATCCCCCAACTCAACCGGAGCCACCAAGTTCTCCCAGATGCCATCGCCCATCGGCCAAGCGACAACGGCCAACCCAACGAGAGGAGGATCCAATTCTTCCCCGGCCCGTAAACTCACGAGTCGCCGATTGGTGCACCAGCATCTCCCCGACTTGGACGTTTCGGCTCTACTCGGGACGCCTCCTCCGTCTGCGATTGCTCCCGCTCAAGATACCATTCATGAGGTACTTGATTCCGCCCTTAATCTTGATACCTTGATGCTAGCATTCTCACCTCGGCAGTGTTGTTTTCAGGATCACGCCCCGTCATCATCGAGCTTGCCGTCAGAGGGCCCATCAACTGCCGATGTGATGAAAGAGATAAACCATCCGTTGCCAGATGAGGTGTTGCTCAAGCTCAAAGAAATCGCGGCTTGGCTAGAAAAAGACGTTCAGGATCAGCTCAATGATCTCTGTCATTTTGAAGAGATGTTTGAGCCCATTAGTCGCAAACTTCCCGATGACATCGTAGCTTTTCGTCGTCCATCTACGACTTAGAGCCCTTCTATGTTCCCTTGAGGCGCACTTGGAGGAAATTGCGCTCCCGCTCGGCCATTGAAAAGGAGAAACTCGATGCCGAACGAGGCCATGAACGGGATACAATCCCAAGCAAAAAGCCATAAGGATGCCTTGGCTGACCCGCAAGCTTCTTACGATCCGAAAGTCGCCGTAAAAGGCTGCTCTAGAGGCGGAATTGAAGCGCCTGTCAACGGAGATTGAAATTGACCAGAAGAAAATAGCCGATCTCCCTGGATTAATAGCAAAAACCGAAGCGGAGGCAGAATCGGCCGTTACCAGAGTAAAGCAGTGCGATGCAGAGCTTACTGACTTGTCTGATGCCCAAAAGGGCTATCAGGAGATCTTGGATAACTCCCGCTTGATAGTATCCAATGTTCGTCACGCACTTGGAAACTCCTTAACGCTTGAATGTTCTTATTGATGTATACCTGGACTGGTCGTTCTTGTAATATTTCCTTTGCGATTTGTTTCCTTTCCTTGGCGTACTTTGAGATGTGATGCCGAACGACCCATTCGGTAGAGAAACGCTAACTGCCGAACGACACCTTGAATTCCTTTAGCCGAAACCATCGACCCACACGCGTTTCAGCTTGGGACTCCAAACGATCCGCCGGCGGGTTGGTCAAGGAAATCTCTCCGCCTTCCGATTTTATTGGGACGTGCGCCACGATCCACAGCCACGATTCGAAGCCACAATTACCTTGCCAGGCCTATAAATGTTGCCGTAGGTGCCCCTAGTTATCCACCAGGCCTTCTAGCTCCCGAATCTTTGCCAATCTCTGGCCTTCTTGCAAACAGTGCACATCCCCAAACCGCAATGGTGCGCCGCCTCAACCGCCGCCGCGCCTCCGACGAGGCTGAGGGAAGCAGCGCTAATGCGCGCAGGCGGTAATGATCGTCAATTTCTCCCTGTCGATCTTCCTTTTGATCTTCCTTTGCCTTGACAATCATCTCCCCTTTTTCAGTTTGATTCAGTGGAATCCGCCCCGCGCGCCGGCCAATCAGCCCCTTCCTGATGACTCTTCGGAGTCCGATGGCCACTCCCCGGTGCCGTACGGGGAAGCAGACGCTATTCGCTTCAAGGAGGAGCTAGAGGCGTCCCGTCTTGAGCTGGAAGCCGTCTCCAAAAAGGCGGGCGTGGCCGAACTAGAGTGGGAGGACCAGCGGAAACAGCTGCTGGAAGCCATTGATGGTACGGTTCTGATTCTTGATTCAGTCCAGCCTTTGGTGCTAATCCTTTCTTGTTTGTCTTTTGCAGCCCGTGATGCTGAGCTCAACCAGCTAAAAGCGCTGGTAGAGCGGTGGCGGAGAAGGTGAACGCTCACGGCGACACGCCGGCGGAGCGCCCGGCCGCGGTGGAGCGCCGCATTGACGAGGTGGCCGTCCATGGTGTTCGTCCGGGCACCACCTTGGGCCCGGCCGCGATGGCGACGCATACGGACGTCGACTATTCCGCCGGGGCCGCGTGGCTTCCGTGGCGGCGCGCCGGAGGATATCGACGAGATCGAGCTCATCCCGGAGCGCCTCGACGGCCACGGCGACGCCATTGCCGAAATTACCCATCCCCGCCTCCGTGCCGAACGTACTCTTTGATTAGATTGTACTAGGGATGTGTAAATGTCGGCAATATATGATGAACTTTTGGAATCTCGCATTTGTTCCGTGATATTTCCCTTCGCATTTACATCCGTGAATTTGTCCTCTTCGAATGCATCCGGGAACCGTCTTTAGCCGAACGCTCGCAAACAACCGCCCCTTGGCGCAAGATCCACAAAGGATCCCAATTCGGCAATCCGTAAATACCGTTCAAAGAAAACCCTTCGCACTCGGTGGAAAACCCCCGCCGCTTGGTATTCCAACAAGTGTGTACCGGCGCATCATCACTCCCAATGCGCCTCCTTGGTCAATAAAATAGCCCGTGGGGTGCTACGCAATTCCACTCGCACACTCCTCAATCACTTCTCGCCTCTTCTTCTGCTGCTAGAAGAAAAAACCCCAACGCCATGGACAAGGGTAAACAACCTCAGGGGAGCGGCTCGTCAAGGAAGCGTACGATTCGGAAGTGAGTTCTCTCTTGATCTGCTCCTTGTCCTTCTGCTTGATCTTGCGCTTCATGTTTTCCTCTGCCTCTTTCAGCCTTGATTTGCTTCCTGAAGAAATCATCGGAACCGAAGATGTTCCAGAGTACATCTCCTCCGATTCTTCTCCTGAGGCGGAGGATGCCACGCATGAGCAAAGGGTCATCTACCAGCTGCGCCGCCGTGCTCGGCACCTGGAGCGTGACCTCAGGGACATGTCCGTCCGCTGTCAAGCCGAACGCGAGCGTCGTATGGCGCTGGAAGCGCTAGTAGGGGGTAAACGCTTCTGTCCCCCTTCATGTTTGCATCTGGATTTCTTGCCCCTAACCTTGATTCTTTTGCCCCAGATGTTTCGACAGAAAGCAACCCGAAGGCGGCTCCGGGATAGCTTGGTAGAGGCCGCCAATCGTGGTCATCCTCGTGCGTTCCAAGTCGCCGTCACGGTGGTCCCGGAACAACCGAAGAGGGAGCGACGCACTCGAAGAAGTAAAGAAAAGATTGAATCATACTTTCGCTTCTTTCTCCACGCCTTCGCTTCCCTCCCTTAGGGGACTTGACCT
Organism: Cenchrus americanus; assembly: GCA_947561735.1. Taxonomy (NCBI): domain Eukaryota; kingdom Viridiplantae; phylum Streptophyta; class Magnoliopsida; order Poales; family Poaceae; genus Cenchrus; species Cenchrus americanus. The sequence continues at coordinate 150,773,585 of OX387239.1, forward strand.
TCGTGGCTGCTATGTGTAATCCCGCAAGAAACCGGTTGTAGTGTAGCATTGAGCTAAGGGCAATGCATCGTGCACCGGCCATTTTCTTTTGTTCATGGGTTTTTGTTCTAAAGGCGGCCTCATCCTCGAGCGCCGCCGTTTCGTGTCGATGTGTATAATCATCGATCGATTTCAATGCTAGGATAATACTTCTTCAGATATCTTCCATTTATTGCGGCGGAAAACTCTTCTCCCAGCAAAGTTTTCAATATGTATGCATTACCAGGAACGCATCTGACCACACGAAAGGGCCCCTCCCAGTTAGGGGACCACTTGCCGAATTCACTGTATTTAGTTCCAATCGGCAGTAGCGCTTTCCAAACCAGATCGCCTTCTGCGAATTGCTTTACTTTTACTTTCTTGTTATAGTATTTGGCGACCCGCAGCTTGTTTTTCTCGATGTTCTCCAGGGCCCTGAGACGGATCATGTGCAAATCTTCCAACTCATCCATCATTAGGCCGCTGTAATCCTTGGAGCTCAGCTCGTTTTGTAGCACAACTCTCCTTGATTCTGACTGCATCTCCCAGGGTAGGATTGCATGGTGCCCGTAAACCAATTCGTAAGGAGAGGTCTTTGTAGCTCCATGGGGGGCCATTCGGTAAGCCCACAGCGCTTCACTGAGTACCGAATGCCACCTTCTCGGCTTCTGATCGATCTTTTCTCGTATCGGCTTGATCATGATCTTGTTAGAAGCCTCGCGCTTGACCATTAGCTTGGGCGTAATATGGTGAGGAGTTAAATAATTTGATTCCCATGCTTTCGGCAAAATCTCTGAATTCCAATGACACGAATTGTGCCCCTTGGTCAGTGGTGATCGTCTGAGGAATCCCAAATCGATAGATGATGTGCTCCTTGACGAACTCGATCATGTTTTCTGACGTCACCTTCTTGAGTGGGATCGCCTCGACCCATTTGGTGAAGTAATCTGTAGCCAAAAGCACGAACTTATGCCCCTTGCTAGATGGTGGATTAATTTGGCCAATCAAGTCTATACCCCGGCCCCCCGAATGGCCACGGCTTGATGATGGGATTTAATGCCGATGCGGGGACTCTTTGAATATTCCCGAACTTCGGCGGTCTTGACACCCCTTGTAATACTCAAAGCAGTCCTCTAATATCGTCGGCCAAAAGCACCCAGCCTGCCTAATGACCCATTTCATGCGATAGGCCGATTGGTGCGCTCCACATATCCCATCGTGCACCTCGCTCATCATGTTCTTGGCTTCTTCTGGCCCCAGGCATCGTAGCAGTACTCCATCTAATGACTTATAGAATAACTTGTCATCCAGAAGAACGAACTTGATTGCCTTGTACCTGAGCTTCCTAGAGACTTTTCGGGATGGATCTCTTAAATAGTCAACGATCTCTTTCCTCCAATCATCTTCTGTGAGTTCCATCCCCAGTGCGCTCACCTCTGCGGCAAATGCTTCTTGACTCTCTTTATAACCAGAGGCGCTGCGAGCCGGCTTCGTTTGCTTCCTCGTTATGCTCTCTAGGAATGTCTTTGTAAGGTTACCGGTGGAAAGTCTTTCAAGATTTCTCTCGCATTCCTCGTAGTAACTCCTCGGCGCCTCGCTTCGCACTCGTACCGGCCGTTCAATTGCTTGATGACTAACTGCGAATCTCCATAAATTTCAACGGAAACGGCCCGGCTTCTCTCAAATATTGAAGCCCTCGAAGCGATGCCTCGTACTCGGCTGGTTATTTGTGACGGTGGGTTGTATAGGAATGGCGAATTCGAACATCTCACCTGCGGGAGAAATTAGTAGGATCCCTACTCCCCCACCTTTGCCACATGATGACCCGTCAAAGAATAGAGCCCATGGGGTAATTTCAAGCGAGATCAATCGAAGGGTCACGGTGTTCAGTTATAAAATCGGCAATGACCTGACCTTTGATGGCTTTTGCCGATTCGAACTTCAACTCGAATTCGATAGAGCTAAAATCCATTTGCCAACCCGACCATTCAAAATTGGCATAGATAACATATGTTTTATCACATCAAACTTCGAGTATACAGGTGCATTCGGCATTCAACAAGTAGTGCCGAAACTTTGTACACGAGTAGTATACGCAAAGACATAATCTTTCTATAGCCGAATACCGGTTTCGGGATCAAGTAGTTTTCGGCTAAGATAAGCTACTACCCGTTCCTTCCCTTCGAACTCTTGAATAAGGGCCGATCCAATAGTTTGGGTATCGGCCGCCACGTACAACTTGAAAGGCTTGTTCGGTGAGGAGGGACCAAAGACCGGTGGCTCCTTCATGTATTGCTTGATTTCCTCGAAAGCCTTTTGTTGTTCGTCACCCCATGTGAACTTCTGATCCTTCTTTAGCTTCAGCAATGGAGAGAACGGCAACACCTTCTGTGATAAATTTGAGATGAACCTTCTCACAAAGTTGATCTTGCCGAGCAGTGATTGCAATTCCTTGAGGTTGGTTGGAGGAACGACTTCATTAATGGCCTTCATGCTCTTTTTGCCAACTTCAATCCCCCCTTCGTGGACCAAAAACCCCAAGAACTCTCCAGCTGACACCCCAAATGCACACTTGTTTGGATTCATCTTCAGACCATGCTTCCGGGTGCATTCCAGGGTTTTCTTCACATCCTCCAGATGGGAGTCATGGCTTAAGGACTTGATCACTACGTCGTCGATGTAGATTTCCACGGTCTTGCCGATCAACTCATGAAAAATGTAATTCATGGCCCGCTGATAGGTTGCACCGGCATTTTTCAATCCAAATGTCATGACGATCCACTCAAACGAGGCCTATGTGACCGGGACATCTAAAGGCCGTCTTCGAGATATCTTCTATTGCCATAAAGATCCGATTGTACCTCGCGTTGCCATCCATGAAGCTAATCACCTTGTGCCCAGCAGCGGCGTCAATCAGCAAATCGGCAATAGGCATTGGGTATCCATCCATGGGAGTAGCTCTGTTTAGGTCCCTGAAGTCTATGCAAACTCTCATTTTTCCATTTTTCTTGTATACAGGGACGATGTTGGAAATCCACTCCGCATATCTGCAGGGCCGAACGAAGTTTGCGTCAAGTAATCTTTCGATTTCCTTCTTCACATCGGCCAATACTTCATCCTTGTAGATTTTCCGGGGCGGTTGCTTATATGGCTTGAAACCGGGCTTGATTGGCAACCGGTGCTCGACGATGGATCGATCCAATCCGAGCATCTCCGAATAATCCCAGGCGAAGCAATCTTTATATTCTTTGAGAAGCTTGATTAAGTTCCCCCTGAAGTCTGGTTGCAAACCTGCACTGATGAACGTCGGCCTTGGTTTATCGCCGTTTCCAATGTCAACTTCCTCCGGCCTTATCGGCCGACATGAATCCTCGTCCCGCCTTGCCATCAGTGCCATCCACGGGGTTCTCCATTAAAAATTACTGTAAGAGCCGACTGCTTGAATCGGCCGTTGGTCACCGCCGAGGGTTCAACGAGGACCTTCTCCCCGTCCTTCCCCGAGAAGCAATCGATGCCTTGGTATTCCCGGAGAAGGCCGGTTCCATGTTAGCCACGCTCACGGAGTCGTCCGCCTTGTACGACCTCAATTTCATCGTCCACCCACTGGATCAGCTGTTGATGCATAGTGGATGGGACGCAGCAGTTGGCGTGGATCCGGGTCCCGCCCAAGCGACGGCGTAGGCTCCCTTCCCCTCGATGACGAAGAAGGTGGTGAGCGGCGTCTTGGACCCGATCATCAAGTCCACGTGAGCGCATCCTTTGGTGTCCGAGGGGTTCCGGCGAAGTCGTTCGGGATGATGCTTGTTGGTGTCAAATCGCTCGGGGTCATGCCAAGCTTCTCGAAGGTGGTGTACGGCATTACGTTAAGCCGCCGCGCCACCGTCGACGAACATCTTGGTCAATGGCTTGCCATTGACGTACCCCCCTCAAGTGCGGCGGCCTCATGTGGCGATTCTTGGCCGGCTTGTCGAAGACGGCCCCCGCTGGGCGAGCACTAGCCGCGCCATCATCTCCTCGGGTGCTCGTCGTCAAAGGAAGCTTCCTCCTGCATCACCTGGTTAGCGGGAGCCATGAACTCGTTTGGCGAGAAGTATACCATGCATGCGGGGGGCCGGACGCTTTGATCCTTCCGCCGGTCCTTGGGGCGCCACTTCGCTCTCGTCCGGACCCCGCTTGCTTCATCTCGCGGTTCCTCAAGCGTTGGACCCGCCTCTTCGGCTCTTGCGTAGACCGGGTGGGCACCATTGCCCCTTCGCCGCACGTAGACCTCCTCGTCCTCCTCGTGGTCAGCCCACCTGAGATCAGCTCGGCGCTTCCTGGGATGATCAATGATTTCAATTTTTTTGCCGCCGATCCCCATTCGGGTGGATCCTCCCAAGCCTTTCGTGGACGGATCGGCGATTGGCAGTTTCCTGCCTGTACTCAGCATATCTGTCGCTGCATTCAGGACAGTTCCTTAATGTGGGTAGTTTCAGGCCTTCATTCCAGCAGTGCCTGAAAAAGGCGCACCCCCAGTGGGCGCGTTCCTGCTCGCGCGCGTGCTCGTTCCCTGATTCCATCTGCGCGCTTCCTCCTCAGCCCTGCGTTGCTCCTCCTCGTGACGACGCTCCTGGTAGCGTTCCTTCTCCATCTGGCGCTGCCATTTATTAAGGAGGATGCGCGACGTCACCTTGGGTTTGGGCTTGGACGACTCCCCGATCTCGATGTGGCTCTTGAGAACGCGGGGGGCGTCGCCCTGGACTTGCTCTATGGTCACCTGGCGCTTCGGGTCAACTGATCCATCTTGCTTGGACCTGGCTGAGGTCAGGACCTTGACTTTCCCTTTCTCTTCGGCTGTTATCGCATTGACAGAAAAGCCGAGCATGTTCTGCGGGAAGGGGTGGCCATCCAGCTTCATCTTGTTATCGAATTTGAGGTGCCCTTCCTGGATAGCCTTTTGGATCCTCATCCTGAAGACCCTGCAGTCGTTGATGGAGTGGGAGTCCCCTGTCATGAAAGCCGCGATAACGTTTCGCTTTGACTCCATCGGGGCCGAAGCATAGAGTGCCCTTCAGGCAGCTTGATTCGGCCTTCTTTTACCAAGAGCTCAAACAACTTGTCGGCCTTTGTGATGTCGAAGTCATAGGTTCCTTTGGTCCGTCCGACCCAACGCCGATTCATTGTGAGAGGCTCTTTACCCCACATGATTTCTCGCCGCGGCTATCTCCGGTTCGTCGTCGAATCCTCGAACAAATCGGCTTTGTCCAAGAATTGATTGTAGATATCGGCGATGTCGTGTCGCTTGCCAAACTTGGGGTCCTTCTTGAGGCCATATGCCTGATTGCTCATCAAGGATAATTTCTGTGACAGTTGGCCCAAGTTTTCAAACTCCATCCCAAAGAGCTTTTCGCGCACGGCTGGTAACATCCCGGCGACGGCCATGTCGGCTAGCTGATCGTCTGGCAAGTTCAATGAGAAGCACATGCCCTTGACTTCTCTGAATCTTCTGAGAAACTCTAGCGGTGTTTCACTGTGCCTTTGTTTCAGGGTGGCGAGATCAATCAACTTTTTCTCAGAACTGCCGCTGAAGTAGTGAGCGTGGAATTTACGCTCCAAATCTTTCCACCTGGCCACTGACTCAGGCGGCAAGGACGAGAACCACTGAAAAGCTGGACCCGTCAGCGAGGCGGGGAAGTAGCGAACCCTGAACGTCTCTTCGGCCGAACATTCCCCGCCGCATGAGATAACGCGCGATATGCTCGACCGTGCTTGTCTCGTCCGCCCCCGAGAGAACTTTGTGAATTCCGTCGGTGGTTTTACCCTTGGCGGCGAGAGCACGTTATAGTACCACTCCGGGGAACGGCGGCTCGTAGGTGGGGCCCCGCATCCTTGGCTTGAGGCCGGGCGGTCGCATCAATTCGGCCATCTTGCGAGCTAGGGCATCTTCCTCCTGAGCGCCTGCAGCCGGTGCGTACCCTGGGTGCGGGAAGGCGTCGAACGCCCCGTAATTTCCCACCTCATGATAGCCACCGCCGTATAGATTCCTCTGGAGCCAGTTGGTCGACGGAGCTATTCTTCGACTGGGGTCAAGTGGGGCCCCAGATGAGCCGAACGCTAAGTCTCTGTACGTAGGCTGGTACGGATTCGGCTGTTGCGCGGGCTGACCCGTCTTTGCTCGTGGTGGCGGCGGATTGGTTGACTTCCCCGAAGCCCGTAGCGGAGGCCGAACCGGCCGCCCCCGCCGCCCGTGGAGGAGATTGGAACGCTTGGCTCCGGAGCTGCGAGGAGGGGGCCGCCGCACCGGCCCCGTGGTGGCGGCCGGGAGCTTGATTCACCCGGCTCCACGGTGCTCTTTCCGGCGTACGCCTTTCCGAACGCTTGCCCCCGCGCCCGGCCGAAGAGGGCCACCATCATCCGTTGGAGCGACCCAAGGAAAGCTTGGTTGTGCTTGGTGAGCACGTCGTCCATTGACTCTTGGAAGATCCGCGCGCATTCTTCCTTTTCTTGTTGGGTCGTAGCGTCGGTTTCTCCCGCAACGGCACTCTGGGCGGTGCCATTCTTCGGATATGGTACACCACTTCGATTCTTCTTGAATGACATGAGGCACTTCGTTGAAACCGATTCACGGCGTCTACGAGCCGCCGTCTTTTGCTGGAGAAAGCTCCTCAATGCCGACATCCGGGAGGTCCGTGATCTCGGGCATCCCGAACCAATTCGCCGTTGGTCCCACCGGGCGTGCCGGAAAGTGTGTTGACGCAAAATATGCACTCGGCGCCAATCACACGGCAAGCCGAAAGCTTAGCTTCGCACGCGCGAGAGAAAGTGACGTGCCGATCAATTTTTCCCGAAAATTAACAAAAGATGAAATAGTTAAATACCAAAACTTGGAACCCACGGGTGGTACCGAGTGCGGTTCCATATTTACGGCTAAGAAGCCAAGCAAGACGACATGTAGCTATGCGAAGCTACCTGTCAAAGAACCACGACCATTCGGGTAACCAAGAAGGGAAAAAGAACATTGCCGAATGAATGACGTAAGCATGACAACGATCGATCTTTGAATAAACATGGATGCATGTGCCAAGCCATAACCGATCCTCATGAAGATTAACATTAAATGAAGTAAAGCACGAGCGTGATCATGTATTAAAATAAGCATTGTTGACGGTGAATTTCCGTCAACCTAGAGTACTTGTTATACATTGGTTTCGATTATGATTTGCAACTAACCCGCCACTAGGCATACTAATGATATAACAAGTTCACACTTGCATGTCGATTTTGGAGTTTGTTGTTTACGCAGGAAATCTACGCTAAAGAGGAGACTTTCGGGATAAGTTCACCAAGCACTTTGGAAGAAGATCATGAAGCCCGATAAGAGTCAAGACACGCGATGAACATGACTCCAAATGACCCGAGGACCGAAGCGTCAACATGCAAGTCTTCAGGGACTCAACCAGAAAACAGCGAAGCTTGCATAGCAAGGATTCAAGCCTAAACCGTGAAGGAAACGACGTCAAAGGCCCACATGCAAGTGCACACGAATAAGGGATCACGCGAGAAGCAACCGGGGAGAAAACCGGGCCGAACCGGCCGAAGTGGGCTCGGGGGCCGGCCGGGCCCGGTCCGACCGGCCCGGCCCACTCCGAGGTCGGTTCGGTCCCCCCTTTTGCCCTAGGTGTTCGTCTATTTATTCCCTCCGCCGCCGTCGACCGACACATCGAACAAATCATCCTACCGACGCCAATCACCGGAAAACCGCCGCCGCAAGATGAGGGAGAGAGTTAGATGAGCTCGTCGCAAGGATCAACGCCGGCGGAGAGAAGGAAGCAAGAGGAGGACTCCAAGCCGTTGGCCTAGGGGTGTTCCCAAGCTCCATCGCCGCCATCTTCATCGACGACGTTCTCCGGAGTCTCCATCACCCCTATGTGCTTCAATCCGTGTAAGATGATGGGGTAATGTCTCCGTTCATCCCTAGGATTAGATGGATACATGCTATGTAATTGCTACTTGATTTGTGGTTCCAATCTATTGTTTTCATGTTGATGATGCTTTGATGATTAAGGTAGGCCACCGTGTTTTCGGGCGTATGATATCCGCTACTCCCATAGATTCCATCAACATACCGTGTCCATCATAGGTCTAGTCACGAATACCTTCGCGTAGTGACGATGACGAGAGGAGGGAAGGGCGAAACCGTGGTCACAACCCCCGGTAGATTGGTTTACCGCTTTCGTGTAGTAGATGCATACCTTGTTATCCTAGATCCTAGGGAGGGAACGCTTATCTTTCTTGCTCACTCTCTTGTGTTCACCCTTTACTATCTAGTTTAACCGTAGATTTGTTTGATCAACTTAACTTAGATTAACTTAGGTAGATTGTCTTTACTTTTAGATTAATACTCTCTTTCAAAGGTTTTCCATTCAACTAGATTAGTACTTGGTTAAGCGCTAGTAATCCCCTTGCTCCGCGGATTGACAAGAACCTTGGGAATCCCGTGGTGAAAAAGGTGTGGGGTCCGTACGCTTGCGGATCGTAGAGGGATACGTCTTTTATCCGTCAACAAGCCCCTTTTTTCGGCGCCGTTGCCGGGGAGCAAGCCAGTTTGCTACGTTTAATCTAGTATTAATTTTGTTGATTACTAACACCTAACCCTTATTTTCTAAAAAAAAAGAAAAAAAATCTTTTTTGTTTTTCTTTCTACTCTTCTTGTGCCTAGATGGATTTGTTCACCTCACCATTGGAAGACGAAGAGATGTCGCTAAGGGAGCTAGCAATGCCGTCAAAGGAAGACATTGAGATGCAAAAATCAGATTTGACGCTTGCTACAACCCACTACGAAGTGAAGCCTGGAATCATCAAGTTAGTGGCAACAAAACCATTTAGAGGATTGGAGGATGCAACACGGTCCAACAAAAAGGAGTTCCGGCCGCTTGGTTCAAGTGGAATCTTTTTCCATTCTCTCTCAAAGATGAAGCGCGAAGATGGTACACACTTGCGTCCGTTGAAGCAAAAGGAAATTGGGATGAGCTAGTGAAGAAGTTTCTTTTGAAGTTCTTTCCCATAAGCAAGGTCCAAGACTTAAGGAGGCAAGTGCTCAATTTCAAGCAAGGAGAGGATGAAGGAATTGATGAAGCATGGGACCGTTTTAATGAACTACTTGAGCGAGGCCCGAACTTGGGATTTTCCGGTGACTTAATGTTGCATACCTTTTATTTTTCACTAACCCCTAACTCGTCTCGTTTTGTAAGCATGTGTGCAGGCGGTGATATATTGGATAAAACAATTAGTGAAGCTGCACAAATCTTACAAAGGATAAGCAATGGACAAAGAACAATACGAGATTGGCAAAGATGTTGTCGAGAGGAGCAAAATGACAAAAGCAAGCCCAAGGTGCTTGCTGAAATTTCTGAAAAAGATGAACCGAAGGTCAAGGAAGATGAACCGACCATACAAGAAAGTGAAGATCCACTTCCCAAGGTAAGAGAAGTCATTTCGGATGTTAAAAATGTTGAAATTAACATGAATGTAGGCCGAAGTATGTGGAATGCTAGACCATTGGCGGAGTTCAAGCAATCCGGTTGGGTTCAAGTTGATTTCGCCCCACTAATTAACTACCGAAGGAAGGAGGAACGCCGACACGTTGCCAAACTAGTTGAAGATATATTTGATCAAGAGATGAGTGGAGAGTCGATCCAAAAGATGTTTGAAGAAGAAAGAGAAGAAGGAGATGAAGGATGGATCGACCGGTTTGACAAATCAAAGATTTATGATGAAGGAAGAGAAGAGTACAACCGTGATGAGCCTAGTGACTCAAAGGATAAATGGGAGGAGATAGGACTCAAGCTAGATGATAGCTTGTGTGCTATTGAAGCCTACACACTAGCAAATCAAGACATGGAAGGACTCAAGGATGAAGGAAAGAGTGAATCAACAATTAGCGATCTTGACGACATGTGGTACATGGAAGATAAAGAAAGCAACATACAAGTCTTTGAAGATGAAGATCTGGTTGATAAAGAAGACTTCAAAGGAGATATGAATGCATACATAGTTGAAGGATTACATGTTCCACATGATGAGTTGAAGAAATTGCAAGATGGTGATGAAGAGGCAACTACACTTGTTGAGATCGATTCGCCTTCAACACCGCTTGATGAACCAAATATCACTCTTGTTGAAAAATCTCTAAGGCCAAGGTACGCGCTGAAATCTCAAGATATTATTGGTATTGATGTTGATAAATTCAAATACTCATGCTCAACCAATAGTATGAATGATAGTTTAATGTCTATGCCTTGTTCCAATAGTGATCATGTTGATAGGCTAGATTTTCTTGAGAATGAAAAAGAGGAAACATTTAAGTTTGATCCAATTAATCTCACACCTAAACAACCTTTGCCTAATGATGAGCTAAGTGCTATGCATGAAACATATGCTTCTTTTATTTACACCTTGACTTGTTGCTACAATTCACATGTGGTGTTAATTATGGACGCGTATGTTTACAATAAGTTTTGTAAATCTCGATCATGCTTTGCGCTTGGTCAAGCTAGTGACCTTAAAGAATCATATGTCGGGAAAGGCCCGATTTTCACTAACCATGTAGACGAGGCTTGAATAATGAAAAAAGAAGTCACGCCTAAAAGAGTTGCAAGATAAATCATCAACCTCTCCGAATCCCGCGATGGATGCTGCTGTCTTCATCAATTTGAGAGCTTGTTCAGAGGTGTACAAATGAAGAAAATGAGATATTCAGAAGCTCCATCAAATTACCATTCCAACGCATCAAGAACCAACAAGTTTGAAGACCCGTGCAAGGAGTTATGGAGAAAACATTGAGCGTTGCGCGTTCTGAAATTTCAGGACAGATTTCATCGCCGAAGTAAAACGGACGTAACTCTCTTGTCCGGAGTCCGATTTGAGCAAATGAAGACTCGTTGGAAAGGAAATTTTGTGCACTGTGCAATGGAGTAGAGCTTGAGTATACTTTCTGTTCTGGACATTAAAAAATAATAGAGTGAAGGCAGCACCGAAGGATGATAAAGAAGGAGATAACGATGAAACAAAAGGATGCTTTGGGCAAGTCTTCTATAAGTAATCAAGCACAACATGGGAAGTAAATTAAAGCTGCATTGGTACCTTTTCTTCTTGCATGAAGGGCCATGGCTATGCAACGAAAAGAAGGTATGTGAGAAAGTCGAGCTCTATGACTTTAAATGAAGCGCTTTTCGGGAGGCAACCCGTTTCTTTATATTTTTACTACTTTCTTAGAGAAAATAAAAGAATGGCACTATCTTATGATGATCAACTTGTGGTTATTAATCTAAGTTCAGTTTTCCTTTTTTAGAACCACCATCATGTTCATGATCTTATTTATTTGCATGCATTGCATTTTGTTATCCTCGTGATGTTTCTTTGTGTATACATGTTTTGCACATAGTTGGCTTGGTTGTTTTATATACTTAATGATGTATGCTTCAGTTTCCATGTTAATGCTTCATATGGCCATATGGGTATTTTCCTTTTGTGATCTTGTGTAAACATGGTGTTTAAACATGATTGCGGACCATCATCGTTAAGTTCGATAAACCTAGCTAGCTTTTCATATGTTTTCATGTTGCATTGGTTAGTTTATAAGCTCTGCAATGCGCTTAATTTTTATTGTGCTATAAGGGTTATTGATTTAGGGATAGACATGGTGTTTTAACCCTTGATAAATAAACCTTTATGGCTATGGAGAAATTCGGCAACCTAGTTGTAAACATGGTGTTTAGAACTAGGTGAAAACATTGTCTTTGTTTATATGCTTTCCTATCATGTGCATACACACCTTGCACCACGTACACTCATTAGGTTTTTATTCCTCATTAAACTAATTATGCCGCAAGTTAAGAATCTTAGGAGACATTGTTGGATTATTGGCAATTCTATCTACTCCCAACCGTCACCTTGGGGGTAGAATGTGCGTTTAAAATGTCTTACGAGCAAGATAAAGACTCTCACTACAAGGAAATTGAAGGATGGCTAAGAAGTGCTTTGTCTTATTCTTCCATGGCTAGCAAAATGCTAAGCATGGGGGAGACCCTGAATCTTCAACACGGAAGTGCAACATGACACTCTAGAAGATAGAATGATAAAGATCGTTAACATCTCCGGATCAATGCGCAAGAAGCCACCAATCTCATCAAAATTCTGCATGGTCTCAAAGGGAAAACACTAGGTATTTTTGGATATTTAGAAGACCCATGAAGTTACGATTCCAACAAATCAAGAATCAAGACAATCGGAGGTTCCTACAAGCGGTTATGCCCGAATCACCGAGTGCAACACGTCTTGAAATCAGTTTTGGACAGCACGCAGCGCTGAAGTAAAACGGACATAGCTCCCTTGTTTGAACTCCGTTTTTGATGAATGACCACACGTTGGAAAGGTGATTTCATAAACTTTTCAATAGAGCTATATTTAGATATATTTTCTGTTCTGGACAGAGGGGGAAATCCATGAAAAAGAGACAGCAAGGAGATGATGAGAACAAGAAAGAGGAGATGGTGATGACAACATTGAAGAGAAGGGTGACCAATGACTCCATTAAGCATACAAGATCAAATTCAGAAGTTTAGGAGCATTAATAAATCAAGACAAAAGCAAAAGCCACATCGATACATGGAGATGTCGGAAGAAGGCAACGAAGAATTACAAAGGATGGTAACATCTCCATGGACCTTCTCTTTTCCAAACACAAATGCTTGTAAGTATGCCTTCAACATCAACTAGGTGCAACCTTTTGTTTTTCTCTTCAAACAATAACATGGCTACTAGGAGGACAACCTAGGTTTCTTTTTACTTTCAATAGATAAGCATGACCATGTGTTCACCTCGATGTTCTACATTGCCTATGCTTACGGAAAGATGATGAAAGTTGCCGCTTTGTTTTACCTACATGAAGTTATACATGTCGTGGATAATTGCTCCCTATAATATGATCTGAAATTAATTTAAATACCGGCTCTTTTATTTGTGGAGGTGAAATGACTATGCTCTAGACCCACATACATATCTTTGCTCTTTGATTTAAGTATATGGATAGCCGGATAACTTGTTGTTTTTATGAAAACTTAACTTTTATGCTATCTACAAATTTGTGATGCTCTTGCAAAGTTCTACCTACCAAAGCCATATACATATATGTTTTATGATAACAAAACTCGTAGATTGCAAACATATGTTTTGATGAGTTGGATTAGGATTGATTTCTATGGTTCGAGACTAAGAAGCTGGTCATTCCTTTGTGTAACTTTTTCATGCTAGCCTTTTTGTCCATGCATTGTGGGTTTTCACATCGAAAATTTCACAAACTTCGCTGGGCATCCACCCTAAACCAAAAACATTTTTTTGTGAACACCTCCTTGTCCACAACCCAATTTGAGTATGGAGTAAAATTCTCGATGGAAATTCAAATATTCCGCAAGATTATGGAATTTATACTTACTTTAGCAGTCATTTCCCCTCTCTTTTATGCTCGAGGACGAGCATCGTTCAAGCATGGGGGAGGGGTCATTCTCTGACACAAATGCTATGTAAGTATTATGTTGCAAAAAGTTTTGAGGAGCAAAAGAAAAAAAAAAAGAATAGAAATGAAAAATGAAAAAAAAAATATGATAAGAATAAAAGAAAAGTAATAAAAATAGGAAGAATAAAGTGAAAAAAAGAAAGAGTGAAAATGAGAAGGAAATAAAATAAAGAGAAAAAATAAAGATGCTCCTCGGTTATTTTTGCTTCATAAGTTCTCAAGTGCCTTAATGACACATCCATACTCAAATCTTCCAACCATGTGCAATCCGATAACGAGGACTTCACTCGTGCCTCGGGATCATCCATTTGCCACTTGCACATGTCCACTTATCTAAATGTGTGTGTTTCATCCCTCTCTCTTTCCAACATTTATTTTCCATGGCCTTTTTGACGAGTCTCGGTAATTCCAATAGACCCTCTCTCTTAATTTGACAATATTTCGGATGTATGTTTTGCTAGGATTGTTTTTAACCTTCCAAGCTCCACATAAGCCTTCCACCATCACATATGAGTAGAGTAGGTTGAAAATAATCTAGTATAGGCTTGAGTGACTTGATGAGATGAGTGTTCCATGAGCTCTTGCAAGAGATTTTCACTTATGTTTGATATGCATCTTTTTGAAAATCTTCCATGTGACAAGGTAATGGTTTGAAGTTCACTTAAGTTTGAGAGCATCGTGTTAAATGTGGCTTGTTCTTTATTGTTAGTCTATCTTCCATAATGAAAAAGAAGCCGGTCACAACTTGAACTTTAAAAATAAATTCTTAAGAGAGAGCAATTTGTCTCGTCATGAATGACTAAGTGCAGGGATAACATTGGAAGGCAACGCTGATTTCCCTTTTAAGCGAGGACCACTTACTCGAGGACGAGCAAGGTTTAAGCATGGGGGAGATGTTGACGGTGAATTTCCGTCAACCTAGAGTACTTGTTATACATTGGTTTCGATTATGATTTGCAACTAACCCGCCACTAGGCATACTAATGATATAACAAGTTCACACTTGCATGTCGATTTTGGAGTTTGTTGTTTACGCGGAAATCTACGCTAAAGAGGAGACTTTCGGGATAAGTTCACCAAGCACTTTGGAAGAAGATCATGAAGCCCGATAAGAGTCAAGACACGCGATGAACATGACTCCAAATGACCCGAGGACCGAAGCGTCAACATGCAAGTCTTCGGGGACTCAACCGAAAACGGCGAAGCTTGCATAGCAAGGATTCAAGCCTAACCGTGAAGGAAACGACGTCAAAGGCCCACATGCAAGTGCACACGAATAAGGGATCACGCGAGAAGCAACCGGGGAGAAAAACCGGGCCCGAACCGGCCGAAGTGGGCTGGGCCGGCCGGCCCGGATCCGGCCGACCCCGGCCCACTCCGAGGTCGGTTCGGTCCCCCTTTTGCCCTAGGTGTTCGTCTATTTATTCCCTCCGCCGCCGTCGACCGACACATCGAACAAATCATCCTACCGACGCCAATCACCAGAAAACCGCCGCCGCAAGATGAGGGAGAGAGTTAGATGAGCTCGTCGCAAGGATCAACGCCGGCGGAGAGAAGGAAGCAAGAGGAGGACTCCAAGCCGTTGGCCTAGGGGTGTTCCCAAGCTCCATCGCCGCCATCTTCATCGACGACGTTCTCCGGAGTCTCCATCACCCCTATGTGCTTCAATCCGTGTAAGATGATGGGGTAATGTCTCCGTTCATCCCTAGGATTAGATGGATACATGCTATGTAATTGCTACTTGATTTGTGGTTCCAATCTATTGTTTTCATGTTGATGATGCTTTGATGATTAAGGTAGGCCACCGTGTTTTTCGGGCGTATGATATCCGCTACTCCCATAGATTCCATCAACATACCGTGTCCATCATAGGTCTAGTCACGAATACCTTCGCGTAGTGACAGTGCGAGAGGAGGGAAAGGGCGAAACCGTGGTCACAACCCCCGGTAGATTGGTTTACCGCTTTCGTGTAGTAGATGCATACCTTGTTATCCTAGATCCTAGGGAGGGAACGCTTATCTTTCTTGCTCACTCTCTTGTGTTCACCCTTTACTATCTAGTTTAACCGTAGATTTGTTTGATCAACTTAACTTAGATTAACTTAGGTAGATTGTCTTTACTTTTAGATTAATACTCTCTTTCAAAGGTTTTCCATTCAACTAGATTAGTACTTGGTTAAGCGCTAGTAATCCCCTTGCTCCGCGGATTGACAAGAACCTTGGGAATCCCGTGGTGAAAAAGGTGTGGGGTCCGTACGCTTGCGGATCGTAGAGGGATACGTCTTTTATCCGTCAACAAGCATGCATAGATCCAAAGCGTTAGTCTACCGCATGTCTAATCACTTTAAGATCCGTCGGGCACGATATCAGCAAATCTATCCACCGCATGATACAACTTGCATGAAAGAACGCACCACTTTCCACAAATAGATCTATCCACCGCATGATACAACCTAAATATGGAAAGCCAGAAGCATACGTCTTTTAAAACATAAATAACGCACGTGATCTACTCGTGAAGATATAACCGAATGCGGTCGAACAACCGATTCGGGGTCCATAAAGAAGGAACAAACATTACCACGTAAATAAATCTATCGAGTTGAATTGGAAATCTAATCCACCGGATGACTAGCTCCAAAGCAACCCAAAACACCCATCTACCGCATGATACCGGCTCTTTCAAGATTTATACTAACAAAGCAAGCTTGAACCCGCAACACGTAACAACCTAGATCGATTCGGTTTCGGCTATCGAAGAGCACGAGATCCACGCGTCCAAACACGAAACCTACTCTTGCACGGATCTTAAAAGGAAAAGAGCCGATCCAAACCCATCTAGATTGGGCAAAAGTGTGTTACATGAATTAAAACATAAAGCAAAACTCATGATAACACAGGGTAACTTAATGAATCTATTGAATCTTGCCAAAATCCAATAGAGCCGATAACTAGCTTCGAGCTAGACCTTAGCCTACCGCATGGCTCGTGATCTAACAAGAAACCCTCTTGAACCAAGCTTGAATCTACCGCATGACACGAAGCATGGTAACAAGACTACTTGCATCGGATCTAAATCCACCGCATGATACTAGACATGATACAAGGTTGCCGGTACTCACGGAGGTCGACGGATCGATTAGCCCTCTCGAAGAACTCGACGACACGACAAGGGACTCTAGGGTTTGGCGTAAGGCCGGTGTGTATTGAGGAATGAACGTCTTTTTTTTTACATGCGTCCGGGGATCGTATTTATACCCCGATGATTACAATCGCGAATGGATTCATTGCCTAACTAAGCTTGATCGCTCGCCCATCCATTCGCTCCCACGATCGAGCCACGTCATCGTCCAATCCCGCAAAATCAGCTCTCTCGTTCCTTTGCCGAACCGGGAGCAGGATAGCCGACCGCGGATCCTTACGCCGAAAATCTCTGAAGATACCTTTCCTTCCACCAGACGGACTATTTTCCGAATCGGACCCACATGTCATACTCCTTACCAAATTTTGGTGTTAACAACTCCTCTGATCAAGGCGAACGAACTCACAGAGGAAAATCCGGCGAAACAAAACTTCGACCTGGAAACACCCGGGCGGTTAGACCGCCCCCTGCAGGCGGTTAGACCGCCCCTTCCGAAAACGAACCCGCGGGTCAAACCTCAACTTCCTCGCGCCCGATCTCCCGAATCACTCCACGGATTGCGGCAAACCTTCGGGAATAGGCCGGGTTACCTCTTGGGCAACCTCTACCTCAAAGGAATCGACCCGAAACGCTCACAATCAAGAGGAATCGAAGAAATCGCTTCTCAAGGTCAAGAACTCGCCCAACTCGAGAAACCACCAAATCGAGTCCGATTCAAAGGAGATTTGGGGGCAAAGTCACCAGCCAAAGAGGCACACAAGAACCTCATACGTGACACCCACCAAAAACCCCAAGAAATCGTCCTCAAAACACCACCAACAAAGAGCTCCGAAAATCAACACAAAAGAGACGGGAAAACCACCATGATGAACAACACCAAACCTTCTATACATGCCATGAAAGGTTCGTACAAGGTCTAGCTTGCCACCCGAACATCCATCCCTCTCTCTAGATCTCACATGAAGCTCTCAAGCTAGTCCTCTAAAATCTAAGGAAAATGGAGAACGAAAATGGAAAAACAAATGAGCTAGGGTTCTAAGAGTTGGGCGCCATCCACCCATCCAATGAGTATATATGGAGGCACCCAAAAGAATAAACTACCCTTCACTAATAACTAGGGATACATGCCCCTCGAGGGCGGATTCGAGAGTCTTCATGTCTTCGACATCGGGACGGATGCCCGGCGACCGCAACCTCGCTTAGCCTCGACGCAAGCCTTGCGATCCCGACGCGTGTTCTCCGCTTCGAAGCTTCTCGGCGGCCGACGGCCGGGCGGTCGACCGCCCCCACAGGCGGTTAGCCCGGCCGGGAGATCCGACCGGCCCCGGGCGGTCGGCCGCCCCTCTGGGCGGTTGAACCGCCCGGGTGGCCGCACCCCCTCGCCGAGTCTTCGGCCTCGGTTTTGTGGCTCAACCGAGTAACCCGGTGGTTTTCACGGTGAACCCCCGCAAACCCCGCGAACTCGGTGTAGCCTCCGCCAATCGAAACTCATGACTCGGCTCCCACGTAGTCCCGGCTCGACCTTGGTTTTGAGGCTCTACCAAGAAATCGTCCACGACTTCATCTTCTTGTTCATGCCACCATGCGGCCCGCACTTGACCCCCACCGGCCATCGGGTCCCTCGAACGAAGCCTACTTGTCTTCTC
Source organism: Cenchrus americanus (assembly GCA_947561735.1). Lineage (NCBI taxonomy): Eukaryota > Viridiplantae > Streptophyta > Magnoliopsida > Poales > Poaceae > Cenchrus > Cenchrus americanus. The sequence continues at coordinate 150,791,942 of OX387239.1, forward strand.
CACACCTGGAGGCCTCACCGGCAACGACCTTTCGCGCTTGTTCTTCACCTGCACCAACACGAGTCAAGTCACAACCTGCACCTGCAATACTTAGCCAAGAATCAGTCCACACAACGTTGTCAATCACTCATCACACAAGGAAGCGACCATCCACTGGTCCTCGAACCACACATGGTCCTCACAAAGCCGATCAAAAAACGAAATCTTCGAGGAAACACTTGATCGCTAGAAATAGATTCAACTTGATAATTCAACTATGACAATGATACATACACAAGATCACCACCGGGATCCTTCCTTGATCTTGCTTCTAGCTCCGGGAACTCCGACGTGGTCTTCCGTGCAAGGTTCCCACGTCGGCTAGGGAAACCCTAGTCAACTAGCCCGACCCTCTCCTCTCCGGGATGGTGTCCCTCTCTTCCCTGCTTGTCGGCGGCCGATGACGAATTGGATGATGCGTTGCTCTCGACCCCGGGGCTATAAATAGCCCGAATGGCGGCTAGGGCAAAGAAGGGGATGAACGGGCACTGGACAGGGCTCGGCCGGCCGGCTTGGGCCCATCCAGGCCCAGCCCGTGGCCTCCTTTGCTCTATGTTGGTTCCCGTGTCTTCTAGATGTTTCCCCCTTCTGCACGTAGGTTCATGTCATCAGTTTCTCTCCGAATTGGACATAACTCCTTGTCTTGCAAGATTCAGCACTGTTAGGTCCTCGGAGTTTGTCATCTTCTCGGATCAAGTCCCTGGCTTCTTGGAGTCAAGTTCGCTTCATTGCATGACTTGTACGGGCTTCAAGGTCTTGTCACAAGGTGCTTGATGAACTTATCCCTATAGTCTTGCATTCAACGCTGAAATCCTGCATAAACACTAAACTCCAAAACCGACATGCACACGTGAACTTGTTATACCACGGGGGTTAGTACCAATGGATGAGGTATAAAACTTATGCCAACACCGAAGGTAAACTCATGGCTAGGTTGACGGATTTTAACTGTCAACATCTCCCCCATGCTTAAACCTTGCTCGTCCTCGAGTAAGCCTTCGATGGATATCATCGTTGCCCATCAATGTTTAAACCTTGCACTTGATCATACATGAGAAAACATAATGCTCTAAAAATTTTAATTCATTAAAGTTCCATAATGTACTAGCCTTCATCTCTACGGAGGGTAGATTGTTAATTAAGCCTATCCCACGAGTATTAACATGCTCACAAAGTTTAAATACATCTCATAATTTTTGAAATAAAGAACGAGATGAAGAAAAGATAAACCAAGTTCACAAATTTAAATCATCTTGCATATTTCTCATGAACTCTCAATTCGCTTGTCTCTCAAGCCTATATATTCTACTGCTTTCCCCCTCAGCACATATATGTGGTAGGCTTTATATGGAGCTTTTTGGGAAAGTTTAGTCCTACCAAGATTTTATAAATGAGGTGTTGTCAAAACAAGACAAGCTTCTCATGGTCTTACCGAGACTCGTCAACACGGTCATTGGAAAATGATGTTTATATCAAGGAGGGGAAAGAGAAAAATACACACACTTTAGATAGGTGGACATGTGCAAATGGCAAGAGTGATCCCGAGGCACAAAGGAAGTCCTCGTTATCGGATTGCACATAGTTGGAAAATTGAGTATGGATCTTTTAATCTTGAAGCCTTGAATTTCCTAATGCACTTTAGAGAACCGGGGAGTTCACTTTATTTTTACTTTTACACATACTCATATTTTTTCTTCTTTTTCTCTTCTTTCTTTCTTTCTTTCCTTCTTTCTTTTTCTCATTCATCATCATTTTTTCTCTTATCTTTCTTTCTCATAAAATTTTTTATTTGCTCCCCTTTTGAACTCTAAAAATTGCATCGTACCTACCTCCCCCCATGCTTAGACGTTGCTCGTCCTCGAGCAAAGAGGCGATAAAGAAGGTAGGTACCGGAAATATTTTTTTCTTGGAGAGATACTTGATTTGTTCAATGTTGACACCGTCTTGCGATCTTCCTTGAATTGATGATCCATTCTAAATGATAGGTTGTGGTCAAGGAGGTAATCACAAAAGATGATATTTGGTTTTAAGGGTGGATATCCGGCGAGGTTTGTGAGATCTCCAATGTGGGGATGCACAATGCACGGATAAAAGGCTAGCAAAAAGATAGATACGCGAAAATGGAATGACCAGCTTAGTCTCGGGCCAGAGAAATCATGGCCTGCAATAACTCACTCAAAAATAAATCTTGTACACTAAGGTTTATGCACTCAAATATATATTAGGCTCTGGATAGGTTGAGCAACACACAGGTGATATTTATGACAAGGTTAGCGATATTTTTGAGCATAAAAAACCATCTTTAATCTATTCATAACTTGAGAGCACATAAAACACTATGGGTCTTCATTTTAAATCATAACCTCTGCTAAAGATTAATCTAGCATTTAAATAAATTCAGATTCATATTTTAAGAGAGCACTAGCTTTAACATGCATAAATCAATTACAAAGATAAACAAAGCGGCAATTATAATCATATATCATTTTGGCACAAATTTTTGTAACTTTCCCAATGGTATAATCAAGGTGGTGTCTTTATTAATGATGAAAACAAGCTGAAATACAAAGTGAAAATAAACAAACACACTTGCTGAAATTTAAATAAAAACAGAAAATATTACGCAAACACACACAACCAAAAGCTGAAAATTACAGAGAAAGGGAAAGAAATGAAAACTAAAGTTCCTGAATCTTCCTAGTCCTCCGCCGGTGGTTGGTGTTGATAATCTTGATAGTAGTACCCTTGCTCGTAGTAAGGTTGGACATCCCCTCCAATGAATTGATCCGGCTCCACTAGGTAAAGGCGTCCAAGCTCATAGGCAATATTTGCAGTGCCCTCACCAAGTGGAGCCGCGTTGGCTTGGATGGCTGCGACGTTTTGCGCATTTCTCGCAAAATACCCTCCAATTATGGCCACGCTTTGTTGTGGTTAGGGATATTGTGCGTAGGGCTCCCAAAGTTTACATTGGGACCACATAATTTGGTGGGGGTACCGGTGCACCACCCCCCCCATGCTTGCTCTTGTGGCCCTCCGTAATAACTTAGCGGAGGAGGAATCCCGCCGAAAGGTGGCACAACATTGGGCTGTGCACTACCCGCTTGTTCAGAGGTGGATCCCTCCTCTACGATTCTTCCTCTTTTATTTTTCCTTGCCGGGACAAGGGGTCCCTCTTCCAACCAATCTTCCCTCCCATGGATGAAAAGCCTAAGCCTTGCATACGGAAGGGGTAGGTTCACCGTGGCCAAACGAAAATCTCCTCTCTCATCTCCACTAATATATTTGCCTTGTCGCAAATACTCAATGCCGAGAGAGGACCCACGCAAGAGATGTTTGGGGTTTCTTGTGATCCCCGACCGTAGGGAGATGGCCAACATAAAGAGGTAGCACCCCGAACCAATATCTCCCACCCCCGATGTTGCCTCGCAACACCAATGGTTGATCAGGTATGAGGGGTCTATTGGCTGCTTGGCAATTAAAGCCGAGTAGAGCCAATTCAACTCCGTATCGGTCACCTTCGTCTCCCCATCCTCCCCAATACCCTCTTGCACATCCAAAAGTGGAATACTCGGATAATGGGGTTGCGGATGCAATTGCGTTGTTGGTGGGCTTCTCCGGAGATCAAATTCCAAAATCCATCTAACATGTCGGGTGGCACGTCAACTTTCTCTGGAGCTCCCTTATGGAACCCAAGTAGCTCCCTAACATGCTCGTAGGGAACCACTTGTTGGACTCCCTCCAAACAGAATGACAAACTTTGCACCCCATCATCAAGGAGGGGTGCAATGGTCATCAAGATTTCCAAGGCGAACTCCTTGTGGGCGTCCGCCGGCACTCTGTTGGAGAATTGCACCCACCCAAGGTGCCCCAACATGTAATATATGTCCGTGCCGAAACCCAAGTTGTTGAGTGCTTGGTCATCGATGTCGACGTTGGGCACAAGCCTCTTCTCAAGATGAGAGAGCCTCTTCTCCTCCTCCTCGGACAATATGATGAAGCCATATGAGGAATATATCGGAGTGTATGGAGGTGGCGCGGTCGAACGGGTTGATCGTCGCGGTGGAACGGGCGGCTCCTCCATGTGCCCTTGAGGTTCGGTAAACCTCATTTGTGGTGCCGTATCCGTCTCCATGGTCCGAGGGGACTCGGAAACCGAGTGCCTCCTCGAAGACGTCGTCGACGATGGCTTGGATGACGATGAACCCTTCTTCTTGGAGAAGAGACTTGTGGTTTTTTTCCACATGGTTGCAGCACTCTTCTCTCCACTAAAACTCCGGGTTGCAACCGGTAACTAGGCACTTAAATCTTACTTCGGGATGTGGACTTTGAGTTGATTAAGGTTGTGGATTTTTTTGAGCTATCAAGCTTGGGAAGGTTGGCTATGTCTATGGATGTTCTGGGCACACAAACTTGAACACACAAACGAGGGAAGGAGAGGGAAGCTTGCCGCATAAAAACGGGCGCCGGGGGGGCTCCTTAAGTAGGGGAGGCCGGCTGGCCTGGGCCGACCGGCCTGGGTCGCCTGGCACTCCTCCCCGCCTCGGCTTTCTTCTAGCACGATCATTTTGCCTCCACGACTTTCCTGCCCGCGTGCTCCACGAGTTGCACCGCCCAAACGCTCTCGTCCACTCCTTTTCTTGCATTATTGGTCCTTCCACTTGATGCTTCATGCTTTGAGTCATGTCCATGCTCCCTTGCTGCACTTGCTTCACATGCCACCATGAAATTCCTGCAAAGTTCATGCTTGCTGCCCACCATGCTTGTCCTTTGCATGTGGACTTGGTGAAAGTTGATGAAAGAGTATCCAATGGTGCATGCATGATTAATTCAAACTAGATTGCCTCCCTTTAATTGTGTTTAAGTTTAAGCAGTCCTCTAATTTCGAAATTTAAAAATATTTTTAGAGCCATGCAAGAGCTCAAACATAAATTTAGAGAAGTTTTTAAAACATTAAAAACAAATGTAAGTCGAAAATATTTTCCGACTACGTTGATATCGGTCTCACTGGTATAGTTTGCCTTCATTGGTTGAGAGCGAACTTTTCCCGGCTTCATCATGGGGGCATAGGTTTAGGTTCTAATTTTGGCCAAATGAGAAAGATTTTGAATAAAACAAAATTAAATGAGGCTTAGAAAAATTCTAATCTTAGAGAAACCAAGGATATAGATTTTTAAACCAACTAAAAGTTTAGTTTCTAGGTTCACGCGAGTCCTACCACGTGCTGAAATTTAATTAACACCTAGGTATAAGTCGTGGCTCTACTCGTGTGGTTTTAGCATGAAAAATAAGTCAACCACAGCACCATAATAAGGGTAAAGGGTTGAGTTAGGTTCTGAAATTATTTGGTTGTGGTTTCTCGAAAAAAATCAAACGAACACATAGGAGGGTTCATGCAAATTGTATATGATAAAGCAAAATATTCAACCAAGAATTATGTCTCTAATATTGTTCAACCACTTCTAAGTCTAATTCTTTGCGTAATAAAACTCAAAACTAAATTATTAAAAAGACTCGAAAAATCTGGTATCGGATTGTCCTCCCGGTAGCTTATTCTTGACTCGACGAAACGGGTTGCCTCCCGCCTAGCGCTTCGTTTATAGTCTATAGCTAGACTTCTTCACTAGATTACTTCGGATCAACGCTCTTTGCGGGCGTTGCAATCTTGGGTACCCACTTCCGCACCATCTTGGGCACGGGCTTGTCTTTCGGCTTAGTCATTTTTTTGGTTTTCATAGGCGGCTTTTCTTCCTTTGTCTTGACGGATGCAACACCTTCTTTGATTTTCTTTACGTTCATTTTTTCGGCTCCTTCTTCTTTTTGAGCCCCTCCTTTTGCTTTGGTTCTCCCTTCACTCCAATCATATTGCATGCCTCGATTCTTGGACGGAACTTGAAGGAACTCCTTTCTCCGTTAATACCGAACATGATCTCCCCCTTGCCAACATCAATAGTAGCTCCCACGGTCTTGAGGAAAGGCCTCCCAAGGATGAGCGGCGGCTTCTCCCTCTCTCCCATCTCGAGCACAACGAAGTCGACGGGGATGAAGTGGTGTCCGACCTTCACGGGTACATCTTCAGCAATGCCCAAGGGATAGAGAATGGAGTTATCTCCCAACTCTAAACATATACCCGTAGGCTCCATCGGTAGGCGTAGCTTCTCGAACACATCCCTCGGCATGACGCTCACACTTGCTCCAAGGTCGCATAACGCCTTCTCGAAGTTGAAAGAACCAACCGAACATGGAATAGTAGGGCACCCGGGGTCCTTTTTGCTTCTCTAGCCCATTAGCAATAGCGGCACTACACTCCTCGGACATCTTGACATGATCTACCCCGAGTGTTGATATCTCATATTTATTTGCAAGTATGTCTTTAAAGTAACGAGAATATGTAGGTACTTGTAGGGCATCTAGTAATGGCATGTGGATGCTATGTCTACGCACAACCTCCACAAACTTCTCAAAGTGGTTGTCAAGTTTACCTCGGAAGTAGCGTGGCTTGAGTTGTGGTATCCTCGTGTCTTCCTCCGGCATCTCAAATTCGGGCTCTTCGGTGACGATCCCCGTAACCTTCTCCTTCGCAATTCCTTCCGTCTCGGCGGATGGTTTAGGCTTCCTTGCTCCCGCGGAACGTTCCGGGTCTTCGGTCTCCTTTCCCGAACGTGTTTGAATGGCCTTCGCTGATCCAGGACTTTTGGGTTGTCCTAGAAGCTTCCCTTCACCATTAGTGAGGCATCCGGCAAGTTGTCCCACTTGCGTCTCGAGCATCTTCATCATGTTGAGCACTTGATGGTTGGAGCTTCCGACCTCCGTCACTTTGCTATCGATGTTCTCCAACACCTTGTCTATGGTCTTGAACTTGGTGACGGTGGCCTTGTTGATCTTAGCTTGCTTGTCCATGAATTCCTTCAATTGTATACGAAGCGGAACCGAATTAGGAATGGATGAGCTTGCATTAAATTGAGGTCTACCTTGCCCATAGCGGAAGTTCGGCAATTCTCCCTTCCTCATGTAGTCGAGCGTTTTGGCTTCCTCCGGACAATCTTTGTGGACATGGCCATACTCTCCACATTCTTCGCATGTGGATCTTGCTTCGGCCTTCAAGTCTTGAGCCTCTTTCTTTTCTATCTCCATCTTCTCCAACCTCCTCATGAGCGAGTCGATCTTGCCTTCAAGTATGTTCTCCTTCTCCACTTGCAATACTCCTTTGACGTTCCCCGCGGGTTGAACCGGATGTAGGCGCCGGATGACGCCCATGTGTCATTATCCGCGACCTTCTTGAATAGAGTGAAAGCTTCGTCGGTGTAAACTCGATGATAGATCCTCCCGCCGATGCATCGATGATCGTCTTGACGCCATGGTGAGTCCTTGGTAGAACTTTTGCACGAGGTCTTCCTTCGAGAACTTGTGATGTGGAACCGCCCTGAGTGTACTCGTTGAAGCGCTTGAATGCCTCCGAGATAGTTTCGTAGGATATTGAACAAAGGTGGCAATCTTATTACGCAAGCTTTGAGTTTTACCGGTGAGTAGTATTCCTTCATGAAAGCCTTCATCAACGTGTTCCAATTTTGCACCCCGTCTCCGTCGGTTGAGAGTGGAACCATTGCAAAGCCTTCCCGAGTAGTGAGAACGGAAAAAGCCTTGCCCTCATTTGATCTTGAGTCACCCCATCCATGGTTAAAGTTTGACATAGTTTAATGAACGCTTGGAGGTGAAGGTTCGGATCCTCTTTAACGGTGAAGGGTGAATGTTGCACCATGCGGATTGTTGAGGTCTTGATCTCGAACAGTCTTCCGATCTCCTCAAGGTTCAAGATTGGTAGGTCGATGATGTCCGGGGTGCATAGCTCCCCAATCTTGCGTTCTTGGGGTGGTTGGTCACCCATCGGTGGAAGTCGATTCTCCCAAGGACTTTGAGGTGGTGAATTCTTCGGAGATTCCTTCGATCCTTTGTCTTCCGACCCCGAATCTACAAAATCTGACTTTTTAGCTTGATGCTCTTCGCGTCTCCTTAGCACTTTTAGTAAGGTTTTACGGATCATCCACAAAATTATCGAGGTTTGTTGGAGAGGTAGTCGTCCCATCTCTTTGTTAGGGTTAGCAATAAACAAAGTATGCTAAAACTAGAAAGTAAAAAATAAATCTATGAAAACTAGGGTTAGACAAACTAGATTAGATTTATTTTGAGGATGATCAAAGTTTAGTAGATGCAAAAAAGAAAAACAAAAAGAAAAGCTAGAAAATTACAAAAAGCAACAAAAAACCAAATATTAATCACTTGTTCCACGGCAGCGAGCGCAAAGAAAAAGGAGCTTGTTGACGGTTAATAGTTATATCAAAGGATTCGTTTAGACTTGCAAGCGGACAAAGTCTCCATCATAGTCAAGGGACCCTTCTTCCCTCGAGTGGTGAACCCAAGGTATCGAATCCGTGGAACAAATGTGTGATGCAAGGGTTGATCTAGTAAAAGCCAAGCAACTTCAATCTTCTATAAAAGATAAACCCTAGTGCACCTAGATAAAAGCACGAAACTAAATATAATACTATTAAGGAAGCGGAGATAACAAAGTAAGATTGGGTAGACAAAACGATCTAGAGAGATCGGGTTAAGCCTTTTGTTGAAGTTCCAAGCAAGAGAAGAAGTAGCAAATCGAATCTTATAAGAAGCCTCTTTAAACCATGGTTTCACGTCCAAATCGCGAAAACATCGCCTTTCGGAAGCCATGATGTCACAACGTATCCCTACTCATGCGGGGAGTCTAGGGCGTGACCAAAAGACAAGTCGATATTCTTTCGGAAGATCCGGCGTGTACACTCTAGGCCCGCGGACTTCAAGAACACCCTATGTAATCTATGCGGAGAATAGATTTAGAATAAAGCAAAACCCCGATCGAAAAATGGAAATCTTCGAGGAAGCACTTGATCGCTAAAAAATAGATTCAACTTGATAGTTCAACTATGCCAATGATACATAAAAACATGTGCTATGCCAAAACATGGGCAAAAGGTTGATGTCTGAACTGCAGTGATGCCAAATCTTACTGCTTTGATGATTTTGACATGTGGGACTCAATTAACTTCTAATATTTCTTATTAAAATATAGCAAGGGGGACCTTTTTTTAGTAGATTCCATAGCATGGACATAGTAATGGTGCAAACTGATAGGAAATTAGATGTGCGGTTTATGAAATGTGACCTTTTGAAGCTGGCTAATTCTAAAGTTCATCATTTATGGTAACTGATAGGTGGTGCCACCCAACCATGCCGCTAGTACCATGGCCTTTGCTATAAGACCATTTCAATTTGCAAATGAACTGGCGGACAACTGGATATTGGCATAGCACACGTCATTTCTGGAAACAATCAAAATTCTATCCAAATTTCTCTGATATTACCAATAACGATAATGCTCAAGGGATCCACCCCAGTTTTCTGTCAAGACTCCCTTGGTGGCACAGCCAAGCAGATACCCCTTGTCCCTCCCCTCCTCCCTACGCTCTTCATTCTGCAACGCTCGCTGCTCCTACTTCCGTCTGGCGGAACATAGATCCATCTATCGCTGGCCTGGATTGGCTGGTTCTTTCTACTGGTGAGTACTCCTTCCTTTGCATGGATGGATTCCTTGTTCTTAGGGTTTCCTCATCTCAGTTTATTGCGAATTCGATTGCAGCTACCAATCTGAATCCATCCATCAAGTCTTTTGATTAGTTCATTCCTTCTGTTGGTGAGCGTCAATCGTTTGCTTGGATGGATCCACTAGGTTGATTCAGAAAGTATTATTGTGGATTTGTGTGTAGCTTTCAATCTGAATCCATCCATCCATCTTTTGATTAGGTTCTTCTGCGTCACGTATTCTTGACAGCTGATTGATTGAATTCGAGGGCACTTGTTTTTCAAGATTTTGAGGGGGTCATGTCATGATGAGTCCACCCAGGGTGAGCGATCAACGACGAGGTGTCAAGAGCATGACACAAGGGCTGGCCTTCCAAGCTATGTAAGCCTCTGTTCTTCACCCAAATTACCTTTACTGGAACTGATCAAGCTGAGTTAAAACTGTTCTACACCGGGGCGCCCAAAAAGTTGAAGAAATTAGTGCTAAGTTGATAATTGAGTTGACTTGCTTATCTTGCTTACTGAATTTACTTAGCTTTCTTGAAAATGTGTAGATTTCAGGTTAGATTGCTATGGAAATCTGAATAGGCTTGAAGATTCATGGGATCCTATAGAGGCCCACTGGGTTTAACCATTAGTCACGGAAATGTGGACGCATGGGCACGTTCCTGTCCTGGGAATGTTGCTCCCATCCCAGGAACAACATTTTCGTCCAACAGTGTAAAATCATCTCAAAACACAAGCCTCGTTCCTCAGTCTGCCCCCACGACCCCATCGATCCGGGAACTTGGTGATGAAGGGTTTAACCGTTATTAATTGTTTGGTGGCCTATGGGCATTGTGTTCTTTTAGCTATACAGACAATTTTCGTGGTATAACCATATGTATTGTACTACAAGATGAATTAAATAAATTGCCCTTGCTATCAGGTTACAAGTATTAAATTATCAATAAGCTTGGCATGTAATAGCAGTGACATATCAGACACCTAATCCGTTCATCGTAATGGACATATTCAGTTTCAAAAGAAACACAAAAGGTTGCATGGTGTGTTCTATGACTTGAAATCTGCATTTGACTTATGTCTTTGATGCATTACTGCCAAATGCTCATCACTGTACAGAAAACCGCTCGATATCCATTGACACTTTTGGTATATCATAAATTTTTTTTCAGAATGGCAGAATTAGTTCGTAGACTTGCTGTGAAAATCCATAGAACTAATTCTGCCATTCTGAAAAAGAATTATGATATACCAAAAGTGTCAATGGATATCGAGCGGTTTTCTGTACAGTGATGAGCATTTGGCAGTAATGCATCAAAGACATAAGTCAAATGCAGATTTCAAGTCATAGAACACACCATGCAACCTTTTTGTGTTTCGAAACTGAATATGTCCATTGCGATAGACTAGTTAGGTGTCTGATATGTCACTGCTATTACATGCCAAGCTTATTGATAATTTAATACTTGTAACCTGATAACAAGGGCAATTTATTTAATTCATCTTGTAGTACAATACATACATAGTTATACCACGAAAATTGTCTGTATAGCTAAAGAACACAATGCCACTAGGCCACCAAACAATTAATAACGGTTAAACCCTTCATCACCAAGTTCCCGGATCGATGGGGTCGTGGAACAGGACTGAGGAACGAGGAACGCTGTTTTTGAGATGATTTTACACTGTTGGACGAAAATGTTGTTCCTGGGATGGGAGCAACATTCCCAGGACAGGAACGTGCCCATCGTCCCACATTTCCTGTGACTATGGTTAAACCCTGTGGGCCTCTATAGGATCCCATGAATCTTCAAGCCTATTCAGATTTCCATAGCAATCTAACCTGAAATCTACACATTTTCAAGAAAGCTAAGTAAATTCAGTAAGCAAGATAAGCAAGTCAACTCAATTATCAACTTAGGCACTAATTTCTTCCAAAAAAACTTTTGGGCGCCCCGGTAGTAGTCAGTTTAACTCCAGCAGTCAGTTCCAGTGAGTAATTTGGGTGAAGAACAGAGGCTTACATAGCCTTGGAAGGCCAGCCCTTGTCATGCTCTTGAGCACTTTGCCGTTGATCGCTCACCCTGGGTGGACTCATCGTGACAACAAACCCCCTCAAAATCTTGAAAACAAAGTGCCCTCGAATTCAATCAATCAGCTGTCAAGAATACGGCCTTAAGCGCAGAAGAACCTAATCAAAAGATGGATGGATGGATTCAGATTGAAAAGCTGCACACAAATCCACAATAATACTTTCCGTGAATCCAACCCTGAGTGGATCCATCCAAGCAAACGATTGAGCGCTCACCAACAGAAGGAATGAACTAAATCAAGGCCGATGGATGGATTCAGATTGGTAGCTGCAATCGAATTCGCAATAAACTGAGTGGGAAACCCTAAGAACAAAGGAATCCATCCATGCAAAGGAAGGAGTACTCACCAGTAGAAAGAACCAGCCAATCCAGGCCAGCGATAGATGGATCTATGTTCCGCCAGACGGAAGTAGGAGCAGCGGCGTTGCAAGAATGAGGAGCGTAGGGAGGGGAGGGGAGGGACCAAAGGGTATCTGCTTGGCTGTGCCACCAAAGGAGTCTTGACAGAAAACTGAATTGGATCCCTTGAGCATTATCGTTATTGGTAATATCAGAGAAATTTGGATAGAATTTTGATTGTTTCCAGAAATGACGTGTGCTATGCCAATATCCAGTTGTCCGCCAGTTCATTTGCAAATTGAAATGGTCTGCCCGTTGTGTGCGTCATGGTACTAGCGGCATGGTTGGGTGGCACCACCTATCAGTTACCATAAATGATGAACTTTAGAATTAGCCAGCTTTAAAAGGTGACATTTCATAAACCGCGCATCTAATTTCCTATCAATCTGCACCATTACTATGTCCTTGCTATGGAATCTACTAAAAAGATGTCCGCCTTGCTACATGTTAATAAGAAATTTTAGGATTTAATTAAATCATCAAAGCAGTAAGATTTGGTATCACTGCAGTTCAGACATCAACCCGTCTACAAGCTTGGCATAGCACATGTTTTCATTGGTCCAAAAAAGCCATCAGTTTATGGCGATCTTGCCAGGTTTTGAAGAAGAAATTTGAGAGGAGCTGGAAAGACAGGGGTGAAAGAGTTGGGATATAGGAGAAATGAAGTGAGCTTCAGTGTGCACTGTTTTAAGCTGTACTCTGCCCTACACTGGCAAATTTAACTATCCATAGCCGTTAACAATTTTACATACTGCCACTGAAGATAAAAGTTCCCTGTTCCCACGCCTATTTCACTACTTATCGGGCAGCGACAAGAGCAATTCACCATTATCAAACATAGGAACTAGAGTAAAGATGTGCGTGTGTGGCTGCTTATGTAGTCTCTGAAGGCCAGTCCGACCTCCATGCTCTTGAGCATCTCATCGGTGATCTCCATGCTCACCCTAGGCGGACTCGTAATGGTGGCAAACCCAAAATTTTTCCTCAAGTAAACCTAATCGGCAACCAGGAGCACTGGAAAATAAAAGGAGAACATAATCAAAACCGTGAATCGACTGATACAGCAACCCCAATCCAGAATGAAGGATTAACTGAATATAGGAACCCAACCCTAGGCCGAGGGAGGCGTGGCGCCGCGGATTACCGGCGAGGGAGCATAGCAACGCGGGGGTGCCGCAACGCACCGAGACCGAAGTAGAAAAGGTTGTTGAAAGAACGATGCGCCGAGGCCCAAAGCGGACGGTGCAAGACCGAAGCAGGTCGACGAGAGACGGAGCATGCGGCCTTGCTACGGGGACGGTGACAGTTGACCAACAGAGAAGAGAGGAACGTAAAAGATAAGTGACTTGTATATGCCATTAAAAAAAGTTGGTGTTACCCACGAGTCATTGAAAAAAGTTGGTGTTTACCTACGAGTTCATGCCACTGGGAAGAGAAGTAACTTGTCAACAGATGACGGCTCGCTGCTACAAGTGATGCATGTAAAAGCGGAGAAGCACCAACATTATTCTCCTAATTTAGAACAATAGTTGTTACCAGAATCAGTATCAAATGTAATTTATATCAAATATAATTTAAAGTGGAGCACACATGATATTAATGATTACTATGATATACAATCATCTTATACTTTGTCATATCAAACACAGGTCAAGCTACACATTGGAGAATTGAACACACAACCAGATACTTGATATACAGATCAAGCTCCCTGAGACAATGATCAACATGTAGCAGAGCTGCACATTCACAATCTGTGACACCAAAGTATCTAGTAGTAGAAATTTGCACGCGCACACACATATACATACATAAAACTAGTAATTCAGCACATTCACAATGCCAATTTGGAGTAGCACCACTTACAAAATATTCACACACATTGACATTCAGAACCTAGCAGTAGCAACTTGAAGGTGGAGGAAGAAGGGAAAGGGAGGAGTTACCTGCAGATAAAGTAATTTTTTATTTAATACACATTGCAATTCTTACATATTTAACAGAGGTTGTAATTATCATCTTGTGTTCCACTACTATACCCAAATTATCTACATCATAGCCAGGCAACGAGTTAGTGAAAAATTAGAAAGAGGTGCCCAAATTACAGATGTACAAGGGAGAATAGGACGGGATCCTCACCTTCACTGCTGGCCGGGGGATTCTTCTCCTTCTTCCTCCTCACTGCTTCTTCTTCTTTCTCCCTTCTCTTCAGCTTTCTTCACATCCGGACCGGGGTCCCTCCACCCCTCGGCCGCCTCCCCTCAGGCAGCTCCCCCCAATCCCCCCGCACCCCCGGCCGGCGGCGGCCGGCGAGCTGGGAGGACCCCCGCGGCGGGCGCCGAGCCGGGAGCCGGGGGAAGGGCGGCGCGCGTGCAGGGGATCCGGGGGAAGGGCGGCGCGCGAGCAGGGGATCCGGGGCGGGCGGCGGCGCGCGAGCAGGGGAGCCGGGGGAAGGGGCGGCGGACGCAGCCGGCGGCGGCCGAGCAGGGCACAGGGGCGGCGGGCGGGCGGAGGTAGGCGGGCGAGCAGGGCACAGCCGCACAGGGGCGGCGGCGCGTCTGTGTGTTGTACCCGAAACCCGACGGGTTTTAGCCGACAAGGAGACGGGTATGGAATTATATTTCTACCCGCACGCACATAACGAGTGCAACAATACGTACACATCGGTGTGTGTGTATAAGTAAGATATAATAATCTTACACCTGCGAGAAATAAACTCGTCTACGTATGCGATAAACGTGGTAAATAGTAGTACATTGTCAAGAAGTATAAATTAATATTGATAACTTAAAAAATCTTATGCTTTATTAGACCATTAATTAGTTAATAATTATCATTTATCTTTTTATCAATAAATTTGTTGATGTATGTACCTTATCACGTGTTATGTTCTCCATATATTAGTTTACAAAGGGTACGCTATCGATATGGTTACTCCGTAGGTAAAAAAACCCGTGCAGGTACGGGTATGGGTAAGAACTCGAACCCGCATGCGGGTATGGATTTTTTAGCGGGTAGGAGTTAGAGTTGTGCGTGGTATAACGGCACTACCCGACGGGTTTCTACCCGTTGCCATCCCTAGTTGTGTCCCCTCTTCCCCGAGTGCTTTTGTATATTTGTTTTGTTTCGGAATTTCTTTCCCAAGAGCTCATCCATTGCACTTGGGGAAGGAGGGCCTCTTCCCCGAGTGCCAACAAAGGTACTCCAGGATTTATTTTCCTTTTTTTAGTTTTTGCTTCATTTTTTGAGGTCTTCCCATGTTATTTTAGTCGTTTTGCTCAAATTTGGGAAGTTTGAATTATTCTCGTATGTTTTTTTGTTTCATTTATTTTTGCATACTTTAAATTTGAACCGCAAGTGCATGAAATAATATAATTTGGTGATTAAAAATGATATTCGTACATTTATCGTATATTGAAGCCTTATTAGGAACTCACATGAAACGTCGAGCATCTTGTTACCGTAACATGACGAGCAACTTGAGGGATAAGTGTTTCTAAATTATATAAATCTAAAAAGTTTGAAAATCACGAATTTTGTCGGCGTCGTGTTATCATATGTATAGGTTGTGTGCAAGCAGTTGAGAAGATTTCGAGCAATCCTAGACGTTGGATGCCTAAAACTCAAACATCTCCATGTCTGTTATCACATTGATCACATACGGAGATGTATAGATTTTAGGCATCTGACGTCGCAACTTGCTCGAAATCTTCTCAATTTTGTTACAGCCTCTACATGTCATAACATGACACCCAGACAAGTTTCATGATTTTCAGACTTCGTTCGGATTTTATATAATTTACGAATACTATTCCCGTAAGTTGTTCGTCATGTTACGATAATAAGATGCTCGAAATTTCATGTGAGCTCTTAGATACGACCTCAACATACGCCAAATATAATGAATATCATTTTCTAAATTAAGAAATTTCATTACTTCATGCACGTGTAGTTCAAATTCGAAGTATGTAAAAAAATACAACGAAAAGAAAAAATGAATAAAATATACCAAAATAATTTAAAATTACCACAAATTTGAACAAGAAGTTTCAAGTAATGTGGGATGGTCTCAAAAAAAATTAGGGCAAAAAAACTAAAAAGAATTATTCCCTAAGTGCTAGGGGAAGGCACTCGGGGAAGAGTGTTTTACGATAACTCCGTCCGTTTGCGCCGTTAAGTACCACTTTTCATTCCCGAGTACCTCTCTTCTCCCGAGTGTTGCACTCGGGGAAGAGGACCTTCCCCGAGCGGACTCTATGGCATTCGGGGAAGCCTCTATTCCCCGAGTGCAATTCTTCCCCAAATGCAACACTCAGGGAAGATTTTCCTCCTTCGAGTGCCCGAGTGCCAAGCAACCACCTCTAATTTTGTTTCTCCCGTAATGTAGCAGAATTGCCCTGCAACCAAGACAAGGCAGCAACAGGAACAATACAACACCATCGAAACTGGCATGTACAAAGTTGTCTACTATGGCCATACCCGCCCCATGTCATCGATACGATCGGAGTACTCCCTAAAGTGCAATGAGTTCGAATAGATCACAGGAAATTGTGTGTATCCACATACTGGATCTCACGAAACGCTAGAGAATGAGCATGCATTGTACTGACCAGTGGCTGGAGCTGGCTCAGAAAATTTAGCTGGGGGCAGATTTGGACTTACGAAACGTAAGTGCAAACAAATTACTGACAACACCTTGACCAATATTCCACCTCGTTGCTTTGTGTGGTTACATATGTTGATACTAAGATCACATTAGCAAGAAAATTGATCGAGAAAGAAATAATGTACCAACAAATAATTTAAGCGCTTTGTGTTCTCAAACAGGAATTATTATTTCTTCTCTATATCTCTATTCTACCTACCTATAATCAGCGTGTTCGTTCGGCTTACTCACCCACCAAACAGATTTTCTCTCCGGACAAAACCAGCCACCAAAGAATCACCAAATAAAGATTTTCTCCCCGAACAAATCAGCACCAACATCACCACCAACAAACGAACAAAGCTGAATATTGGGGCGACAAAGATCGCTTCTCGCCCCTAAATTTCATCCGTCACCCGTAACCGAAAATCAGAAACCGGCAAGACCTTGCAAACCGAACCGCCACCCGCGCTCCTCGAGGCTCCGCTTTCCGCCTAAAAACAAAGGTAAAGCTATAGGTTGCATGTGTGATTTGGACCAACTCCTCACACGAATTTTTTCTTCCCCAAACTCACCTTCTTCCCCAACTTCGGCGAGCTTTCCGCGAGTTTAGGGTTCGGGGTTGTTGGGGGGTGGGGGCTGCCATCCCTGCTGTAGACCAGCAGGGGAGGGCCGCGCGGCGGTGTCGGCCCGCGAGGTGGCGCGTGGGCGGGGCCGCGAGGCCGACGATGTGGGCGCCACCGGTCGGCCAAGGAGGCCGCGCGGGGGCCAGGGTCGGCCGGGCGCACGGCGGAGTCGGAGACTCGCGGGGCTCGGCGGCGGCGGCGGGGGTGGTGGCTGTAGGCGCGGGCCGGGGTAGGGTCCGGCGGACCTCCGTGCCGGCCGCGCCGGGCGGGTGGGGGCGCGTGGGGCGGCGGCGGGAAGTGTGCGGGAGACAGGGGAGGTCGGGAGGGAGGAAGAAGGAAAGAAAGGAGGGAGAGAGAGAAAAAATAGTAGTCTAGAGATATAAATAATTGCAAAAATTCGTGTGAGTAGATGCCCAAAATTGTGTGGGTGAGCTACAGACGATAAAAAAAACAACCGTGGAGCAATAGAAAAATGCCTACCCCTCCTCCGTATCTCTCG
Source organism: Cenchrus americanus (assembly GCA_947561735.1). NCBI lineage: Eukaryota > Viridiplantae > Streptophyta > Magnoliopsida > Poales > Poaceae > Cenchrus > Cenchrus americanus. The sequence goes on from OX387239.1 coordinate 150,809,855, forward strand.
TGTAGCCGCATGATGCTTGTTGTCTCCCTTCTCCCGCCCCCACGCGCCGCCAACCTGCGCTTCGTCTTGCTGCATGAGAACGCGCAGCACGACGGGTGGAGAATTGGGAGCTGCAACTGAACGTGTGTCGATGCATTGGGGATTGTCTGATTTCGCTGCTTAATGTGAAATAGAACTCAAAGAGAAGAAAGATGTAAATTTCGACAAAGGTTTGTGTGCTACCGCTACATGAGGAAGAGGAGCAGAAGGTGTTGGCTTTACTCGCTGCTACCAACGAGCACCGTCATCGCAAATCAAGTTGCGCTCGAAGTGGAATTGAGGATCGCACTGCGAATCGAGCTCTAGCCGCTGCCCAATCGCCACCAAGGACCCGTAGCCGCAGCCGAGCTATCCTCCTTAGCATCTCCGCCTCCTCGCCTTATTTGCTCCTCCGAAACTCCATGACGGCACAACACTGAGGCCTTTGACCTGCACGGCGCACCCTTTCCCCCACGGTCTGGTCCGCTGCAGCAAATGGTGCTTGCCGACCCAGAGGAAGAACGCGACGCGCAGGGGAGCCGAGGTGACGGTGTACCTCAAGTAGCACTACCTAGGAATCCCGCGAGCTCCAAATTAGGCCTCTATGCTCGCCCTAGCACCTGTCGGCACAAAGCTGCTCACCATGGTGTCGAGTTGCCAGCCATCGAAGTGACGAGCAATTCGAGATTGTCGAAGATGACGGTGGAAGCCTAGAGCTGGAACCGGAAGATAAAGTAAATACATCAAAGTCCCTGTAGTTGTCATAAAATGTGTTGCCAGCTATTCCTAGGTTTCAATATTTAAGTAAAGAAATTAGTATTTCATATCCGCAACAAACATATGATATACTAGGTGATTCTGTGACGTTGTTTTCATGGATTTGAGAGAACTTTTTTATGATACACGGATGACTCAAAATTGATAAAAAAGGTTGCAACTTGTGGGTGGGTGATCATGGAAAAAAAACTGATAATTCATATCGTTTGGCACTACCGGTCATGTAATGACCTTTAGTTGGTGGCTTCAAGAACGGTGTCATTAATTTGGTCTCAAATATCAGTTCGACAAAATTAATTTTTTTGACTATATTTTGAATATGTTTGATTAGGATAATTTGGGATAGACAGGAGGAAGCAACTTTGAACATAATAAAACACAAACAAAAATTCGCTACATGTACGCATCTCATCATCTTAGCAAGGCCAATTGGAGTTCATTTCACATGCATATGCATCTCATCATCTCAACACGCACGTCGTTGTAATAAATTGAGTGAGCCATATATATATGAACGGAGAACGACGACCGCGCAAAAAGACATATACGTACCTCCTAAGCGTAGCTGACGATTAGATCGACCGGACACACATCATCTTCTCCGTTGCGATCGATGTTACTACCAAGTGAGGCAGGCCGGTCGGTCAGATGTTGTCCCGCTAGCAGATGGTCAAGGGTTTCGGATTTGGAGTGATATGAAGACAGATGCGGCAGGCGCAGGCCATCTGACGACAGGTAGATTCGGAGTCACCTGGTAGTAGTGATCGAGGAACAGTAGGAATAGGTCAGCCACTAACATAACTCAAAAAGGCTGAAATCTATAGCTGAATAGATCCATTCAAATTGCAATACAACAGTAGTAAAATCGATCGGCTCCGCGCAAAATGCTTGTAGACCTCAGCTCTCAAGCAACACCTCTCTGATGCTCGTTCTCACCACCGCCCGGAAGTGGGGCAATTCTTATCGCCGAGTGTGCAGTACCTTTCACCAAATTTTCACATAACTTTAATCTTGTAGTTTCCCTGCCCCGCCCCTGGTACAAGATGAGCAATTTTATATTGCAAGGCACGTGGGGAAAGCATGCATGCACCGGATCCCTTGCCAACCCCTTCGTATTACTGGACGCTTGGCCTTGAGCTGTCGTATGCAAGTGCTAACTAAAGAAGATGCACCATTAATGAGTCTCTTGTGTTGGCATTCAACTACCATCGTTTTAGCTGCTTTGTTGTGCGCGTGATGAGAGCTAGGTGGACGGGTGGTGGGAGAGGTGAGTGAATGACATCATCGGCTCACGATGGCAACGGGTACATACCCGATGGGTAGTGCCCACCCGTACCCGTACCCGCGTACTAAATTTTACCCGTCGTGCTACCTGCGAATTACACGGGCAGTAAAATACTCCCATATCTGCACCCGTCGCGGCAGGCTCCTACCCGACGGGCAGACCCACCCGACAACATACCCGAGAATGACATAAATAATCGCAAGAAATGCTCAAAACATCGCAGCCATCCAAGCTAACGCAACTCAACTTGGTGAAGGCAACGCAAATATTGCCTTTGAACTTGGACGCCTTCACCTTGTGGAGCCAAATCAATTCGTCGGAGGAAGTGTCCAACCATATTATGAGCAAGGGTATTATTATCAAGATCATCAACATCAACCACCGGCGGAGGACTAGAAGATTTAGGAACTTTAGTTTTCTTTTCTTTTCTTTTTCTCTGTAATTTTCAGCTTTTGGTTATGTGTGTTTGCGTAGTATTTTCTGTTTTTATTTAAATTTCATCAAGCATGTTAGTTTATTTTCAGTTTGTATTTCAACTTGATGTCATCATTAATAAAGACACCACCTTGATTATATCTTTGGAAAAGCTACAAAATTTGTGCCATGATGATATATGATTATAATTGCAGCTTTGTTCATCTTTGTAATTGATTTATGCATGTTTAAGCTAGTGCTCTCTTAAAAATACAGATCTGAATTTATTTAAATACTAGCTTAATTTTCAGCGGAGGTTATGATTAAAATAAAGACCCATAGTGTTTTATGTGCTCTCAAGTTATGAATAGATTAAAGATGTCTTTTATGCTCAAAAATATTGCTAACCTTGTCACAAATATCACTTGTGTGTTGCTCAACCTATCCAAAGCCTTATATATATTTGAGTGCATAAACCTTAGTGTACAAGATTTATTTTTGAGTGAGTTATTGCGGGCCATGATTTCTACGGCCCGAGACTAAGAAGATTTGGTCATTCCGTTTTTGCGTATCTATCTTTTTGCTAGCCTTTTATCCGTGCATTGTGTATCCCCGCATCGGTGATCTCACAAACTTCGCCGGATATCCATCCTTAAACCAAATATCATCTTTTGTGATTACCTCCTTGACCACAACCTATCGTTGAGAATGGATCATCAATTCAAGGAAGATCGCAAGACGGTGCCAACGTTGAAGATTTCAAGTATCTCTCCAAGGAAAATTATTTTCGGTACCTACCATATTTTTCGCCTCTTTGCTCGAGGACGAGCATCGTCTAAGCATGGGGGAGGAGGTAGGTACGGTGCAGTTTTAGAGTTCTAAAGGGAATATTTAAAAAAAATGATGATGAAAGAAAAAAATCCAGCGATACTCATGACTTTCAAGGTAAAAAAATAAATAAATATATATATGAAAGAAAGAAAGAAAGAAAGAAAGAAAAGAATGAGAAATATGAGAAAGAAAAAAATGTGCGTAAAGTAAACTCCCCGGCTCTCTAAAAGTGCATTCAAGGCTTCAAGTTAAAAAGATCCATTCTCATTTTCCAACCATGTGCAATCCGATAACGAGGACTTTCTTTGTGCCTCGGGATCACTCTTTGCCATTTGCACATGTCCACTCATCTAAAAGTGTGTGTATTTTTCTCTTTCCCCTCCTTGATTTAACATTATTTTCCAATGACCTTTTTGACGAGTCTCGGTAAGACCATGAGAAGCTTGTCTTGTTTTGACAACACCTCATTTATAAAAACTTGTTAGGACTAAACTTTCCCAAAGCTCCATATAAAGCCTACCACATATATATGAGAGGGAAAGGAGTAGAATATATAGGCTTGAGAGACAAGTGAGATGAGAGTTCATGAGCAATACACGAGAAGATTTAAATTTGTGAACTTGGTTTAGCTTTTCTTTATCTCGTTCTTTATTTCAAAAATTCTGAGATCTATTTAAAACTTTGTGAGCATGTTAATACTTGTGGGATAAGCTTAACAAGAATCTACCCTCCGTAGAGATGAAGGCTAGTACATTATGGAACTTTAATGAATTAAAATTTTGAGAGCATTATGTTTTCTCATGTATGATCAAGTGCAAAGTTTAAACATTGTTTGGCAATGATGATATCCATCGAAGGCTTACTCGAGGACGAGCAAGGTTTAAGCATGGGGGAGATGTTGACGGTGAAAATCCGTCAACCTAGCCATGAGTTTACCTTCGGTGTTGGCATGAGTTTTATACCTTATCCATTGGTACTAACCCCCGTGGTATAACAAGTTCACGTGTGCATGTCGGTTTTGGAGTTTAATGTTTATGCGGGGTTTTAGTGTTGAATGCAAGACTTTCGGGATAAGTTCATCAAGCACCTCATGACAAGACCTTGAAGTCCCGAACAAGTCATGCAATGAAGCAAACTTAACTCCAAGAAGCCGGGGACTTGATCCGAGAAGACGACGGACTCCGGGGACCCGACCGGAAAAGTGCTTGAATCTTGCAAGACAAGGAGTTGAGTCCAATTCGGAGAGAAACCGACGACATGGACCCACATGCGAAGGGGGAAACATCCGGGAAGCAAGGGAACCGACGTGGGGCAAAGGAGCCCACGGGCCGGGCCTAAATGGGCCCGGGCCGGCCGGTCCCGATCCGGTCGGCCCCGAGCCCATTTTGGGCCCAAATTCGCTCTCCTTTGCCCTAGCCGCCAATCGGGCTATTTATAGTCCCCTGACCGAGAGCCACGCAGAGAAGATTTCGTCTTCGGCCGCCGAGAAGCGAGAGAAGAGAGGGACACCATGTCGGAGAGGAGAGGGTCGAGCTAGTTGACTAGGGTTTCCCTAGCCGACGTGGGAACCTTGCATGGAAGACCACGTCGGAGTTCCCGGAGCTAGAAGCAAGATCAAGGAAGGATCCCGGTGGTGATCTTGTGTATCTATCATTGTCATAGTTGAATTATCAAGTTGAATCTTTTCTTAGCGATCAAGTGTTTCCTCGAAGATTTCGTTTTTCGATCGGCTTTGCTTATTCCAATTCTATTCGTACGATAGATTACATAGGGTGTTCTTGTAGCCGCGGTGGCTAGAGGTACACGCCGGATCTTCCGAAAGATTCTCGACTTGTCTTTTGACTCGCCCTAAGCTCCCCGCATGAATAGGGATACGTTGTGACAGAACGGGGGTCTCGAAAGGCGGATGTTTTCGGATTTGGACGGGAAACCACGATTTAAAGAGGCTTCTATTAAGATTCGATTTGCTACTTCTTCTCTTGCTTGGAACTTCAACGAAAGCTTACCCCGATCCCTTTAGATCGGTTTATCTACCCAATCTTACTTTGTTTTCTCTCGGTCTTTAGTAGATTAGATTTATCTTTGTTTTGTGTTCTTATCTAGATGCATTAGGGTTTCTCTTTTACCAAAGATTGAAGTTACTTGGCTTTACTAGATCAACTCTTGCGTCACACATTTGTTCCACGGATTCGATACCTTGGGTTCACCACTCGAGGGAAGAAGGGTCCCTTGACTACGACGGGAGACTTGTACGCTTGCAAGTCACGAACGAACTTTGATACAATTATTAACCGTCAACAGTCGCGCCGCTCATCGTCGACTACTCCAGTCTCGTCGTCGACTACTCGCCTCCGCCGCGCGTCCGGTTGCCTCAGCACGTCGCGCGGCTCGTCACGCGGCTCATCGCGCCACTCATCGTCGATTACTCCGGGCTCGTCGTCGACTACTTCGCTTCCGCCGCGCGTCCGGGTGCCTCAGTACGTCGCGCGGCTCGTCACGCGGCTCCTCGCGCCACTCATCGTCGACTACTCCGGGCTCGTCATCGACTACTTCGCCTCCGCCGCGCGTCTGGGTGCCTTGGCACATCGCGCGGCTCGTCACGCGGCTCGTCGCGCCACTCATCGTCGACTACTCCGGGCTCGTCGTCGACTACTTCGCCTCCGCCGCGCGTCCGGGTGCCTCGGCACGTCGCGCGGCTCGTCACGCGGCTCCTCGTGCCGCTCATCGTCGACTACTCCGGGCTCGTCATCGACTACTTCTCCTCCGCCGCGCGTCTGGGTGCCTCGGCACATCGCGCGGCTCGTCACGCGGCTCGTCGCGCCGCTCATCGTCGACTACTCGGGCTCGTCGTCGACTACTTCGCCTCCGCCGCGCGTCCCGGGTGCCTCGGCACGTCGCGCGGCTCGTCACGCGGCTCGTCGTGCCGCTCATTGTCGACTACTCTGGGCTCATCGTCGACTACTTCTCCTCCGCTGTGCGTCCGGGTGCCTCAGCACGTCGCGCGGCTCGTCACGCGGCTCGTCGCGCCGCTCATCGTCGACTACTCCGGGATCATCGTCGACTACTTCACCTCAGCCGCGCGTCCGGGTTCCTCGGCACGTCGCACGGTGTTGACGAATAAAACTCGTATCCACCTACGATCCGCAAGCGTACGGACCTACACCTTTTTCACCACGGGATTCCCAAGGTTCTTGTCAATCCGCGGAGCAAGGGGATTACTAGCGCTTAACCAAGTACTAATCTAGTTGAATGGAAAACCTTTGAAAGAGAGTATTAATCTAAAAGGTAAAACAATCTAACCTAAGTTAATCTAAGTTTAGTTGATCAAACAAATCTAGGGTTAAACTAGATGGTAAAGGGTGAACACAAGAGATTGATTAAGAAAGATAAGCGTTCCCTCCCTAGGATCTAGGATAACATGGTATGCATCTACTACACGAAAGTGGTAAACCAATCTACCGGGGGTTGTGACCACGGTTTCGCCCTTTCCCTCCTCTCGTACTGTCACTACGCGAAGGTATTCATGACTAGACCTATGATGGACACGGTATGTTGATGGAATCTACGAGAGTAGCGGATATCATACGCCCGAAAAACATGGTAGCTAACCTTAATCATCAAAGCATCATCAACATGAAAACAATAGATTGAAACCACAAATCGAGTAGCGATCACATAGCATGTATCCATCTAATCCTAGGGATGAACGGAGACATTACCCCATCATCTTACACGGATTGAAGCATATAGGGGTGATGGAGACTCCGGAGAACGTCGTCGATGAAGATGGCGGCGATGGAGCTTGGGAACACCCCTAGGCCAGCGGCTTGGAGTCCTCCTCTTGCTTCCTTCTCTCCGCCGGTGTTGATCCTTGCGACGAGCTCATCTAACTCTCTCCCTCATCTTGCGGCGGCGGTTTTCTGGTGATTGGCGTCGGTAGGATGATTTGTTCGATGTGTCGGCCGACGGCGGCGGAGGCAATAAATAGACGAACACCAAGGGCAAAGGAGGGACCGAACCGACCCCGGAGTGGGCTGGGCCGGTCGGCCCAGGCCGGCCGGCCCAGGCCCATTTCGGCCCGGTTCGGCACCGGTTTCCTCCCCGGTTGCTTCTCGCGTGATCCCTTATTTGTGTGCACTTGCATGTGGGCCTTTGACGTCGTTTCCTTCACGGTTTAGGCTTGAATCCTTGCTATGCAAGCTTCGCTGTTTTCTGGTTGAGTCCCTGGAGATTTGCACGTTGACGCTTCGGTCCTCGGGTCATTTGGAGTCATGTTCATCGCGTGTCTTGACTCTTGTCGGGCTTCATGATCTTCTTCCAAAGTGCTTGGTGAACTTATCCCGAAAGTCTCCTCTTTAGCGTAGATTTCCCGCGTAAACAACAAACTCCAAAATCGACATGCAAGTGTGAACTTGTTATATCATTAGTATGCCTAGTGGCCGGTTAGTTGCAAATCATAATCGAAACCAATGTATAACAAGTACTCTAGGTTGACGGAAATTCACCGTCAACATCTCCCCCATGCTTAAACCTTGCTCGTCCTCGAGTAAGTAATCCTTGCTTAAAAGGGAAATCGGTGTTGCCTTCCAATGTTGTCCCCGCACTTAGTCATTCATGACGAGGCAAATTGCTCTCTCTTAAGAATTTATTTTTAAAGTTCAAGTTGTGACCGGCTTCTTTTTCATTATGGAAGATAGACTAACAATAAAGAACAAGCCACATTTAACACGATGCTCTCAAACTTAAGTGAACTTCAAACCATTACCTTGTCACATGGAAGATTTTCAAAAAGATGCATATCCAACATAAGTGAAAATCTCTTGCAAGAGCTCATGGAACACTCATCTCATCAAGTCACTCAAGCCTATACTAGATTATTTTCAACCTACTCTACTCATATGTGATAGTGGAAGGCTTATGTGGAGCTTGGAAGGTTAAAAACAATCCTAGCAAAACATACATCCGAAATATTGTCAAATTAAGAGAGAGGTCTATTGGAATTACCGAGACTCGTCAAAAAGGCCATGGAAAATATATGTTGGAAAGAGAGAGGGACGAAACACACACATTTAGATAAGTGGACATGTGCAAGTGGCAAATGGATGATCTCGAGGCACGAGTGAAGTCCTCGTTATCGGATTGCACATGGTTGGAAGATTTGAGTATGGATGTGTCATCAAGGCACTTTAGAACTTATGAAGCAAAAAGATCTGAGGAACATCTTTATTTTTTTTCTTTATTTTATTTCCTTCTCATTTTCTCTCTTTCTTTTTTTCACTTTATTCTTCCTATTTTTCTTACTTTTCTTTTCTTCTTATCATATTTTTTTTTCATTTTTCATTTTTCATTTTTCATTTTTATTCTTTTTTTCTTTTGCTCCTCAAAACTTTTTGCAACATAATACTTACATAGCATTTGTGTCAGAGAATGACTCCTCCCCCATGCTTGAACGATGCTCGTCCTCGAGCATAAAAGAGAGGGGAAATGACTGCTAAAGTAAGTATAAATTCCATAATCTTGCGGAATATTTGAATCTCCATCGAGAATTTTACTCCATACTCAAATTGGGTTGTGGACAAGGAGGTGTTCAAAAAAAGATGTTTTTGGTTTAGGGTGGATGCCGAGCGAAGTTTGTGAAATTTTTGATGTGAAAACCCACAATGCATGGACAAAAAGGCTAGCATGAAAAAGTTACACAAAGGAATGACCAGCTTCTTAGTTTCGAACCATAGAAATCAATCCTAATCCAACTCATCAAAACACATGTTTGCAATCTACGGGTTTTGTTATCATAAAACATATATGTATATGGCTTTGCTAGGTAGAACTTTTCAAGAGCATCACAAATATGTAGATAGCATAAAAGTTAAGTTTTCATAAAAACAACAAGTTATCCGGCTATCCATAAACTTAAATCAAAGAGCAAAGATATGTATGTGGGTCTAGAGCATAGCCATTTCACCTCCACAAACAAAAGAGCCGTTATTTAAATTAATTTCAGATCATATTATAGAGAGCAATTAGCCAAGACATGTATAACTTCATGTAGGTAAAACAAAGCGGCAACTTTCATCATCTTTCCGTAAGCATAGGCAATATAGAACATCGAGGTGAACACCTGGTCATGCTTATCTATTGAAAGTAAAAAGAAACCTAGGTTGTCCTCCTAGTAGCCATGTTATTGTTTGAAGAGAAAAACAAAAGGTTGCACCTAGTTGATGTTGAAGGCATACTTACAAGCATTTGTGTTTGGAAAAGAGAAGGTCCATGGAGATGTTACCATCCTTTGCAATTCTTCGTTGCTTTCTTCCGACATCTCCATGTATCGATGTGGATTTTGCTTTTGTCTTGATTTATCAACACTCCTAGACTTCTGAATTTAATCTTGTATGCCTAATGGAGTCATTGGTCGCCCTTCTCTTCAATGTTGTCATCACCATCTCCTCTTTCTTGTTCTCATCATCTCCTTGCTGTCTCTTTTTCATGGATTCCCCCTCTGTCCAGAACAGAATATATATCGAAATATAGCTCTATTGAAAATTTTATGAATTTACCTTTCCAACGTGTGGTCATTCATCGAAAACGGAGTTCAAACAAGGGAGCTATGTCCGTTTTACTTCAGCGCTGCGTGCTGTCCAAAACTGATTCCAGGACGTGTTGCACTCGGTGATTCGGGCATAACCGCTTGTAGGAACCTCCGATTGTCTTGATTCTTGATTTGTTGGAATCGTAATTTCATAGGGCTTCCAAATATCCAAAAATATCCAGTGTTTTCCCTTCGAGACCATGCAGAATTTTGATGAGATTGGTGGCTTCTTGCGCATTGATCCGGAGATGTTAACGATCTTTATCATTATATCTTCTAGAGTGTCATGTTGCACTTCCGTGTTGAAGATTCAGGGTCTCCCCCATGCTTAGCATTTTGCTAGTCATGGAAGAAGAAGACAAAGCATTTTTATCTTAGTCATCCTTCAATTTCCTTGAAGTGAGAGTCTTTATCTTGCCTGCAAGACATTTTAAACGCACATTCTACCCCCAAGGTGACGGTTGGGAGTAGATAGAATTGCCAACAATCCAACAATGTCTCCTAAGATTCTTAACTTGTGGCATAATTAGTATAATGAGGAATAAAAACCTAATGAGTGTACGTGGTGCAAGGTGTGTATGCACATGATAGGAAAGCATATAAACAAGACAATGTTTTCACCTAGTTCTAAACACCATGTTTACAACTAGGGAATTTCTCCATAGCCATAAAGGTTTATATATCTAGGGTTAAAACACCATGTCTATCCCTAAATCAATAACTCTTATAGCACAAGAAAAATTAAGCGCATTGCAAAGCTTATAAACTAACCAAAGCAACATGAAAACATATGAAAAGCCAGCTAGGTTTATCAAACTTAACGATGATGGTCCGCAATCTTGTTTAAACACCACGTTTACACAAGATCACAAGAGGAAAATACCCATAGGGCCATATGAAGAATTAACATGGAAACTGAAGCATACATCATTAAGTATATAAAACAACCAAGCCAACTATGTGCAAAACATGTATACACAAAGAAACATCACGAGGACAACAAAATGCAATGCATGCAAATAAATAAATATGAGCATGAACATGATGGTGGTTCTAAAAAGGAAATCTAAACTTAGATTAATAGCCACAAGTTGATCATCATAAGATGGTGCCATTCTTTATTCTCTCTAAGAAAGTAGTAAAAATATAAAGAAACGGGTTGCCTCCCGAAATGCGCTTCATTTAAAGTCATAGAGCTCGACTTTCTCACATACCTTCTTTTCATTGCATAGCCATGTCCCTTCATGCAAGAAGAAAATGTACCAATGCAGCTTTAATTTACTTCCCATGTTGTGCTTGATCACTTATAGAAGACTTGCCCAAAGCATCCTTTTGTTTCATCGTTATCTCCTTCTCTATCATCCTTCGGTGCTGCCTTCACTCTATTATTTTTTTAATGTCCAGAATAGAAAGTATATTCAAGCTCTACTCCATTGCACAGTGCACAAAATTTCCTTTCCAAGGAGTCTTTATTTGCTCAAATCGGACTCCGGACAAGAGAGTTACGTCCGTTTTACTTCGGCGATGAAATCTGTCCAGAAATTTCAGAACGCGCAATGCTCAATGTTTCCTCCATAACTCCTTGCACGGGTCTTCAAACTTGTTGGTTCTTGATGCGTTGGAATGGTAATTTGATGGAGCTTCTGAATATCTCATTTTCTTCATTTATACACCTCTGAACAAGCTCTCAAATTGATGAGCAGCATCCATCGCGGGATTCAGAGAGGTTGATGATTTATCTTGCAACTCTTTTAGGCATGACTTCTTCTTCTTTTTTTCATTATTCAAGCCTTGTCTACATGGTTAGTGAAAATCGGGCCTTTCCCGACATATGATTCTTTAAGGTCATTAGCTTGACCAAGCGCAAAGCATGATCGAGATTTACAAAACTTATTGTAAACATACGCGTCCATAATTAACACCACATGTGAATTGTAGCAACAAGTCAAGGTGTAAATAAAAGAAGCATATGTTTCATGCATAGCACTTAGCTCATCATTAGGCAAAGGTTGTTTAGGTGTGAGATTAATTGGATCAAAAATAAATGTTTCCTCTTTTTCATTCTCAAGAAAATCTAGTCTATCAACATGATCACTATTGGAACAAGGCATAGACATTAAACTATCATTCATACTATTGGTTGAGCATGAGTATTTGAATTTATCAACATCAATACCAATAATATCTTGAGATTTCAGCGCGTACCTTGGCCTTAGAGATTTTTCAACAAGAGTGATATTTGGTTCATCAAGCGGTGTTGAAGGCGAATCGATCTCAACAAGTATAGTTGCCTCTTCATCACCATCTTGCAATTTCTTCAACTCATCATGTGGAACATGTAATCCTTCAACTATGTACGCATTCATCTCTTCTTTGAAGTCTTCTTTATCAACCAGATCTTCATCTTCAAAGACTTGTATGTTGCTTTCTTTATCTTCCATGTACCACATGTCGTCAAGGTCGCTCATTGTTGATTCACTTTTTCCTTCATCCTTGAGTACTTCCATGTCTTGATTTGCTAGTGTGTAGGCTTCAATAGCACACAAGCTATCATCTAGCTTGAGTCCTATTTCCTCCCATTTATCCTTTGAGTCACTAAGCTCATCATGGTTGTACTCTTCTCTTCCTTCATCATAAATCTTTGAGTTGTCAAACCGGTCGATCCATCCTTCATCTCCTTCTTCTTTTTCTTCTTCAAACATCTTTTGGATCGACTCTCCACTCATCTCTTGATCAAATATATCTTCAACTAGTTTGGCGACGTGTCGGCGTTCCTCCTTCCGTCGGTAGTTAATTAGTGGGGCGAAATCAACTTGAACCCAACCGGATTGAATGAACTCCGCCAATGGTCTAGCATTCCACATACTTCGGCCTACATTCATGTTAGTTTCAACATTTTTAACATCCGAAATGACTTCTCTTACCTTGGGAAGTGGATCTTCAATTTCTTGAATGGTCGGTTCATCTTCCTTGACCTTCGGTTCATCTTTTTCAGAAATTTCAGCAAGCACCTAGGGCTTGATTTTGTCATTTTGCTCCTCTCGACAACATCTTTCCCAATCTCGTATTGTTCTTTGTCCATTGCTTATCCTTTGTAAGATTTGTGCGGCTTCACTAATTGTTTTATCCATTATATCACCGCCTGCACACATGCTTACAAAACGAGACGAGTTAGGGGTTAGTGAAAAATAAAAGGTATGCAACATCAAGTCACCGGAAAATCCCAAGTTCGGGCCTCGCTCAAGTAGTTCATTAAAATGGTCCCATGCTTCATCAATTCCTTCATCCTCTCCTTGCTTGAAAGTGAGCACTTGCCTCCTTAAGTCTTGGACCTTGCTTATGGGAAAGAACTTCAAAAGAAATTTCTTCACTAGCTCATCCCAATTTCCTTTTGCTTCAACGGACGCAAATGTGTACCATCTTTGTGCTTCATCTTCGAGAGAGAACGGAAAAAGATTCCACTTGAACCAAGCGGCCGGAACTCCTTTTTGTTGCACCGTGTTGCATAACATCGTGAATTCCTTAATGTGTCTATATGGGTTGTCATCCTCCAATCCTCTAAATGGTTTTGTCGCCACTAACTTGATGATTCCAGGCTTCACTTCATAGTGGGTTGTAGCAAACGTCAAATCTGATTTTTGCATCTCAATGTCCTCCATTGATGGCATTGCTAGCTCCCTTAGCGACATCTCTTCGTCTTCCAATGGTGAGGTGAACAAATCCATCTAGGCACAAGAAAAGTAGAAAGAAAAACAAAAAAGATTTTTTTTTCTTTTTTTTAGAAAATAAGGGTTAGGTGTTAGTAATCAACAAAATTAATACTAGATTAAACGTAGCAAACTGGCTTGCTCCCCGGCAACGGCGCCAAAAAAAGGGGCTTGTTGACGGATAAAACTCGTATCCACCTACGATCCGCAAGCGTACGGACCTACACCTTTTTCACCACGGGATTCCCAAGGTTCTTGTCAATCCGCGGAGCAAGGGGATTACTAGCGCTTAACCAAGTACTAATCTAGTTGAATGGAAAACCTTTGAAAGAGAGTATTAATCTAAAAGGTAAAACAATCTAACCTAAGTTAATCTAAGTTAAGTTGATCAAACAAATCTAGGGTTAAACTAGATGGTAAAGGGTGAACACAAGAGATTGATTAAGAAAGATAAGCGTTCCCTCCCTAGGATCTAGGATAACATGGTATGCATCTACTACACGAAAGTGGTAAACCAATCTACCGGGGGTTGTGACCACGGTTTCGCCCTTTCCCTCCTCTCGTACTGTCACTACGCGAAGGTATTCATGACTAGACCTATGATGGACACGGTATGTTGATGGAATCTACGGGAGTAGCGGATATCATACGCCCGAAAAACATGGTAGCTAACCTTAATCATCAAAGCATCATCAACATGAAAACAATAGATTGAAACCACAAATCGAGTAGCGATCACATAGCATGTATCCATATAATCCTAGGGATGAACGGAGACATTACCCCATCATCTTACACAGATTGAAGCATATAGGGGTGATGGAGACTCCGGAGAACGTCGTCGATGAAGATGGCGGCGATGGAGCTTGGGAACACCCCTAGGCCAGCGGCTTGGAGTCCTCCTCTTGCTTCCTTCTCTCCGCCGGTGTTGATCCTTGCGACGAGCTCATCTAACTCTCTCCCTCATCTTGCGGCGGCGGTTTTCCCGGTGATTGGCGTCGGTAGGATGATTTGTTCGATGTGTCGGCCGACGGCGGCGGAGGCAATAAATAGACGAACACCTAGGGCAAAGGAGGGACCGAACCGACCCCGGAGTGGGCTGGGCCGGTCGGCCCAGGCCGGCCGGCCCGAGCCCATTTCGGCCCGGTTCGGCACCGGTTTCCTCCCCGGTTGCTTCTCGCGTGATCCCTTATTTGTGTGCACTTGCATGTGGGCCTTTGACGTCGTTTCCTTCACGGTTTAGGCTTGAATCCTTGCTATGCAAGCTTCGCTGTTTTCTGGTTGAGTCCCTGGAGATTTGCACGTTGACGCTTCGGTCCTCGGGTCATTTGGAGTCATGTTCATCGCGTGTCTTGACTCTTGTCAGGCTTCATGATCTTCTTCCAAAGTGCTTGGTGAACTTATCCCGAAAGTCTCCTCTTTAGCGTAGATTTCCTGCGTAAACAACAAACTCCAAAATCGACATGCAAGTGTGAACTTGTTATATCATTAGTATGCCTAGTGGCCGGTTAGTTGCAAATCATAATCGAAACCAATGTATAACAAGTACTCTAGGTTGACGGAAATTCACCGTCCACATCTCCCCCATGCTTAAACCTTGCTCGTCCTCGAGTAAGTAATCCTTGCTTAAAAGGGAAATCAGTGTTGCCTTCCAATGTTGTCCCTGCACTTAGTCATTCATGACGAGGCAAATTGCTCTCTCTTAAGAATTTATTTTTAAAGTTCAAGTTGTGACCGACTTCTTTTTCATTATGGAAGATAGACTAACAATAAAGAACAAGCCACATTTAACATGATGCTCTCAAACTTAAGTGAACTTCAAACCATTACCTTGTCACATGGAAGATTTTCAAAAAGATGCATATCCAACATAAGTGAAAATCTCTTGCAAGAGCTCATGGAACACTCATCTCATCAAGTCACTCAAGCCTATACTAGATTATTTTCAACCTACTCTACTCATATGTGATAGTGGAAGGCTTATGTGGAGCTTGGAAGGTTAAAAACAATCCTAGCAAAACATACATCCGAAATATTGTCAAGTTAAGAGAAAGGTCTATTGGAATTACCGAGACTCGTCAAAAAGGCCATGGAAAATATATGTTGGAAAGAGAGAGGGACGAAACACACACATTTAGATAAGTGGACATGTGCAAGTGGCAAATGGATGATCCCGAGGCACGAGTGAAGTCCTCGTTATCGGATTGCACATGGTTGGAAGATTTGAGTCCTCGCGGCGGCGGCGCACACGCCAGGCCCCGGCCTTGGCCTTCCCCAACCAGGGTGTGACGCGGTGTACAGGGCCATAGCGCAGCGCTGGGGTGTGCTAGCCAGGCTCGCGGGTGTGCACGCGCCCTCGTGTGCGGCGCACAGTGCTCCTACCTGGTAGCCAGGGGTGCGCTCGTCGCTGCCGGTGTGGCGAGTCGCGGCATTCTGTGCTGGTACCTGAAGCATCACGCTCGGGTCGAAGCCCAGCTAACTCACAGCAACCAAATTGCGCGGCTACGGCGAGCTCAGGGTGAGGATTCCCTCGCAGCTCCAGCGTGTCGCGGCGGCCTCCCGTGCAGCCCAGCTGGCCGTTGGCCAAACCCCAAGCGCGCGGTGGCATGCGCGGGCCACATCCGTGCCTCAGGCACACGTGGCCTCGCCCTGACCGCCCGGCGTAGCCACCTGGTAGCCAGGGGCGCAGCTCGGGGCGTCACGACGGCGCACAACATTCCCTGCAAGAGATACCCCGGCTCAACGGCCGGTTCACACTCGTGGTCCTCGCACGGCGACGGCGGGCTCGGGGGCATGAGTGGCCCGAGAGCACCACACAGTCGCGGGGCGGCAGTCCTGCGGCTCGAAGGCTCGCAAACAGGCATGGTCGCGCGGCGGTGCACTCCAACGCCGCCAGTTCAACACAGCGCGCCGGATTTGGTTTGGGTGGGGTCTCGTCTCGCTTGGACGCAGGGAGACCAAGGAGGGAAGAGGTGAAGAGGACTGAGGCGGCGCTCACATTGGGTCGACGGTGTAGTCGTGGCTGGCTCGGGAGAAGACGGGCGTCACGGTGTAGCGGAGCATGGCGTCTGTGTCCCTTCTCTGTTCCCTCTCCTTTGTGTCCCAGAGCGGCTCCCGCGAACGACCATGCGCTAGCCCTTGTCTGCCCCAGTCCCGGCGCATCAACGGCGACGCGATGCCCGGTGCGCTCTCCTCCTTCTCCCCACACACCCCCACTTTCCCCCCTTGCTCCTTCTTGCGGTTGCGAAACCGGAGAGGGGAAACCCCAAAGCGTCTCGACCGGTGGGTGGGTCTCGGCCCCCGGGTTGTAGGCTTGGTCAAAGTGGCACAAGGGCAAGGGGCGCGGCGTGCCCTGGTTGGCTGGCGCAGCGGATTCCCCGACGTGGCTCTAGGCATGGCGGGGTGAGGGTAAAGGGATCTTTTCCCCTGGAGAGATCCCGAGGCATGCGCACGGGCATGCCTTGGCTCGGCGTGCGCGCTAGCCGGCGGCCTGCCCGTCCCATCGCGTGCGCGCACTGGTGCGGCGCGGTGGGGCGCGACGCGGTGTGAGGCTGAAGGGGGGAAAGGTAAGAAGGAAGAAGGAGGGGATACTGGCGAGTGGGTCCCGCTTGCCAGGTGAAGAAAAGAAAAAGGAGAGGGCGCCGGCTGGTGGGTTGCCTGATTCGGTCAGCCTGCTGGGCTAGATGGGCCGGCAGGTCTAGTTAGAAAGAGAAAGGGCCTGGGAGAGAAGTTAGAGATTTTGAATTGTTTAAACTTAGGTTTTGATAAACCATTTGAATTTGAAACTTATTCAAATTCAAACATCAATCAAATAAACTCCAAATAAATCCAGAGAAACCGAATTCAAGTGTATTACCATATATATTGAATATATGTTTTTATAAATGGGTCAAAAAGGTGGAGAATTTAGGAGAGGGCTAGTGTGACAACCCGCCCAGGAAAATACCGTACTATCGCCTAAGACCGATCCACTTTGGTCATTAAGCAATAATAAAGTATCATCATGTCGTTAGTTGCCGGATTAACGCCCGGTAAATCACTTGAAAAGCAACAAGGATCGAATATATGCATTAAAACTCAATCGAAGGCGAGTCCAGAGATACAACAACATTAATATCCAAATTCGTACCCCGAGGGGTTCAATTATTACAAACCATAGTTTTTGCCACGATGAAACAGTTCAGAGTTTTTGAAAGCAGCGGAAATAAACTAACGGAAGCGAAGACACCACGGGAGGCCATCCATGATGCTTTCAGTAGTCGTCCTCCACCCACTCCAGCTCCCAGCCGGGCGGGATCTCTCCAGGCCACACATCACTGAAGGCATTACCTAGATCAACACATTATAGCAAGGCTGAGTATACTAATACTCAGCAAGTCTTACCCGTCGGTGATAACTGCTTCACCAAAACTAGACCATGAAAGGCTTTATGGCTACTGGGTTGCTTTTGCTAAAAAGTAACAAAGAGTAGGTCCTTACTTTCAAGATTTTAGCACAAGTTCTAGTAGGTTTGATCTTTACTACATTAGCCAACTAGTACAAACAAAGTTGTACAATACAATTAATCAAGCATAAAGTTCATCAACTTCCATCATTAGGGATCTCATGACTAGTGGAGTAAGTAGTCTCGGATAACGGTGAGAGGCCGACAATCGATTGATTTAAACCTTGCAAGGTAGACCCAAACACATGGTAGGCTGCCCCCGAAAGGACAACTTTCCCAGGCCGTTCCCAAAAATCCTCGGGTCGGGATCGAATCTTACAGTCTTTGGTGCAGGCTATCCGGAATACCCCGCGAGATACCCGGACTCACCATACACCACCGGTAGCTAGCCGTGAGAGCGAATCCCAAGAGTAGTAATGGTAGGATCCCTCGCCGCCTCATTAAGGTACTAGGCTTACCGGTCCCATACCCGACATGTGCTTAGTACGTTCAAAATTAACCCACATAACCACTGGACCGGAGCCCAGATCCCATGCTCTTACCACGTGAGCAATCCATTTAAGGATATATTATGATTCCTATCTAGGAACCTATTCTCGCGAGTGAGGTCATCACCCGACTTGTAACGGTCCTATAGCTTAGCAGCTATCGACCTATCATACTAGTAAGGACAAAGGTACCTATGGATCATGCATCTAGGGTTTCATTCAACTCCTGAACGTAAATGCACAATCATTCATAGATAACTGAAGAAAGAATTTTAAAACTGGGTTAGATGCACCGGAGCTTGCCTTCGTCAGCAAGGTTAGCCTGGGCACCCTCGGTGTCGAGCACTTCCACGTACTGCAGTGAAGCTTCCGCTCCTCCTTCCTCGGTTTCCGGGACAATAACAAGCATCTAGATAATGTTTCTCTTTTAGGAAGGTTATTGGCTGTACATGGGTTATCCTTTTATTGCACATTTGAATAAGGGTTTTTATTATACTTGTCATTTCATGTGAAGGCTTTAATTCCTTTTAATTTCACAAGCAAAGGTAAACTAATATTTTGATCCATGAATTAAGTTCTGATCAGCAATGGTAATTAATTACCTTTTAATTAAATTAGGAAATACTTTCAAAAAAAGGAAAAAGGATTAAATAAGGGCTTTTCTTTATTTAATCTCCCTTTAATATTAAAAGGGCTTTTAAGCTTTCTATTAAGCAATTAAATTACCAAAAATTAAAGGAGTGTTTCTTAAGCATACTAGCACCTATCCTGGTCCATTGGACCCACATGTAAGTGTTGGATGCTAGGAAATTAATTATTATTGAAAATAACAAAGGCTAGCTAGTGATTCCATTTGAATGCATATAAAAATAAATAAGCATCAAAATGACCCAAACTTTCTTATGCATGCTCTCTGGTCCTAAACAAGCCTAAAGAACCAGCACATTCACCTAGAGGCTCTACTGATCTTACTTTATCCATTTGCAAAGGAAAACATGCATAAATCAAGAATAATTATTTCTGTTAAGCCAAAAATCATGATTAATTCACAAGATGTGTATTTTGGTATTACAAGACAGTGTGCAGAAGTTGAGCTCAGGAACATAAATATATCTAGCAACAAAAATCATCTGGGCAGTTTCTGCAAGAATGGAAAACAATTTATTTAACAAGATCTACTTCATAACTTTGTGCAATTTTTGGCACAGCATCTAGCCATGACCTAACACACAACATATCCAAAATTGG
Organism: Cenchrus americanus; assembly: GCA_947561735.1. Taxonomy (NCBI): domain Eukaryota; kingdom Viridiplantae; phylum Streptophyta; class Magnoliopsida; order Poales; family Poaceae; genus Cenchrus; species Cenchrus americanus. The sequence goes on from OX387239.1 coordinate 150,829,653, forward strand.
AATACAGAGGAGTTATGGATTTCAAGTTATGCCAGATCTAGGATTTTCACATTTGTGTTTTTCATGCTCAAATTATTTAGAATCCAGCCATGTGCAAATAACACAAGTGGTGAGATTTATCTTCCTGAACCTAACAAAATTGGTTTGGTATTTTTCTGATTTTTCTACGAATTTCTAGAAATTTTACAAGGCGCTGGGCTAAACTGCAAGAAATACTAGATAGGGATCTTCACAAACAGACCCTAACTATCACGCGGAACACCCTAGAAAGATTCCAATCATCGCAATTGGGTCCTTGGCCGGCCGGGCGGCGCGGGCGCGGATGGCTCCGGCGAGCCGGTGGCGCCGCCGGCCGGGCAAGCGGCCGGGCACGACCAGGGGCTCACCTATGGGCTGTAGGGTACAGGAGTTGGGGCAGAGAGGTAGCGGACGACGGATCTCAGCAGCGGCCGGCGGCGGTGGCCGCGGCAGCTCGGTGAAAGACGGAGTGGAGATGGAATGCTGGCAAACAAGCGACTTGGGAAGGTTGGCGGGTGCCTAAGGGTGCTACCGGAGCGATTGGCCGGCGGCGAGCGCGAGCAAGCGCACAAGCTCGAGGCGGCGGCGGCAATGGCGGCGTCGGGATGGCGCGCCGGTGGAGTGAGGAGGGGTTTAAGTAGGTGCTCGAGCACTGGGTGACGCTGGGTGACGGCGCGAGATGCTCCCGGCCGTGCTACGGCGCTCGGGGCTCGCGCGTACGGCGGCGACGTCGCCGACGGACCGCCGGTCCGTGGCGCGCGTGCGTGTACGGCGGCATGGGCGGCGCGGACTCGGTGTGCCTCGGGCGGGGGCGCGTCGGGGCGCGGGCGGCTCGGGCGGCGTGTGCCTCGGGCGGCGCTCGGCCTCGGGGAACGGTGGCGCGGACGTCGGGGGTGCTACGGCGGCGGCGCGGCGCGCGCGGCGCGCGGGTGCGCGACGTCGCGGCGCGCCGGCGCTCTGGCCGGTTGCTATTCCCTGGTGCTATGTTTGAATCGATTTTCCTCTAGATTTTTGTATAAAAGTTGACCAAGTGGTAAATACCAAAGTTGTAGATCTAGCTACCAACAACATTTTCTACAAAGGCTATATAGGGTTTTTCTGCCCAGATTTGGAGTAATTTGAATGCCAAAAGTGAATGTCAGCCTGTTGTGGCAAACAGTAAAAACTGCCTTGCAACTTGTTTTCCAAGCTTTTCCCCTCAAAATTTGAAATGCCAATCTACATGAAAGTTGTGTCCCTCATCAAGATGGACAACTTTCATAAAGGTAAAATTTGAAGTGTTTAGGTGAATTTTGGAGAACGCGGCAAAAATCCCGGCAGACACTGGTGGACACTAGAGTGGCAAGGGAGCTTGACCAACATTTGACAATGGGTTGGTCCCACAAGTGTGTTTACTAGTCATTTAGGGTCACTAGGGTGGGTTAGTGAGTTTTTCGAGGTGAGGGCCAAGGTTGACCGTGGTTTGACCATTGTTGACCATTTGACCGGCTATGACGGCTAATTAAAAACCTGGGGCGTCACAGCTAGCAATTTGGTTTGAAAATTGATAGCACTCAATTCCAAACAAAAAGTTTTAAATTTTTGCAAATTTTTCACACCTAAATTTCTGGTTTGTTACATTCTCCCCCACCGCTGAGAATCTCGTCCTCGAGATTTAGACTCCGACCTCCTTTGTGAACAAGTGAGGATACTCCTTTCTGAGATCGGCTTCTTTCTCCCAAGTTGCTTCTCGCTCTGTATGGTTACTCCACAGCACTTTACAGAAGGGAATGGTTGTTCTCCTTGTCTCTTTGACTGCTCGGTCCAAGATCTTCTCAGGATACTCAACAAACTCAAGGGTGTCTTGCAGGTCAAGCAACTACATAGGCACTTGCTTTGCTTCCACTGCCTTTTCACTCTTCTTTAGCTGTGACACGTGAAACACTGGGTGTACTCCTTCCATTGTCTCTGGTAGCGCGAGCTGGTAGGCTAAACTTCCAATCCTTTTGGTGATTTGGTACGGCCCCACGTACCTCGGGGCGAGCTTTCCTTTCACCAGGAACCTCTTAGTTCCTCGAAGTGGTGAGACTTTCAAGTACACTTTGTCTCCGACTGCAAAGGTCAACTCCCTTCTTCTTTTGTCGGCATAGCTCTTCTGACAGCTTTGAGCGATCCTCAGGTTCTCGTGAACTTTCTTAACTTTCTCCTCTGCTTCCTCTATGATAGCAGGCCCAAAGAGTGTCCGCTCTTCAACCTCTGACCAAGCTAGAGGGGTTCTGCACTTCCTCCCATAAAGAGCCTCAAAAGTTGCCATCCGAAGACTAGCCTGAAAGCTGTTGTTGTAAGAGAACTCTGCAGACTGTAAATTGCTCTCCCAATCGGTGCCTGTAACACCCCGTGTTTTTGTTCAGTTGTAATTTGTGCTAATGACCCACTTAACCACTCCTCTAACTACCCTTGAGGACACTAGGTCAACCCTTGGTTAAAACCCTAGCTTAAAACCCCATTGTTCCCTTTGACCCCTTGTTGCCATTCTAGAACTTTGGCACGTTCTCCAAAATTTCCCTAAACACTTCAAAACCACCCAAAAGGAAAAATGTGCAGAATTTCAAGGCACACAACTTTGTTGTTGAGTGGCATGGCTGGTTTGGAGTGTAGGAGGGTGAAAATGTCCAAACAACACCCTGGTTTACTGTTCACAGGCGCCGAGAATTTGGCCAGGTTGGCATGGCGTTCCTGTTCGAAATCTTGAACAAAACCCCTACAAACCTTTGTGAAAGTTGTAGAGGAATGTCTGATCTTCAACTTTGCTTCAGACCCTAATATGCACTTTAGTTTGAAAATTTAGAGAAAGCTATTTTGAAAACGGCTCAGCGAAACACAAATGCACCGGGAACGCCAGAGCGCGCCCACGCGCGACGTCGCGCGCGCGTGCCACGCCAACGGCCGTATGCGCACCTCGCGCACACGCCGAGGCACCGGCGGACCCAGCGGTCCATGCGCCGCGCCGGGAGTGCCACTGTTGGTGACGATCGCGAGCGTTTGGACGGCGCCGGGTGGCCGGTTTCCACTCGCCGGCGTGCCAACCGCCGCACGCCATTGGCCGCCACTACAGCGCACGTCGCACCGCCTTGTTGCCCACGCCGCTTGCACCGGCGACGTGGTTGACCCCACGACCTTTTAACCGACCTCCAGCGCCCTTATAAACCCGCCCCGGTCGCTTCCCGCGCTCGGCCGTCCGCCATTGGCACCGTCCGCCATTGGCACCGCCCGGTGTGAACCCCCTTCCAGTCGCCGTGCTCACTCACCCAAGCGCCTAAGCTCTCCTTTGTGCATCACAAACCTCCCCGAGCCCCTTATTGATCAAGCCGAGCCACGCGATCGCCGGAACCCGAGTTCCCGCGGCTGCCGCCGGACCGCCGCCGTCGAGCTCGCCCCTCTGTCGGTTCTCCAAGCCCGGTGACCTGCCTAGCGCCTTCCCTAGGTCAAATGGAAGCTCCTCGTGCAGCACGTGGTTGAGCCCAGCCCCTTCCTTCACCGCCGTCCGAGTTCCCACGGGTGCGCCGCTGCTGCTCCGCCGCCGCCGCTCGTCGGTGACCTCCCCGGCCGGTCCACCGCCACCAATCGATCGCGGGTGAGTCCAATCGACGATCCCCATCACTTGTTTGCCTGGCCGCGCTCCACCTCGCCGCTGGTGAGCTTGCCACCGCTGTCTTTTCTTCAGTTCTTGGAAGCTCTTTTCACACGCTTCCGACCACTCGAACTTTGTGTTGTTCTTGAGCAACTCTGTCATCGGTTTGGCGATCTTGGAGAAGTTCTCAATGAACCTTCGGTAGTATCCTGCCATCCCAAGGAAACTTTAGACGTCTGTCATGTTCAACGGCTGCTCCCACTTGGTAACTGGCTCCACTTTGGACGGAACCACAGCTATCCCTTCCGCTGACAACACGTGTCCCAAAAACGCGACCTTGTCCATCCAGAACTCGCACTTGCTGAACTTGGCGTACAGTTTCTGCTGCATCAGCCTTTCTAGCATGATCCTCAAGTGTTCCTCATGCTCCTCCGTTGTCTCGGGGTAGATCAGGATATCGTCAATAAACACCACCACAAATCTGTCTAACTCTTCCATGAAGACTTTGTTCATGAAGTTCATGATGTAAGCCAAAGTGTTGGTCAGCCCAAACGAAACCACCACAAACTCGTACAAACTGTACCGTGTGGTAAAAGCTGTCTTGGGGATATCCTGTTCTCGAATCTTCATCTGGTGGTAACCTGACCTCAGATCGATCTTGGAGAAGAACATTGCTTTCTTGAGCCTATCCAATAGGTCCTCCATTCTGGGTAGTGGGTACCTATTCTTGATCATCATCGAGTTGAGCATGCGGTAGTCTATGCACATCCTCTTGGTGCCATCTTTCTTCTCCACGAAGAGCACAGGTGAACCCCACGGTGAGGCACTCGGCCGAACAAACTTCACTCCCCAGCATTCTAAAGTACTCATTTTCTCTCCTAGCGGAGAGCTAGTCAAGATAGGCCTTGGTCAAGGCTTAGTTGGTAACGACCTTTCTTTAACAACATTGGTAGAAATATACGAAAACTGAGCTCTGGTATCAAACAAAACTGTTGCCAAAACTGAGTCAACAAGGAACTCACCGAGTGCGACGTCAGGTGCAGCTGCTGCATCCTCGACGGTGAGGTGGTTCAAGCGACCTCGGGTAGCTGGCGGTTGAGCGGTCCTCTACTGTGTACGGGGTGGCTGTCCTCCTGGTGTTGGTGCCTTAGCTGGAGTCTGGAACTGTGAGCTGTGGTTCTGACCTCCCGATTGCACCTGCTGCGGGCACTCGAACGACTTGTGCCCAACCTGACAGCAGTTGAAGCAAGTCACCTTAGCTCTGTCAGCTGTTTGTGGTGGCGGTCTCGGCCTCCAGTTGCTAGGTCAACCACTTCCTCCTAGGTTAGCTCTGCTCTGCGGCTGTGACTGGGTGGAGTAGTGCCTTTGCTGTGTCTGGTGGCCCTGAGAGTAACCTGTCCTCTGCCTCTGGGGTGGTCCTGAGCGTCCTGCCTGGTCGGTGCGCTTCGACTTGCTTCCGCGAACCTCCATGTACTAGAGTCTCGACCTCTCAACGATCAGTGCCTTGTCGATAATGGAGCGAAGCGTTGGGCAGTCGTGCGCGAACAAGTGGTGTGCCATCCCCTTGTGTAGTCCCTTCCTGAACCAGTAGACCTTCTTCTTCTCTGTGTTGGTGTCGTCTGGCATGTACCTCATCAGCTCCTGGAAGCGGTTAGCGTACTCCTACACGGACATCCCTCCCATCTTAAGTTGCCTGAACTCGTCAGCCTTCATGTCCATCACAGCCTCGGAAATGTGGTGGTTCCTGAAGGCCTCCACAAACTCGTCCCACCCGATGTGCAACGGGTCCGGGTGCGAGTCACAGTAGCTGTCCCACCATGCACTGGCTATGCCGATCAGCTGGTGTGCTGCCACGGTCACACACTCCTCCTCATTGAGCTCAGTCAACTCTGGCTTCTTCTCTATCTCCCTCTGCCAGTTATCCGCATCCATCGGATCTGAAGAGTGGTCAAAGATTGGCGGTCGCAGCTTGTTGATGTTCTCAACCTTTTTCTGGAAGCCCTCTGGTACGTTGTGGTGCTGACCCCAGTGGTTGTTGTTGTTATTCTGCGCTAGCAACTGAGTGATCGTCTGCATCAGCTGGGTCTGTACTGCCATCACGTCGGCCAAGTTCAATTGAGGTGGCGGTGGTGGCACATCCTGCTCCTGCTCTAGGCTACCCCGGACTCCTCGGCCTCCACGGAGTCCTCCTCGTGTGGCGTGCCCTCCACGGCGTCCACGGCTTCCCGGTCTGGCTGGGTTAGGGGCATCCTCCTTCCGTAGTCCCCAGTGACCTCCTCGAAGCAGGCCAGGTGTCGTCCGGACCTCCTTGCTACCAACATCTGTTCCATATGCAAGAGTCAGTAGTGGTAGGGAGAAAATTTATAGGATTATTAACTATAAAGGAGTAATCCTGCTAACAATCAGACAATTTCAAGCGGACAAGTAAGAAGCATGAAATCCGAGGAAAACCATGAAGATCCATGACACTCAATCAATGCCACCACACAAAAGAGGTGTATCTCGAGGTTTTCTCCAACGACCTTCGAGAGTACACAGCAACACATCACGCTAACGCATGGCACATCATGGGGTAGCTACTACTGACATGACAACATGGGTGGTAGCATCTACAACTAAATCATTAAGACATCTCTGGATCTACTGCTAGAACTCTACCCTAGTCACGGGATGCACTGGGTTGCCTCTGGGCTAGAGTCTGGTGGAACAGAGTAGAACGGTGGCGAGTGAACTGCTGGGTAACCCGGCATCCTGATCGCCGGTCCTCCGTAGTAGTCACGAGTGTCCTAGAGAGCGCGGTCCATCTCCTCTGTGTCCTGGGAACCTCTCTGGTACGGGCGTAGCCGTGGAAGAAGCGTCGGGGGTAGCTCAAAGGTCTCTACTCGCAGTCATGGCCTCTTCTTCGGCGGTAGCTGTGATGAGAGCTCCTCCAACTCCTTCAGTCTCTACTGGTCGGAACGCTCCCAGGCCGTGCGGGTCCTGGCAGCACGGTCCCTCTCCTCGTACACTAGTCCTACGAGGTAGCACAAGTGGTTGTAGTTGTGACGACTCACCTCCTGTAGGTCCCACACTCTCACCTGGTAGTCAGCTGCTGCAGCTCCAACTGACTCCATCAGGTACTTGGCCTCTGCCAGCCGCTCCCTGTCCATGCGGGTGGCCTCCACCGTGGCTCGGTGCTTCTCCTCAGCAGTCTTCAACCGTGCCTCCGAAGTCGCGATCCTCACGGCGTCACGCTCTACGCTAGCTCTAGCGGCTGCTAGTCCGAGCTGCACCAACTCACCGTTCCTCTGGTGGGATTGCTCCAACCGATCTGCCAAGTCTAACTTCTCCAACTCTAGCTCCTAAGCAAGCTGCAAGCACCTGTCCCACTTCCATCTCAGTTAAGTGATCTCACTGTCAGCCCAGTAGAGTGCTTGGTCCTGTGCCAGGATGCACCGGTTTGCCATGTGCATCTTCTTGTCCTCCACCTCTGTAGTCACCTCGAAGTACTGAGTGTGGTCGTAGGTGTCCCAGCGACTCGGGTCGTGGACCCTCGTTGGAAGAACGCTGAACGGGGTGTCCTTGATCTTCTCTCCAAGCTGGATACAGACCTCGTTGAGTGCTCGGCGCGCGCAGACCTGGTGCGCCTCCATGGTGGAACTATCGAAGTAGTGCACCTTGATTCCCTTGAACTCTGGCACTCGTGGGTCCACCGGTTCCGTGACTGACAGGAACGTGGCAGACTGGTCCAACGGTCCCATCGTCCTCCCCTCGTAGCTCACCTGGTCAATCTCCACTATTGCCGACTCCAGACACTCCCTCATAAGGTGATAGAAACCTCCGGCCCAGTTACCATCTGACTCAAGGGGAATCCACGGTTCCTCAGCAATCTGCACAACGTTGTTATAGGGTAGTTAGTAAGGTAGTTAGTTAAAGGTAATGAAGAAAATGCATATATAAGTATAGATATATACACACGGAAGTCAAGGGGTTTTATATAAAGTTCCAAGGTTCAGAAATGGCTTCCTAAGCTATCGACCATTCCTGGGGCTCGTCCTACGGTCAAGTATGGCTCTGGTACCAACTGAAACGAACCAGATTTCCATGGCCGGAAACCCGACACTCTGCACCTCTGTGGTAGTCCCAGGAGGGCTACCACGTGCAATCACTGTCTCAGCGATACCAAAAATCCATACAGAAAGATAAAACAAAAAACAAATAGAATACAACATTAATTTATTACATTAATCAGAGTACATCTCTTCGGCACATGTCGGGTACAAGTCCATCGGGACTGAATCAAACAGAAATAAAACGTCTAGCAGCGTCTCCATGCAAGCTCGGGGAACTCCAAATCCGCAGGTAGCTTGAGCGTAGAAAGAGCACTAGGCCTCCCATTCGTCGTTGTCGAAGTCGTAGTCCGGCTCTGTGTCAGAGACACCAGGGTCTACCCGATAAGCGAGTAGGTCATGTCAGCTTCCCAACAAAGAGGAAAAAGCGGTGTATATTCTACTATGCAGGATTTATTCCTACTCTGGCCGTAGAAGGCTTAAGCAAAGCAGCGGAGCAACGAACAAGGTGCGCAGAGAAATGCAGTGAGGTCATCAACTCGGGGAAACTCACGCTTCCGGGGTCCACACCTCTGGGGTTCACACCCCGCTCAAGGATACCACTCCAAAACAACAGATCCTAACCACGATCCGATTCCCAACTCTCATCTGCGATGTGGGGCCCACCTGCTCCTATCCCCACATCTCAACGGCCAAAACCGGGCTCACTCACTCTGGGGAGAGAAGAAGCACAGGAGAAGAATATCTAGTTGGAAGTAGCGGTAGATAGCAGCACTGTCCATAACCAGTGGACACGGACTATAGCTATAGGTTTAAACACTCTGCAGAGGTTGTACAACTGTACCCGCTCGAATTGGGCCGAAACCGGCCGTCACCGGTTCTAGGCCCTATCATACGGCTGAAGGCCAAGTAACTGGATAGTACCCTCCTGCGTCCCCGAGTCTGGCTCAGCCTCCGCGGTAGAGCTCATACTACTGCGAGAGGTCCCTCAAAGCTGTGGAACCCTTCCCCAGCCTCGCCGGGGCAAAGTATTCTAAGGAGGAAAAAGCCATCTCCCGACACGATCACACCGATCCGCCTACAGGAGGGGTGCTATCGACTACGAGTCTCACCCCGCACCCCCGCCCATAACAAGGCGGGCAGTTTGTACGAAAGTAGATACTGCATCTGGTGGTAAGTCGACTCGGTCCTTAAGGGGCCGAGAGCGAGCACTCCCAATCTCCATCCCATATGACACGCTCCTCGAGTTAGAGGCCAGATCGCATGTTCCCGAGGCAGACGTTCTCCAGTAACCAAGCGGCTCGCTCCCGCCAAAACACGCTAAGGAGATACGCACCCAGAACGCACGCTAGAAACGCACCGAGATCTCCCACATCTCAGTCCAAGCCCAGAATACCATACATAATCAAGCAACAAAAGTACGGATAGTTGAGGTATGGGACTAGCTAGGGGTCTGTAGCTAGTCCCGAAGTAGTTAAATTAATGAATCAGAATATATCAAATCATTAAGGCAAGCCTAATCAACTGGCTATGCAATTCAACAGAGTAATGCATATAAAGTAAAGCACTAGCATCTAAATATCAACATGGGATCTACATGGTCGGGAGTGACATGACACCTTCGTTGCAGTTGAAGCAATCATTGTCCGGTGCAGTGTACTCGGGGTCCTCCGCGTCCTCCTGGTCGAAGCTCGGGTCTGCGGCACGAGATTCGACGTGAACGTAAGAAAACGGTGCACATCTAAGCAATAACTCCAAATAGAAACCACTTTTTAGAGGATCCAAAAGGGCTCAAACTACCTACAATCAGCAAGGTTTTGAAATTACGAAATTATAGAAATTAGTTTTAAATTTTTCTGAGCTTCCTATAATTAGTTATGATTTTTCCAAGATTAAAACCATTTATAAATCATTTCTGAAATTACTTTTGAAAAAGAAAAGAATTTTTATTAAATTGGCTGCTGACGTCAGCATGACGTCAGCGCTTCTCGGTTAGTGGGTCGTTAGTGGGCTGAAAGTGCCACTGGGCCGAAAGTGACCCAGTGGGCTCAGCCAAGTTGGCCCAGGTTCCAGAAGTCCAGGAAAGGACCCTGATCTCCTGCGCGCGGCACTGCTGGTCTGTTAAAGGTCTGCTGGGCTTATATGGGCCCAACCCTTGCCGGCGGCCCGTTAAGGGTTTAAGTCCTACACCTCTCTTGCGCCGCCCACCAGGTGTTCAATCGAATGCCTGGTGTCTCCTCGCGGCGGCGGCGCGCACGCCAGGCCCGGCCTTGGCCTTCCCCAACCCGGGTGCGACGCGGCGCGGCGTACGGGGGCCGCGGCGCGGCCGGCCGGGGTGCGGCGGCCGGGCTCGCGCGTGTGCACGCGCCCTCGTGCGCGGTGCACAACGCTCCCACCCGGTGGCGGGGGTGCGCTCGTCGCTGCAGGCGCGGCGAGTCGCGGCGTTTTGTGCTGGTAACTGCAGCAGCACGCTCGGGTCGAAGCCCAGCTAACTCACAGCAACCAAATTGCGCGGCGATGGCGAGCTCAGGGTGAGTGTTCCCTCGCAGCTCCAGCGCGTCGCGGCGGCCTCCCGTGCAGCCCGGCTGGCCGTTGGCCAAACCCCAAGTGCGCGGTGGCGTGCGCGGTCCCGAGCCATGCTCGAGGCACACGCGGCCTCGCCACGACCGCCGGCGTAGCCACCCCGGTAGCCGGGGGCACGGCTCGGGGCGTCACGGCGGCGCACAACGTTCCCTGCAAGAGATACCCCTGCTCGACGGCCGGATCACACTCGTGGTCCTCGCACGGCGACGGCGGGCTCGGGGGCATGAGTGGCCCGAGAGCACCACACGGACGCGGGGCGGCAGTCCTGCAGCTCGAAGGCTCGCAAACAGGCAAGGTCACACGCCGGCGCACCCGAACACCGCTGGTTCAACACAGCGCAGAGACCAAGGAGGGGAAGAGGTGAAGAGGACTGAGGCGGCACTCACATTGGGTCGACGGTGTAGTCGTGGCCGGCTCGGGGGAAGACAGGTGTCGTGGTGTAGCGGAGCACGGCGTCGGTGTCCCTGCTCTGTTCCCTCTCCTATGCGTCCCGGAGCGGCTCCCTCGAACAACCTTGCGCTGGCCCTTGTCTGCCCTGGTCCCGGCGTGTCGACGGTGACGCGACGCCCGGTGCGCTCTCCTCCTTCTCCCACACACCCACACTTTCCCCCCTTCCTCCTTCTTGCGGTGAAGAAACCGGAGAGGGGAAACCCCCAAAGCGTCTCAACCAGTGGGTGGGGCTCGGCCCCCGGGTTGTAAGCAAGGTCAAAGCGATGCAAGGGCAAGGGTGCGGCGCGCCCTGGTTGGCTGGCGCGGTGGATTCCCCCATGTGGCGGCACTGCAGTGGCTAGAGCCAGTGCTTTAGGCGTGGCAGGGTGAGGGTAAAGGGGTCTTTTCCCCCTGGAGAGATCCCGAGGCGTGCGCACGGGCACGCCGTGGCTCGGCGTGCACGCCGGCCGGCGGCCTACCCGTCCCATCGCGCGCGCGCCGGTGCGGCGCGGTGGGGCGCGACGCGGTGTGAGGCGAAAGGGGGGAAAGGTAAGAAGGAAGAAGGAGGGGAGACTGGCGAGTGGGTCCCGCTTGCCAGGGGAAGAAAAGAAAAAGGAGAGGGTGCCGGCCAGAGTTTTTCAATTGTTTGAACTTAGGTTTTGATAAACCATTTGAATTTGAAACTTATTCAAATTCAAACATCAATCGAATGAACTCCAAATAAATCCAGAGAAACCCAACTCAAGTGTTTTACCATATATATTGAATATATGCTTTTATAAATGGGTCAAAAAGGTGGAGAATTTAGGAGAGGGCTAGCAATTTTGTTTGTAAATTGATAGCACTCAATTCCAAACAAAAAGTTTTAAATTTTTGCAAATTTTTCACACCTAAATTTCTAGTTTGTTACAAATGTGTCGTGCAACAGGGGCACTTGGAACGGACTGGGCCCATGCACGCCACGGCGTAACGTCGCGCGCGCGCATCCACGCGTCGCTGTCGTGCGCCGCTATACTACGGCCGGCCGTCGGGGTCCGTGTGTGAGCGTGGTGTTGACGGTGAAAATCCGTCAACCTAGCCATGAGTTTACCTTCGGTGTTGGCATGAGTTTTATACCTTATCCATTGGTACTAACACCCGTGGTATAACAAGTTCACGTGTGCATGTCGGTTTTGGAGTTTATGCAGGGTTTTAGCGTTGAAAGCAAGACTTTCGGGATGAGTTCATCAAGCACCTTATGACAAGACCTTGAAGCCCCGTACAAGTCATGCAATGAAGCAAACTTAACTCCAAGAAGCCAGGGACTTGATCCGAGAAGATGACAAACTCCGAGGACCTGACCAGAAAAGTGCTGAATCTTGCAAGACAAGGAGTTATGCCCAATTCGGAGAGAAACTGACGACATGGACCTACATGCAGAAGGGGGAACATCCAGGAAGCAAAGGAACCGACGTAGAGAAAAGGAGGCCTCGGGCTGGGCCTGGATGGGCCCAGGCCGGCCGGCCCAGGCCGGTCGGCCCAGCCCTGTCCAGGGCCCAGTGAGGCTCCCCTTTGCCCTAGCCGCCATTCAGGCTATTTATAGCCCCGTGACCGAGAGCCACGCATCATCCAATTCGTCATCAGCTGCCGAGGAGCAGAGAAGAGAGGGACACCATCTCGGAGAGGAGAGGGTCGAGCTAGTTGACTAGGGTTTCCCTAGCCGACGTGGGACCTTGCACGGAAGTCCACGTCGGAGTTCCCGGAGCTAGAAGCATGATCAAGGAAGGATCCCGGTGGTGATCTTGTGTATGTATCATTGTTATAGTTGAATTATCAAGTTCAATCTTTTCCTAGCGATCAAGTGTTTCCTCGAAGATTTTGTTTTTCGATCGGCTTTGCTTATTCCAATTCTATTCTCGAGATAGATTACATAGGGTGTTCTTGTAGCCACGGTGGCTAGAGGTACACGCTGGATCTTCCAAAAGAATCTCGACTTGTCTTTTGACTCACCCTAGACTCCCCGCATGAGTAGGGATACGTTGTGACAGAACGGGGGTTCCGAAAGGCGGATGTTTTCGGATTTGGACGGGAAACCACGATTTAAAGAGGCTTCTTATAAGATTCGATTTGCTACTTCTTCTCTTGCTTGGAACTTCAACAAAAGTCTTACCCCGATCCCTTTAGATCGGTTTATCTACCCAATCTTACTTTGTTATCTCCGGTCTTTAGTAGATTAGATTAGTTTCGTGTATTTTACCTAGATGCATTAGGGTTTCTCTTTTACCGAAGATTGGAGTTACTTGGCTTTACTAGATCAACTTTTGCGTCACACATTTGTTCCACGGATTCGATACCTTGGGTTCACCACTCGAGGGAAGAAGGGTCCCTTGACTACGACGGGAGACTTGTCCGCTTGCAAGTCATTAAACGAACTTTGATACAACTATTAACCATCAACACGCAGCGTGCGTCAGCCTCGCACTCACCTCCAAGATGCCGCCTCGGCCGGTGAGCCCGCGCGCCACGCGGCATGTGCACGCTCGCCGCGGCGCCGTCGGTCCGCCCGCCGTGCACGCATGCCAAGGCTGTCGTACCCACGCATTGAAGCACCGGGAAGGCTTAGCCTCGATGCAAGATGCTCTATGTGCGCGTCGGCTATAAAAGGCCGCCCCTTCTCCTCCCGCACGTGAGATCTACCACCACCGATCCGCCATTGCCTCCGCTGCGAGCTCGCACCCCCGCAAGCTCCTGCCGCCGGCCAACACCTTCTAGGCCTTCCCTAGGTCCCACTCGAGCTCCCATGGTCGCGTGTTGAACTTCCCCGCCTGGAGCCTCGCCGGAAACTGACCACCCGCGGGTACGCCGCCGCGACCTCGCCGCCGCCGCTCGCCGGAGCCATCTCCGGTCACGTCAACACCACCAATCCGTTCCGGGTGAGGCCAATCGCACGGTCGTGTCGCTTGTTTTCCTCCCCCGGCCCTGCCTCACCAGCAGCAAACTCCCCTCCGCCGTCAAGGGCACGATCGTAAACATCCAGGGGCAGATTTGTAAACCAGGGACCTGTTTGCAAGAGAAGTTATCTTTGTTTCATAGCAGTTGGGTCCAGTGTCTTAGAAAATGCCTAGAAATTCACAGGGAATTCAGAAAAATGCAAACCCATTTTTTGATCTCAGTGATGGTAGATCTACAACTTTTGCAAAGCATGATCATAGTTTTTACTTGTATATTTTGAATGAAAATTCAAATTCAATTTGACACTTTTTTGCTGTAATTCAAAATCTAGAAAGGCTATGGAGCTAAATTTTGGATATGTTGCTAAACTTGTCATGAATAGCCTCTGGACCAAAATTTGCACAAAGTTATTGAACAATTCTTTTATTATGAATTACTTTGTATTTATGCTATTTCTGCTTTACTGATTTTTGTAGCAAAATATAAATTAATTTTTGTGCTCAACTTGTGGTAATGCTCATGTTGTGCCTAGAAGTAACTTTCCTGAATTTATCTCTGTTAGAATTATTTAATGTTGATTTATGCTTAGATATATATTTAAATGCATGGTTCATAATTCAAATTGGTTTGAGATGAACCTATGGGTGTTCTTATCTTGTTGAGGGTCAGAGTAGCTGTAGGCTTGTGATTGGAAGCAGGAGCTTTACATTTATTTATCTATGCTTGCCTTTAATATAAAATGGCTAGGAAATGTATCAATGCATGTATAAATGGTATAGCTTCTTTAATGTTCAAAGCTTGAATCGAGTGGATGCTTAGGAGTAACTAGGCTAGCAGGGACCCCTGTCCTTGTTTGTATGTTTTATTTGTGCCGTTAAAAGTTAGGGTGCACATGAGCTTGTTAATAGAATTTAATTAAGAAAATAGATCATTTAACCTTCTGACCTTGTAAATGGTTACCTAGCTTTATTTTAGAGCCTTGTATAGCACCCTTGTTTAGGAAATTAATTTGAAATTATTTGCATAGAAGTGTACACATTTCTATTAAAAGATTGACTAATAAATCCTCACATGAAATCACCAAGATAAAAGTGAACAATAAATAATTGTTTAATAAAAAGATAAACCTTTGTCTACAGTAACCTTAATGAAAAAGAATTAATAATTAATTGTTTGTTAAGGTGAATATGGCCAACAAGAGTTGGGTAAAATAATTAATTTATCACACCACCTGAGCCCTGCATTGCATTTCATGTAGAACTTCCTAACAGTAACTACGCGCTCGTGCTGGAAGCCAAGGAGGGAGGGCTGAAGCGGAGTTACAGTACGTGGAGGTGATCAAAGACACTAAGGGCACTCAGGCTAACCCTGCTGACGAAGGAAAGCCACGGTGCAATTAACCCAGTGTTTTAAACTCTTATACAACTATCTATGGATGATTGTGCATTTACATTCAGGAGTTGATATGAAACCCTAGATGCATGATCCCTAGGTATCTTTGTCCTTTACTAGTACGACAGGTCGATAGTTTCTATGCTATAGGACCGTTACAAGTCGAGTGATGCTTGTCACTCGTGAGAATAGATTCTTATGTTGGAATCTAAGATCTCCTTAAATGGATTGCTCATGTGGTAAGAGCATGGGACATGGGCTCCGGTCCAATGGCTTTTGTGGGTTAAGTGTTTGAACGTACTAAGCACTTGTCGGGAATGGGACCGGTAAGCCTATTTGGCAGTAAGGGACTTCACCGTCACTACTCTTGGGATGCTTCTCACGGCTAGCTACCAGTGGTGCACGTGTGAGTCTGGGTGCCTCACGGGGTATACCAGATAACCGGTACCAAAGACTGTGGCCTTCTATCCCGAACTGAGGATTTTTGGGAACTGCTTAGTGGTTGTCCTCGCAGGGGCATCCCACCGTGTGTTTAGGTCTACCTTGCAAGGTTTAAATCAACTGGTTGTCGGCCTCTCACCGTTATCTGAGACTACTTACTCCACTGGCCATGACATCCCTAATGATGGAAGTTGATGAATATTATGCTTGATTAATGGTATTGCACAACTTATGCTTGCAATAGATGGCTAACATAGAAAAGAATAACCAACTAGAACTTGTGCTAAAATCTTGAAACTAAGGACATACTCTTTGCTGCTTTTCAGCAAAAGAAACCCCAGTGGCCAAAAAGCCTATCATGTCTAGAGTTGGTGAAGTAGTTATGACCGACGGGTAATTCTTGCTGAGTATTAGTATACTCAACCTTGCTATAATCTGTTGTTCCAAGTAATGCCTTTGTTGATGTGTGGCTCGGAGAGATCCCGCCTGGCTGGGAGCTGGAGTGGGTGGAGGACGATGAATGAAGGCATCATGGCTGGCCACCCATGGTGTTTCCACGTTCCGTTTAGTTCATTTCTGTTGTTTTAAAAAATTTGAACCGTGTTATCATGTCAAAAGACTAGGGTAAATTTCGGATGTTAATCATGTATTATCTCTGGACTCACCTTCGCGTGAGTTTTAATGCATATATGTCGATCCTTGTTGCTATGTAACTGATTTACCGGGCGTTAACCCGGTAACTAACGAAAGAATGGTACTTTATTATCGCTTAATGACCAAAGTGGATCGGTTTAGGTGATAGTACGGTATTTTCCAGGGCGGGTTGTCACAGCCGGCCTCTTGCAGCGCTGACTTTCTGAGGAGAGAAATTAAGTGCGACCCTCAGAGCGCGAGCAGCTGGCGGCGGCGAACGAGACAGGCCGGCGGGGACATCTGAGCACACATATCAAGTGAGTGACCTTCTGAGGAGAGAGAGCAAGTGTTGTTGTCGGAACAGGAGTGGCCTTCTGCAGAGAGAGAGAGCGAGTGGTGTCGGAAATAGAAGACAGAAACGAGCAATAACAACGTGCATCTCCAATGTGAGAAAAAGGCGACCCTGGGTGGCAATCAAAAGAGACGAGTCCTAAGACACGAGATGCATCCAATTAGGTCTCCAGCAAAGGAGACGCATCCTACAAGCATGCGTCTCCAGTGTAAAATTATAGGTAATGGACTTTATAGTCGGTTACCAATACGGCAGCGATTAGTAACGGACTTAAGCATCCCATTACTGATAGGGCATTGATCGGTAATGGACTTTACAAGCCCGTTACCGATAGGTTTAACATTTGTAACGAGCTCTATTTAACATCTGTTACAAAGAATTCATGTAACAGGCGCTTAAGAAACCGTTACAAGAAGTCCACATTGGTAATGGGCGTTGCGGAGGCCAACCTCGGGGTCGTCCTAGCGTGCTTATAGATAATGGGCACCAAACAACAACCGTTACAGATGTGGGTGGATGTAACGGGTGTTAAGGGCCCGTTACAAATGCTGCATGACCTATTTAAGGTTTTCACGTAGTGGAAGTTCAAGCTTGTTGATGTGCAGGATCAGATAATCATACTTTTGTGGATATTCAAGAGGCATGCTTTTGTTGATGTGTATGGTCAGATAGCACGACCATAGTAAATAATTAATGTGATGGACATGTTAAGTCCTAGCCTGATGGACAAGTTAAGTTAACTATTTGTAATAATTATTCTTTATTCTTGTGAACGAGTTATCTTCATCTATGTGGACAAGTTATCTCTTTTATGATGTTTGTTTTGTCTCAAAAGATATATGTGTTGATTGTGCTTGTATGTCGAAATGGAAATAATGAGAGATCAAGCTGACCTGTCAATGAAGACAGACTCAAAGGAGACGCGGATTCACAAACCTCTATCTCCTTTCCTCACAAAGGAGACATGGGTTAACAAATCTCTGTCTCCTTTGTTCACTGCCACCGCGCTCCTGCTTCATGGCGGTGAAGAGTGCTATTAGACTTCAATTATTGAACTCTCAGTCTAGTAATGGGCATCAAATGGTCATTGGTAACAGACACTAAAGCTGGTTACCGATACGGCAGTGATCAATAACGGACTTAAAGGGCCCGTTACCGATAGGGCATTGATCGGTAACGGATTTTACAAGCCCGCTACCAATACGTTTAATTTTTGTAACGGACTCGCTTTAAGGTTCATTACAAAAAATTAATGTAACAGGCGCTTAATAAGCCTGTTACCAGAAGTCCACATTGGTAACGGGTGTTGTGGAGGCCAACCCCGGGGTGGGCTTGCCGCGCTTATGGGTAACGGGTGCCACACAACAACCGTTACAGATGTGGAGTGCATGTAACGGGTGTCAAGGACCTGTTACAAATGTTGTGTGACCTATTTGAGTTTTTCACATAGTTTACATTGATGTACTGCATAGCAGAAGACGGTTAACTACCTTAAACTGGTGACAGCATGAGTACGTGAAAAGGCTGAGAAAGCATAGCAGAAGACGGTTAACTACCTTAAACTGGTGACAGCATGAGTACGCGAAAAGGCTGAGAAAGCGCATATCTGCTTCCATAATATGGTTACATGTGTAGTAGAAGTGTATTTGATTTGTGTGCACCTTGGCCTTGGGGGGGGGGATGATTTTATCTATCTTGTACACAATGTTGTTCGTGGTTCCACATATGTTCTTTTTATTTACATATTCATACCACTACCGGATTCTGGGCCTTCGCTGAGAGCGGGGTTCCTCTTGGCGAAGGGCCTTTTCCTCTCGCCGTAGGCTTGGCCTCTCGATGCACTTGTACCGGCAAAGGCATCTTCGCCGAGAGCAGGCAGGACCCCTCTCGGCGGACATGTGCTGAGAGGCCCACCTAGCTCTCGGCGAAGAGATTTTCATAAAACAAAAAAAATCCACCACCGGCCGTCATGGACCCCACTGCCGCCACCCTGGCCTAACCACCCATCACCCACCACCGCAGTCGTTGCATGCAACAGCACCACCACCGCCCGCCGCTGCCACCAGCACCACCACCACAACAACCACCTCCACACGCCACCACCAACAGAGATGCCCGCTCCGCCGTCCACCACCACCCGGTCACCACCGCTGCCACCTATGGAAGAAACAGAGAGGAGGGAGATGAGAGAGGGGTAGAGGGGCAGGGAAGGGGGGAGAACCTAGAACCCGACCACGCAAAGGAGTCGCGCCGGGGGAGACTGCACGTCGGCGTCGGGGAAGCCACGATGGAGACAGATCTGAGGGAGGAGGCAGCGCTGGGATTGAGGCATGTGGTGGTCCAATCCGCTGCCACCGCACCTCGCCCCACCGCTGCTCACCGCCACGAGGTGAGGGACGAGCGAAGGGGCAGGAGCGAGGCTGCACGGCTGTGTTGGTGACGTGCAATTTGGAGGCGGAGAGAGAGGAGGGAGGCGGCAGCGTCGGTAGATCCGAGAGGGAGGAGAGGGGCGGCGAGTTAGGGAGAGCGGGAGGGAGGCGGCGGAGAGCGGAGGAGGACGAGGGAGGTGAACCGGCGGCAGATCTGGCGAAGCAGGAGGCGGCGGAAGCCGGAGAAGGAAGAATGAGGTGAGCCGGCAGCAGATCTGCGGGATGGAGGCGACGGCGGCGGGAGCAGGGGAGTAGGATAGGGTTTCGGGGTGGTAGGGGGCGTAGACTTTTAATGGAAAGGGAGGTGGGCCTTGGTGGGCCGACAGTACATGGGCGTTGGGCCCAATTCTTCTTTGCCTAGAGCCCAATAAAAGGCTCTTGGCGAAGATATTCTTCTCATAATTTTTTGCAAATGCATTTAATTAGTTAAAAATAGAAAATAAGTGCAAAAATTCTCAAAAACTTAACTTGACACTAGATATGTTGTGTATTGCTTATAAAAAAGGTGTTGTGGTCAAACTCAAATTTAAATTTCTCTAATGTACCAAACCTAGTGACATTAGTTCAAATTCTATGAAACTTCTCGTGAGATCTTACGGTTTCTAAACAACGTACATGTCAAACTGATCAAAATGTTCTCAACTTTCTACCACAACCTCGACATATGATATAATGAGTGCTCAACAAAATTCTTGATTTTCAAACTTCATTTGAATTTTATACAATTATAAAACCTTTCTGCGACATGATCTTCATCGTGATCAGAGAACAAAATGTTTGAAATTTAGTTTCATTTCTTGTACATGGTCTTAGAGATGTCTCATGAACATGAATCTCATTTTCCCAACAACTTTATTCTATGATTTCATGCACTTGCAGTTCATATTGGACGACTTCGAAAAAATTACTTAGAATGAAGTAAAATTTTAAAATATAGCAAATAGAGATAAAATTGCATCAAATTTGAACATATCCTTTGTATAAGTTCATGATAGAAAACAATTGAAGGTGAAAACTGATTTTTTTAAAAAACAATTATTCACTGAGACCCAAAAGAAAACTCTTGGCGAAGAATTTCTTCACCAAGAGCTAGTCGGCTTGCTCTCGGCGAAGAACTTCGCCGAGGGGTTTTTTTGGTCTTTGCCGAGATTTTTTTGTACTCTCGGTGAAGAATTCTTCGCCAAGAGCCCAAGGGGATCGGAGGCTCTCATCAAAGATTTACACAACTGCAGATTTTGTTAGTAGAATTAGTAAGTTAGAGCCGACAACAATCCACTTGTTGCTTATGCATATAATATATATATATATATATAAACGTTGAAAGAATACTCATACATAAGATATAACGATCCATGTTGTACAAAGATATACCCCTATTTTATTGAATTTGCACAGCTTGAGCTTTGTATATATACTGTTATATATGATGAAGAAGCCCCCCTCCCCCCCCCCCCCCCCGCTGCGGTCGCCCCCGCACGGCAACTGAGCGGACCCCCAAAACCCTAGTGCCGCTGCCCCTCTAACTCACCTTCTCCCTTCGCACCGCTAGTGGCGGGCCGTTTTCCCTCCCTCCGGTGGTGGCGGACTGGCGCGTCCCGACCCTCCCCAGAGCTCCCTTCGTCGGCGGTGGGCGGATGCGCAGCGGCGGCACAAGGGGTCACCAGATCCGGCATCGCTCGTGCTCGATATGGTGGTGGTGCGTTGGAGGCGCGTGGATGGGGGTGGGGGCGGTGGTCGGTGCGGAGAGGCGGAACCGGTGGTCATGACCGGCTCGGTGTAGGCGCGGCCGCCGCCATGGCCCGGTCGGTTGTTGCTTGGTCTGGGGCGGCTATGGCCGGGCTCCGGCCTTGGGCGTCGGTCGGCGACCGTGGCTCCTCGTGGCCGTGTCTGGCTGCTCGCGGCTGTTGATGGCCATGGCTGGTCGGCGGCTGGCCGGTGCCTCCGGCTCTCTACCTGATCTGGCCCATGGCGGGCCGGTTCCTGGTGGGGTCGAGCGGCTCCTTGCAGCGGAGGTAGCCGGCAGCTTTCGGTGTGCGGTAACTATGACGCGGCCCGTGGTGGCGCGGTGCCATGGTTGTCAGCGACGGAAGTGGTTGCCTCCAGCGCCTGGCGTGTCTATTCCATGAGTGGTGATGGCGGTGGTCGAGCTTCTCAGATCTACAGGGGGTGGCGGTGGCTTGTTGTTGGGCGTCGGTCTCGGGTGTCTACCTTGTTTGGACTAAGTGCTGGGAAGGATTTGGTTGCCCGTGGTCGAGCCCGATGCGAGCATGGCAGTTGCCTATGGCGGTTGCCGACCTCGGCCGGCCTGGCGCTCATGTGTGGACCTGTCTCGTGGCCTAAGTGCTGCGGAGGTTCGCCGGTGGGGGGGGGGGGGTCGGTGGGGGTTTGCGGCTGCTGCGGGTGACTTCCGTCCTTCGGTGCCCTTTGGCGTGGATTTGGGCTCTTCCAGTTGATGTCGGTGTTCCTGTGTGATGGGCATGGTGTTTCCACTCCCATGTCGTTGGTCATTGGTCGGTTGAGGGGAGCCTAAGTGCTAGCCCTCGCGCTTCCGATGGTCACAACCGGTGTTGTGGTTCATCCTGTCCTTCGGCATCGGGTCGACATTGACGAAGCGTCGGGCGAAAGTCTTCCCGGCTATGGTGTCGGTGTCAACATCGGCGGCGTCTTTAGGCATCATGGCCCTCCTTGGAGGCGTTGTGTTGGGATGCTTCCTGCTTTGGTTTGTGTCTTCCAGGTGGAAACATTTCTTCGATTCGGAGTAGCAATGACGGTGGCATTGGCGCAGTTTCCTTCTTGAGGGCGTTGCTTTGGAAGTGATGGGCCTTCGTCGCTTGTGGTGCTTTGATGTCATGGCGGTGGACGATTGCTCGGAGTATTAGAAGCTTAGTCTTCTTTTTCTTTATCGTAGTGATTGTATTTTCTTATTTCCTTTTTACCTCGGTGCAAGGTTTAGAGTCTAAGTGCTCTCTTGTAATCGTTGACCGTATATACCCACTTGTGGGTATAGAGGCCGGATTTATATCCTTAATCTAAAAAAATATATACTGTTATATATAGATGATAAATTAGGAGCTTTGCCTTGCACAGCTGTTCAGAACAATTACGCACGCTGTTGACAAACTTTGTCAATTCATAATATTGCAAATTAACTCTCTAAGTTTCTTACTTTACACCAGCACAATCGATCAGTGGTCAAATTAATTGGTGTGACCATGCCAATACTCAAAATTATGTTATTTTTGTGACTTGTGGAAGTAAACCAATAATATGTGCATGCACTTCTTTTTAACATGTTAGAAACTTGAAGATAAACAATTGCTATTGCTTAAACTACACGTCTGCTAATACAGAAGGAGCGCGTTAGCCTAGCGTCTTCTAGCTATATATACGTCAGTCGAGCAGCAAGCTCGATCGATTTCTGCATATGCGATTTGGATCGAGGCTAACTT
Organism: Cenchrus americanus; assembly: GCA_947561735.1. Taxonomy (NCBI): domain Eukaryota; kingdom Viridiplantae; phylum Streptophyta; class Magnoliopsida; order Poales; family Poaceae; genus Cenchrus; species Cenchrus americanus. The sequence goes on from OX387239.1 coordinate 150,851,969, forward strand.
TTCATACAGTTACTCCTCCACATATACTTGATTGAGCGATGAAGGGAGCGGCAGCAGCTGGAACCCACCACGAGGACGAAGAGGAGACGGCTGCGCTGATATCACCACCGCCGCCGTGCCCAAACGATGATGCGGCGGCGCTACGGTGCAAACACAACGACAGCACTGGTTCGATGGCGGTGGATCAACAAACCGAGCAGCGGCAGTCGTCAGGAACAAAGCCGTGGCGGACAAAGGCGTTTCCGACGAGGAGCATCGTCGTCGCCCTGCTCATGGGCATCTTCGTCGTCCTTGCTTTGCTCCACGGCACCACCACCAGCGGGTGGGTCCACCTCAGCTCCTCTGTAAGTCTCGCTGTCGCAACTTAGTGTTGTATAATCAACCATGCATTTCGACCATTTTCCTGCTATCTTTACATGGAAAAATACAAACCCGTGATTATCTGTGATTATATATTTGCATCTGTGATGCAATATTAAAAAGAAGTTTCTAAAACCCCAGATAAAACGGTTTGGCTCGTTGAAACTGCCTTCAGTTTCGTGTGTTCACTAATCAGGTAACAGGTTAGCTGCATTCCCTGGATACGTATTCCCGCTCACAAGGAAAGCATGACATGTCATAAATAAAAGCCGCATAAATTTCAATCAAGCTAGTATTTCTTATCACACCCTAGCTCTGTCGTTACTTTTTGTATATATATCTAAATTATACAAAATGTTGATTAAGAGCCAAGGAAACTTGCATAGCAAACTCCATTGTGTTGACTTTAAAGTTTTTAGTGCATTTAGTGTGATGTACACAGTGATAAATGGAGGTCTAACAAAGTTTATGACCTCTTGATAATCGCGCCTTTTTTCAAAAGAGGATTCAGATCTTCTACTTTTCTCATTTCTAGGTGTGTTAGTGTCTTTTTTAAATAGTTTACCTCGTTTTTATAGAAAGCAAATAAGAGTTGTTACAGAACGCCCATTGGGCCAGAAAAACACCAACATAGGTTTAGAACATGGAACTGAACCTCATACAAACTGGAGCTTTCAAAGCTCAACGATGGCAGAGATAACACTTACGCAAGTTTGGTAGTTGCCCATCCACGTCTGGATCTTGCTCACCAGCCTTTCCACGCGCTCTTTGTCAACATCCTTCAAGAGTGGGCTTCATTACGTGTTTGCCACAGCGCACATGCTATCCCTGCAAACAGAAAATAACTAATTCTGTTAGGGATCTTTAATGTCTCTGACAACCATCTTCCAAGAAGGTCACTCCACTAAGTACGAAAATCAGTCCAATTAAACATATCACGAATAGAACACCAAGAGAAGTGTGCCATAGAGCACTCAAAGAAAATGTGGTCAACAGTCTCCCTTTTTCCTAAATTACTATTTGTTTTGAATTTGCTAGACCTTTATCTGTTGATATGCATCTAGATATATGCATATGTTTATTAGATACATAGCAAAACATGATCTATCTAGAAACACAAATCCAACAGTAATTGGGAGCATGCGAGTGCTAGTGCGTATGGAGTAGTTCATACTCCGTGGGAGTAAACTTCATTAGCACTAGTTGAGAATCAATCCCTCCGTGTCTTGGGGACCAAGCGATCACAGCACATGCTGCCGTTCCCTCGGTGCTGCGATTGATCATGCACTGCAGGTAGCTGCCAGTTCAGTCGTCGTCCGAAGTCAACCTGACTTTGCGTATGTGTTTGGCTACTGAGGATCGAAGACTGGATGAGTTTTTTTGTTCTTCAGCGCATGAAAGACGTCCAATAAATTTTTTACCACAGTTGAAAATTAAAGAGAGGAAGATTATCACATATATTTGCCAACGCCAATCGAAAATTAACTTGAGCATGAAAATTCAGATACACCAGTTCGAAGCTGTAGGTATCTCTGAAAGCTAATTTGTTTCGCGAATACATATATATACATATATATATATATATATATATATATATATATATATATATATATATATATAGGAAATAATCAGCTACAACCGGTGGTAGCTAACCACCCACCGGTGGCTGCTACCCCATCCACCCAGGACCGTTCGATCGCCATGCATGCAAATCTGATGGTTCACGTGGAATACACGGTGACTAGCGGCTTACAGAACGGCGTCAGTCAACTGCGTTACTGGTCCCCCGATCTGCAGCCTTGCAGGTCCAGCAGCAGCGCACCACCAGCCAGTAAGCACCGTCTAGCATGCAGCAGCTAGTACTAATTTGTTCTTGGAAGGGGCTTAGACCGGGAGATTCCGAGCAGAGTCGCAATGTCGCATGCATGCAGCTGAACCGCACATGCAGGAGCGGGACCGGGCACCTCCCTCTCTCCTACGGCCCCAGGTTAAATTCGAGTAAAAAAATAATACCAAGTAGTACAGTTTGCGTGTGACCAGGTTGGACACAGTTACTGCCGTTAGCTTGCCAGTATAACGTCCGTCACTGGCGTCAGCCAAATCTATTACCCGGGCAGCTACCACCACCAGGGAGACAGCTAGCACCGGTGTTAGAAAATCCGCTCTCATATATATATATATATATATATATATATATATATATATATATATATATATATATCAGCATCATGTACAATGCATGCTCTCGGGCAGCTCACAAATATATCCGATTCTTAAGAGCTACGGCAATATAATGGCATCTCCACCAGATTCAGAAAGTAGCACTAAATATATGTGTGCCTCGTGCTGTGCATTTTTGTATTCGTGTTTCACCGTGAAGTCAGTCAGACGGGGTCTAGTCAAATATATATAATGCCTGCGTAAGTCTTATACGGATTAAGAAAATTGACACTATCCCGCATCTACACGCATAACCGCAGACGTTGAGCACACAACAGTGACCGTGAGTCCTAAACGAATTAGTTATCGATCTAGATCGGATATAGGGAGTACTCCATTATTATCCTATCGATACGCATAATCGTAGACCCCGTGAACAGAGTAGTACTCGTTAACTAGTATATTTGGATAGACTTCGTGCTCGTGTCAGCATTTCAATTGATAGGATATAAAATTATAAGACCAGTCTCAGTCCATGATTTCATCGCACTGTTACCAAGGCTGTCATGTCATCTTTTGAAGTGAATAAAACTCTCACACTCAGTGCACAGTTTCAATGCACAATTTCACATAGTTGTAGCATTTAAGTTTTGCATGAACTTAATGATCATATGTATCATGAAACTATAACACCATCAATACAAGTTTTGTTGGTTTCATGGGACTAGATAAGTGTGCCGTGTGAGTTTCATGGTGATGAAACTTCCATGAAACTCTTGTCATCTTTCTTTTCATAATTACAATGTCAAGTCATCAAATCTGGTTATGTGACATAGGATTTAAGGTCATGAAATCTCCTATGAAACTCCCCTCAGACTGACCTAACAGAAGTATATATTGTATGTAGAGAACCTCAACCATTCAAGCAGAAGTGCAAATAAAACGTCGAAGTGTAGCCAAGCTGGGCATTATATGCATATGTATAGTTGATGTATGATTTTTTTTCATGAACGAACCGGCATAAAAATAGTGTCTATTTCATTGATAAGGAGGAAAAGAACAGCGGGATAGCCGGAAACAACAAAAAAAAAAACTTTACAGAAACATGATCGAATTGATGATACTAGAGCTAGCAGTAACTAAAATATCGAAATTATGCAGGAGAATTCAGATAGCATTACACAATGTCTATCCAGATTATTAACATGGAATAGTAAATCAAATATATCATCATGCAATGCAAATTGATACACGCGCATGCCTGCAGTCGTTTCTGCTAGGCATCAGCGGAGCTGCTGGCCGTGGGCGAAATAATGGACGACCACCTCACCACGCCCCGTCATCCCGCGGGGTAGCTCGGGTCCCGATCCTCTTCACCTGCGGCAACGAGACGTCCTCGGTCTTCCCGGCCTGCCCCCGAACTGCAGTAGCATCCCCATCGTCGTCGCCAACCGCACCACCGTCTTCGGATCAGCGTCCGTCACCGGCAGCGACGTGCCCGGAGTACTTCCGGTACATCCACTCCGACCTGTCGCCGTGGCGCGAGTCGGGCATTACGCGGGAGGCGGTGGAGAGCGCGGGGAGATGGGCGACGTTCCGTCTGGTGGTGGTGTCCGGGCGCGTGTATGTGGTGAGGCTGCACCGCGCGTACCAGACGCGGGACGTGTTCACGCTCTGGGGCATCCTCCAGCTCATGGCGCGCTACCCGGGCCGCGTCCCGGACCTGGACCTCATGTTCTTCTGCGGCGACATCCCGGAGGTGCGCGCCGCCACCTACCCGGACCAGTCTAAGGCGCCGCCGCTCTTCATGTACTGCACGGAGGACGCGGCGCTCGACATCGCCTTCCCGGACTGGAGCTTCTGGGGTTGGCCCGAGGTGAACATCCGACCGTGGACGCCGTTCCTGGAGGAGGTGGCACGCGAGAGCCGGGGCACGTCCTGGCTCGACCGGGAGCCCTACGCATTCTGGAAGGGCAACCCCAACGTCAACGGGCTGCGCCGCGACCTCATGCGCTGCAACGCCTCCGATAGCGGCAAGGACTGGAACGCGCGGCTCTTCAGGCAGGACTGGGGATATGCCAACCGAAATGGCTTCAAAGACTCCAATTTGGCAAAACAGTGCAACTACAGGTAAATCTCGCTAGCCTTGCAGGCATGCAGCCAAATTGTTGTGTTTGAACATTTATTTCTTTTCCAGATAGTGGTTGTTTAAAATTTTAAATTTGGATCGTTGTATATGCAGGTACAAGATCTACGCGCAGGGGAGAGGGTGGTCAGTGAGCCAGAAGTACATCCTGGCCTGCGGCTCCCCAATGCTTCACATCGACACACCCTTCCGTGACTTCTTGTCGCGAGGGCTCGTTGCCGGCAAGCACTACTGGCCAATCGACGCAGCTCGCATGTGCCCCTCCATCAAGTTCGCAGTCGACTGGGGCAACGCTCACCCGGAACAGTCGCAGCGAATGGGCGAGGAGGCTAGCACCTTGGTCAGGGACGATTTCAGCATGGACTACGTGTACGACTACATGCTGCATCTGCTCACGCATTATGCCCGGCTGCTCCGGTATAGACCCACAGTCCCCATGAACGCCTTCGAGCTCTGCCTCGAGTCCATGGCCTGCTCTGCCGGCGGCCGCGCTCGCGAGTTCATGATGGAGTCCATGGAAAAGTATGTCGCTGACTATGAGCCCTGCGCATTACCTCCGCCTTACAACGCCGACGAGGTCGCGCAGCTGGCAGAAAGGGACGCGGAAGTATCCCGCAAAGTGAAAAGGATGGAGGAAGAGGATAAGGAAACTTAGTTAGATGGACAATAATGCATCCTGTCCAGGAGTATATGTACACGCAATAATTTGCATAACCTTAGTCATTAATTGGTACGGCCCATCGTATGATATACTATTACTAATTGGAGGCTACTTTGGAGGACTTCACGTGATGCCACCTAGGATCTTATGTGGACTATTACTAATTGGAGGCTCCTTTTGAGACCTTCACGTGATGCCACCTAGAATCTTAGGTGGACAAGCTATAAATTCTCACAAAAATTAGAAACATCTGGCTATGAATTCAACATCTCTAATGATAATAGTTGTTGGATCTGTTATCTTTTAATAAATTATCTACCTCTGCCATTATGAAAATAGACCAAAGTAACCCCTTAAACATGTATCGAAATTACCCACATATGTCATTATGAAAAATAATCTAAATTAACCCTTAATTTTCATGTAAATTACCCACCTGTGCTACTATAAAAACAATCTAATAACCCCTAAATTTGCATATAAATTATCCACTTATGTGCTTACTAAATTTAAAGTAACCCGTAAATCTTAATCTAAATCATATAGTTATATAATAAAATCTTAAAACACATCAATATACATTACAAAAAACTATTTAATCTGTGACGTAACCATTCTGTCGCGGATTAAATAAAATTCATTGCAAATCAGCATCTGCGACGATTTACATTTTCGTGGTGGAATGAGCGTCATTGATTAAATCTCTCGACGTTCCCTTAATAAACGTCGTGATCCGTGACGTATCTGAATCGTCACGGAGCAGCCCGAGGCCCATGCAGCCCAACCCATGGCTCACTATCCGTGACAAAATAAAATCGTCACGGATTGCTACTGACTGATGTGACATGGCTGCTGACTTGGATGCCACCTGGATGCCGACGTGGATGCCACTGGATGACGACGTGGCGTGCCACCTGGCAGCTAACGTGGCATGCCACATAGCTGCCGACGTGGCGTGCTACCTGGCAGCTGACGTGGCGTGCCACATGGCTGCTGACTCGGATGGTTTTGATGACATGGACAATGACGCAGTTTGCCACATGGCTGCTGACGTGGCAGCTGACCTGGACGACAGCAATGACGTGGACAATGACGTGGCGTGATGACGTGGAATTTTTAGGGCCCCTGTGTGACGGGCCCTATTGTAGCAGTGGGCCACATTTCGGCCCAGAATTTCAGCCTGCTGAGCCCATGAAAAATACCCATCACATTTAACCAACAGAAAAATAAACACAAAAATCTTTCATACAGAATTTAGCCCAGATACAATCAAATTCAGCCCATAAGACAATCACATTATTTTTTGTAATTTAACATTTGTATCTTTTCCAGTCTCATTTTGCATCGCAACACAAATCTGTTGCAAAGTTTGCATCAGCTTCATCTATACAACAGGTCCTCATCAGCATCTATTTAGCGGCAAAAATGAAGCTCCACAAACAGAAGTATGAACCAACAAAAAACTCTATATAGAAGCCACATTTTGCATCAGAAGCAAGGCAAGGCCAACAAAAAAGACATGCAGGTCGCCAGGAGCATCAGTTGTACATCACACCATGAGCCAACAACTTCTCACCATGAGCCACCAGCAGATCACCAGGATGTGAACCTCGAAACCAAAAGAATAAGACAGTTAACTTGCAATGCTAACAAGACAAAAACAATATTGTGTAGCTAGTAGCACTCTAGATTGTTTAGAAAAAACATATAGAACCATTCCTACAATATAGAACCACTAAACCACAAATACACAAATATTAGAAAAACTAGGTGGAACAGATGTGCCCAAATATCTAAATCACAAATCCACATCAAGTATCATGTTAGTATTAACAAGCTAACAAGTAACATAAACTTTTAGAGAGCTAACACGCTCGCATGTTGTGTGCATCCATCAAGGGTAAACAAGGATCCAGATCCATGCATGGACAAGCAAAGGGCAACATATGGCAATCCAACTAGCAAAACAACATATTCTTGGTTCCAGCAAAATATAACATACTCTCATGCCTGACCAAGCAAACGTTCAAGTTTTGCTTCCAAAGCAGCTTGCTTCTTCTCCATATCCTCCTTGTCCCTTAACCTTGCCTGTTCCATTTCCTGCAGTTGCCTTGACAAAACTTCAATTTCGACACGCTGACTGCTCACAACAGATCGATGGTCACCATTGGCCCTTATCTCCACTTCTAGTTGTGCTTGAACACTCTTTGCACTAGATCTTGGTTTCCCAGACACGATCCCCGCATTCTGAAGGAATGTGTTGTTTTTGAAGTTTTCATGGAGGACATCAGCTACAACCTGAGTTGCAGGCCTTGGTTCTTCACCTTCAATTGGTGCTACCGCCAACCGATTCTCCATTTCAATCTTGCAAGACATCAGCAAATAACATTTGTAACTTAGAACAATTTAAAATAATCAACTGAAAACAGCATGCATAGGAGAACAAACTTACAGTGGCAGATTGTACATTAGGCATGTAGCCCTTCTTCCTCTTGCTGAAGTGAGTCAGCTTGAACAAACCAAACGCATCCAATTCATTACCCTCATTCTCTCCTGCCTGAAAAGAATGTGCAGCAAGAAACTTCATATTTGTGCAGCAAGAAACTTAAGGTTTGTGCATCAAGAAACTTCATGTGTGTAGCAACGAACTTCATATTTGGGCAGCAAGAAATTAAACATCATTGATTTGCTAAAACCTAACAGAACAGCATGTTAACTTGAACAAAACTGATTTGCAATTGTTGCAAATAATCATGGCTAACTTACCAGTTTCTCTACAAAAACTGGATAGATACATGATCCAGTTGTACCAGGGAATTTGACCAAATCCCGGTTGTCTTTGTTCTTTTGACAGCTCGCCTACATCATATAAAGAACAAAAGTTAGACAAGTGCCAAAGTAGGAAGTACAAGGCAATAGTTGGTTTTTTGTACCGTTTTTTCAGGTTCCTTCCATGCTTCCACAAGGCGAAGCCACTCATCATCACTTGTCGGCGGGTTCATTGGAGAAGTCCTCGTGACCAAATGAAGTGGGAAAGGATCAAAAAATTTTTCCTTCAGCCTATGTCGTTGTTGGCGAACTGCAGTTTTCATCATCTCAACAGAACCCCTTTCTAATTGTAGCATCATCAGTGTTGATGTCAGACTTGCCCTATCCAAATGGAACACGTATAAGAAATATAATATTTGAAAAAAGAAATATCTTGCAAGACATTTAACTTCATCTTATCAATTGTTTTCAGATAAGATAAATATCAAACAGTACATAGTTGTCGTCAGCTTATCAGTTATCATGTCTAAAAACACAGTCATGTCATGAACAGAAACAACTCAAAAGCTGTGTATAAGTAGCAGCCACAAAATGAGTACCATTTCACTAATTTAACATAGTTGTAAGCTAAAAGTCATGTCATGATTCCTACCATATTTGCTAGCAGATTCGGAAAGTTTAGAGAATAACTTACACGAAGGCATCCCAGAAAAGGTTCAATCAATGAAGGTCTTTTCTTGTACTCCTTCCAATGCAACAACACAGGAACATGGTTTCTAACTGCAATATTGCATTCAGTGCCAAACTTGGCAGCAATAATAGGTGTGAGGGGCCTGATGCTTCCTTCAGGTATAATGATGGGTAGCTTGCCACAGCGAGATCTATTTATCCTCTCGAGGCCATGCCCCATGTTAGCTCCTCGATTCCAAGGCACCTCTACTCCTTGTAATAAATGATCAATGAAATTGCTATTAGCGTGCAACAACATAACCAGCAATGTGATATGTATTATGACAAATAATGAACAATCACCTTCAATGTTATCCTCGTCACCATCATACTGGGGAATGCCATCAGCTCCATCATCTAGTAAGAAGATGTAAGTTAGCATTCATCACAAATCAAAGGTTAGCATGAGTGGTACAGACATGGAACTAGAAAGAACCACCTTCGCTGGCCATATGAGTGAGATTGTGAGACTGAGAAATGGCATCAGTTGCATCATCTAAAGAGATGTAGCAAGTTAGATTGCATTAATCATGTAAACAAATGTTACAGAATGATAGAAGAACCATGGTACTCACCATGATCAACAACTGGCACATGAAGCTCACTTAGTTCAGCAGCAAATGGCACATGGTCACTTGGTTCAACAACTGCCACACGGTCACTTGGTTCAGCAGCTGCCACGTGGTCACTTGGTTCAGCAGCTGCCACGTGATCACTTGGTTCAGCAGCTGCCACGTGGTCACTTGGTTCAGCCGCTGGCACGTGGTCACTTGGTTCAGCCGCTGACATGTGGAGATGGAGGTCACTTGGTTCAGCAGGCTGAGCATTGCTTTCCTTTGACTTTTTACGTCTAGTGGGTGGTTCATGTGCAAAAACCCTCTTACGAGACCCAAATCTAACACCACACGAAGAAGCAATTGAAGTTTGATTCTTAGTGCTGTAGCATCTCTTCGTCTTACTGGCCTGGTAGAAATAGAAGCATGGATTAGTGAATAGAGTTTTCATAGAAAGAAAAATGTATTAGTAAGCACACAACAATTGAAAGGATTGGGAAGTTGGAAGAATTGGCACCTTTGCAGTGCCATTTTATGAGATGGCATCTCCTTCAGCATCATCATCTTGTAAAGGATCATTTGCAGATTCTGAGTTTTCACTATGCTGTTTGGTATTGTTATTTGCTTGAGAAATGGCAGATGTTCGAAAGTATGGATAGTTGTCAACGATTCCTAGCTGCTTTAGCCGTGCACTATTTTGCATACAATTTCGGAGACACAGCTCTTCGTACTCCTCCAACGGTGTTTCTAAGAGACAAGAGAAAACAAGAACATATTAGGGCCTCCACAGCATGGTTGTGATGCCCGTAAATAATAGTTATCTACTTCTGTGTGAATAGTTTACAGTACTACCTATACCCATCTCACCACTTCTCTCCTGCACTCCTTGCTGTTTCATTCAGGTGAAGACCAGTTGAGCGAATGAGCAGACATACCACTCTTGGCTGTTGCTTGCTACTAGTTATATATGCCCATGGCAGCCGAATGATTTCATATACCGGTGTTGCTGGGTCTATTTATGGCTTGCAAATAATACAACAAGCCAGGCAGCAAGCCAGTCCATTATATTGCATTGGCTGCCACCACCACAACCACAATGCACACACAAAAAAAGAAGCCGATCGACAAGTAGAGTGCAAGTAAGGCAAGTCATCTATTATCAGTACCCCACACTTTACCATAGTTTTAGAACATAGTACTACACTTTACCATAACTTGCAAATGGTTCAACAAGAATTAAATATTCCATGCTACCAAAGACAGTGCTACCATCATAGCTGTAATAGAACACCAAAAGGTACAGATGCATCACCAGTTTCAGGTTTTCAGAGTCCTGTAAGGCTTTAGACTGTCAATTAAAGGTTATATATTTCATCATGCACTATAGCCCACATAGATTTGACCATAGTAATATATTCTAACATTCTTCCATGACTAATTGAGAAAGTCACTGATAGAGGTTTGCAAATCACTGCGCGAAATAAACATAAGCTAACAATGATAGAGGTAAATCATAGCTATGCAAGTATGCAATGGCAAGTCATCCCATCATAAAAGTAGGAGATTAACACTGACAGAGGTAAATCATAACTATGCACCCTAAGCACTCATCCCATCAAAAAAGTAGGAGATTAAACCATACAGAGGAGGTATGTGAAAGGAACACAAACTTGTGATCTGACGTGGTGCTTGTGGCTTCTTTTGCGCTCCACCCTTCGCCGACATGGTGGAGGTCTTGGGCTTCGTGCTGGTGGTCTTTTGGTTCGCGCTGGAGATCTTGGGGTCGGTGCAGTACGTCTTTGGGTAAGAGCTTGATCTTGACGGTGGTAGGTGTACACCGGCCGCGCCGCCATCTTCTGATACTTGTACGCTCGCCGCACCACCTGCTTCTGGTAATCCAATTAGTGTAACTTAGTCAAATACTAGGGCAATCATAAATGTTCTAGATTGACAAGGAACAATAATTTAGTCAAGAAAAAATGAACACAACAAATAAACTTAAGGAAATAATCATAGAAGTATAGCAGAAGCATATTGAATGCTGAATACGGAAATAGGTGTACTCATAATCAGATGTGAGCAAACCAGACAATCAGGTTAACAAAAATCAGCCCTGAATTTATTTACATCCAGATTAACATGTACACAGATTAAATATACTTGACATCACAACATGAATAATTCTGAACATTGACCACTAACTAACATGTACAAAGATTAACATGTACACTAACTAACTTTATACTAGTCTGGAAAAGACAATCTTGACGCGCCAATGACCTAATACCAGCACTGAATTTATGAATAACAACACTAAATTGAGGAGCAAGAGTTTACAAATAATGAGTAACAGTTTGCAAATTACAACTGCATAATTACAAGTGCAAACAATTAGCCCCAAACTAATTACATTTCATGACATTGACATCATATCATTTACATCATTGCCTCACGTTAACAAATTGGCCTCAGATGATTTGATATTAAAAGCAGTAACAAATGGTTCATGGCAACCATGGAAGCGTGAGACACATCCAGCCCAGTATTTGAAAAACATGGGCATGGATGTGTCACACGTTTTGATGAGTGCCATGAGAGGTAATATACATCTGATCATCATCATAGGAAAAAGAGGAGCAAAGGAAGAACACAGAATATTGGCCTCAGATAATTTTGCATTTCATTTGAACTTGAGCTTGGAGCTTAAGGGTACAAAGCAGTAGCAAAGAGGATGTCATGGCAGGCATGGAACCAAGGGACACATCCATCCCAGTCATGACAGATTGCTTGGGGAATGGATGTGTCCCAAGGTTTGATGACATACATGAATAATAGAATAGAAAAAATAAACATCTTCATAGGCAAAACAGAATAGATGACCAACAGCTCCAGTCCCTCACAAGTTCAAGTTCATCAATTCAATGAGCAAACATGATTATCATCATAGGTAGTTAGGTAGATAGTAAACATTGGCCATAGCTTGTATTCCAGATAAGGGCTCACACAAATAACCAACAGAAGCTACACAAATAGTATAAAGTAACAGATCAAAAACGATATGGCAGAACAAAATTCTACATCGATGGAGCAGGGGGGAAGGAGCACAAACTTGTTATCTGACGTGGTGCTGTTGGCATGGTGGAGGTCTTAGGGTAGGAGCTTGATGTCGTCGGTGGTAGGTGTACGCCGGCCGCGCCGCCATCTTCTGGTAGGTGGAGACCCGCCGCGGCGGCCGTCGGTGCTGCGCTGACCGCTGGTTGTGGGTGCTGCGCCGCCACGTCGGTCGTCGGTGTCGCGCTGGCCCTCGATGTCGCACCACCCGCTTCTAGTAATCCAATAGTCTAACTTAGTCAAATACTAGGGCAATCAGAAATGTTCTGGATTGACAGGGAAGAATAATTTAGTCAAGAAAAAATGAACTCAACAAATAAACTTAAGGCAATAATCATAGCAGTATAGCACAAGCATATTGTATGCTGAATACGGAAATAGGAGTACTCATAATCAGATGTGAGCAAACCAGACAATCAGGTTAACAAATATCAGCCCTGAATTTATTTACATCCAGATTAACATGTCTTACACAGATTAAATATACTATCCAACAACAAGATTTGCATCCTACATTCTATCCAATACTCAGATCAATTAAACCTACTTCTATCCAGTACTCAGGACAATTACTAATATTTGCTGGACCATAATCTTGATACATACACATCAGAAATGCCATGTGTTGCTACAACCAACAAACCCAGCTAATGCAAAATACTTAGCAAGCAAACCTTCCCAAGAGAAAACACATAAACATCATGAATTTCCTGTTACCACCTGCTGACTAAATAACAACACAAGGTTTTATCTGGATCATAGCAGCACACAAACAAACAACTAACAAACATTCTACTGCATATGACAACAAACAAACAGTAGCTCTTGCAACAAAGGACATGGCAAGTGTTTTCAAATCCAATTCACACATGATCCATACATAAAAGTACCGTGTCAAAATCCCAAGTGCACAACAAAATTCCACATCAGTGGAGCAGGGGGAAGGAGCACAAACTTGTTATCTGCCGTGGTGCCGTTGGCGTGGTGGAGGTCTTGGGGTAGGAGCCACCTTCTGGTAGGTGGAGACCCGCCGCGATGGCCATCGGTGCTGCGCTGATCGCTGGTTGTGGGTGATGCGCCACCGCGTCGGCCGTCAATGCCGCGTTGGCCCTCGATGCCGCACCACCCGCCGGCCAACGGCCCCACGCCGTCGCGCCTGCCGTCGGAGCTGCACCGCACGCAAGTGGTAGATGGACGACCGACGAGTCCTTGAAGTGTCGGTCCTTGAAGCGAGACATCGATCTAGGGTTGCGACACCGCAGCTGCGGGATGGGGAAATGCGGCTGCGGGATGGGGAAATGGGGCTTGGGTTGTGGACCCGGCCGGGGCGTCGTGCGCCGTCGAGGGGTGGACCCGGCTGGGGCGTCGTCGAAGAGGCACCCGTGACTGAGGCGGCTAGGGTTTCAGAGGCGGCTGAGTCCGATAGGAGAAGAGAGGCTGAGAGGAGAGGGGGAGAATGAGTGGGTGGGTGGGATTTGGGGGATTTCACATCCCGCACCCGCGGTGGGTGGGCGAATGACTTTCACGAACTTGCCACTGGGTCAATGACGTGTGGGTCCCAACTTGCTTGGGCCCACACGTCAGCCCCTGAAGTGTGGGTTTTCATGTAGCACTGACAGGTGGGTGGGCTGAGCGGGGGTGGGTGGGATGTCGAGAGGGACAGACAGGTGGGCCCAGTTTTGAGATGAGATTGGAATAGTATGGTGTTTGACTTCGAACAAATCCATATCTAAAATGTACTTGAATGAAGAACAGACTAAAAGGAAACTTGTAGAAATTGAATTTAGAAAAATTTAGAAAAAAGAATCAACCGATTTGGAGTTCGTACGAGGAAGAAAAACAGTTTACAAGTTTTATCCGAAGATTAAAAATAGAAATTTACACTTGCTATGAACTGGGATGAACAATTGCGGGTTCTCTTTTTAATCTTTGACTAAAACTTGTAACTAGTTTTTATGCCTCATAAAAACTCCAAATTGGTTGATTCTTTTTTCTAACATTTTCCAAAATCGAAATCTATCTATATAATGTGTTTGTTTTTGTCATTTGTGTTGTGATGAAGTTTTACAATTCAAGATTTGAAATGTTTTTCAAAGTGGTGATTTCAGACCACGTTTTGAAACCCTGAATGATTTAAGGTGAAGAAGTGATGAATACCAAAGTTTTAAGGCTCATCCATATCTTCAAACTAATGGCTAATCCAAATGTAAATAATTAGTTTGGCAAAAGTTTGATAGGGATAATTCAAACTTACATTTCGAATATACAGTGTAGTAATTCAAATTATATCGTAAAATGCTCCGATGGTTCTACGGATTGACATGGTAACATAATTTGGGTCCATAAACTTGTCATAAAAATTTCAAATGATTTCAATAATGGCGGAACACACGATGTTTGTAAACGGATACATGTCTTACACAGTTTCTTGAAATGTTACTTGAACATTCAAGTGCATCATACCTTTCTGAAATTTCGAATTCACATACACTTGAAACTTGACCGTAAGGTTGTGCTTAGTTCATTATTGCAAAATACGAAGTTACATTACTAATATTTGTCGAAAACAAACTCTTTTTCTAATCGGTATTTTTGAGGAACTAGATAAATGGACATAAATAGGATCTGCAAAATTGAATCTGTACAAAAAACTTCATTAAAGAAAAGAGTGTGATTTTAGAAAAAATCAGGAAAAAACGTCGAAATCGGATTATGTATGACGAAGAAATACTAGTTGTAAGATTTAATTCCAGATCAAAAGAATAAATACCAACTATCCATGTGTTCTTCACTGCCAAGATAGCCGAGCCAATAGGGTGCTGACACCTGTTAGCCCTTACAGTGTATTGAGTGAGTAAGTTAATTTCAACACTTATAAATGAACTTACATATGGCGCGGTGGTGTGACTTCCTCATGTTGTAGATGCCGGTCTTGAGTTCGAGTCGTGGCTCCTCCCAATTTTTGGACAAATTTTTTGGTTTAAATTGTCATGGGCTTTTGGACAATTTAAAAAAATTGTGCTATGGGGACTGAAGAGTCATAGCCAGCCCACCCAAGCTCGACCGGCGAGCGTGAAGCCCAGCGACAGGAGCTCGAGTGGGCCGAGCCAGCCCACTAAGCCCCACATAGCAGGATAAGCAAGCACTGATGGATATTATGTCAGAGTTCGAGATTGCCAGTACCGCCTGCACTTTTAAGGTGGGTGGCGCTCTTCTAAGGCGCCGAGGTGGGACTAAAGATCTACACTGAGATGCACCAAGGGGGAAATAGTTAGATGCACCTGAGATGCGCCAAGGGGGAAATAGTTAGATGGGCGACCCATTTCGTTACCGTCCATTTTCTTTTATGTATCCCCTTCCCGATCAGCCTAGGCGTCTCCGTCCCCTCCATTCCCCATCTTCCCCATCTTCCTGATGGCGGGCATGGAGGGATCCACAGCGAGGGTCGGTGGCGGATCGAGGGGCCGCACCGGAGCAACCCAGGTGAGTGGCGGTCGCGGAGGGAGGACCCGCAGCGAGAGATCCTCGGCACGCGGTCGTGGCGGAGTGAAGGGCCGCACTGACGGATCCGCTGCGCGCGGCCGCGGCGGAGGTAGCCTCCACAGCGCCACCACGCAGAAGCGTGATGCGCGTGGGCCTTTCACCGCTAGTACACCTCCGACGTCGTCCCCCTCCGGTGGGCGCCACGGGACCTCCTCCTCTTTGTGCTCCGGTACGCGCGGCGCCGGAACCTCGTCCTCGTCTTCATCCGGGATGCACGGCGCCGCCATCTCCTCCACGTCGTCTGAAGGCCAGCATCCATAGGGTCAGAGAAGGCAGCCAGTAGTGGGACACAAGAGAGGCCATGGTGAACAGAGGTGAAGTTTGAGGATAAAGGTGTCAACCAATTTAAGTTTTCTGCTGGTGACACTCTGTGAGTTAATTCGTGTGAAGGGGACTTGTGTGTCAACACCAGCGAACAAAACCGAGATCCACTCAAGCAAATTAGGCTAGAAAAGAGTGGCAAGGGAGCTGATTGATGAGCTTAGAAACTGTTTTGATGTTCAAAACCGAGATCGTTTCAATTGTTGAGGTTAAGAACTTGAACCAGACAACCAGTACTCATACATGCACTAGGCACAAGTTAACTTCGATCATTCAATTTTCTTTAGTTTATCATGGCCATTGAGTATCTCTACTGCTTGCTCCTCAATGTGCCTTGTTTGATTTTACTGAAGTTTCTTGTGTTCTTCGATGTGTTATCAGGGGGTAGAAGATGTGTTATCAAAATTTAATGGCTGTTTGCTGACAGATTTATTATTACCTTGTCCTTCGATGTGTTACTGATTTTGCATCAAGATCGCTAACTTGCAAGTTCTTACTAAATGGGCTAGATTTATTAATAATCAGTTCATAGGCTAAATTCTTTGCTGTCATATGCTAATTGTCACTTCCTGTTCATTGATGAATTCATGAATATTTTGTAATTCAGTGGTACATTCAGTCCTTTCTCACAAGTTTATTTTTGCAATTTTCTTCCATGTAGTGGTGAGACGGGTTGTTCCAAGCATGTGAGAATCATCATTCCGGACTCGGATGGTAAACAAGACAACAACAACAACAACCCGTTGCCATCGGAAGCAGCTGGACCGTCGAAAAGACAGGTGAGCTAGGACTGCATTGTATGGCTGCGTTGTCTACTACTGATGCTTGTAAAGTCAAACAACTTACGTGTGTTGTCTTGCTACAGAAAATTCTCGTACGCCATCAGGTTAGGCAGGTGAAGGATCGCTATGATGATTTGCGTGAGTAGATTGAGAACCTGAGGCAGGACGTTGATGGAACACATGAAATCATGGAAGAGCACCTGAAGGAATTCATGGACAAAGTTGCTGACAAGTTAGATGAGATGGGGAAGAAGATCCGCAAGCTTGAGCTAAAAGTCAAGGGCAACAAGTAGTAAAGTTGTAGTACTTAGCATAAATAATTAAGTCAAGGGCAATCTTGGACTTGTGAAGCTTCTTTTGCTTTTGGTGGCAACAAGTAGTGAAGATTCTTTTGCTTACAACCAAGGATCTGTGTTCTGTGATGTGTCATGATGTCTCATGTATATATGCTATCAGAAACTTGTTGCTGCTAAGTGTAGTAAACTTAATAAAAATTAGTCCTATTATCTATCCTTCTATGCGTTGATCTGATGGCTGAAATCTATTCCTTATATATGCAATCTATTCCCAGATTGTTATGTGATGGCTGCTGGACAACTGAATATGTGCCTGTTTCATCAGTAAGGAAAGAAAAATTGCTAATATGAACCTGGACATTGCAATGGTTTCATACAGCCATGGCATATGCTGGTTGCACAACAATTTAGAACATGTCTTACACACAGCATGTCTTGCATAATTTCTCATTCAAATAATTTAGAATTGCATGTCTTACATAAATAATTTAGAACTCCATCTTAGCTCAGTACAACCCAAGCATTACAACTCCCAGGTTATTAACTAGGTAAATAAGTTACAACTCTCATGGACATTTGCCATGGATGCCCAGTAACAGCTGATGCTCCTCCCTGGATGCTCCTCACGGAAAATAAAACACACAACTAAAGACTTTCAGCTAAATTGGTTCAGTCACATCAAAAGTGGTAAGAAGTAAATCAAAAGTGGTAAGAAGGTGGACATTTGCCACATTAATAGCATGGACTTACATTTATTCAAATTGGTTCAGTCACATAACAGCAAAATGCTAGAGAAGATTGACTTACATTTATTCATCATCACTGTCAACCTCCATTGCAGCACCACCTTCTTCATCGCTGCAGTACTCCAAAAGTGTGTCATCTTCTTCTTCCTCACCACCACTGACTTGTGCTTCTTTGTCTCTATCTTTCATCAACCGAGCAATATTAGCAGCTTCAAACATAAGGCCTTGTTCATCATCTCTATTTAAGGGCTTATCAGTTGTAGTTCTTGAAACTGGTTCTCGTGTACCATCCTCTTCACAGCACTCATTCTCTTGATATGTAGGAGCATTATAGTGTGCAGATTCAATTTCCCCCACATTGAAAAGATGCCTATGGTCAAATGTTTGGACAATTTGCCAATTTTTTTCCAACTTTGTGTCTGGTAAATAAAAGATTTTCCTAGCCTGAGTGGCCAAAATGAAACAATCATTCTTGTACCATAGACTTTGAATATTGATGCTTTTAAAAAAACCATCATATTGAAGTTCAGTTTTCTTCCCATCCATTTTATACCAGTCACATTTAAACAGCACCACTGACCTATCATCCTCTTGATATTCTAACAGCACTATCTCTTTCAGGGTTCCAAAGAAATCAATGAGCTCATTATTATGTGAGGCCTGTGCCATTACACCATTGTTTTGTGTTTTCTTGTTGCTGTCTCGATCAATAGTATTGAAGCGAACACCATTCACTATGCATGAGGTGTATTTCTTGACTCTGAAATCAGGACCACAATGCAAGGTAAATAGATCATCATCTATCTCTTCTTGACCATCATTCCTCAACTTCATGATCTGTCATGCAACACACAGCCCATCAAAATCTATACTACAAAATATGGTTATCTAAAATATTATGGGAGTCAACTCACATGGTTCCTGAACCAAGTCTGGAATCCTAGCCGGGCTGTTTTTTCAATGTTAGCCACCCCTTATCTCTCTAATTCTTCTTTGAACATTCTGCATATATATAAAAAATTAACTAAGCATATGTAGAAGACACAAAGCTATCATACAGAAGTATAATGGTCAGAACTTACGTGACATATTTTTCAGCTTGACTGGAGTTGTTCAACACATACCACACCATTTGATCAAAGCAATCTTCATCATATACAAGCTCTGGCGCCGACATAAAATGAACTCTATGCCCAAAAACGTCAACACCATAGGCCTCTTCATTAGAAAAAACTATGTTCCTTGGTTCCCGATTAAATCTTGTTTCAACACCATCCAAGTATCTAGAGCAAAATGTCAAACATTCATCGGCAATATATGCCTCGGCTATAGACCCTTCTGGTCGAGCCCTGTTCCTCACATAGCGCTTCAAAGTATACAACCACCTCTCAATTGGGTACATCCACCCATACTGCACAAGGCTTCTGAGCAAAGCCTCATCAGGTAAATGTACAGCAAGGTGTATCATCACATCAAAGAAAGTCGGGGGGAATATTTTCTCAAGTTTCACCAGAATTATAGGGATCTATTTCTTCATTTCAGCCAACACATCCTTGTAAAGGGTTTTGCTGCAGAGTTCCCTAAAAAACTTCCCTAATTCTGCTAATGCTGCATATATATCCTTGTCCAGAAAACCTCTCATAGCAGCAGGTAATATTCTTTGCAACAAGATATGACAATCATGCATTTTGAGGCCTTGTACCTTGGTTCCATCAGCATTTATACATCTTGAGATATTGGAAGCAAAGCCATCTGGAAACTTTACCTCTCTTAGAAAATCACAAAAGGCCTTCTTCTTTTTTTTGGACAAAGTATATCGAGCATTTGGCATCTCACATGAATCTCCATTCTCTTTAAATTGCAACTCCTTTCTAATTTCAAGATCTTTCAAATCAAGCCTAGCTTTAACTGTGTCCTTTGTCTTCCAAAGTATATTGAGAATTGTCGCAATCAGGCTCTCACATATGTTTTTCTCGATGTGCATGACATCGAGATTGTGCCTTAACTTCAATTTATGCCAGTATGGCAACTTCCATAAGCACATCATGCGGCTCCATAGACATGAGCACCTTCAGAGTTAGAAGGTTTCCTTTTCCCACATACTTGTGGATTCATTGTTTTCTCCAATTCAGCTAACAACTCTTCCATAGTGAATTGACCTGGTGGATCATCGGTTTCATGAAGGCCGGCAAACAGATTGGTTCTCCGCAATGGATGTCCCTCTGGAAGGAAACGGTAGTGTCCAAAATAACCAATTTTGGACCTTAGGCCGTAGGAAAGAGGGTGCTTGTCACAGTGAGTACATGCAAAATAACCTTTTGTGGTTCGACACGAAACGGTGCTCAAAGCGAGGGTAATCATGGATGCACCACAAAGCTGCAAAGATGAAGGTCAAACATTTTGCGAGTATTGGCATCATAAGCACGCACACCTTTCCAAAGCTCAATCAAATCTTCCACCAGAGGCTCCAAAAATACATCAAAATCCTTCCCGAGGGATTTAGGACCTGGTATAAGAAAAGCCATAATAAAGTTGGACTCCTCCATGCATGCCCAAGGTGGAAGGTTGTATGGTACCACAAACACAGGCCACATGTTGTATCTTGTGCTCTGTTCTAAAAATGGGTTGAACCCGTCAGTACAAGGCCAAGCCTGATGTTTCTTGCATCTCTAGCAAATTCCGGATATTCTTTGTCGAAATCTTGCCATGCATCACCATCAGCTGGGTGACTCATTTCCTTCTCACTGGGTTGCCGCTGTCGGCCGTGGCATTGTGCTAGTAGTGATGCTTCTTTGGTTGCAAAGAGCCTCTTCAGCCTAGGTGCTAGCGGAAAATGCCTCAACACCTTCTGTGGAATCTTCTTTCTTTCTTCATCCTTCCATCTCGAAAGACCACAAACTGGACACTTGTCAAGGTGGGCATATCTCTTTCTGAACAAAACACAATTATTGCCGCACGCATGTATCGATTCGTATCTAAGACCTAATTCCTTCAAAAGATTCTTTGCTTCATTGTATGATTTGGGGAGTGCATTGCCCTCAGGGAATGCTTCAACTAACAACCTCAATATTGCAGAAAATGCAGAATTGCTTATCCTATACAAGGACTTCATATGAAGAAGGTTAACCACAAATGAGAACCTTGAAAACTTGCTACAACCAGGATAAAGCTAACGCTTTGCCTCTCTCATGATTATTTTGAAAAATGACTCTGAGTCATGAGGATCTATAGTAGCATCCTCATTTTCAGCATCCTCATTTTCTGCATCCTTTCTTCCTTCTCTTCGTTGCGCATGATGTAGGTCTCCTATAAGGTTCCCCAAACGATCAAAGACTTTGCCATCTTCTCCCACATTTTCCCCACAACCAACACCGCAATCCTCTCCCACATTTCCCCCATCACCACTGTCATGCACATCAATAGGGTGCTCAACAACATCTACATTGACATCCTCTCCATGATGAAACCAACGAGTATAACTACTATCCATACCATTCATCAAAATGTGCTTCTTCACAACAGGCTGACCGTGATACTTGTGATTCAGGCATCTTGAACATGGGCACAAAATCTCAACATTGTCACTGAACTTCTCTACAACGAAACTCATAAATTGTCTGACTCCATCAATGTTTTCAGAGGAAAACAACCTTCCACGAACCCATCTTCTATCCATCTAATCAAGCATTACACAAAAGACACAAATCAACACCTCTGCACCAATTCAAATCTATAAGTCCAACAAAGTCAAGAACAAATGTACCTTTCCTCGGCTGCAATGACACTGGGCGCCTTGGATGCGTCAATGGCTAGCAATGCTGCACTCATTGTCTCACCATCCACCACCACGGACACGGGCACCACCACTGGAACAAGCATGCGCATGGTGGTGACGGTCGGGAGGATGAAGGGGATGCGGTGGTAGCCACCTCTGGTTCAGGCGGAAGCTCGTGGTAGCGACGAGAGTTCAGGCGGAAGTGGCAGCGGGAAGAAAGGCGACGGCGGCGCCGCGGGATGGCGTGGTGGGCGGTGGCGTCATGGACGGCGGCATTGGCAGGGGCAGTGGCGAGATGTGGATGGTGGCGGCGGCGCGGACAACGGAAAGCAGCGGGATGGTGCGGGGCGTCAGTTCTGGTAGGCAGCGGCGGTGCGGGGTGGCGCCACTGGTGGTAGGCAGCGGCGGCGGAAGGGAAGTCTCCATCTGGATTGATGTGGAACTTCAATCCTTTTACTCTTCTGGGTAGATAGGTCCAAAGGCATTTAAATGTTAGACAAAGTCACAAACAACGTTGTAGCCCAGTGGTATTCAGGCGTGAGGTTGGGGGTTCGATTCCCCTAGGTTGCAGGTTTTCCTTTTTTTACGAGGAACTCATGCCTTGGGTGAGGTGGCGCTTGCGTGGCAGTGAGGTGGGCCCTAGATGCTTGCGTGGTAGTGAGGTGGCATCTGGGTGAGGTGGCACTTGCGTGGCAGTGTGGTGGGCCCTGGGCACTCACGTGGTGGTGACGTGGCGCCTGGGTGAGGTGGGCCTGCGTGGCAGTGAGGTGGGCCCTGGGTGCTCACGTGGTGGTGACATGGCACCTGGGTGAGGTGGCGCCCTGCGTGGCAGTGAGGTGGGCCCCTGGCGCTCGCGTGGTGGTGACGTGGCGCCCGGGTGAGGTGGCGCCTGCGGGGCAGTGTGGTGTCACACCCGATTTTACCAGGAAAACCGAATGCATCTCATATGTGCGCCAGGATCATTTACACACACATGATAGACAAAACGAGAGTAATACCATTGCTGTAATAAAACGTACAAGAGTTTAAACCAGTATAACATCCTTTATTACATCCATAAGGGTGGACTCGAAGGTCCGAACAAAACGATAACTAAACGACGACGAGCAACTCCATCGCTGACATCCACAGGCATGATGACTGGGGGATCCGCATGCCTAGAACTCCTCGAAGTCACTCCAGTACTCGTCCTCGCCTCCGACGTTCTCCTCTGAACAGCGGTAAGCAAGGGTGAGCACACTTATGGTTGGAGCTCAGCAAGTGGGGGAAAAATGCAAGGCTTGTCAAGGATAGGCTATGGTTCACAGCGGTAAGCATTTTACAAGTTGATCAAGTTTTATTAGCAAGCACCTAGTTACTAGATGTAAGTGTATACCAACCCACTTAACCTTTAAAAGAACCTCAAACCAAACCTCCAACCCACGATTTACATTAATCTTCAAGTTTATTAATCATGTGAGGGTCCAAGCCGCTCGTGACCGTGAGCACGGTCGATCGATCGGTTTACACTCTGCGAGGTTGTACACTTTACCCACGCTTCGTGTTCCCCATCTTGCCCGGTTAGCTAGACCCTTAAACACTTCCAAAGTGAGTGGCTAGGGGTCCACTACGAAGCCTTTACAAAGGAAAGAAGAGAAACCAACGGCCCCGCAACGATTCTACGACGACGGAGCGGCCATAACCCTCCCTAGTGGTCAACACCTTAGCCAAGGTCGCTACCCCAAAAGGACCGGGCTATACCCCTTCAACTCCGGCCTCCTGTGCCCCTCTCGGAAAAGAGCTATCAGCTACTCCACTCTCCTAATTAATTGGCTAAGCCAGAGCCATGTGGACTGTGGTTGTACTGTTATCTTGGGTGGTTCTCCATGTTCCGATTATATCAAGTTATCTTGTTTAAGCACAAGCATATACATAACCAAAACTGAGATGTACAACATAAACAAAGCATAACCAAACTTATGTTGAGCAAGCTAAGCATTTATCTACCCCAAACATAAGTTTAAACAGGGTTGATCAAGGTAAAGTGGTAAAGCATCTAGTCAAGTCCTTAGCTAGGTGTTTGCCCATCAGATTTATGCATATCAACAGGAATAGTAAACATTGTTTAGCATGCAGTGACATGGGTTCAAAAAGATCATGCAGGGGGGGGAAATCCACTTGCCTTCCTCTACCAGCTGGGTGAATTCCTCTTCAAAGACAGGTTCTTCCGGATCACTTCCGACAGGGAGCTCAGACGAAACAGGCACGATATCTACGAGTCAAACATGGATAACAATCAATAAACAAAACAGTACACCAAACAGTAATAAAACTGGTAAATTTACTGTTTAAAAGATTCTACTCGTCGAGACGATCATTTCGATATATAGAACGCTAAAAACGGAGTTAAAATGAGAAAGATATGGTTAAAACAGTTTTCAGGGGCCTATTTGCAAGAAAACTATGTTCACAGGGTTGTTTATGAATAAATTCAGGGGCTAAAACGTTTTTATAAATTAAATCAGAGGGTTTATGTGCAAAAGAAGTGAAAAGGGCTTAAAACAGAATTAAACAGGGTAGATAGGGGCTAGTTTGCAAGAATCAGGACCTAACTGCAATTATTTTCAAAGGTGGAAGGACCGGCTTGCGAATATTTGAAATCCCAGGGACTCTTAAACAAAACCGCCACTCCACACCGTGGATCTGAGATCCAACGGCGGATGGCGCATGGGTGCACCGTGGACCCGGCCGTGGGCGCGGTCCATGGGTCCACCGTGGACCCGGCCACTTAAACCGAAGGGGTACGTGATCCCCATCGTCCACTCGCGATCCAACGGCGCTGGACGAAAGCATGCGGCGGGCGGCGGCGACAACGCCGGAGGGCGGCGGCGCGCGGCGGGAGCTCGCCGGCGTGAGCTCTGGACGGCGCTCCGGGCCATCTCTTCGACCACGGGTTGGGGCAAAACGACGCGGAGACGCTTGCGCACACGATTGCGGGCTCTACGGGCACGATCGGGCCTCACCGGCGGCCAGCACCGTAAGGGGGCGGCGCGGTCACTCCGGTGAGCTCGCGGGGGAGGCGCTGGGCGCGATAGGAGGGGAAACTGGGCAGGGGTGGTTGCTTACCACACGCAGGCGAAGAGGACGGGCCGAAGGGTGAAAAGGAGGCGGCAACGGGGCGGCTTGATGACGACGGCGGCTCGGGCGGCGCTCCGGCGAGCACGGGCGCGGGCGCCACGGGCGTCGAGGGCGCGGACCGCAGCACACGAGCTTGTCAAGCTCCCCGCGAACCTATTGATCAAAAGATATGGGCAGAAGGCTTGGCCCTTCACCGGCGGCGACGAGACGACGGCGGCGGCGGAAGGCAAGGCGGCGGCGCGGCCGTAGAAATTGGGCTCGGGCTCGGGCGCGTGTGTGTTGCAGAGGCGAAAGGGGAGCCAAGGAGTGCGTGAGCGAGCTTATGTAGGGCCCGAGGGAGGGAAGTGAAGCGGCTAGGGGACGGGGCGACGGCGGGTTGCCATTGATGGCCGGCGGCCATCACGGCCCGGTGTAAGGAAAGGGGGAAACGGCCCCCAATTGATCACGGGCAGTTACTTGCCTTAATTGGCAGGCTCTGGGAGGAAAAGAAGGAAGGGGAAGGGGCGGGAGCCGGGCGGATTCGGTGGCGCGCGGCGGCGGCCGGCGCGGGCGCGGGGAAGAAAAAAGGAAGGGGAGGGATAGAGGCCGACGGTGGGGCCCACCCGTCGGCGCCGCCGTAAAAAGAAAAGGGAAGGGGAAGGGCGGTGGGCGGCGGGGGAGTCGGGGTCGGGCCGCCCGGGCCAAAAGGTAAGGGTGCTGGTTTTGTTTTTTTTTCTTTTCTTTTTCAAACCTCATTTTCAAATCCATTTTCAATTCAAATCCATTTCAAACTTTTGTAAACTTTTCTCAAATATTTTATAGACTTTTTAGAGACTACTCAAGCAACCAAAATCATGCAAGCCAAATGATGATGCACATACACTTGTTGTTTCTAACTTTATTATATTATCTTTAATATTTTTAGAGCTCAATTTTATTTAGCATTTTAATCTCCTTAAATCCTTAAGACATTTTAAGTTGCTAAGTGATTTCAGTGATGGAATTTTAGGGTGTCACAAATCCTACCCCCTTAAAGAGAATCTCGTCCCGAGATTCGAAGACTTAGAGAACAGTCGAGGGAAGTCTTCCTTGAGTTCATCCTCTCTTTCCCAAGTTGCTTCTTCCTCGCTGTGATGACTCCACTGCACTTTGCACATTCTGATAATCTTACTTCTGGTAACTCTTTCTGACACATCCAAGATCTTAACAGGGTATTCTTTGTATGTCAGGTCATTCTCCATTTGAATATCCTCTAACTGCACCGGTTCTATCCTAACCTCACTTGTGCACTTCTTTAAGTGTGACACATGAAACACGTCATGAACTCCTGACAACTGTGCTGGCAACTCTAACTGGTATGCTACTTCTCCTTTCCGTTCCAAAATCTTGAACGGTCCGATAAATCGAGGTGATAACTTTCCCCTGACATTAAACCTTCGTAACCCTCGAATAGGTGACACTCTGAGGTATGCATAATCACCGACTTCCAAGATCACTTCTCTTCGCCGAGGATCGGCATAACTCTTCCGTCTAGACCGTGCCGCCTTAAGATTCTCCCTTATGATTTCAACTTGCTTTTCTGCTTCTCGTATGCTGTCTGGCCCAAAGAACTGCCTTTCACCAGTCTGATTCCAAAACAACGGTGTTCTACACTTCCTTCCATACAGAGCTTCAAAAGGTGCCATCTTGATGCTGGACTGATAGCTGTTGTTGTAAGCAAACTCTGCATAAGGCAAACTCTTATCCCAACTGCCACTGTTCTTCAATGCACAAGCTCTCAACATATCCTCGAGTATCTGATTTGTTCTCTCTGTCTGTCCATCTGTCTGAGGATGGTATGCTGAGCCGAAGTTTAACTTTGTATCCATTGACTCATGCAACTTCTGCCAAAACCGTGAGGTGAACTGTGTGCCTCGATCTGACACTATCTTCTTCGGTACCCCGTGCAAACACACTATCCTTGAATTATACAACTCGGCTAGCTTCACTCCCCGTATAGGTCGTCTTCACTGGAATGAAGTGCGCTACCTTGGTTAGTCTATCCACAATAACCCAAATAGAATCATACCCGTCACGAGTACGAGGTAATCCTACTATGAAATCCATACCGATTTCCTCCCATTTCCACTCGGGTACCTTCAGAGGTTGTAGCAATCCTGCTGGTCTTTGATACTCAGCCTTCACTCTTTGGCACACATCACACAAAGCTACATGAGCTGCCACATCTTTCTTCATCCCATACCACCAGTATCTCTGCTTCAAGTCCTGATACATCTTGGTACTACCAGGGTGTATAGAGTAAGCTGAATCATGTGCTTCCTTCAAGATAACTTCTCTCAATTCCTTGATCTCAGGTACACAGATTCTGTTCTTAAACCACACTGTTCCTTGCTCATCTTCTCTGAATTCCGGAACTTTGCCTAACTTAATCAGTTTCCTGTATTCTGCAATCTTGGCATCAGTCAACTGTCCCTTCCTGATATCCTGCTCAAGTGTCGATTCAATCTCTAATGTCAAAGTCTCACTCGAAGCAACCATTCCCAAGTTAAGCTGTGCCATCTCCCAACATAGTTCTTGAGGTAACAGGTGTCCCAATAGCATATTAGTCTGTCCCTTCCGACTCAAAGCATCTGCCACAACATTCGCTTTCCCTGGATGATACTGGATATCCAAATCATAATCTTTGATCAACTCTAACCATCTTCTTTGCCTCAAATTCAGATCCTTCTGAGTAAAGATGTATTTCAGACTCTTATGGTCAGTAAAGATCTTACACTTGTTCCCAATCATATAATGTCTCCAGATCTTCAAGGCGTGAACAACTGCAGCCAACTCAAGATCATGAGTAGGATAGTTCTGCTCATGTTTCCTCAACTGTCTTGAAGCATAAGCTACTACCTTTCCTTCTTGCATTAACACACATCCCAAACCTTGCCGAGAGGCATCACAGTACACATCGAACCCTTTGTGTATGTCTGGCATGATCAACACAGGTGCTGTGGTCAGCCTCTTCTTCAACTCCTCAAAACTAGCCTGACACTTCTCATCCCATTTGAATTCTCTTCCTTTCTCGAGCAGAGTGGTAAGTGGCTTCACTATCTTAGAAAACCCTTCAATGAACCTCCGATAGTATCCTGCAAGACCAAGGAAACTTCTGATCTCCGGCACATTCTTAGGCGGACTCCGCTTCAATACATCCCGAACCTTGCTTGGATCGACTGCTATGCCTCCATCTGTGATGATATGTCCGAGAAAAGATACCTCCTTTAACCAGAAAGCACACTTGCTGAACTTGGCATACGGTGATGTTCCCGTAACTTCTGTAACACAAGCCTCAAATGTTCTTCATGTTCTTCTTCACTCCGAGAGAATACCAATATATCATCAATGAATACCACAACAAACTTATCCAGATACTCCATGAATACCTTGTTCATCAAATACATAAAGTATGCTGGTGCATTGGTCAGGCCAAAGGACATCACGGTGAACTCATATAACCCATATCTAGAAGTGAATGCTTGTCTTTGGTATATCCTCCACACGGATTTTCAATCGATGATAACCCGATCTAAGATCTATCTTAGAGAAAGCCTTAGCTCCTCTCATTTGATCAAACAAATCCTCAATCCGAGGTAAAGGGTATTTATTCTTGATAGTAACTTCGTTAAGTGATCGATAGTCTATACACAACCTTCTAGATCCATCCTTCTTATCAACGAAGAGTGTGGGGGCTCCCCATGGTGATGAACTAGGACGGATAAACCCTTTACTAAGTAATTCTTCAATTTGTTTCTTTAATTCAGCTAGATCTTTAACATCCATTCTATATGGTCTTTTAGATATGGGAGCAAGACCGGGTATAAGTTCAATACTAAATTCAATGTCACGATCGGGTGGCATACCCGGCAAATCCTTCCGGAAACACATCGGGGAATTCATTCACTACCCTTATATCCTCCAAGGCCTTGCCTTCAACCGAGTTCATAACTCCTTTGACGGACGAGGGTGCACTCACATACTCTACTCTTTCCCCTTGAGGACCGGTTAACGCATCGACCTCTTCCGACACCGAATAACTCCATCACAACTCCTTAACCAATCCATACCAAGAATGACATCTATTCCCCATGATTTTAGAACTACCGCATTAGCAAGAAAGTCTACCCCCATGATATTAATCTTTACTTGTGGGCATATGTGACCAGCTTTTCATTTCTCCCCCGGGAGTGCTAACTATCGAGTGAGTTCTTCATTGTACTCATAGGTAAGTTATATTTTGCCACAAATTGATCAGTTATGAATGAATGTGATGCTCCTGAATCAAATAATACGGTAGCAGGTACAGAGTTGACGAAAAACGTACCCAATACCACGCCGGCATCATTCTGAGCTTGCTCCACTGATACATGATTGACTCGGCCACGCACATGACTCTGCTGGCCTCTCTTGCTGGGTGTCTGTGGAGTACGAGCCTGAGGAGATGGCTGCCCAGTCCTGTTCCCAATGTCCCTCTGCGGAGTCTGCATCACCCTCTTTGGACAATTGTTAGCATAATGTCCCAGCTCTCCGCACTTGAAGCATCCACCTGGCTGAACAGGGTTGGTGCTCCTGACAGGTGCCCCAGAGTTGTTGCTAGGACGACTCAGCTGAGGGGTAGGAGCTCTGGGTGTCTGAGGGTTGAAGCGCTGTGGCTGAAACGAGCGCTGGAGCTGCATGTTCTGTGGGTACCTTCCAGCTTGTCCACCAGGACGATATGGAGTCAAGCTCTGCTGAGAACTGTAACGGGGACGGGTGTTACTGCTAGACTGCCCCTGAGACTGAAACTTGCGTTTATGTTCACCCATCTCCTTTCTCTTGCTTTCCAGCCCAATAGCTTTGTTTACCAGCGTCTGAAAGTCCGGGAAGATGTGACTCTGCAGTAGATAGTTCAGAGGACTAATCAAGCCATCCAGGAACCTTTCTTGCCTCTTTGGATCAGTGTTGACTTCATCAGGTGCATAACGTGACAAGTGAGTGAACTTGTCCAGGATACTCGATCACCGACATATTACCTTGCCTCAGCGACAAGAACTCCCTCTCGCTTAAGCTTGAGAACCCCCGAAGGAATGTGATAAGTGCGGAAGTTGTCACGGAATTCCTCGCCAAGTGATGTTCTGCCCGTTGGGATGAGCTTGAGAGTACGCATCCCACCAATCTGCGGCCTGCCCCACAAGTCTTCCAGCAGCATATAGAACCATCTCCCTGTCAGTGCACTGCACGATTTCCAGCTTCTTAGTGATGGTTTTCAGCCAGTCATCAGCATCTAGTGGATCGACTGAGTGAGAAAATGTAGGGGGATGGTGGCTCATGAACTCCTTGTGCTCGTCCCTTGGTGGCGGGGGTGGTGGTGGCATCGGTGGTGGTGGCTGATTCTGTTGAGCTTGCATCTGCTGCACGGTGTTGGTAAGGTTTTGAATCGGTTGCATCTGCGCCGCCAGAATTGCTGCATGTTCGGGTCCATTGCTTGGTTGATCGGTGGAGGTGGTGCTTGGGTTTTGTTGATTTGCAATATGTGCCCGGATCACAGGTGGCACGTCTTGACCTCCTCCGGACCTGGT
The DNA here is from genome assembly GCA_947561735.1 of Cenchrus americanus. Classification (NCBI taxonomy): domain Eukaryota; kingdom Viridiplantae; phylum Streptophyta; class Magnoliopsida; order Poales; family Poaceae; genus Cenchrus; species Cenchrus americanus. The sequence continues at coordinate 150,882,618 of OX387239.1, forward strand.
GTTTACCATCCGACCGTTAGAAAAATCATATCTCGGATAATTGTACTTGAATCATTGCATAAGAGAATAACTCAAAGTAAAATGACAGCATGTACTTCAGTTAAGACAGATTCTGTTGACCTCAAAGAATTATGCATAACTTTCTGTGTAAATATCCAATGACCACGAATTTTTACCAGATTATAGTGTATAAAATTATGGAACCATCCCAACTGGAATCACCTCATTTGGATATGTATAACTCGAGATATAATTCAAACAGTACAGCTATGTCAGCAGAAATTTACAGATTCTGTCATGTTCATTACTTTATGCATAACTCCCAGAATATGTATTGTATACCATTGAATTTTTGACAGAAATTCATCCTCTAAATTTGTGAACTAACCCAACTGGTTTCATGTCATTTGGAATTCTGTAGCTTGAGTTATAAGCAAAACATTACTGACATGTCATATGACTGCGAAAACAGATTTGATCCAATCACATTTGCATAAGAGATTAAGCAATGACAACCGATAAAACCCAAACCAAACTTTAATTAACTTAAAATTTCAGATTGCATAGTGGCCATCACTCCACCATACAATTTACAATCAAGCAAAGATCCAACTCAAGCATGTTTGCAAACAGCATTCATTATTACAAGCAAATACGTTCACGCAGGAACGGTCTATCGAAAAGGTAAATGATAAGGGCGAGCATCCTAGGATCCTAGCCAAGACGAGTAGTAGCTTCATCAGTGTTGTAACGAAGCCTCTTGCGCGGAGGGGAAGCTGTAGTCTGGTATGGCATGACTTCCTGAGGCGCCGCCGTCCCGCAAGTTGTGCTTCCGGTCGTGCTATCTTTGCCCGAGCGACTGCCGCAGCTCTTCATGATACTTGTTTATCTCCAAAGTTGCTCCCTCCGGATCAGCATTCGAGCAGCAGTCACCCTTGCCAAGACATCGATGCGGTCATCGCCTCCCCGCCGGCACCACGGTCACTTCGTGCCACTTGCACGCCGAGGCACATGACGGTACTCCGATTGGAATAGGCGCACTCGATTAGCATTACAAACCGACCGCAGCGCCCTCCTTGCTGCATCATTCACCGCAGCATCATCCGTAGAGAACCGAGCCTGTGCTATGGTGGGATGAGCGATACCGCCATCCTTCGGTATCATTCGAGGCTTCCCGATGTAAACTTTGCAAGTGTAGTAATCCCTCATTCCGGGCTCACCGAAATGCTTGGTCACATAGAGAGGCCTTATGGTATACCCCGGATACCTCGGAACATCCCACAAGAGAATGCGGAACCGCCCATTCTCGGCTTCGATAGAGTGCTTATGGTATTCGGCTCCATGGTAGCGGGGATCTTCATCTTCCTCTCGGGTTGCCGGCGGCATGGTTACCATCATCCTCACCCACACCGTCATCACCGGAGTCTTCGGATCACCTTCGGCACAGGATCGGCGAGTGCGGGGGGTGCTTCCTCATTGACCGCGGCGCCGGTGGAATCACAATGTCACCGTCTGCGTCTGCCTCAAGCACTGTGCCATCGTACAGCTGTGGCTGTTCCAATGGCTCTTCTGGCTCCTCCTCCTCCATCTCAACTTCTTCAGGATCCTCTTCTTCTTCTTCTGGCTGGACCTCCTCTGGGTCTTCCTCAACCTCAACCTCCTGCTGGAACTCCTCCTGTTCCTCCTCAACATCTTCAAGACGATGGCGAGGGGCCAACCGTCCAAAGAGGGAAACGCCCACCAGTGCTCTTGCGAGGGGTCATGTAAGTCCTGGCCATCTGTCAAAGCAAAACTGATCTCAGAGTGCAGAATAAATCAAAATGATAGTTTAAAATGATAAACCAAATTAAATTAGATTTTTAGTGCGTAAATAAGATGATTTGAAGCATGATGAGGCTTTCTAGAACATGAATCCTTAATTTCGTCCATTTCTAACTAAGGCTGCGTCCTACAGTCATCACGGCTCTGGTACCACTTTGTCACACCCGATTTTACCAGGAAAACCGAATGCATCTCATATGTGCGCCAGGATCATTTACACACACATGATAGACAAAACGAGAGTAATACCATTGCTGTAATAAAACGTACAAGAGTTTAAACCAGTATAACATCCTTTATTACATCCATAAGGGTGGACTCGAAGGTCCGAACAAAACGATAACTAAACGACGACGAGCAACTCCATCGCTGACATCCACAGGCATGATGACTGGGGGATCCGCATGCCTAGAACTCCTCGAAGTCACTCCAGTACTCGTCCTCGCCTCCGACGTTCTCCTCTGAACAGCGGTAAGCAAGGGTGAGCACACTTATGGTTGGAGCTCAGCAAGTGGGGGAAAATGCAAGGCTTGTCAAGGATAGGCTATGGTTCACAGCGGTAAGCATTTTACAAGTTGATCAAGTTTTATTAGCAAGCACCTAGTTACTAGATGTAAGTGTATACCAACCCACTTAACCTTTAAAAGAACCTCAAACCAAACCTCCAACCCACGATTTACATTAATCTTCAAGTTTATTAATCATGTGAGGGTCCAAGCCGCTCGTGACCGTGAGCACGGCTGATCGATCAGTTTACACTCTGCAGAGGTTGTACACTTTACCCACAGTTCGTGTTCCCCATCTTGCCCGGGTTAGCTAGACCCTTAAACACTTCCAAGGTGAGTGGCTTGGGGTCCACTACGAAGCCTTTACAAAGGAAAGAAGAGAAACCAACAGCCCGCAACAGTTATAGCAGCGGAGCGGGCCATAACCCTCCCTAGTGGTCAACACCTTAGCCAAGGCTGCTACCCCAAAAGGACCGGGCTATACCCCTTCAACTCCGGCCCCCTGTGCCCCTCTCGGAAAAGAGCTATCAGCTACTCCACTCTCCTAATTAATTGGCTAAGCCAGAGCCATGTGGACTGTGGTTGTACTGTTATATTGGGTGGTTCTCCATGTTCCGATTATATCAAGTTATCTTGTTTAAGCACAAGCATATACATAACCAAAACTGAGATGTATAACATAAACAAAGCATAACCAAACTTATGTTGAGCAAGCTAAGCATTTATCTACCCCAAACATAAGTTTAAACAGGGTTGATCAAGGTAAAGTGGTAAAGCATCTAGTCAAATCCTTAGCTAGGTGTTTGCCCATCGCATTTATGCATATCAACGGAATAGTAAACATTGTTTAGCATGCAGTGACATGGGTTCAAAAAGATTATGCAGAGGGGGAAATCCACTTGCCTTCCTCTACAAGCCGGGTGAATTCCTCTTCAAAGACAAGTTCTTCGGATCACTTCCGACAGGGAGCTCGGACGAAACGAGCACGATATCTACGAGTCAAACATGGATAACAATCAATAAACAAAACAGTACACCAAACAGTAATAAAACTGGTAAATTTACTTTTTAAAAGATTCTACTCGTCGAGACGATCATTTCGATATATAGAACGCTAAAAACGGAGTTAAAATGAGAAAGATATGGTTAAAACGAGTTTTCGGGGGCCTATTTGCAAGAAAACTATGTTCACGGGGTTGTTTATGAATAAATTCAGGGGCTAAAACGTTTTTATAAATTAAATCGAGAGGGTTTATGTGCAAAAGAAGTGAAAAGGGCTTAAAACGAAATTAAACGGGGTAGATAGGGGCTAGTTTGCAAGAATCGGGACCTAACCGCAATTATTTTCAAAGGTGGAAGGACCGGCTTGCGAATATTTGAAATCCCGGGGACTCTTAAACAAAACCGCCACTCCACACCGTGGATCCGAGATCCAACGGCGGATGGCGCATGGGTGCACCGTGGACCCGGCCGTGGGCGCGGTCCATGGGTCCACCGTGGACCCGCCACTTAAACCGAAGGGGTACGTGATCCCCATCGTCCACTCGCGATCCAACGGCGCCGGGACGAAAGCATCTTGCGGGCGGCGGCGACAACGCCGGAGGGCGGCGCGCGCGCGGCGGGGAGCTCGCCGGCGTGAGCTCCGGACGGCGCTCCGGCCATCTCTTCGACCACGGGTTGGGGCAAAACGACGCGAAGACGCTTGCGCACACGATTGCGGGCTCTACGGGCACGATCGGGCCTCACCGGCGGCCAGCACCGTAAGGGGGCGGCGCGGTCACTCCGGTGAGCTCGCGGGGGAGGCGCTGGGCGCGATAGGAGGGGAACGGGGCGGGGGGTGGTTGCTTACCACACGCAGGCGAAGAGGACAGGCCGAAGGGTGAAAAAGAGGCGGCAACGGGGCGGCTTGATGACGACGGCGGCTCGGGCGGCGCTCCGGCGAGCACGGGCGCGGCCGCGCACGGGCGTCGAGGGCACGGACCTGCAGGCACACGAGCTTGTCAAGCTCCCTGCGAACCTATTGATCAAAAGATATGGGCAGAAGGCTTGGCCCTTCACCGGCGGCGACGAGACGACGGCGGCGGCGGAAGGCAAGGCGGCGGCGCTGTAGAAATTGGGCTCGGCTCGGGCGCGTGTGTGTTGCAGAGGCGAAAGGGGAGCCAAGGAGCGCGTGAGCGAGCTTATATAGGGCCCGAGGGAGGGAAGTGAAGCGGCTAGGGGACGGGGCGGCGGCGGGTTGCCATTGATGGCCGGCGGCCATCACGGCTCGGTGTAAGGAAAGGGGGAAACGGCCCCCAATTGATCACGGGCAGTTACTTGCCTTAATTGGCAGGCTCTTGGAGGAAAAGAAGGAAGGGGAAGGGGCGGGAGCCGGGCGGATTCGGTGGCGCGCGCGCGGCGGGCGGCGCGCGGGCGCGGGGGAAGAAGAAAGGAAGGGGAGGGATAGAGGCCGACGGGTGGGGCCCACCTATCGCGCTGCTGTAAAAAGAAAAGGGAACGGGAAGGGTAGTGGGCCGGCGGGGAGTCGGGGCCGGCCGCCCGGGCCAAAAGGTAAGGGTGCTGGTTTTGTTTTTTTTTTCTTTTCTTTTTCAAACCTCATTTTCAAATCCATTTTCAATTCAAATCCATTTCAAACTTTTGTAAACTTTTCTCAAATATTTTATAGACTTTTTAGAGACTACTCAAGCAACCAAAATCATGCAAGCCAAATGATGATGCACATACACTTGTTGTTTCTAACTTTATTATATTATCTTTAATATTTTTAGAGCTCAATTTTATTTAGCATTTTAATCTCCTTAAATCCTTAAGACATTTTAAGTTGCTAAGTGATTTCAGTGATGGAATTTTAGGGTGTCACATGTGGTGGGCCCTTGGCGCTAACGTGGTGGTGAGTTGGCGCCTGCGTGGCGCCTGGGTGAGGTGGCGCCTGCGTGGCAGTGTCGTGGGCCCTTGGCGCTCACGTGGTGGTGAGGTGGCGCTTGGGTGAGGTGGCGCCTGCGTGGCAGTGAGGTGGGCCCTGGGCGCTCACGTGGTGGTGACGTGGCGCTTGGGTGAGGTGGCGTCTGCGTGGCAGTGTGGGTGGGTCCTAGGTGATGGTGAGGTGGCTGTTTTTTTACGGATCACGATGAATCTGCTAAAACGTCACGGTGTTGTGGGCCATATTGCGACGAATTTAACAATATCCATCGATGCACGTCCGTGACGAAAAATAGGAATACGTCGTAGAATCGCGACAAACTAAACAAATCCTCACAGTGTTTGTAACGAAAAAAGGAATACATCGTAGAATCGCGACAAATTTAACAAATCGTTGCAGTGTTTTGGACTTCAATGCACACCCGTGACGAAAAAATGAATATGTCGTAGAATCGCGACGAATTAAAGAAATCGTCGCAATGTTTTGGGCTGCAATGCACATTCGTGACGTTTTCTGAAAACGTCGCGGAGAATGCGTCACAGATTAAATAGTTTCTTATAGTGATAAAATTTTAAATTATCATTTCTATAATTATTTAACACAATATTTATGTTTTCCAAAAATATATTATTTATGTTATTGTTTATATAAGAAATACTTCACATAACGTGTGTCGTCATATACTCATATATTCATGAATTAGAGACATATAATAGTACCAATTTTTATGGTGTTCATAATTTCAAATAAAGTGTTCAATTAAATACACATCAAACACATATGGACATGCTATGCGGGTGAAAAACTGTTAAACCTATTACTATTATCTATTTCTAACTAGCCCGTGCGGAAGCGCAGGTCGATGGACTAGTACAAACTAATCATGAAACTGCATACGAGAAATACAGACAAAGCTGCAAACTGTTAGTAAATACAATGGATTTCCGTAGTAAAAAACTGCCACTACCTAGAAAAACAATTGAGTCATTTTACTGCCTTTCGACATCCACCAACACACACACACACACTTGAGATCATTCATGCCAGGCAAGATTTTGTAGAAACAGGGGAGGTTTCAAACTTAAAATTCTTCAAATTGTTGCCCTCTCCAAGGTATCTTTTATTGTAACAATTGGTAGTAATATTTATTTGGCAAAAGAGACATTTTGGTCACTCAATTCTGCCACTGGTTCAAATTTGACCCGGTCCTTGACTTTCAGATTGGTTATCTAGTTCCTCAATTTTTGTATTTGGTAAAAACTCATTCTTAAAATGATGTGATGCTCCATGCTAAGACGTGACTACTGCCCAAAGTCCGTTTTACCGTTCTTTCCCCCGGTCCTTGTTGACCCTTTTTTCTAACGAACAGGAGAGGTTGCCCCCTACTGTCGCTCTTTCTGTCAATTGTCCTTTTCTTTGTGCCTGCCGTTGCTGTTTATTGTTGTCTTTTTGAGCTACTCGCTGCAATTCCATCGACTTGGCCACCTCATGGGTTCGTTGATCTCCTGCACCGGGTTGGAGTTGGTGACCTTTGGCGAAAGCCAGGCCAGCCATTCGCCTAGGCCGACGACGGCTGCATCTGTGGATGTAGTTCATCTTGCTGGGTGTGTTGTTGCGACCACGGCTGCATCTGTGGATGTAGTTCATCTTGCTGGGTGTGTTGTTGCGACCACCAATGCTTGTTGTTTCTGCCAGGTGAAGACCTGATTGGTTACTGCGGAGACGGACAAATAATGGCGGTGTTATCAACCTTTCCTTCTTGGAGTCATCGTCCTGTGGATCCCATCGTGCTACCTTTGCTGGCTTGTGGTGGTTTGACAGTCGGTGACGTGCGTGTGCTTTCAGTGTCACTACTATAGAAAATGTTTGTAAAAGCGGGTGGATTCACATTTTTGGGTGCCGGCGCGAGACCCGCTCCTAGAAATAGTGATTTCAATTTATAGGAGCAGGTAAAACGCCCGCACCTAGAAATCATTTCGAGGTGCGAGTCATGGCCTCACCGCACCACTCGCACCTCAAAATGGATTTCCAACCAAAACCATGGATGCGTTAAAAATAGCCCCAAAAAATAGCTAAAAATCTTTTTTATGGGAGGGACCCCACCAGCTAGCCACCCACCCGTCCTGTCATCAATTCGCTCATTTTTTCACGTAAACACGCGACCAACTCGAAGCTGTGACCTCCAGCCTCACGCGAAGCCTCCTCTATCACTGCACCACACAATCATATGCGTCTATATCCAGTTTTCATTCTACTCATATTATACCAAACAGAGGGTAAATCATACTTTGAGGCTCTAAACAGATTAAAATTAAAAATTTGTTAACTACAAAGTTTCATAACTTTTCTGAGATCTACAACTTTCATGTTGGGAGTTTTTCCATTTGAGGTTATTTACGAAATTTGAATTTTAAATTTCAGAGATCAAATTTGAATTTCATTGACAATATGATTTCAAATATGTAAACTACAAAGTTTCATACTTGTCAGAATCTACAACTTTAATGTTGAGAGTTTCTCCATTTGAGGTCATTTGAAAAGTTCAAATTTTCACATTTCAAAAATCGAAATGTACTTTATCTTGACAAAAGTAATTCAGATTGAAAATGGTTCAACTACAAAGTTCTATGACTTTTGAAGATGAAAAACTTTTATTTGGGTCATTCGGTCATCCGGTATAGTGGTAGTAACATTCTTCACAAATCTTATACATCTCTCGTATAGTTTCATGAAACTATGTAAGTGATGTTGGTTTTCTAACAATCTCATAGTATTTAAATAGATATTTTTAAATATTAAACAATCTCAAATGAAAAACTTGTCAACTACAAAGTTTTAGGTCTCGTCGATCTATACAATTTTGATATAAAGTTTGTCTTCATCCGAGACCATACGAAGAAATTATGAATTGTTTGGCACGTGACCATTTCCAGGAGCAGGTGACATCATCACCCGCACCTAGAAATCCATTTCTAAGATCAGGTGACATCATCACCCGCACCTGAAAATTATTTTCAGTTGTGGGTGATAGTATTTTTAGTTGCGGGTGATGCCATCACCTGCACATAGAATGAGGATATTTGCAGGAGCGGGCCATGACGTCACCCACACCTCAAAATCATTTCCAAGTGCGGGTGATGGGATCACCTGCTCCCAAAAATGATTTCTAGGTGCGGGTATAGATGCTACAGTGCCGCACATTTTTCTTAAATCGGGTGGCAAAATCACCCGCTCCTGAAAAAAATCCGGTGGCTCTTACAAATGTTTTCTACAGTAGTGCGTCTTTCTATTTTGCAGGTTTTAGTCAGTCTCTTAGGTCATGATTATATGGTGTTGTTGTGAGATGGTGAGATCTGGACAACCCAGGGGGGTGTTAATCCCTGTGGTTTAGTTGTTCGGTGGGGAGATCAGGAGCTAAGCACACGATGGTTATGCTAGTGTAGCACACGGAAATTACGACGAGACACAAGGACAAGGTGATTTTATACTGGTTCGGGACTCCGGAGAGTAAAACCCTACATTCAGTTCTTCGGTTTGTATTGCTGGCGTGACAAGATTACATGCAACCTGTCCCCGGGAGGATGCCCTTGCCCGCCTTATATTGGGCGACGGACAAGGTCGGTGGACCGGAATCCAAATCGGTTACAATAGGGAAACCTATCTCTAGTCAGTTACAACATGGAAAGCCTGGTCCGTGGGGACCCAGGGGTACCCATGTCTCACAAGCCCCGGAGTGATGTGTAGGCGCAGCGACCTCGAGAGGGTCATGACAAAGTCTTGAAGCCATCGACAGGTCGAATAGCGTGCACGTCGGTCCAAAAAGAAAGAAACAAATCAGCTGAGGAGCCGACCTGTTTGTAGTATTGCTGAACGAAGCGAGGTCGAGTAATGACATATAGGAAGCAAACTTTCAATAGATCGAAACGGCAATGAAAAAATTCAGAGGGCGTCAAGAACGCACTCATAGAGTAGTATCCGAGCATTGTGGCGGACAGGATGGCCGGTGTGATGATCCAAAAAAGAAAGAAGAGAAAGTAGGTCGAGTAACGACATGATGAGAAATGGGTTTCCCAACAGGTCGGTATGATGAGGAAAACAAGAGGGTGTCAAAGACGCACTCGTAGAGTAGTCTCCGAGCATTGAAGCAGACAGCATGGCTGGTTTGTTGCTCAAATAGAGAAGAAAACTGAGTCATGGTCTTGATCGAAGTGTAGAGACACCCAGATCTCCGAGCATGGCTGCAAGGAGTCTGGCAGGGCCGACCTCAGGGAGGCCTTGTAGGCGTGCCGACCTCAAAAAGAGGTCTAAAATCATCAATGGCCAGTATCTGAGGATACCCAGCAGAATCTTGAAGATCGCGTCACATGAAGAGGTCGTCAACGATGAATCTCACGAAGTAGTGTTGATTTTGAACGTATGGAGTGTAGAGACACCCAGGTATCCTGCATAGCTGCAAGACTCTGGCACAGCCACCTGAGGCATGCCGACGTCAAGAAGGCCTCAAATCTCTAGCACCCAAGCACCCAGAAGCACTTGGCAGGGCCATCAGGCACACACCCCACAGGCAGGCCTTCATTCCTGACGTAAAATCCTGGGTGCCCAGAACGGGCTAGCAGGGCTACAAGAGCACACTGACCTCAGAAGGTCATGCATCCGGGGCGCCCAACTAAGTTGGCAGAGCCGTTGACGTACCGAGATATAGTAAGACCTAGGTACTAAGGCGCGCTGACCTCAAGGAGGTCGTTTTGGTGTCCAGACGACCAGCATGGCTGCTAGCCATCCAGCGGAGCAATGATGTTAAGGTATTGGCAACCTCCACAATAGGTACACCGACCACGGGGGCCTGACGAAATTGTAGATCTCCGCGATGTTCCTGATCTCCATGGTGTTTTTGATCTTCAGGCGCCTAGACGGATCTAGCAGGGTAGCGAGGCACGCCTACCCCGGAAGGTCTTCAATCAAACCTACGACAATTCTGCTCAGGAAACAGAAATATAAGCTGATTGGAATAGGTCCGTTTACGTCCAGAGCCATAGTGGGTGCACTAGGACGCAGAGCCTAGTGGGTGCAGATAAAAGTCATTAGGTCGTAGAGGAAGGTCTAACGACCTGACGAAGACGACGACGAAGCTGGAGTAAGGTCGAGCGACCTGACGAAGGCGACGACAGAGCCAGATGAAGGTCTAGCGACCTGACGAAGACGACGACGGAGCTGGAGGGAGGTTGAGCGACCCGACGAAGGCGACGACAGAGACGGAAGAAGGTCTAGCGACCTGACGAAGACGACAACGGAGACGCAGGGAAGATATGGCGACCTGACACCAGCGACGATAAAGACACCAGGAGGTCTAGCGACCTGAAAAAGATGACAACACAGACACTAGGAGGTCTAGCGACCTGACGCCGACGAAGACGGAGACGCTGGGAGGTCCGGTGACCTAAAGCCGACGCCGACGGAGACGCCCCGAGGTCCGCCGACCTAAAGCCGGCGCCGATGAAGCCGCAGGGAGGTCCGCCAAAGGCGACGCCGGAGCTGGAGAGAGGTCTAGCGACCTGACGAAGTCGATACCGGAGCTGCAGGGAGGTCTAGCGACCTGACGAAAGCGACACCGAGTACAGAGCTGGTCCTGTAAAATAAAATAAACACCAGGTCGGTGTATCAATCTGTCGAAATAAATATGATGAAATTTAGCCTGAGCTAAACAAGCTGATGTTGAGTAATGCTAGCCAGAGCTGAACATTCTTGTGCTATGTTTTGTTTGAAAAGGGGCATTCCACTTATCGTGTCAGGCACACATTATGCGGACTCGAAAGCTCTGAAGCTGCAAAGTGTTTCACCCCTCCACAATGCTCAACAGGGAGGCTTAGATGTAGCCGATGCACGGGGAGGGGCCTAGGACCCAGTTTTGGCAACTACACAACATCGAATACTCATAACGATAGTCAATCAGTTAAAAGAAGAACATACATAGGACAAGTAGGGCCCCACAGGTCTGGCGACCCATAAATTGGCATGGTCAAGCTCCCGAGCATGTCGAGGGGAAGGGGAACATGGCACAAGATAAGAAATTTGAACCCTCAGGTCTGGCGACCTACGTGTTGGCATAGCCAAGCCCCCGAGCATGTCGAGGGGGAGGGATCAGAAGAGCGGACCAAAGCATATAGAGTAGGTCTACGAATTGAAGTCATAAAAATATTTAATTAAAAATAAACCTTAGCTTGGGTGTTGCTGAGGAGATCGTCGTTGTCGACACGAGCCAAAGTCGTGCCAAGCTGGTAAGGTCGCGGATAAGTCGTTGAAGATCGACACGTAGTTGTTGATGAAACCGACAGATTCCGTGAAGGTGTGATGTGATGCACACCGACACCGCCGGAGAGCTAGCGCTGTAGGACGGACAACAAAAAATTTTCCATACGCTAGCTTGATTCTGTACGTGCATGCATACGAATTAGCTACTTGATAGCTCAAAAAATCACGTGGCCTGGCACTGGTAGCAGGTTGTGGATTTATATTTTTTTTTCTCGACCGCACGCAACTGCTCGTGGGGCCAACAGTAGATCAGGAATCCTCGAGGCCGGGCATGCAATCTCCATTGTTTTGGCTCGTCCGTCTCCGTATGTATGGCCCAGGTGTTCGTGTTCGATACCGCCGAGTCGACGAGTCCAGATTGGGCGGCGGCTTCGGAGGTCGGTCCGTGGTGAATTTGATCTCGCCGAGTTGCCCAAAAATTTTCTTGCGCGCCATCTTTTATGTTGTCGTCGAAGATGATCCGCTGAGCTAGCTGACATCGCGCTACACAAAGAGCTCGCGATCACCCCTGCCGGCCAACTGTCAGATGATGAGATCTGGACAGCCCACGGGGGTGTTAATCCTTATGGTTTAGTTGTTCGGCGGGGAGATCAGGAGCTAAGCACGCGATGGTTATGCTAGTGTAGCACACGGAAATTACGACGAGACGCAAGGACAAGGCGATTTTATACTGGTTCGGGCCTCCGGAGAGTAAAACCCTATGTCCAGTTCTTCGGTTTGTATTGCTGGCGTGGCGAGATTACATGCGACCTGTCCCCGGGAGGACACCCTTGCCCGCCTTATATTGGGCGATGGACAAGGTCGGTGGACCGGAGTCCAAATCGGTTACAACAGGGAAACCTATGTCTAGTCAATTACAACATGGAAAGCTTATCCAACCTGCCTTAATTCGTCCGCGCCAAGCTGTCTTCTCGTCTGGGGAATCTTCTGGAAGGTCTTCAGGAGGTCGTGTGGGCCCCCAACTAGGTCGGTTGGGCCCACTAACAGGTCGGCGGGTCTTCTGATAGGCCAGACCCACTTGTTGGGGATGACCGTGAGCCTGGTCGGTGGGGAGACAGGGGTACCCATGTCTCACAGTTGTTAGGGTGGATATCTAGCCAGCTCGGTCTGTTATAACTCGACTTGTTTTGGCTCAGATCGTTATAGATCCTTAATGTATCGAGATAAAAGCTAAGCTCAGCTCTGCTAATTTAAAACTCAAGCTGGCTTGGTAGCTGGTGAGCCAGGGCATTAAAATTTGATTATAGACATTTTCTACTACGTTTTAGCGTGTCTAGACAATAATGACACTTTAAAATGTGGTTAACTTCATTTCTTTCTAAGATGGTTTCAATATTGTCATATACAATGTCTTTATAATACTACCAACGTTATATGCGTATCAAATATCGTGACAGTTTGACATGTTCTTAAAATCATGTCAAATAGCATCTTTAGGCACTAACGTAGAAACGATTCCATTGTGCGTCACTACTATAACGTAGCTAAGGGGGCGTTCTTGTAGTGTAGATCGAAGAGACAAAGAAATCAAAAGGGCATCGAAGACGCTCTTGTAGAGTAGTCCCTGAGTATAGAAGCGGACAGCAAGGCCGGTTTGATGACCAAAATAGAAGAAAACTATGTCTTGGTATTGAATAATCATTGTAGAAACACCCAGAACTCCAAGCATAGCTGCAAGGAGTCTGGCCGATCCGTATAGGCGTGTCGACCTCAAGAAGGTCCCAAGTCAACAGCATCCAAGCACCCAGAGATGCCTAGCAGGGCCCATTGGGCATGCTCCCCTCAAGGAGGCCTTCATCCCAATGCAATAGGGGGTGTCCAGAACAGGCTAGCAGGGTTGGAAGAGCACACCAACCTCAAGGAGGTCACACATCTAGGGTGGCAAACTAGGTTGACAGAGCTGAAAAGGTATCAAGGTATTGAAGGACCAAGGCACCAAGACGTAGGTCGACCTCAGGAAGTCCACTTTGGTGTCCACACGACCAGCATAGCTTCCAGTCATTCAGTAGGGCCAAAAAGGTACTAAGGTATTGAAAGACCGAGTCACTGAGGCACACTGACCTCAGGAAGGCCTGACGAAATCATAGACTTTATTGATCTGGACTTTGGGCGCCCAGACAGACTGGCATAGCAGTGAGGCACACCTACCTCGAGAAGATCTTCAATCGAACCTACGACCATTCTCTTAAGGAAACAAAAAATAAGCTGTTTGGTATTGAGTCCGTTTACACTACAAAGCCAAGTGGGTGCAACCAGGAGGCAGTGCCATTATGGGTGCAATTTATCATCGATTGTAGATGTAGCAGGCAAAGAACCATATGGCACAAAAACATCTGAACGGAGTTAGGCTAGTGTCACGGGCAGATTGCGGAGTCACGGGTTCACTATGTGATCACGGGATCTCTATATCCATCCAGAAAAAGCAAATGTACCACAGAACCACGGGGATACTGTCACACCCTGAAATTTCTAATTTCTGAATGTGAATAGAAAGAATAATTTAATAACAATTTTCTTGTAATTTTAAAACTTTTCCAACACTTATTTTCTTTACAGGAAATATAGTATAGGAAAAATCCTTGTTTGATTTTTTGAATTAAATAAATACATGTGTGTTGCATTCATGCCGATGCATCTTGGTTCTTCTTGAGTGCAAAAGGTTTCAAAAAATGCGTTTAGGTGCTGTCCAAACCCTTCCGATAATTTTCCAGACTTTTCTGGATTTTTTTCTCATGTTCCTTGAGCTAAATCTATTTATTATAAGGCCCTAAAATCTTTTTCGTGAGCTCCAAATACTTTATTTGGATTGTTCATGCTCTAATATATCTCTGAGAATTTTCCTGGAATGTTTGTGAATTTCGGAGTATTTTTCGTGCTTTGTAAGCATTTTTTGGAATTCCCTGAATTTGTTTTTGCACTAAAAAATATTTCAAAAAAATCTTATTCTTTCCTACTTGGCCGAGCCACCAGGCCCGCAAGGCCCATGGGCCACCCAAGCCAGGAAGAGCCATGGCCATGGCCGCACCCCGCTCCTTGGCGTGCGCGGCACGCCAGGCCCCACCCGCGCCCCTATTTAGCGGGGAGCTCGAGGCCCGCACATGCCCTAGCCGCCGCCATTGCTGCATCTCGCTCGCCTATGTCGCATCGCGCCGCCGTCCGGAGTTACCGAGCTCGCCGCCGGTCGCTCGCCCGATTCGTCGCCTCCGTCGACCTTCAAGGCAGACGAGCACCACGAGGAGTTTCGTGTCGACGAGCCGCATCCAGGGAGCTACTTCCTGTCCCTAGAGGTCCACCAGTTCGCGGCGTAGCTTGAAGCCTGACCGGCCACATCAAGCCGTCCGCCGCTGGCTGCTTCCTCGATTTGCCAGCGTGGAGCCCAGCCGGAGCAAATCAACCTCACCAGGAGCTTTGCCTCGCCGAGCCGCATCTCCTCCTCTAATCCCCATCGCCAGTCAAGCAGTGGAGCACCGCCGACGAATGGAGGCCAAGCCATCCGCCCCAAGCACCATCACCAACCGCCCTTCTTCGATTTCTGGCTGCCTCTCCTCGTCTTCCACGCCAGTGAGCATCCCCACGTACTCCCCTCGATCTCCTCCACCTCTCGCATCAACCAATCGAAGCCCTAGCTGCCCCTAGCGCCGACGGATGGAATCACTAGGGCTGTCGTATGCCCTGTCTAGAGCTTGAAGAAGTTGATGACGATTTGCATCTAGACCCCTGGAGTACCCTGTAATCTTTATCTTTTCTTATGTGTCTTGGTAAATATATAGATAACCCCCTGCAAGTCCCAGATCTTTACAATCAGATCCAACCAAGCCCTTTTTGCAGATCTAACCCTAGGTTTAGATCTATTCGCGAGCATTATTTCCCGTGTCTCGAGAATCTTTTCAGTTAACCTTGATATCTATAGATAATCGCAACTAGGTCCTTTTATCTTGTTTTCTCCATAGATTTCATGTTTTAGATTCGTTTTAATTCGTTCAAGTTGCATTAGGTTCATAATAAATTAAAGTACGCGTTAGTGGTGTGTTTTCATCATGATTGTTTTTTGAAAATTAATTTAATATTAATCTTTTCAATATCTATTAAACATGCTTT
This sequence comes from Cenchrus americanus, assembly GCA_947561735.1. NCBI lineage: Eukaryota > Viridiplantae > Streptophyta > Magnoliopsida > Poales > Poaceae > Cenchrus > Cenchrus americanus. Next base: position 150,898,272 of record OX387239.1, read on the forward strand.
TTCTAATTAAAAGCTATATAGTGCCATATACTGCTTTCATAATCAATATTAATTTGATTAATGTTTATTTCACATGCTTTTGTAAATAAAATCTATTTAGATCTGTATCTCGGTTTTTCATAGATAAATATTAATTTGTTTAATAGTTGATTAATCTTTTCTAATTAAAAGTTGATTAGACTTTTACTTCGGGTTTATAAATAAATGTTAATTTGATTAATACCAATGTCGTAATGTTTTTAATAATGACATGATCTACTCGAATCATAAAATTACATTTAGATGATTCATATATATTAGCTTTTCTAAATTAAATGTTTAATCAGTATAATCTATATATGAATCTTTCTAAATAAAAGTTGACTAGTTCTTCACATCGATTTTTTAAATAAAATTTAACTTGCATTTATTCTAGGTAATTTTCTTTATGAAGTACAATATACACATGTTTTGCTAATTAAAACGAACCTAAGCTTATAGTCTTTCATGTTCATAAATGCAAATCGTTCAATAGACGTTCTTTACCAAGCTCTATATCAGTGATCTTTGCGGTCCTAGTTCATGCTCAACTTTCCACAACCATCTCTTTAAAGCTAACCAAGTCTTTCTTTCTCTCAGCACGATTTGGTGTGCCTTTGTGATCCATAGCATCGAGCCTATCCTTTAGCACGGTCTTTTAAAGCTTTGGTTTGATTGGTGCATCGTTCTTAGTGTGTTTGTTTGTTTGCTATGTGTGCTTGTGCCCGATGTTTGATGCAAGTAGAATGAACATGGTTCGAGAGCTTTGAAGAGAAAGAAGTGAAGACATTCTGAGTAACTACCTTGGTTAAAGGCAAGTGTGTCCTTGTGCTTTTTTCTTAATAATTATATTTAATCACTTTGCATATGCTTTGCATTAATATTGATGGGTCATATTAAGGTTTATCCTAGCCTTTATGATCATTCCTTGTCAACCTGGGTTTACCTTTTTGTTGGGTAGCTATGCTTAGTTGCTCTACCTGGGTTTTGATGGTTTTAATGAACATTAATGATGTGCTTTACTTTTATGCTATAACTTTGGTTAATACAAGATCATATGCTTAATCGGAACATGGAGAACCACCCAGGAAAATACCACAACCACAAGACATATAGCTCTGTCTTGGCCAGGTAATTAGAGGACTATAGTGTTGGACTGGTGATTAGGGGGGGCAGGACTCGCGGAACCTCGTGCACTGGAACACACTACGGAAGTCTTTGTGAAGGCCTCTGAGGACCATGTGTGGTTCGAGGACCGGTGGATGGTCGCTTCCTTGTGTGATGAGTGATTGACAACGTTGTGTGGACTGATTCTTGGCTAAGTATTGCAGGTGCAGGTTGCGGCTTGACTGGTGTTGGTGCAGGTGAAGAACAAGTGCGAAAGGTCGTCGCCGGTGAGGCCTCTAGGTGTGGAGAAGACAAGTATGCTTCGTTTGAGGGACCCGGTGGCCAGCGGGGTCAAGTGCGGGCCGCATGGTGGCATGAACAACAAGATGAAGTCATGGAAGGTTTCTTGATTGAGCCTCAAAACTAAGGTCGAGCCGGGACTACGTGGGAACCAAGTCATGAGTGGAGATTGGCGGAGGCTACACCGAGTTCGCGGGGTTTCCAGTGGTTCATCAGAAAACCACTAGGTTCCTTGGTTGATCCACAAAGCCAAGACACAAAGAACCGAAGACGGTGCTGCAGTAGTGCCAGACCGGTCTGACCGGTGGGTCTGACCGGTCTGACTGGTGTGCGACGACGCAGTCCGGGGACTTCGAAGCGGAGGACACGCGTAGGGATCGCATGGCTTGCGTCGAGGCTACGCAGGGTGCGGTCGCCGGGCATCCGTCTGATGGTGAAGACATGAAGACTTCCAAAACCGCCCTTGAGGGGCTTGTATCCCTAGTTGTTAGGAAAGGGTATTTTAGACATTCGGTTGCCTCCATATAACCCAAGAGGTGAGAGGATGGCAGCGAAACCTTGGAACCCTAGTTCATTTGCTTTCCTATTTTCCCTTCCTTTTTTCTTAGGATTTCCATAGGACTAGCTTGAGAGCTTCATGGTGAGATCTTATGAGAGGGTTGGATGATCGGGCGGCAAGCTAGACCTTGTAAGAACCTTTGTTGCATGTATAGATGATTCGGCGTTGTTCATCAAGGTTTGGATGTGTTGTTCCCGATTGTTCTTGGTGGTGATTTTCGGAGCCCTCTCTTGGTGATATCTTGGGTTTTTTTCGGGACCTTTCTCTTGGGGATTTGATGGGTGAAATTTGTGGGAACCCTTCGTGGTTCTTTGGGCTATGATCCCCCTCCCAAATCCGTGAGTAAAGGAGCTCGATTTTGGGGTTTTCCAGGTTCTAGGGTTTGAGGTGTTCTTGGCGGGATTTCTTCGATTCCTCCTTTTTGGACGAGTTTTGGTGGGATTAAACTTGGCTATGGACTCTTCATGAGGTGTTCCTAATATCCCCAAAGTCTTGTTCAAGTCCGTGGAGCGATTCGGGAGATCGAGGTATGGATTTGGGGGAGTTGACTCGCGGGTGCTGTTCATCCCGAGCTGCCCAGGCTACACCGGTCTGACCGGTGCTCTTGACCGGTCTGACCGGTGCAACCCTCGGTGGGTTTTTGCTCGTGTGAACGTATGGGTGTGTTCGTTGTTGTCCTGTGCTGCAGCTGTTTCGGGTTTGGGTCAGTTTGGAGGTCGTTTGGCCTGTTTGGTGCTTTGGGGGCTTTCAGTGGCGTGGCCGGTCCGACCGGTGCGTCTCACCGGTCGACCGGTGTGGAGCCACTTAGTGAAAGTTGCCCGGTTTCACCGGCGGGGACCGGTCTGACCGGTGGTGCTCACCGGTCTGACCGGTGTTGGTCAGTGGACTCGAGGTTTGGTGTTCCGCTGCGTTCTCGGGTCGGAAGGGTGTGTGTGTTGGTTCCTAGGTTCAGTGGCACTCCAGTGGCTACGTGGGCTTGGCCAACTTGGGTAGTGAGTCGGAGACGTGTGTTGGAAGTCGTATTCATCTTGTTGGAGTTTCCATCTCCTTCGAGAAGAATTTTTATCGGCTCCCATTCACTCCCCCTCTCTGGTTCGCCGTATCGGTCCTTCAGCCTCATAGCGTCCCTATGTAATCACACCTCGGCAGTGTGGTATGATTCCTGATCAGCATCGTGTGGTTGGGTCTAAAGCTTTTCAGAGTTTTTACTTAACTTGTGGTGAAAGTGTACAACCTCTGCAGAGTGTAAAACTAACTGGTTAGCCGTGCTCACGGTCAAGAGCGGCCTGGACCCTCACATGATAATTGAACTTGAATATAGACTTAAATCGTGCTCTCTAGTTATGTGAGCCATATGCTTATGGCCTTTCTTACCTTTATGCTTAATTGTGGGTTGGTATAAACTTATACTTTATTAGTAATCAGGTGCTAATAAAATTTGACTAACTAAAATGCTAAATGCTTAAAGCCCTATCCACTATAAAGCTCCTGCATTCATACTTTCCCCACACTTGCTAAGTACGACAAGTGCTCACCCTTGCTATAAACAATGTTGCTCAGAAAGAGGAAGTTGCTATAAAGTGCTGGTGCTAGGCATACTCAACCCTCAGTCGACTGCCTATGATGTTAGGAGCCTTCGTTTTCACGATTAAGCGTAAATCTCTGATAATCTTTCTCTTTCTTTATGTGATACTGTTTCTGTATACACTTAAATGTCACTATATGCATAAAACTTGATCCTGGCATGCATATAGGTTTGCAGTTGGTTTTCTTTGGAAAAACAGGTGTGACAGATATTGTATCCATGTGAAGGCCTCTGTCAACGCAGGCACCAGTTTTGTCGTCAGGTAGGGGAAAGGCACACCAAAGACCTTCACATGCACACAGTACCCCGTGACCATGTGGTAACAATACCAACTAAGGACAAGCACAATTGGGGTTAGCCACACTATAAATAGGGGAAGGAGTAGCCCTGAGGTAAAGCGCCAATCCATTGTGTAGAACATGGATCTGCAACATAGAACATGGATTCAAAGCCGTACAAGGTTGGAGCTAGAAGAATACATGTGAAGTCGTTGGGGAGGTCTTCCAAACTGGCGGACTCGCATGGAGGTCCGTTGACCTGAAGTCGGCGATGACAGAGTCATAGGAAGGTCCACCGACCTAAAGCCAGCGACGAAGGAACCGCATGGAGGTCCGCCGACCTGAAACTGATGACGACGGATTGAGGAGCTGATCCTATAAAATAAAATAAACACCAGGTCGGTGTAATAATCTGTCGAATATAATGAAAACATAGCCTAAGCTAAACATGTTTAATTGTTTTTGCTTTCAGAAGAAAGCATTCACTTATTGTGGTAGGCACACATTATGTGGACTTGAAAGCTATAAAGATGCAAAAGGAGTTCACCCCTCTACAATGCTCAGTAGGGAGACATAGATGTAGTCGATGTCGGTTGGAGTCTGGGACTCAAATTTTTACAACCACACAATAACGATACTCATAATGAGAGTCAAGTAGTTAAAGAAAGAACACACAAAAGTTAATAAAGTCTCTCAGGTCGAAGGACCATTGGATCAGCATGGCCAAGCTCCTGACAGAGACGGAGCTGGGGGGGCCAGCAGGGGCCACGCCCCCCCCCCATGCAAGGAAAAAATTTTTAGGACCCCTTCAACTTCACTCAGCAACTGAAATGCAGCCTGATCAAAGAAAATAAAAAAAAGCAATTGAAACGCAGCAGCTACGCACGCAGCAGCAAGCCAGCCACGGACGGCCCAGCCCAGAAACGCAGAAACGCTAATTTCTCTTTGGCCGCCAGCACTAGGACTTGAAGCAGAAGCGACGCACGCGACGCGACCGCGACTCCTCCAATTCTATCGCGTCATCGTCACTGAAGTTACTCCTCAGCCGACGGCCGTCGCTACGCCATCTCGCCACTGTTGATCTTGGTCAGTTCGATCTCGCTCAGCAAGTCATCAGGCAACAGCTGCAGTTCGTCAGTTTCTGGTTCGATCTCGTACTCTCGTTTGATCGCTCGTCGCCGTCATCACTCATCCATGTTCAGTTTTTTAATTGATAATTTACAATTTGCATATTCAGGTAGGCAGGGATGGCCCCTAAAAGAACACTTCATTGTTTTTTCAAGAAGGTAGATAAAGATGGTCATATACAATCGGAGCAAAATAACTCTCCAGGTCCAGTTGTTTGCCCTCAATCAGATGATGGTGCTGTGGTCGTCGAAACCCCCAATCCTGAAGAACATATGACTACAGAAGAAGCACCAACACAGCCAGCACCAAAAGTTCCAAGAGTTAATGCTAAAATTGCTGATGCCAGTGTTTTGATAGTTGAACGAGATCCGGGCTTGCGTCGGCAAATTTGGGAGTATCCAGCTAATGAAAGAGATCAAGTTCGCAAAGTGTACATTATGAATGGTGCTTATCAATTTCATATGGACACATATCCTGTTTCTGAGGACCATGTGTGGTTCGAGGACCGGTGGATGGTCGCTTCCTTGTGTGATGAGTGATTGACAACGTTGTGTGGACTGATTCTTGGCTAAGTATTGCAGGTGCAGGTTGCGGCTTGACTCGTGTTGGTGCAGGTGAAGAACAAGCGCGAAAGGTCGTCGCCGGTGAGGCCTCCAGGTGTGGAGAAGACAAGTAGGCTTCGTTCGAGGGACCCGGTGGCCAGCGGGGTCAAGTGCGGGCCGCATGGTGGCATGAATAGCAAGATGAAGTCGTGGACGGTTTCTTGGTTGAGCCTCAAAACCAAGGTCGAGCCGGGACTACGTGGGAGCCAAGTCATGAGTGGAGATTGGCGGAGGCTACACCGAGTTCGCGGGGTTTCCAGTGGTTCATCAGAAAACCACTAGGTTCCTTGGTTGATCCACAAAGCCAAGACACAAAGAACCGAAGACGGTGCTGCAGTAGTGCCAGACCGGTCTGACCGGTGGGTCTGACCGGTCTGACCGGTGGGGACCGGTCTGATCGGTGAGGAGCACCGGTCTGACCGGTGTGCGACGACACAGTCCGGAATCTTCGAAGCGGAGGACACGCGTCGGGATCGCATGGCTTGCGTCGAGGCTACGCAGGGGGGCGGTCGCCGGCATCCGTCCGATGGTGAAGACATCAAGAATTCCAAATCCGCCCTTGAGGGGCTTGTATCCCTAGTTGTTAGAGAAGGGCATTTTAGACATTTGGTTGCCTCCATATAACCCAAGAGGTGAGAGGATGGCAGCCAACTCTTGGAACCCTAGCTCATTAGTTTTCCTATTTTCCACCTATTTTCCTTAGGTTTTCTTTAGGACTAGCAAGAGAGCTTCACGGAGAGATCTTGTTGAGAGGGATGGATGATCGGGCGGCTTGCTAGACCTTGTACGAACCTTTCTTTCATGAATAGATGATTCGGCGTGGTTCCTCAAGGTTTGGATGTGTTTTCCCCAGTTGTTCTTGGTGGTGATTTTCGGAGCCCTCTCTCGGTGATTTCTTTGGGTTATTTTCGGGACTTTTCTCTTGGGGATTTGATGGGGGAAATTTGTGGGAACCCTTCGTGGTTCTTTGGGCTGTGATTCCCCTCCCAAATCCGTGAGTAAAAGTGCTCGATTTTGGGGTTTCTTGAGTTCTTGGGTTGGAAGTGCTTTCGGCGGGATTTCTTCGATTCCTCCTTTTTGGATGAGATTTGGTGGGATTAAACTTGGCTATGGACTCCTCATGAGGTGTTCCTGATATCCCCAAAGTCTTGTTCAAGTCCGTGGAGTGATTCGGGAGATCGAGACTTGGATTTGGGGGAGTTGTCCCGCGGGTGCTGTTCATCCCGAGCTGCCCAGGCTACACCGGTCTGACCGGTGCGAGCCCTTGTGGGATTTTGCTCGGGTGAACACCTTGGTGTGTTCGTTGTTGTCCCGTGTTGCTGCTGTTTCGAGTTTGGGTCAGTTTGGTGGTCGGTTGGCCTGTTTGGTGCCTTGGGGGCTTTCGAGTCGCCATCGGTCTGACCGGTGTGTCTCACCGGTCTGACCGGTGTAGAGCCACTTAGTGGAAGTTGCTCAGTTTCACCAGCAGGGACCGGTCTGACCGGTGGTGCTCACCGGTCTGACCGGTGTGGGTCTGTAGACTCGAGGTTTGGTTTTCCCGCTGCGTTTCTCGGGTCGGAAGGTGGTGTGTTGGTTCCTAGGTCTAGTGGCACTCTAGTGGCTACGTGGGCTTGACCAACCTTGGTAGTGAGTCGGAGACGTGTGTTGGAAGCCGTGTTCATCTTGTTGGAGTTTCTATCTCCTTCGAGAAGAATTTTTACCGGCTCCCATTCACTCCCCCCCTCTCTGGTTCGCCGTATCGTTCCTTCAAGTGGTATCAGAGCCGGTTCGGGTCTTTGTTGACTCTAACCAATCTAAGATCCAAGGATGGCGTACCAGGAACAGGGTTCGGGTCCTCCACACTTCGATGGCAAGAACTACCAGATGTGGAGCAAGCGGATGGGTGCGTTTCTCCGCGGAAAGGGTCAGATCCTTTGGGATGTCACGGTGGACACAGGCTATGTCTAGCCTGTTGATTTCCTCGCTCCAGGATCGAGGGACAGCCTGAGTTCGATCGGGTGCACACCGAGCACTTGGCTTGTAGGATTTGGGCGGTGTTGAAGGAGGCTCATGTTGGGAACGCCCGGGTTCGGGCACGGATGTATGCGACCTACGGAGAGAGTACGAGAACTTCACTCATCTCCCGGTGAGTCCATCGATGCCTTGTTTCAAAGGTTCATGGTGGTTGTGAACAACATGAGGGCCAATGTGGACGTGCTCCCGTACGATGATCATGATAGAGCGGTCAAGCTCTTACACTCTTTGGATCGTACGATTTGGGGCGGAAAGTTCGAGGCCATTGTGGAGTCAGAGAAGTATGACACTCGACGGTGAACGAGTCGTTCTCGAAGCTCAAGTCGGCTCGAGGTGGATAGGGGCATGACGACCAAGATCGAGGGCCCGACCGACTCTCATAGTCTTGCGCTCGTTGGTGGTTCGAAAGGAAAGGCTAACAATAACCCATCCACCAGGATGTTCTCTTTGTCCTCTTTGATGTCTATGCCAGATGAGGAGTTCGACGTGCTTGGAGAGGACGAACTGGCGCTCCTGACGAGGCGGTTCGAGAGGCTGCACGAGAACCGGTGAACAAGAGGAGGAACACGAGGACATGCTTCAAGTGTGGCAAGGCTGGACACTATTTCGCCGAGTGTCCGAAGGTGAACAACCACGACAAGCACAAGTTCATGGACAAGAGGAAGAAGTCCAAGAACAAGGATCATGAACATGGGAAGAAGGCTTGGTCTCGAGAGAAGATGAAGAGATCGAGCGACATGGAGTCCGATTCCGAGGACACGTCTTCAAGCTCGAGTGATGAAGACGAAGAGGATGACAAGAAGAAGAAGAAGAAGAACCTCGGCAAGTACCTCAACGGCCTTTGTGTGACAGGCCTAAGCCTCAAGGATGACTTCTGCGGCGTGGCTCGCAGTTCGAGCAGCAAGAGAAGCCAGAAGGACGCCTCGGACTTGGATTCCGAGGATGAGGTATGTGATGAGCTCTCTTCTTTGCGTAAGGAGAATGAGGAGTTGGTTGACTTGCTTGATAATCGCGATCACATGCTTAGAGAGGCTAAGAAGCTTAGGAAGGAACTTAGATCTTTGCTCGAGGATGCTAGGACTAGAGTGGGCCGAGCTAGAAACACGGGTTCTTGATAGCAAGCTTGAAATTGATTCGCTTAAGGCTAGCCCCGTTGTTTCGATGAAAATGATTGTGCTTGATTGCTCTGCTTTCCTAGGCGACTTGATCGATCTTAGGGAGAAGTATGCCTCCAAGTGTGAGGAACTAGATGTGCTTAGGGTTGAGTTGGCCGAGCTACAATCTAGACCCACTTTGCTTGGTGCTTGCACTTCTTGCCCTAGTTTGCATGAGAAAATTCTTGAGCTCCGTTCTCGCATTGTTTCACTTGAGGCCGATTTGAAAGTGCCTATTCCTACTTCTTGCTCTACATGTGAGTTGCATGCTATGAAGAATTTGGATCTTGCAAAATGTGTTGGTCGCTTGCAAGATGAGAATGATAAGTTGCGTGAAGCGCTGAGTTGGTTGTCGAGTCAAGAACCTCAGCTTGGTATGATGATTGCTAGCTGTAAGCGCTTTGACGGTTGGGCTTTGGGATTGGATAAGGTTGGTGAGGGCAGTGGTGAGAGAGAAAGGAAATTTGGGACTGTTTCAGTTCCACCACAACCCACACCCAAAGACAAGTTTTCATCCAAGCCAAACCAACCAAGAGAAAAACCGAGTGAGAAGGCGAGTGAAACGCCTAGTGAGAAACCAAGTGAGAAGCCTTGTGAAGAGCCTCATCCCAAGCCTAAGTCTAGATCGATCCGTTTCCACTGTGAGTTTTGTGGAAAGGATGGTCACAAGAGAGCGTTTTGCTTCAAGAGGAAGCGTGAGGAGAGAATGGCGAAGGAGTGGGCTAACAAGGACAAGTACCACCCTTTCGATGGTGTACTTGAGCCTCGTGTGCAGTTGCCCAGGGCCAAGGCGAGTGTGAAGTCAGTTCGGGCTTGGGGAGAGAGGAAGGCTGTTGGAGGTGCTGCTGCCCAGGTTACACCGGTCAGACCGGTGAGGGGCACCGGTCAGACCGGTGCAGGCCTGGACAGGCAGCAGTTTGGGTTTCGTGCTCGTACAGGTGCGAGGTTTGGTTCTGGAGTTCGTGGTTCTGGTGGTTGGGCTGGAGAGTTTGCAGGAGGTCAGTTTGCTAGGCATTCTCCCCCTCGAGCTCACTATGGGGATGGGAGGAGTCTTAGCTTTGAGAAGGAAAGGAGGGACAGTCCACGGGCTTTCTTTCGTGGTTTTGGTCCTCCTCCAGGCAGAGAGGGTTGGTTCCCTCATGGTGGTTACCGTAGTGGTATTCGTGGAGGTAGCTTTGGTAGGAAAGATGGTTTGGTTTGTGCTAACCCCACTTTTGAGCAAATGGCTAGGCACTGGTTTTACACATTTGGAACTAACCCCAGTGTTGAGTCGTTTGCTCGCTCTCGCTCTTTGTTTTGAGTTGCAGGTGGATAGCCCGGAAAACATTTGGTTGATATTGGGGGTGGTTCTTTGGCTTCATATCCCGGTGGTGACATGTAGGTGCATCACTTTCGGGGATGGTGGACAAGGATGAGTGAATTGTGAAGAAATGATAAAGGTAAGTGTATTTGTGACCTTCGAGTGTGTGGCCTTGGTCAAGCCACTTGGTTTCTTTTGCTCTTTGCCTTATCTCATGTGTGTAAGGTGAGCTTTGTACGCTCTTTGGCCTTAATGCATGAGTTCAGGGGGAGCTTGTGAGTTTGGTGCTCCTTTGCTCTTTTGCCGGTGGTGTCGAGCCCTTTTTGCCTCCCCTCAAGGAGCCGGTGGTTTGTGAGCTTTGTGTGTGGGAGCTCCTTTGTAGCATATGTATAGCTTTCCTTTTTGCATTTCTTGCATTTGGCATGGCATATGTAACATGATGTATAGGCATCCTTGTATCTTAGATTGCATGCATTTGTATCATATGCATTGGATAGGAAAAGCTTCTCTCATATACATTGTTCACCATGGAATGAGATATATGTCTTTGTGAGCTTGTTTGTTATGCTACGGTTAGTTTGGCTTAGCTCTTGATGATCTTGATGAATAATCCATGGTTGATAGCTATGCTTTTGAAAAATGTCACATGTATGCTCTCTCATGTGTAAATGCCTTTACATGCTCTTGACATGTTTGTGTGGCCTTGCTATTCTTAATTTGTGGTCGGATAGCTAGTTTATTGACCATATGGGGCCAAAGGCTCATTTGCCATCATGAATGTTTAGCCCTCTTGATTTATCTTGTGGAGGAGCATAAGTTCCTTTTTGTCACAAAGACATTTCATGTACCATTTACAAATCTGAAAATGAAATGAAAAATGCTTGGAAAATATGCTCCCATGTCATATGTGCTGAATTTAATTTGCTTTGGGTGCTAAACCGTTGCATGATGCCTACCAATGAGAAGTCTCATACATAGAAGTAGGCACATGGCTCGGTGGCTTTGACATGACATGAGGTGCTTGTGGGTGTTTGTGATGGTCTTATGATTAGAATGGCTGTCCTAGCATGAAGTTTGTGTGGCTTTGCCATTTTGATATGCTTTGATCATGTTTAGGACTTTTGCTCATGAGAGGCAAGTTTTTCGCAAAATTGCCAAAATCCATCTTAGCTTCGTCCAAGGGTTGTGAAACTTGGTGATCATGTAGTTGAGATCAATACGAAGCCGTAGAGTATCTAACTTGCTCATTTGGACATGTGTAGCATTCTTTGTTGAATTTTGTCTATTTGAGAAGCTCTAGGTTGAATTTTTTGCATTTTTGGCTTGATTCATGCATTGCAAACAAGGGGGAGAAGTTTGAGCTTGAAATGGCTTACCGGACGCATTTAGAAGGTTTTCAGGTGGTTTCGAGCCATTTCTGGGCTCTGTTGTACACCGGTCTGACCGGTGTGAGTGCTGGTCCTGTACACATGTTAGGCACCGGTCTGACCGGTGGTGTGAGCTGAAATTGCTGCAGCTGCCCTATTTTCAGCTGGTTTGCATGCATTCATCCAGGGGGAGGTGCATTGGTTCAGGGGGAGCTTGCATGTGTGCAGAGGGAGCTCTTTGTGGTCGTTCGAGCTTTGATTCGGTGGTTTGCGCTCTTTGCTTGAGCTTTGCTTTGTCTCGGATGTGTCGAGCCGTTGCCCTTGCCTAAGGGGTCCGAGACTTGTCTTCTTCAAGTGATCTTGCTCTTTGCCTTTGTTTGGCTTTCGATCGCTTGTTGGAGTTTCTTTTTATTCGTTTCTTTTCTTTTCCTTTTCTCTCTTGTTACTTTCGTGTGGGTGTTGTCAATGCACTCATCAAGGGGGAGATTGAGGACCATGTGTGGTTCGAGGACCGGTGGATGGTCGCTTCCTTGTGTGATGAGTGATTGACAACGTTGTGTGGACTGATTCTTGGCTAAGTATTGCAGGTGCAGGTTGCGGCTTGACTTGTGTTGGTTGCGGCTTAACAAGCGCGAAAGGTCGTCGCCGGTGAGGCCTCCAGGTGTGGAGAAGACAAGTAGGCTTCGTTCGAGGGACCCGGTGGCCAGCGGGGTCAAGTGCGGGCCGCATGGTGGCATGAACAGCAAGATGAAGTCGTGGACGGTTTCTTGGTTGAGCCTCAAAACCAAGGTCGAGCCGGGACTACGTGGGAGCCAAGTCATGAGTGGAGATTGGCGGAGGCTACACCGAGTTCGCGGGGTTTCCGGTGGTTCACCGAGAAAACCACCGGGTTCCTTGGTTGATCCACAAAGCCAAGACCGAGAACCGAAGACGGAGCTGCAAGCGGCGGCGCGGACCGGTCCGACCGGCCGGGGGTCCGACGGCCGGTCGGCCGGTGGGGACCGGTCGATCGGTGAGGAGCACCGGTCGACCGGTGTGCGACGACTCGGTCCGAATCTTCGAAGCGAGAGGACACGCGTCGGGATCGCATGGCTTGCGTCGAGGCTACGCGAGGTGCGGTTGCGGGCATCGGTCCGATGGTGAAGACATCAAGAATTCCAAATCTGCCCTTGAGGGGCTTGTATCCCTAGTTGTTAGAGAAGGGCATTTTAGACATTCGGTTGCCTCCATATAACCCAAGAGGTGAGAGGATGGCAGCCAACTCTTGGAACCCTAGCTCATTAGTTTTCCTATTTTCCACCTATTTTCCTTAGGTTTTCTTTAGGACTAGCAAGAGAGCTTCACGGAGAGATCTTGTTGAGAGGGATGGATGATCGGACGGCTTGCTAGACCTTGTACGAACCTTTGTTTCATGAATAGATGATTCGGCGTGGTTCCTCAAGGTTCGGATGTGTTTTCCCCGGTTGTTCTTGGTGGTGATTTTCGGAGCCATCTCTCGGTGATTTCTTTGGGTTGTTTTCGGGACTTTTCTCTTGGGGATTTGATGGGGGAAATTTGTGGGAACCCTTCGTGGTTCTTTGGGCTGCGATTCCCCTCCCAAATCCGTGAGTAAAAGTGCTCGATTTTGGGGTTTCTTGAGTTCTTGGGTTGGAAGTGCTTTCGGCGGGATTTCTTCGATTCCGCCTTTTTGGACGAGATTTGGTGGGATTAAACTTGGCTATCGACTCCTCATGAGGTGTTCCTGATATCCCCAAAGTCTTGTTCAAGTCCGTGGAGTGATTCGGGAGATCGAGACTTGGATTTGGGGGAGTTGTCCCGCGGGTGCTGTTCATCCCGAGCTGCCCAGGCTACACCGGTCTGACCGGTGCTCTTGACCGGTCTGACCGGTGCGAGCCCTTGTGGGATTTTGCTCGGGTGAACGTCTTGGTGTGTTCGTTGTTGTCCCGTGTTGCCGCCGTTTCGAGTTTGGGTCGGTTGGTGGTCGGTTGGCTCGTTTGGTGCCTTGGGGGCTTTCGGGCCGCCATCGGTCCGACCGGTGTGTCTCACCGGTCTGACCGGTGTAGAGCCACTTAGTGGAAGTTGCTCAGTTTCACCAGCAGGGACCGGTCTGACCGGTGGTGCTCACCGGTCTGACCGGTGTGGGTCTGTAGACTCGAGGTTTGGTTTTCCCGCTGCGTTTCTCGGGTCGGAAGGTGGTGTGTTGGTTCCTAGGTCCAGTGGCACTCCAGTGGGTACGTGGGCTTGACCAACCTTGGTAATGAGTCGGAGACGTGTGTTGGAAGCCGTGTTCATCTTGTTGGAGTTTCTATCTCCTTCGAGAAGAATTTTTACCGGCTCCCATTCACTTCCCCCCTCTCTGCTTCGCCGTATCGGTCCTTCAGTTTCTGGTCCAGCAAATCATCCGCGGAGGTTTCAATCTCACTGGTTCACTACTTTTCCTTGGTTGGAATATTCACCTACAAAAGATGCAGCCTTTTGTTTTCCTTGCTTTCTATTTTCTAAGAAGCCATCAGGCAAGGCAGGTTCTGATACATTTACAGTGAAAGGATTTAGAAATTGGAAAAAAGTGAATGATGGTGCTAACTGTTCATTGTTGGTTCACATGGGAAATGATAGTAACTCTGCTCATAATTATAATATGAAGTGTTATGATAATATGAAGAATACAATAGGCCATATTGAGCATATGTTGCAGAGACAAACACAGCAAGATATCAAGAAGAATCGGTTGCGTCTTGGGACATCTATTGATGCAGTTCGATACTTAGCTTTTCAAGGGCAATCTTTTCGAGGGCGTGATGAATCAGTTACTTCAAAGAACCAAGGTAATTTTTGTGAAATGGTGAAACTTCTGGCTTCATATAATGAAGAAGTCAATGCAGTCGTCCTAGATAATGCTCCACAAAATGCCAAGTACATTTCACCACAAATTCAAAAGGAAATTTTGGATGTTATGGCTTCTAAAGTGCAATCTGCAATTCGTAGTGAAATTGGTGATTCTAAATTTTGCTTGATTGTTGATGAGTCTAGAGATGAATCAAAAAGGGAACAGATGGCAGTGGTTGTCCGTTTTGTTGACAAGGAGGGTTTTGTTCAGGAACGATTTCTTGACCTTGTCCATGTTCATGATACATTATCATCCACTCTTCACAAAGAATTACGCTCTGTCTTATCATATCATAATCTAGATGTGCAAAATATTCGTGGACAAGGATATGATGGTGCTAGTAATATGCGTGGAGAGTGGAATGGACTGCAGGCCAAATTCAGAGAAGATTTCCCTTATGCATATTATGTGCATTGCTTTGCTCATCAATTACAATTAGCTCTTGTTGCTGCATCCAAAGAAGTATATGAGGTTGAAAACTTTTTTGATCATCTTTCTTTTATTGTCAATACCGTTGTTTCTTCCAGTAAAAGAAATGATGATTTGCATGCTAATCAAGTAGCTGAAATGGAACGTCTTATTGAACTTGGTGACTTAGAAATGGCAAGTGGAGCAAACCAAATTGGAACATTAAGGAGGGCTGGTGACACTAGGTGGAGCTCCCATTATGATTCTGTTTGTAGCCTTTTGAGAGCATACAAAGCTACTTTTTTAGTGCTTAAAGATATTGCTACCTATAAAGGTTCAGGAAGTACTGCTTCAACACGAGGGAAGGCTGCTGGTGCTGTTAGATTGATGATGTCATTTGATTTCGTATTTATTTTACATCTAATAAAAGAGTTGATGGGAATCACAGATCTTCTTTGCAAAAAGTTACAACAAAAATCTCATGATATTGTAAATGCTATGGATGATGTTGCCACCACAAAGAAAATGATTCAGAATATGAGAGATCATGGTTGGAGTAAACTTCTTGAAGAAGTGACAACTTTTTGTACTAAACAAGGCATTACTGTTCCAGATATGAATGGTTTGTATGCTGATTATATTCGTTCTCGTTCAAGTAGTGAGACAACAGTTGAGCATCACTACAGATATGATGTTTTCATAGTTGCAGTCGATCAGCAATTGCAAGAGCTAAATTCTAGGTTCAGTGAACAAGCAACTGAGCTCCTCGTTTTGTGTACTAGTTTGGATCCTAAAGATTCATTCGGTTCATTCAAGATTGATGATGTGTGTACTTTGGCTTCAAAATTTTACCCTGCCGACTTTTCAGAACAAGAAATAGCTATATTGAGGTGTCAATTACAACATTATGAGCTTGATGTGCTCATCCATCCAAAGTTTCAGGATTTAACAAGTGTAAGTGCTCTTTGTTGTCGGCTTGTGGAAACAAAGAAATCAGAGGACTATTATTTGATTGACAGGTATACTACTTCCCTATTCTCTACTATCTATGCATCTTGTTTTTTGTAAACTGTTATGATTCATTCTCCCTTTCCTTTTGATTTATAGGTTAATTCGACTTGTCCTTACTCTTCCGGTTTCAACTGCAACATCAGAACGAGCATTTTCTGCAATGAAGCTTGTCAAAACAAGGCTCCGAAATAGAATGGAAGATGCATTTTTAAGAGATTGTCTGGTAATCTATATTGAGAAGGAATTGGCAATACAATTCACAAGGGATGCCATTATAGATGATTTCTATGACATGAAGACGCGCAAAGTGAGACTTAAATGAAAAAAAGTAAGTTTCTTTTTATCTTATTTTACTAAAGAGTTAGTTCTTTGAGTTGTCGCAAAAATCTACGATTATATGAAGATATATATATACACACACACTTTGCCGACTTGTAGTATTTCTTTCTCCACTGGCCCCCCTTTTTCGTGTCGCTGGCTCCGTCCCTGGCTCCTGAGCGTGTCGAGGGGAGGGGTCGGCGAAGCAAAATGTGTAGAGAAAATCGACTAAAGTCATGGACACAATCGATGAAACATTCTAAAGCTATAAAATTTTTAATTAAAAATAACACTTAGTTTGTGTGTAGTCGATGTTAAAGTAGTCACGGTCGGCGACTCGAACTCGTGTCGAAGAGGTCCGCGGTGTTGACGTAGCATGTCGCTGTGACGAGATGTTGAGGTAGCGTTGCGATGCGACTTGGAGTCGTGGAGATCGTCATGATCAACTAACAGTCATGGGTGGTCAGCATTCTGTACGCCATATGCACGTACTCGCGGCAGTGGGAAGTCGGCGTACGCCGGGCTTGAGACATCAAGGAGATCCGTTCTTCTGAACCCATCATTGATGTCGGGTATTTTGGTGAGCCGCAAACGTGCATCACATCATGTTAGAAACAGGAAATGGATTAGTTTTAGAGCCTATTTGGGACTGCTTCGCTCCCGTTTTTCCAACTCTTCTCCACCAAGTCCACCATGAAGTAGCTCTACTATAGAGTTGGTGGAGCAAGGATCCTATTTGGCACACAGTTTAGCTCCATCTCCAGAAATACCAAGTTTCATTGAGAAAAGTCTATTATGCCCCTGAATGATAGGCCCACATGTCAGTCCCTTCTCTTTTCCCCTTTTCTCTTCTCCTTCATCTGTATTCCTCTCCTTACCTCTAGCAAGAGCCCGCAGGCCAGCACCGCCGCCCATCACGCGTCCCGCTCACCCGTCAGACCTGGAGGAGCTCATGCGTGTTTTCCTCACATCTCTCGGCCCTTCCATACCACCGCTGTCTCCCGCCCCTCCCGAGCGCTAGCGGCGGTAGCGAGGACCGCATCAGCATCATCCAGGCACTGGTGCCACGTCTGAGCCTCCGCGCTGCTCGTCCTTGACGACTCTCACTCCGTCTCCTACGAATTCTGCACCCACCATGGGCCCATCAGCTGTGCGTGCCTCACACTACGTGAAAAGCTCAAATAGGTCACACAACATTAGTAACGGACTTATGTGACCCGTTACAAAAAATATTAAAGGTAACAGACATCATTTATGCCCGTTACCAAAGAGTGTAGACCTGTCTCTTATGAGACCAACAAGCAGCAGCCCAACCTTATTGGTAACGGACATTAATTAACGCCTGTTACAATTAAACTTTGTTGTAACGGGCTATGGAATGTCCGTTACTATTTATGGTTCCCGGACCCGAATTTTTGCTTCAATCCAATTAATTGTCTAGTGTCCGCCCACTCGCGTCCGCCATGTATCCACCCACTAGTGATTGGGTACCCTATCCACCCACCACTCACCCCACGAAACCACCACCACACAACTTTTGCTTCCTAATCCCACGGTCCACCCCGGCGGCGCACCTCTCCCCTCCGCTTCTCCTTCTCTAGGCTAGCGGTGCACCTCCCCATCTTCTTATCCTTCTCTAGGCTGGCGGCGCACCTACCCCTCTGTCATATGGACCTCCCTGGGCCCACTGCCTTGGTGGGTACTAGGACTGACTACTCGGTGGGCCCTTGGGACTAATCGGCTTGTGCCACACGGCACCTGATGGCGTGGGGGCGCAAGGACTACGGTGGAGAAGTACTCGGATAGGAAGCTATACATATCATGTACTATGTAGAGAACTCCTAGCCGTACCCGACTAGTACTCTCTCCTCAAACCGACCTGTAACCCTGCCTCCTGGGCTATATAAGGACTAGTATGAGTATGGAAAAGAAAGAAAGAAAGAAAGAAAAAATGTAAAAAAGTAAAGAAAGAGAAAAAAATATGAGAATGAAAGAATGAAAGAAAAAGAAGAGAAATAGAAAAGAGGAGGTAGCAATAAAGATATGAGAGGGATGGATCAAGTGAAAAGAAAAATAAAGTGTAAGGAAGGATGTCACGTTGTTGAGAGACGAAACTTTCATTCTTTTCCAACCATGTGCAATCCGACAACGAGGACGTCATCGGTGCCTTGTAGTCACAATTTTCTTTTGTCCTTGCACATGTCCACCATTCTAAATCTTCTCATCCTTGATATCTCTACATATGGTTAATTCTCATAATCATTGGCTTTGAAAGGTAAACAACCATTAGAGGAAGTTCTTAGTTTGACGATACTTGTGTTGATTGCACTAGCCCTACCTATAGCTCCACTTTACATGTTATATGAGAGACTTATGGGAGGTGAGAGTTTTATAAAATTTGTTTAGGATAGCCACCTCATATGAGTGACTTGAGAGAGCTTGGAGAAAGGTTTTTGTCTAATACTTGTTGCAGGAATTTTGTTTTTAAAATCATAAAAACCCTTCGATGGAAGCAAAGAAGTAAGCATGGCCGAAATTGAAGACTTCGAGTTTAGAGTTTGAGTTGTGGGGTAAATCTTGACGTGGTAAAGATTCTAAACGCCCATGTTTATGTTTGATGATCATTACTTTGTGTTTATGTATTAAAGATGAAAGGATTGACTAACTTGTGAAGAAGGATTAGCGGTACACGATTACAACACTTTGGACGAAGTTCTTTTACGAGTACTTGCTCGAGGACGAGCAAGATCTAAGCGTGGGGGAGATGTTGACGGTGTATTTTGGTACACCTAGCATGTTCATTACACTTTGGTTTGGATTTGAATATGGAACTAACCCGCCACTAGGCACACTAATCATATAACAAGTTCATCTTTGTGCATGCATTTGGAAGTGTTGCGTTTGTGTAGGAAAACATGGACAAAAGGACGGATTCGCAACAAGTTCAAAAGAGCATTTACAGAGTCTTGTTCGTGTTCATGAGCTTGATGAAATCACTTACAATGGTGGCAAGGACCGAAGTGTTACAAGGGAACACCCCCGGGGATTGAAGCGTAAAAGACCGAACTTCATGCGAAGAGAACCTCCATCTTGGACGCGAGGATGACATCGTCAAAATCATGCAAGTGGAGGGGGCAAAGAGCATAATTACATGAGGACCCACGGGAGCGAAGGGGCGACCGAACCGGGCCGAGGTGGGCCCAGGCCGGCCGGCCCAGCCCACTCTGGTGGCCGGTTCGGCCCCGTTTTCCTTGCACCCGAAGGATCTTCGACCCTAAAACCCTGGAGGTGCCGCCATTCGACAGGGGAGAGAGTTATTCACACCAGAGGCCATCCACAAGCTAGAGAGAGAGGAGGAGGATCTCCGGAGGGAGATCAACCACCTCGAAGGAAGCACCCTCTCATGGAGAAGAAGGAAGACACCGTCGGAAGGGAAACCACGATCAACGGTGCTATGTCCAGCACCTTGATGGGGTAATCTCCTTGTTCGTCCATGGGTTGTAATCGATCGTAATATGTAATCATACTTTGTCGGATTATCTATCTATCATCTTGTGTTGAATATACTTTAATGCTTAAGGTCAGCTACCATGCCGTAAAGGGAGTAAGGCCTCAATGCTTCCTTGGATCCATTCAATACGCCGTGTCCATCATAGGTCTAGTCATGAATACCTTCACGTAGTGACAGTACGAGAGGAGGGAAAGGGCGAAACTGTGGTCACAACCCCGATAGATTAGATTGGTTTTCATGGCTTTAATTGATTGCATGCTCTAGTATCGTAGACCCATGGGCGAGTGTCTCCTATCTCGATTGTTTATCGTTCTCTCTAGTGTAGTTTAGTTGCTTTCTAGTATAATAGTAGTTAGGGTTTTAGTAGCTTGTGCGTAGAAGTAGATTGAACGCTTGTAATCCCCTTGCTCCGCGGATTGACAAGAACCTTGGGAATCCCGTGGTGAAAAAGGTGTGGGGTCCATACGCTTGCGGATTGTAGAGGGATACGTCTTTTATCCGTCAACAAGCCCCTTTTTCTGGCGCCGTTGCCGGGGAGCAAGTTAGTTTACATCGTTTGATTTGCATTTAACTTAGTTTTATATTTTAGTTTGTCTTCCGTTTGCTATATCTAACATATATTATCTAGAAAAACACTTGTTTCTTTTGTTTTTGTTTTTATCTTATTGTCTAGATGGCGTTCGTCAATCAACCCGTGGAAGAACCGGAGAAATCATTAAGGGATTACGCTAGCCCTCGATGTGAAGACATAAAAGTACAAGAGTCGGATTCGAAGCTCGAAGCAACCAAGTATGAGATTAAATCCAAGATCATCGAGATGGTGGCGGCAAACCCATTTGAAGGGATGGTTACGGAGAACCCATACAGACACATAAGGAATTTCACGACAATATGCAACACGGTGCGTCAAGAAGGAGTTCCCGATGAATGGTTCAAATGGAATCTCTTTCCCTACTCACTTGCCGGCAATGCAAAGACATGGTACTCGTTTGCATCCTTTGAAGTTGAAGGAAATTGGAACAAGTTGACAAAGAAGTTTTGCGAGAAGTTCTTTCCAATTAGCAAGGTTCAACATCTAAGGAGGCAAGTGATCAATTTCATGCAAGGAGAAGACGAAGGGATAGACCAAGCCTGGGATAGGTTTAATGGGTTGATTGAACAAGGACCAAGACTCGGCTTCTCCGGTGACGTACTCTTGCATACATTTTTCTTTTCCCTAACCCCTCGTTGCATGCGACACGTCGAAATGTGTGTAGGTGGGTATCTCATGGAGAAAACACTCACAGAAGCCGCCCGACTTCTTCAAAAAATTAGTAAAGCGGCTGCCATGCGAAGAGATTGGGAAACAAAACTTGCTGAAGAGCCGGAATACAATTCAAGAAAGAAGAAGTGTGCTGAATTTTCTAAAGAGGCAACCCCGGAAGTCACAAAAGAGAAATCAATCACAGAAAAGCTTGAAGAGGAACACATCAAGTCAAGAACTACACCGAGCGTTGACTTCGCCGTACCAAATGAGACGAACAAGAGAAGCATGTCAAGCGCGAAGCCACTAAGGGAGTTCGAACCAATGGATTGGGTTCCTATTGATTACGGAGAAGTATTCGACAAGAGAAGACCGTTCCCTAATCAAAAGGGAATGGCGAGAGCATTGGAAGTGGATTTCCCACCGGAGAAGAAAGCGGAAAATTCTTACGACCTTGAAACCACCGGTGAGATTTTTCAAAAGCTCTTTGGAGATGACATAGTGGATCCGGAACACATAGCCGAGGTGAAGAGAATCATGGGGATCAAGCCCGAAGCATCACCATACGCTTGCCTCGCCGAAATTTACGCGATAGGATCCGAAGAAGAAGAGAAGATGACACCACACTTGAGTTGCGAGATCAACGGAGTTCAATGCAAGGCTTTATGCGACATCGGAGCCCAAGTAAGTGTCCTAACTTCTAAAGTTCATGATAAAGTTCGAGACCACAACCTAGACTTAGCTCCAACATCAACAAAATTAATTATGGGAGATGGTAGAACTATTAAACCTCTAGGTATTGCTTGCAACATGAAAGTAAAAATCTCTAGAAATTATATACCAACCGATTTCTTTGTTATTGATGCTTACCATAGTAATCATGATCACATAATCTTAGGTAGGCCCTTTCATAAGTTGGTTGATGCTGTGTTAGATGCCGGAGAAGGCAAAGTAACAATAAACCTTAATGGAACAAAGTACACATATAACTTTCTTCGTGCTTCTAAACACCTTACACCCTTTCCTCCCGAAGATGAATAAGTAGAAGAGATAGATAGCCTTTGTTTTTGTTGAAACCCTTAGAGACCCGCTACAAAGAGAGATGGAAAATCAAATTAGTGATCAACAAGATGAAGAACTAGAAGAAGCAACAAAAGGCTTGGAACCACATGATGGAAGCGAGGAGGAAGGAAAATTCGAAGACATAGGATAAATAAAACCCGAGGAGCCACAAGCGCCCGAGGTAAACCTTAAACCTTTGCCCAAAGGATTAAAGTATGAATTTTTGGGCCCCGACAAGACCTATCCAGTCATCGTGAGCGACGAGTTGAGTCCCGAAGAAAATGAGGTGTTGCTGATTTTATTGAAAAAACATAGGAAGGTGATTGGATATTCGATTAATGATCTCAAAGGTATAAGCCCAGCCTTTTGCACTCATCGTATACCAATGGAAGACCAATGTAAGCCCGTAGTGGACCACCAAAGGAGGCTAACCCATGCCATGCGAGAGGTAGTAAAGAAAGAGGTCATCAAGTTACTTGATGCCGGAATCATCTACCCAGTTCCGCATAGCGAATGGGTGAGCCCGGTACATTGTGTTCCAAAGAAAGGAGGTTTGACCGTGGTGAAGAATGAGAAAAACGAATTGATACCGCAAAGAACCGTGACCGGGTGGCGGATGTGTATCGATTACCGTAAGCTTAACAAAGCGACGAAGAAAGATCACTTCCCCCTACCGTTCATTGACGAGATGCTCGAGAGGTTAGCAAACCACGCTTATTTTTACTTTCTCGATGGGTACTCGGGGTTCATGCAAATTCCCATTCACCGGGAAGATCAACACAAGACAATGTTTACATGCCCTTACGGAACGTTTGCATATAGAAGGATGCCCTTCGGTCTATGCAACGCTCCGGCCTCTTTTCAACGTTGCATGATGGCCGTATTTTCGGAATTCATCGAAGAAATTGTCGAGGTGTTCATGGATGATTTTTCCATTTATGGGAAGACGTTCATGGATTGCTTGGCAAACTTGGAAAAGGTCCTCATGACGTGTGCGGAGGTAGACTTGGTGTTAAATTGGGAAAAGTGCCACTTCATGGTTAAGCAAGGCATAGTGCTCGGACATGTTATATCCGAGAGAGGAATTGAAGTGGACAAGGCTAAGGTAGAGACGGTTGAGCAACTCCCACCTCCGACGGATGTTAAGCCCTTAAGGAGCTTTCTAGGCCATGTCAGATTCTATAGAAGATTTATTAAGGACTTTTCAAAGATCACTAAGCCTTTAATGCATCTCCTTCAAAAGGATGTGGCTTTCGACTTTGATGAGAAGTGCCTAGCGGCATTCTGGACCTTGAAAAGTGCGTTGGTGAGTGCTCCCATTATTCAACCTCTGGATTGGAGCCAACCTTTCGAGATCATGTGTGACACAAGTGACTACGCTGTAGGCGCGGTTTTGGGTCAAAGAAAGGAAGGCTGAGTTCACGCCGTTTACTATGCTAGCAAAACTCTTAGTGGGGCGCTATTAAATTATGCCACTATGGAAAAAGAGTTGCTAGCGGTGGTATTCGCTTTCGAAAAAATTCAGATCTTACATCGTGAACTCGAAGGTCATTGTTTACACCGATCACGCAGCCATCAAGTATCTCTTGGCTAAGAAGGAAGCTAAACCACGTTTGATTCGTTGGATCCTTCTTCTCCAAGAGTTTGATGTTGAAATTCGTGATAAAAAGGGGGTGGAAAATGTTGTGGCCAATCATTTGTCTAGGATGAATCGTGGACAAGATGATAAAGAGCCCATCGAAGATAAGATGAGAGATGACCACCTCTATCGAGTGCTTGATAAAGATACATGGATGATCAATACCATTCGAGCGATTCGGAAGATGCCTCTCGATCATCTAGATAAAAACTCCCAAAAGAAGATAATCTCCGAAAGTAGGAAATACTTTTGGGATGCACCATACCTCTTCAAGCTTGGCAATGATGGAGTGATGAGAAGATGTGTGCCAAGAGAAGAGAGGGTAGAAATTCTGAGAAAGTGCGACTCGGCGGAGTACGGTGGACGCTATAGCCATTTTTGAACCCAAGCAAAAGTATGGTCAAGCGGATTCTTTTGGCCGGAGATGCATGAAGATACTAAAAGATATGTTGCATCATGCCCCGAATGCCAAAGAACCGGAAACATCTCTCAAAGAAATTCTATGCCTTTGAAATACAACCTGCAAATCGACATATTCGATGTATGGGGTATAGACTTCATGAGACTTTTAAAAACTCATTTGGATTTGAGTATATCCTAGTCATGGTTGATTATGTATCCAAGTGGGTAGAGGCTATACCATGTCGTAAAGCTTCCACGGAGGAGTCCATTACTATGATCAAGAACGTGATTTTTCCTCGTTTCGGTACACTGAGAATCTTGATAAGTGATGGAGGAACTCACTTCACCGGGAATAATTTAAAAAAGTGCTTGTCCAAGTTGGGAATTGAGCATAGGGTCTCTACGGCCTATCACCCACAAACCAACGGACAAGCGGAAACGTCAAATAGGCAATTAAAAAGCATCCTCAACAAAACCATAGAGAAGGGAGGCAAGGATTAGTCAAAGAAATTAGACGGAGCTTTATGGGCTTATCGAACAGCGTTCAAAACACCGATAGGTATGACCCCATATCAATTCGTCTATGGAAAAGCTTGCCACCTTCCGGTTGAGTTGGAACATAAAGCCTATCGGGCGATTAAAGAGATGAACCTCGATCTTGATGCCGCGGTGGTAAAACGAAGGATCCGAATAAGCGAGCTAGAGGAGTTGAGGTTGAAAGCATATGAAAATGCAAGCATATACAAAGAGAGAATCAAAAGGTGGTATGATAAAAGATTGAAAAAGAAAGAATTTAAAGAAGGAGATAAGGTCCTCCTTTACAATTCGAGGTTTAAAACCTTCGGAAAGGGGAAATTGCAAAGCAAGTGGGACGGACCTTATGTTGTGCATTCAGTGCTCTCCAACGGAGCGGTAACCATTATGGATATAAAAGGCGATCAATTTATGGTGAATGGTCAGCGGCTTAAGGTTTACTATGAACCCGACGTTGTGCCCCTTCACCATGTTGATGTCTTCACCATGGAGGAAGAGCCCGAACGTCTCGCCTAGGACGAAAAACAAGGCATGAATTTCTGTAAATAGTTTTTCTTTTAATTTTCTGGAGTTTCTCGCGAAGATTTACTGGGCCAACTTTTTCCAATGGGCTAAGGAGGCGAAAAAAGGGCGGTGCGCGAAAGACCAGACCGGCCGGCCCCCGAGACAGGGGTGGGCGGCCGGCCCGCCCGGCCGACCGGCCCGAGGGGGTCCCGGCGGCAGTCGTCCCCGATTTTTGCCCGAATTGCCCCTTTTCGACTTCCTTCTTCGGTCAGAAAAATTTAAGGGAAGTTTAAAAAAGGAAAATAAGGTTCTCAGGGTTTTTCTCTTCAGACTATTTATTTGGCCGAATTGGGAGCTCGGGAATCAACCCCTTCAAGCAATATTTTGCACCCTTGCAGCAGCCATTGTGTCCCCAAGAAGCTTAGAGTTGAAGCTAGAAGCCAAGGAGCCATCGATGGAGGAGGCGATGCGATGCGAGCTCAAGATACCCGTCAAGAGTACCGCCCGCATCCGTTGCGGAGGCCGTGTCCCGACCGGAGCTCTTGCATCTCGCAACCCCGTCGAAGGAGAGAAGGTCCCTACGCCCGTTCGAAGGCCGGCACGCATCCAAGGCATGAAGCGCAAAGACTACAAGGAGGCGTCGCCCGAGCCTAAGGATTATGGGGGTAGCGACTACTCCGACGATCGTAGCCCAAGCTCGTGGGCGGCTGCCGGAAGAGATGATAACGACCTCTACATTTGGGATGAGCAGCCCAAAGAGAGGACTCCCGAAGGCCCCAACAGCGATGGCAATGATGGCAACGAAGGCGGCAACGACAATGGCGGCGGCGACGACGGTGGCGACGACGGTGGAGACAATGGCGTTGAAGACCCCTTCGGATTGCATCCGATGTGTTGTCGAACTTGCCGTCAATCCATCGCAGATCTCTACACGTCGATCGATGAATGTCTCCAAGCTATGGAAGCAATGAAGCAGCGTATGGAGGATTTGGAGTGCGTAGTTGAATACGACTACAAGTTACTTAACCGCAACGTGCGCAAACTTTTTGGCATGGTTGGAAAAATGATAAGCAAGTGGCGCAATACTTTCTTGAAGTACCACTAGGTCCAGTCTCCCCCTTAGGAATTTTGTAAGATACGGCGAGGACGTCGTATGTTTTTAGCGTGGGGGAGAGCTAGCTAGCTAGCCTTAGCTTTTGAGTTTCAAAATTTAGGCTCGGTTTAATCTTCAAGCAAGAGTCTTAGAGTTTAATGAGTCTTAGTTTTCGAGTGTGTTTTTAAATTTTTGCAAGTTTGAAAGTGTCTTAAATTAGTGTTGAGTCAAAGAAAATCAAATAAAAAGAGTCTTTATATATTTTTGTATATTGTGTGTTGCTTATCTTTTTTCACTTGTTGGCTTATCTTTGATTCTTGATATATGAATATAAGTGTGAGGTTTGAAAAATGTTTACCGTGGTGCTTAGTGGAATTGCTACTACTTAAAGTACCCATACCACACTTCGATCTTGAGCTTCACATGTTAGTTGTGCTATGTTCAATGCTAAAAGTTGGAGGATTTCAGTTCTGAAAATTATCTAAAAACCCATGTAATAAAGGTTAGCAAAACCTCTTTTTCGAAGTTGAGAGTAAGAAAAAAATCCTATACAAAGCCAATTTATTTTTTTGCTCCACCATAAGTGTGATTAGTACGATGAGTTAGGCTAGGATCCTTCTCTCTTGGTGAGTTTTAATTTCGAGCATGATCATGTCCTTGTGCTTATCTCTTATTGCTAGTCTCGTCATACATTCAGTAACGTGACTTTCACATTGGAAGTCCCGTACATCGCCGAATTCCATACCCAACCCTATACATCTCTTTTGTACATCGCATTCCTTGAACACAACCTACTTTCAAAAGTTTCGTCTCGTCTCTAGCATGATTTATTTAAAATTTCAGATTGTATGCATGCATGAAAGAGAGGAGTTGAGAGCTTTGAAAAGTTGTCAAAAGAGGGAAAAATAAAGAGAAAAGTATGAGTATGGAGCATTTACGGAGTCTTGTTCGTGTTCATGAGCTTGATGAATTCACTTCCAATGGTGGCAAGGACCTAAGTGTTACAAGGGAACACCCCCGGGGATTGAAGTGTAAAAGACCGAACTTCATGCGAAGAGAACCTCCATCTTGGACGCGAGGATGACATCGTCAAAATCATGCAGGTGGAGGGGGCAAAGAGCATAATTACATGAGGACCCACGGGAGCGAAGGGGCGAACGAACCGGGCCGAGGTGGGCCGAGGCCGGTTGGCCCAGACCGGCCGGCCCAGCCCACTCTGGTGGCCGGTTCGGCCCCGTTTTCCTTGCACCCGAAGGATCTTCAACCCTAAAACCCTGGAGGCGCCGCCATTCGACAGGGGAGAGAGTTATTCGCACCAGAGGCCATCCACAAGCTAGAAAGAGAGGAGGAGGATCTCCGGAGGGAGATGAACCACCTGGAAGGAAGCACCCTCTCGTGGAGAAGAAGGAAGACACCTGTCGGGGACAGCCCTGGGGTCCCCTTAAATAAATGGGGAAATCCCACTTAAAACCTGCAGAAAGCCAAGGCCAAACACGTCTTGCTTAAACACGCACACGAGGCATGGCCCACGCCGCGGTGGCCCCGGTGGCCCACCAAGGCGGCCCACTCAAAGATCCCCTCGAGTAGGTCCCGCCTCGCTCGAGGGCACACACCTCCTTCGAGTGAGCTCCGCCCCGTTCGAGGGCATACCCTTACCTCGAGCGGGCTCCGCCTCGCTCGAGGGTCCACGCCACCCTCGAGCAGGCTCCGCCTCGCTCGAGGGCGCTCCGCACACGCACGCCCGTTCCCGTACGCGGGTACGGGCATTTAATGCTCTGACAACGGCGGGGCGGCGCCATCATGCGCCTGGGACTCACGCCCCGGTCTTGTTGCACCAACTCCCTAGGAGGGAACCCATCCCCGCCACTGTGGGGGATTGTGCGACGTGGCCGGTGCCAACCCCGTGACGCCGCGCCACCTACTCCTGTACGACTAACGCGCCGAGTCCTCGAAGGGGGGCCGGCCGCACCCTCGATTTGCTTTCCCGTGACTTTACAGGGTTAGGTCGTGATGTTAGGCCGGCGGGGCGCAATCCCTGCCACTGTTAACGGCAGGCGGCCGCCCCCGCGCGTACAATGCCACGCCGGGCACTGTGGTAACAGCTCCGGCGCTGTGAAGCATGCGGGAACGGGACGCCGCCATGCCTGACACTGTATCCCGTACGGATCGACGTCAGCAACCCCCTCGAGCCCGCCTGGGGACATCACGGCCATCCACTGCACTCCTACCCTCGAAGCTGCCACTGTTCGAGTACAAGATACACCATGATGGCCAGATCGTGGCAAGGACCGTCAAGGCGGCCGTCTACTCTACAGCGCGGCGCACCACACTTCCCCATGTAGCTGAATAGTGCGGCATGTATGTAATTCGCCCTCTCCTTGGCCTATAAAAGGAAGGCGAAGTCCCCCGCCACAGGGGACGGGAGAGAACGACAAGGAACGAACACGGACAACATACGACACACCACACACTCGCTTTCCAATTCTCCCACAACATCTTCAGCCACTTCACCAGGGACTTGGAGGCCACGCTTCCTCTCCCACCTTGCTTGTAGCAGCCCCACTACGAGCACCCCCGTGCCGAGCAATATAGTGCCCCGAGCACACCACCGCGCTCGAACGTACGGCCCCTCGGCGGGAACCGGGATAAAACTCGTCTCTCGATTGCTTGGCATCGACCATTGAGGGATAGACCTTGGCGCTTATTACTGGTTAGTGTCGGGACCACATTCCGCACCGACAGTTGGCGCCCACCGTGGGGCAAGCGAGCTCCTAAGGTCAATCCACCGTCAACTCCCTCCATGGTGATCCGCACCGAGTACCGCGGTACGCGCTACTCCATGGGCAGCTCGGACCCCCTCCCCGCCGGGTTTGAAATCCGGTTCGGGAGCCTGAATTTTCAGGCCACGGGGAACGGCTACCTGATGCGCCTCACCAACCGTGAGGAGATCCGTGTGCGGCGCCAAGCCGGGTCCGCCTCGGTCGCCGGCGCGCGCGTCGCCACGACGCGAGGCACCCGCGGCACGGATGCCGCGGGCCCGTCGGCCGTCACGGCGTCGCCGCCGCTCCGGTCGGCGTTCGCGCCGGGCGCGGTCGGAGCGGCGGCAAGTTGAACGCGTCGCCTCCCAACGCGGCGCACCCGTCGGCACGACGACCGCCACCCCCGGCGGGGGAGCGCGCGGTCTCCGGGCCGCGCTTCCCCATCGGTCTGCGCGGCGCCACGACAGCCTACAACGCCAACGTCAACACCACGATGCGCAGGGTTCCTCCCGGCTGTCATGTCTTCGTCGCCAAGGACCCTAGCGCCTCCACCGGCGACGAGTCGTCCCTAGGCTCCCTCGACGCGTTCCCACTCGCCAACATGCACGGATACGCGGAGTGGGACTTTTCCGGCGTGCCGGACCCAGTAATGTTCAGACGTTTTCTTGACGCCACGGACTACTGGTTCGGTTGTTCCGACGACTCCAGCACTGGGAGCTACGACCCCGCGCGGGAACGCTGCGTCGTCATCGCCAACGACCCAGCAAACGCCACCGGTGCAGCGGGCACCGGCGACGGGGAAGTTACGCCCGCCCCAGGGATCGCTCCGCGCCTGGCAGCGGGACCGAGCACCCCTGCTGGGGCCGACATTGACGTGCAGCTAGCCCAAGCTCGCGAACTCGAAGCCAAGCTGGCGGAGGAGTATCAGACGGTGCGGCTGCTCCGCGCCTCCATGGCGGGGGAAGCCTCCGCGCGCGGCGAACGCGTGCGGGAGTTGGGCACACAGGCTCGCGACCGCATCAACGCCAACTTCAACGTCGACAACCCGGACACGCCTCCGCAAGTGAGCCAGAAGCTTATCACCGCCGCGACGCTGCTACGGGCCATGATGGCCCCCTCGACGCCTGAGGCGCGAAACCTGCACCGTGAGGTGCAGGCACTCATCGAGCAGGCGGCCGTCCAACAGGCCGAGAGCTTGGCATCACACATCCGCCAACAGGGGGACGCACGAGGCGACGGGGCCGCGCAGGGGGGCGAACCCTCGGTCCATGCAGGTGGAGCGGCGGAGCAACCCGCCAACCCGGGACGCACACCGGCTAAAGAACGGCTCCTCGACACGCGCAGGGCGCGGGACGGCGACGCCCGCAACGTCATCAACGCTCGGCGGACGAGCAAGGCGGATGCGCGAGCGGCGGCAGGCTACCACCCTCGGCGGGGTGGACGCTACGACAGCGATGAAGACCGCTCTCCCACGCCGGAACCCCCGGGGCCCCGCGTGTTCAGCCGGGAGATCCGCGCAGCGGCCTTCCCCCAGCGCTTCCGCGAGCCCACAACCATCGTCAAGTATAACGGGGAAACGGATCCCCGCGTGTGGCTCAACGATTACCGCCTAGCATGCCAGCTGGGCGGGGCCACCAGCAATGAGGTCATCATTCGCAACCTCCCCCTGCACCTTGGCGATTCAGCCCGGATGTGGCTCGAGCATCTGCCGACCAGTCAGATCCATATCTGGGATGATTTGGTCCGCACGTTCGTGGGCAACTTCCAGGGCACGTACGTGCGCCCCTGGGAATTCCTGGGACCTGCGCTCCTGCACCCAAAATCCCGGCGAGTCGCTCCGGGACATCATACGACGCTTCTCCAAGCGCTGCACGGAGCTCCCAAGCGTGGCGCAATCTGAGATTGTGCACGCCTTCCTCGAAGGCACCACGTGCCGGGATCTCGTGCGAGAGTTGGGGCGCAGCCCGCATGCGGACTCAAACGAGCTGTTCGACATCGCCACCAGCTTTGCCTCAGGTGAAGAGGCCGTGGGGCGATCTTCGACGGCAAGAAGGGCAAGCGCGTCTAGCCCTTCGGGCAGATCGACCTGCCGGTTTGGTTCGGCACTCCGAGCAATTTCCGCAAGGAAATGCTCACCTTCGAGGTGGTGGGGTTCCGGGGCGCCTATCACGCCATACTTGGGCGGCCCTGCTACGCCAAGTTCATGGCCGTCCCCAACTACACCTACCTCAAAACGAAGATGCCGGGACCAAACGGTGTCATCACCGTGGGCTCGTCCATCAAGCACACGTTCGACTGCGACGTCGAATGCGTGGAGCACGCAGAAGCACTAGCGCTGGACGAAGCGCTGGTGACCACCTTGGAGAAGATGGTCAACGAAGACCTCGACTCCACCACCAAGCACGCCAGCAATTTCGAGGCCGCAGAGTAGACCAAGGAGGTGCCCCTCGACCTTGCTGCCCTCGAGGGCAAGGCGTTGAGGGTCAGCTCCACCCTCGACCCGAAATAGGAAGTGGTGCTCGTCGACTTCCTCCGCGCCAACGCCGACATCTTCGCGTGGAGCCCCTCGGATATGCCAGGCATCCCGAGGGAGGTCGCCGTGCACTCCCTTGACATCTCGCCCTCATTCTCGCGCCGTGCGGCAACGGCTCCGCCGCTTCGACGAGGAGCGGCGGCGGGCGATCGGAGCGGAGCTGCGGAAGCTTCTCGAGGCCGGGTTCATCAAGGAAGTGTTCCACCCTACATGGCTAGCCAATCTTGTACTAGTAAAGAAAAAGAACGGGAAATGGCCGATGTGTATAGACTACACTAGTCTCAATAAAGCATGTCCCAAAGTTCCTTTTCCTTTGCCACGTATCGATCAAATTGTTGATTCAAGAGCCAGGTGTGAGCTACTTTGCTTCCTTGATGCCTACTTCGGGTACCACCAAATCAAGATGAAGGAGTCCGACCAGCTCATTCATCACGCCGTTCGGGATGTTTTGCTACGTCACGATGCCGTTCGGCCTCCTGAACGCGGGAGCAACGTACCAACGCTGCATGCAACACGTTTTCGGAGATCACATCGGGCGAATGGTCGAGGCGTACGTAGACGACATCGTCGTAAAAACCAGGAAGGCGGACGACCTGGTTGGCGACCTCAACATCGCGTTCGGCTGCCTACGGGCCAACAGGGTAAAATTGAACCCCGAAAAATGTGTCTTTGGTGTGCCGCGGGGTATGCTCCTAGGATACATAGTCTCCCAGCGAGGCATCGAAGCCAACCCCGAGAAGGTTGCGGCCCTCGAGCGAATGGGTCCAATTCGGGACCTCAAGGGGGTACAAAAGGTGCTGGGGTGCCTTGCCGCCTTGAGCCGCTTCATCTCGCGGCTCGGCGAAAAAGGCTTGCCCCTCTACCGCCTCCTCAAAAAGCACGAGCGCTTCTCCTGGACCACCGAGGCCCAGGATGCGCTCGACAAGCTTAAGGCGTCCTTGACTCGTGCCCCAATCCTCACACCACCGCAAGACGGTGAACCTCTACAACTCTACGTGGCCGCAACCACCCAGGTGGTTAGCGCCGTAATTGTGGTAGAGCGCACGGAGGAAGGGCACGCCCTGCCGATCCAGCGGCCGGTGTACTACATCAGCGAAGTCTTGTCCGACACCAAGACACGCTACCCTCAAGTCCAGAAGCTGTTGTACGCGGTGGTCCTCGCGCGGCGCAAGCTTCGCCACTACTAAGAGGCCCACCATGTCACGGTGGTCTCCTCCTTCCCGCTGGGGGGGATCATCCGCAATCTGGACGCGGCGGGCAGGATCGCCAAGTGGTCGGTGGAGCTGATGGACGAGACGCTCGCCTACGCCCTGCGCAAGGCCATCAAGTCCCAGATCCTGGCGGATTTCGTCGCTGAGTGGACAGACATGCAACTACCGCCGCCACAGATCCAGGCAGAGTGCTGGAGACTCTGTATTTCGACGGCTCGGTGATGAAGACCGGGGCGGGCGCGGGCCTTTTCTTCGTGTCACCCCTCGGGGAGCACATGCGGTACGCAGTACGTCTCCACTTCCCCTCGTCAAACAACATGGCCGAGTACGAGGCCCTCCTTTGCGGCCGCAAGATCGCCATCGAGATAGGCGTCAAGCGCCTCGACGTGCGGGGGGGGGGGGGGGGGGGGGTTCGCAGCTCGTGATTGACCAAGTCATGAAAAATGCGAGCTGCCACAACGACAAGATGGAAGCGTACTGCAAGGCCGTGCGAGCCCTCGAGGACAAGTTCTACGGCATCGAGCTCAATCACGTGCCCCGCCGGTACAACGAGGAGGCGGACGAGCTGGCCAAGATCGCGTCCGGGCGGATCACCGTCCCCCCGAACGTTTTTGCCCGGGATATCGCCCAGCCTTCCGTCACCCTCGAGCCGCACCCCTCGAACCACGCGGAACCCTCGGGGGCTCCCTCGAATCTGGCAGGCGCGGAGCCCATGGATGAGGACCCCTCGAACGAGGCGTATGTGCTCTCCCTTTTCGAGGGGTACGGCGCTGACGAGGCCGATGTGATGGATGTCGAGCCAGCCCCCATCAGGGCAGATTGGCGCGACAAGTATATTGCCTGGATGGCTCGAGGGGAACTCCCCTCGAACCGGGCCGAGGCCAGGCGCATCGCCAGGATGGCCAAGTCTTTTGCCCTCGTCGACGGCGAGTTGTACAAGCTCGCCGCTTCCGGCATCCTGCAGCGATGCGTGCCCATCCCAGAGGGGCGCGAGCTCCTCCGGGATATTCACGCGGGGATTTGCGGCCATCACGCCTCGCCCCGCACCCTCGTAGGCAATGCGTTTCGACAAGGCTTTTACTGGCCCACCGCGGTCGCGGATGCCAATTCTACGCCCGCAAATCCAACCTCCCTGCTCACGCCCTGCAGACCATCCCCATCACATGGCCCTTTGCCGTGTGGGGGCTGGACATCGTCGGGCCCTTGCGAAAGGCGCCCGGGGGCTTCACCCACTTGCTGGTTGCGATCGACAAATTTTCCAAGTGGGTGGAAGTACGCCCCATTACGAATCTCGTGGCGAGACGAACGATGGACGTTCTTCACCGACATCGTCCATCGTTTTGGAGTGCCAAACGCCATCATCACCGACAACGGGTCCCGGTTCACGGGCGGGGAAATTCCCGGAGTTCCGCGACAAATTCCACATCCGTGTGGATTGGGCAGGCCGTGGCGCACCCACGAACCAACGGCCAAGTAGAACGTGCCAATGGCATGATCCTACAAGGCCTTAAGCCCAGAATTTTCGACCGACTGAATAAGTCCGGTCGAAAATGGCTCCAGGAATTGCCTGCGGTCGTGTGGAGCCTAAGGACCACCCCAAGCAGAGCCACTGGGTTCACCCCGTTTTTTCTAGTCCATGGCGCGGAGGCCGTCCTCCCCACGGACTTAGAGTATGGGTCACCCAGGGTACGAGGCTATGACGAGGACGCCAACCAGCGAGCCCGCGAGGACTCACTGGACCAGCTGGACGAAGCGCGTCTCGTGGCCTTGATGCACTCCGCAAGATACCAACAGTCCCTCAGGCGCTACCAGGCACGGAAGATATGCCGGCGGGACTTCAGCGAGGGGGATTTGGTCCTAAGGCTACACCAAGACAACCGAGGACGCCACAAGCTATCACCACCGTGGGAGGGACCCTACATCGTAGTGAAGGTGCTCAAGCCCGGCATGTACAAGCTAGCCAACGAGGACGGCGAAGAACTCACCAACGCTTGGAACATCCAACAGCTACGTCGCTTCTATCCCTAGCTAGGATTTCCAAGTCTTTTTTTGTAAATCACGTGCCCAACACCCCAGTTGGCGACAACCATGTAAACATCACCAGTTCAATAAAAAGGGCAACTCGGCTTTCCCCTGAAACCCAAGTTACCCTCAGGGGCTACTACCGGGGGCACCCCCCCCCCCCAAAAAAAATGGTCCCATTTTTTCGCAAAAAAGAAAAAACTCACACGCGCTAAGCATGTTTCCACTTCGGCCTCGAGCAAAATTCGAACAGGGCGCAGGCAGCCTAGCGGAAAGGACATGCGAGTCAGAGATAGCCTACACCTCCGCGAGGATACGGCCCTTCTCTCTTGCCTCCGACCCAGTAGGCCGCTCGCGAAAATCGAACTCCCCTAACTAGAATTTACTCAGGAAGAAGGAGAAACAAAAAAGTGCAATAAAGTAAAGGACATCATTTCACTTTCACAAACGTTTGAAGCAAAGTGATCTGTTTATTTACATGGCCACGTGGCCCGTACACTAACACAAAAACAAAAAAGGGCTTGGCGCCCGGCAATCTTCAGGCTGGCGGAGCATCGGCGTCGGCGGCATCCGGGAACAGAAACTCCTCGAAGGCCTCAGCGAGCGCCCCGGCGGCATTAGCGGCTAACGCGTCCACACGCTCCATCGCCACCTCTTCCTCGACGCCCTCGGGTACAATGTAACGCTCCGCCGCGGCCTCGAAGTTGATCTCGTAATGAGATCGCACCACCCCGAGGGCCTTCTGGACGCCGAGGTGCAGCGCCCGGCGCATGCGCCCGATGACATGCCCGCCGAGGGCGCGCGCGCGGCCGGCCGGCGAGCTCCCATCCTGCGCCTCGCCCTCCTCCACGGCCTGGTAGGTCTCGAGGGCTGCGGAGCGCAGCTCCAGCAGCTCCTGCTCGGAGGAGATGTAGGAGGTCTGCAGCGCCTCGGCCCGCTCGGCCGCGTGCCCCAGCGCGGTGCACAGGCCTGAAGTTGCCAAGCAAGAGGGGGATCAGAAAAGGGGGCGAACCCTCTAAGGGAAAATCAGCAAAACAAAAGACAAACAGCAACTTACCCTCGACCTGCTTCTTCTCCACCTCGAGGGCACGGCGCTCGGCCTCAACCGCTTGCTGAAGGCCGCTGACGGTCTCGCTTTGCTCCTGGAGGGCCAGCTCCTGGCTCGCGCTCGTGATGCTGAGTACCACCAGTTCGCCCTCGAGTTTCGAGGACTCCGCGTTCCGTCCCTCCAGCGACTTCTGCGCCGCCTCGCGAGCGACGCGCTCCCCGGCTCGAGCGGCCGACCGGGCGTCGGCAAGAGCGACTGCTCTCCCCGCCGGAGCCGCCCCTCAGCCCCCTGGCGGACGGTACGTTCCTGCAGGAGCCGGTCCTCCGCGATGGCGAGCGCCACAACCTTGGCATCGAGGGCGGCCTTCAGTTCGTCGGCCTCCTTGGCCTTCTGCTCGGCCACGCGCGCCCTCTCCTCAGCCTGGCTCTGCTGGGCCTGCGCCCCCCGGAGCAACGAATGGAGCTCCAGGTTGTCATTGCGGATGGCAACCACCTCCGCCTCCCAGTTGGCCGCCAGGGTGCGCATCCTCTCCAGGTCCGCCCGCGCCTGCCGCAGCGCCTCATCCCGGTCGATGAGGGCCGTGCGGACCCGCTCGAGGGTGGAGGGGCGCGCCGCGGCCTGCCCCTCGCTCTCTTGGAGCTGGTCGCGTAGGGCCTCCGCCCGGTACGACAGCCAGCTGTCCGGGGTCCTCAAGGCGTCGGCAAGCGCGTCGAAGGCGACGCACCGCTCCCGGAGCCGGCAGAGCTCAGCGCTCATCTGATCGAAGACGCCGTACTTGTCGCGGGCGCGATGCTCGAGCTCCTGCCGCCAACAGATCGAACCAGTAAGCGACACGCCGCAAGGATCGAGCGTGAAGACGAAAAAATCACAGAAAAATAGACGACGGCGCCTCACCTGGAAGACGCGCCACGCGGGGCCGCCATGAATCCGCAGCGCCTCTCTCAACGCTCGGTTGAGCGCGGCGCCGTGGTCGCGGAGCTCTCCCCACAGCTCCTGCTCCTCCTGGGCGTCGGCGAAGGCGGGCGGATCGCCAACGCGCCCCTCTCCCGGGGCGGAGCGGCCGGCGCGGGAAGAAGAGGCCTCTGCACCATGCCCTCGGCCTCCGGCCACCATGTGGCCGTCCCGCCGCCTCACAAGAGCCCCCTCCTGGGACTCGGTGGTGAAGGACCGATACGGTGAACCAGAGAGGGGAGGGAGTGAATGTGAGCCGATAAAAATTCTTCTCGAAGGAGATCGAAACTCCAACAAGATGAACACGGCTTCCACCACACGTCTCCGACTCACTACCAAGGTTGGTCAAGCCCACGTAGCCACTGGAGTGCCACTGGACCTAGGAACCAACACACCACCTTCCGACCCGAGAAACGCAGCGGAAAAACAAAACCTCGAGTCTACAGACCCACACCGGTCAGACCGGTGAGCACCACCGGTCAGACCGGTCCCTGCTGGTGAAACTGAGCAACTTTCACTAAGTGGCTCTACACCGGTCAGACCGGTGAGACACACCGGTCAGACCGGTGGCAGCCTGAAAGCCCCCCAAGGAACCAAACAGGCCAACCGACCACCAAACAGACCCAAACTCGAAACAGCAGCAACACGGGACAACAACGAACACACCAAGACGTTCACCCGAGCAAAAACCCACAAGGGCTCGCACCGGTCAGACCGGTCAAGAGCACCGGTTAGACCGGTGTAGCCTGGGCAGCTCGGGATGAACAGCACCCGCGGGTCAACTCCCCCAAATCCAAATCTTGATCTCCCGAATCGCTCCACGGACTTGAACAAGACTTTGGGGATATCAAGAACACCTCATGAGGAGTCCATAGCCAAGTTTAATCCCACAAAAACTCGTCCAAAAAGGAGGAATCGAAGAAATCCCGCCGAAAGCACTGCCAACCCAAGAACTCAAGAAACCCCAAAATCGAGCACCTTTTCTCACGGATTTGGGAGGGGAATCACAGCCCAAAGAACCACGAAGGGTTCCCACAAATTTCCCCCATCAAATCCCCAAGAGAAAAGTCCCGAAAAAAACCCAAAGAAATCACCGAGAGAGGGCTCCGAAAATCACCACCAAGAACAACTAGGTAAAACACATCCAAACCTTGAGGAACCACGCCGAATCATCTATACATGAAACAAAGGTTCGTACAAGGTCTAGCAAGCCGCCCGATCATCCATCCCTCTCTACAAGATCTCTCCGTGAAGCTCTCTTGCTAGTCCTAGAGAAAACCTAAGGAAAATAGGTGGAAAATAGGAAAACTAATGAGCTAGGGTTCCAAGAGTTGGCTGCCATCCTCTCACCTCTTGGGTTATATGGAGGCAACCGAATGTCTAAAATGCCCTTCTCTACTAACTAGGGATACAAGCCCCTCAAGGGCGGATTTGGAATTCTTGATGTCTTCACCATCGGACGGATGCCCGGCGACCGCACTCTGTGTAGCCTCGACGCAAGCCATGCGATCCCGACGCGTGTCCTCCGCTTCGAAGATTCCAGACTGCGTCGTCACACACCGGTCAGACCGGTGCTCCTCACCGGTCAGACCGGTCCCCACCCGGTCGACCGGTCCGGTGCCGCCTTGCACCTCCGTCTTCGGTTCTCCCGGTCTTGGCTTTGTGGATCAACCAAGGAACCCGGTGGTTTTCGGGTGAACCACCGGAAACCCCGCGAACTCGGTGTAGCCTC
This sequence comes from Cenchrus americanus, assembly GCA_947561735.1. Taxonomy (NCBI): domain Eukaryota; kingdom Viridiplantae; phylum Streptophyta; class Magnoliopsida; order Poales; family Poaceae; genus Cenchrus; species Cenchrus americanus. The sequence goes on from OX387239.1 coordinate 150,936,551, forward strand.
CGCCAATCTCCACTCATGACTTGGCTCCCACGTAGTCCCGGCTCGACCTTGGTTTTGAGGCTCAACCAAGAAACCGTCCACGACTTCATCTTCTTGTTCATGCCACCATGCGGCCCGCACTTGACCCCGCTGGCCACCGGGTCCCTCGAACGAAGCCTACTTGTCTTCTCCACACCCGGAGGCCTCACCGGCGACGAGCTTTCGCGCTTGTTCTTCACCCGCACCAAGACGAGTCAAGCCGCAACCCGCACCCGCAATACTTAGCCAAGAATCAGTCCACACAACGTTGTCAATCACTCATCACACAAGGAAGCGACCATCCACTGGTCCTCGAACCACACATGGTCCTCAATCTCCCCCTTGATGAGTGCATTGACAACACCCACACGGAAGTAACAAGAGAGAAAAGGAAAAGAAAAGAAACGAACAAAAAGAAACTCCAACAAGCGATCGAAAGCCAAACAAAGGCAAAAAGCAAGATCACTTGAAGAAGACAAGTCTCGGACCCCTTAGGCAAGGGCAACGGCTCGACACATCCGAGACAAAGCAAAGCTCAAGCAAAGAGCGCAAACCACCAAAACAAAGCTCGAACACCACAAAGAGCTCCCCCTGCACACATGCAAGCTCCCCCTGAACCAATGCACCTCCCCCTGGACGAATGCATGCAAACCACTTGAAAACAGGGCAGCTGCAGCAACTTCAGCTCACACCGGTCAGACCGGTCATCACCACCGGTCAGACCGGTGCCTAACATGTGTACAGGACCAGCACTCACACCGGTCAGACCGGTGCTCCTCACCGGTCAGACCGGTGTACAAAAGAGCCCAGAAATGGCTCGAAACCACCTGAAAACCTTCTAAATGCGTCCATTACGCCATTTCAAGCTCAAACTTCTCCCCCTTGTTGGCAATGCATGAATCAAGCCAAAAATGCAAAACTTTCAACCTAGAGCTTCTCAAATATACAAAATTCAACAAAGAATGCTACACATGTCCAAATGAGAAAGTTAGATACTCTACGGCTTCGTATCGATCTCAACTACAAGATCACCAAGTGTCACAACCATTGGACGAAGCTAAGATGGATTTTGGCAATTTTGCGAAAAACTTGCCTCTCATGAGCAAAGTCCTAAACCTGATCAAAGCATTTCAAAATGGCAAAGCCACACAAACTTCATGCTAGGACAGCCATTCTAATCATAAGACCATCACAAACACCCACAAGCACCTCATGTCATGTCAAAGCTACCGAGCCATGTGCCTACTTCTATTTATGAGACTTCTCATTGGTAGGCATCATGCAATGGTTTAGCACCCAAAGCAAATTAAATTCAGCACATATGACATGAGAGCATATTTTCCAAGCATTTTTCATTTCATTTTCAGATTTGTAATTGGTACATGAATTGTCTTTGCGACAAAAAGGAACTTATGCTCCTCCACAAGATAAATCAAGAGGGCTAAACATTCATGATGGCAAATGAGCCTTCGGCCCCATATGATCAATAAACTAGCTATCCAACCACAAATTAAGCATAGCAAAGCCACAAAAACATGTCAAGATCATGTAAAGGCATTTACACATGAGAGAGCATACATGTGACATTTTTCAAAAACATAGCTATCAACCATGGATTAATCATCAAGATCATCAAGAGCTAAGCCAAACTAACCGTAGCATACCAAACAAGCTCACAAAGACATATATCTCATTCCATGGTGAACAATGTATATGAGAGAAGCTTTTCCTAACCAATGCATATGATACAAAATGCATGCAATCTAAGATACAAGGATGCCTATACATCATGATACATATGCCATGCCAAATGCAAGGAATGCACAAAGGAAAGCTATACATATGCTACAAACCGGCTCCTCAAGGGGAGGCAAAACGGGCTCGACACCACCGGCAAAAGAGAGCTCCCACACACCCAACTCAGGAAATCAAACACACACCAAGTTCCCCCCGCAAACGAGTGAAAGTTGCTTGATCTAGGGGTTTGGTGAAAATATCGGCTAGTTGGTGATGTGTGGGTACATGGATCAAGGCTATCTTTCCTTTCTCTACGTTGTCTCTCAGAAAATGGTACCTCACTTCTATGTGCTTGGTTTTGGAATGGAGCACTGGGTTCTTTGCAATGCTTATGGCACTGGTGCTATCACATTGAAGTGGGACATGGGTATACTCCTCACCAAAGTCACTCATGGTGTAGGTGATCCAAAGGAGCTGAGAGCAACAACTAGCAGCAGCAACATACTCGGCCTCGGTCGTGGATTGAGCAACACTCGACTGCTTGCGGGAAGACCAAGACACCAAAGAAGAACCCAAAAACTGGCAAGTCCCAGAAGTGGACTTCCTATCCAACCGACACCCGCAAAATCCGCGTCTGAAAAACCATGAAGCGCCAAAGAAGAGGACGCGGAGTACCAAAGGCCGAAGTCGGGAGTGTGACGCAAGTACCTGAAAATTCTCTTCACCGCTTGCCGATGCGAAGTCCTCGGAGACGCTTGAAAACGAGCGCACAGACACACTGAGAACTGTATGTCCGGCCTCGTCGCCGTCAAGTAGAGGAGTGACCCGATCATGCTCTGGTACTCCTTCTGGTCCACGTGCTCACCTTCCTCGTCCACATCGAGAGCTGTAGTCGTACTCATCGGCGTCGTCATAGCCTTGGAGTCCTCCATCTTGAACTTCCTCACAATGTCCTTGGTGTACTTAGCCTGGTGTACAAATGTTCCTTCCTTTGATTGCTTGATTTGTAGCCCGAGGAAGAACTGCAACTCACCCATCATGCTCATCTCGAATTCCCTGCTCATATCATCTGCAAACCTTGCAACAAGAGAGTTAGACGAGCCACCAAAGACAATATCATCCACGTACACCTGCACAATCAGGATATCTCTCGCCCTCTGCCTCGGCAAAAACAAGGTCCGATCGACCTTCCCCATCTCAAAGCCTCTCTCAAACAAGAACCCCCTCAACCTCGCCATACCAAGCTCTAGGCGCCGCTTCAACCCATACAGCGCCTTCCTCAACTTGTACACCGGTGGGGGTACTTCTCACTCTCAAACCCCGAGGCTGCCTCACATACACTTCTTCCTCCAACACTCTATTCAGGAAAGCACTCTTCACATCCATTTGGTGCAACTTGAACCCTTTAGCCACAGAAAAGGCTAGAAGGATCCTAATCGCCTCCAAACGGGCTACGGGAGCAAAGGTCTCCTCGTAGTCAATCCCCTCCTTCTGACTGAACCCCTAGGCAACAAGTCTCAACTTGTTCCTCACAACCTCACCCTTCTCTCCCTCTTTGTTTTTCCGCACCCACTTTGTACCAATTGGCTTACACCCTGGAGGAGGGTCAACCAACTCCCACACCTGATTCCTCTCAAAGTTCTCCAACTCCTCATGCATCGAGGTAACCCAATTGTGATCAGATAGTGCGTGTCCAATGTCTTTGGGCTCAAAAGAAGCAACAAACGCAGCATGAGCAAAGTGGGAATTGTTTCGAACCCTCGACCGTGTAGTGCGTTCATTCATGTCGCCGATGATCCTCGAAGCTGGGTGATCCACCTGAACTCGCCGGGGAGGTTCTCGCCTCGAAGCTACCTCCCCCTCAACATCAGCTTCTCCTCGCTCTTGATTTGTCGCCGTAGGTGTAGCAGAGGGTCCATCCATCATCGTAGTCGAAGTAGTGGGTACATGTTCAGCTGGGGGCACCACACCGCCATCTTCATCATCACCATGTTCATGCTCCTCCTCCCCGAAAGATCTCCTCGCCAAGCTCATCATCACCGCACACTCAAAAACAACCCGACTACGTGGCTCGTCTCGTCGAAGGTTACCTCGCAAGTCTCCACGATTTGGTTAGTTTCAAGGTTGAGCACACGATATGCTCTAGAATGAGATGCATAACCAAAGAAAATGCCATCGACAGACCTAGCCTCAAACTTATCCAACTTCCTGCCTTTCTTCAGAATGAAACACTTGCAACCGAAGACATGGAAGTGACTCACCTTGGGTGTGCGACCATGCATCAACTCATAGCATGTCTTCTTCTTGTGCACTCTGAGGTATATCCTATTCGACACATAGCACGCGGTATTCACCGCCTCAGCCCAATACCTCCTCGGAGTCCTATGCTCATCAAGCATCGTCCGAGCCATCTCGCACAAGGTCCTGTTCTTCCTTTCCACAACACCATTCTGGGGAGGCGTATACGGACTCGAAAACTGGTGCTCAAGACCCAAGTCATGGCAAAAGGTTTCAAAACGAGAGTTCCTGAATTCCGAGCCATTATCACTGCGGATAGCTCGTATGGCATCTCTGTGCCTCTCGTTCCTCAACCTCAAGACTAGATCTTGAACAAAACCAAACGTCTCCCCCTTATCCTCGAGAAAGAACACCCACGCATACCGAGAATAGTCGTCCACCACAACAAGGACATACCACTTCCCACCCGCATCGCATACGAGCCGGGCCAACAAGGTCCATATGGAGCAGCTCGCATGGACGCTCAGTCATCACATCGGTGAGAGGCGGGTGAGAAGAGGCCACCATCTTGGCATGCCTACACGGAGCACAAACCAACTCTTTCTCAAGCCTCAACCGTGGCAATCCTCGGACCAAATTGAGTTTACTCAAGCGAGACAAAAGGTCAAAGCTCAAGTGACCCAACTTCCTATGCCACTTCCACAACTCACTCGAAGAACCAGCCAAGAAACAACGCTCCACAACCGAAGACTGAGAAAAATCAACACGAAACACCTGACCCTCGGGAACGACCATACAGACAAGGTCCCCTCGAGAGTCCACAATCCGAGAACCACCTGGCCGAAACAACACCTCAAAGCCCTCATCCAACAACTGGGACACAGAAAGCAAATTGTACCCCAGCGATTGAACAAGAGCAACACGCCTCATAGTGATCTTGTCACTCACTTTGATCTCACCTTCTGAAAGCACACGCCCACGCCCATTGTCCCCAAAGGTGATGTACCTCTTCGTCACCACCGAGACGAGACTTGAGAACCACCCCCTGTCTCCGGTCATATGCCTCGAGCAACCAGAGTCAATCAACCAAATGTTCTTCAAGTCTACCACCTGAAATTCAAAAATAGGCACGTGAGCGAACAAACGACTCAAAGACAGGGTTAGTACCAAAGGAGGAAAACCAGTGCCGAGCCATTTGCTCGAAAGTGGGGTTAGCACCAACCAAAGCATCTCTCCAACCAAAGCTACCTCCACGAACACCACCACTGTAACCACCCTGAGGGAACCACCCCTCTCTGCCTGGAGGAGGACCAAATCCACGCAAGAAAGCCCGTGGAACGTCCTTCCTCTCCAACTCAAAGCCACGACTCCTCCGATCCCCGTATTGAGCACGAGGAGGAGAACGCCTGGCAAACTGACCACCTATACCCTTTCCCGCCCAACCACCAGAACCACGACCTCCAGAAACAACCCTCGCACCTGTACGAGCTCGAAACCCGAACAGCTGTCTGTCCAGGCCTGCACCGGTCTGACCGGTGCCCCACACCGGTCCGCCCGGTGTGACAGACCGGACAAGCAGCGACCACTTGCGGCCTTCTTCTCTCCCCAAGCCCGAACTCGTCCTCACAATCGCCTTGCCCCCGGGCATCTGCATACGAGGCTCAAGTACACCATCGGAAGGGTGGTACTTGTCCTTGTTAGCCCACTACTTCTTCATTCTCTCCTCTCGCTTCCTCTTGAAGCAAAACTCCTCCTTATGGCCATCTCTCCCACAATAGCCACAATGGAACCTCACAAGCTTAGGCTTTGGCTTGGGATGTGGCTGCTCACTCGGTTTCTCTCCACACGAACCCTCCACCGGTTTCTCAACACTTGCCTTCTCACTCTCCTTCCCAAAGAACACTTTCCCCGAAGTGCTCACAAACTTGATAGGCTTTTGTAGGTCATTTGTGGGTGTAGGAAACACGGGTGGAGCTGGGGTTGTGTCTAGTCGGTTCCTTAGATGGTTAGGTTTTGGTGGGAAATCATTTTTGTGGTGGGTTTTTGGTGGCTCCCGGATATTCTCTCCACTTCCTTCACCAACCTTGTTTGCCCCAAGCCCCTCACCATCTTGCCTCTTAAAGGCCTCGATCATCATCCTCAACTGAGGCTCATGACCGGACAACCAACCCATCAACTTCCTCAAGTCATCATTCTCATCCTGCAAACGATCAACATAATGTGCAAGCTCCAAATTTTTCAATGCATGCATTTCACAGGTAGAGCAAGATGTAGGCATGGGTTCCTTCAATTTAGCCTCGAGCGAACTTGTGTAAGCATGCATCTCATCAATTTTAGCATGCAAAACAGGGCAAGAAGTGCAAGCACCTAGCAAAGCAGTCTAGACTTAAGCTCACCCACTTCAACCCTAAGCACATCTAGTTCCTCACACTTGGAGGCATGCTTCTCCTTAAACAAAGCAAGATCAGCAAGGAATATGGAGCAATCAGCACAATCATTCTCATCAGAAACAACAGGGCTAGCCTTAAGCGAATCAATCTCAAGCTTGCTAGCAAGCACCTGTGTCTCTAGCTCAGCCACTCTAGTCCTAGCATCCTCGAGTGAAGCCTAAGCTCTTTCCTCATTTTCTTGGCCTCTCTAAGCATGTCATCATGGTTATCAAGCAAAGAGCCAAGCCTCTCATTTTCCTGGCGCAAGAAGGGAAGTTCATCACGCACCTCGTCGTCGGACTCAGAGTCCGAGTCACTCTGTGTGCTCTTCTTGCTGCCGGAGCTCAGTGCCATGGTGCAGAAGCCATCTCTCGCGAAGCAGCTCAGCCCACTCAGGTTCTTGGACGACTTCTTGTTCTTGCGGCGATCTCCCTCGTCTTCACTGCTGCTCGAGCTCGAGGTGGAGTACGCGGAACTGGAGTCGACGTCGCTCGCTCCAACCATCGCTCGGGCCTTGCCTCGGCCCTCCTTCTTCCTCGATCGTCGCTCGTCCTTGTACTTGTTCTTGTGCTTGCTCTTGTGGTCGCGCCTCGAACGGTACTTGCCATCGTTCATCCTCGTCTTGTGCTTGTAGCTGTCCTTGTTCTCGGCCTTCTCCGGGCAGTCGGCGACGAAGTGTCCCGGCTTGCCGCACTGGAAGCAGGTCCTCGTGTTCCTCCTCATGTTCACGCGGTTTCGTGCAGCCTCTCGAACCGCCTCGTCAACAGCGCCGCCGCTCGTCCTCTCCAAGGTCATCAAACTCCTCATCCGGCATAGACATCAAAGAGGAAAACGAGAACATCCCGGTGGATGGGTTAGAGTTAGTCTTTCCTTTGGAACCACCAACGAGGGCAAGACTATGGGAATCGGTCGGTCCCTCGAGCTTGGCGGTCATGCCCCTATCCACCTCGGCCGACTTGAGCTTCGAGAACGGCTCGTTCACCGTCGAGTATCATACCTCTCCGACTCGACTATGGCCTCGAACTTTCCGCCCCATATCGTACGATCCAAAGAGTGTAAGAGCTTGACCGCTCTATCATGATCATCGTACGGGAGCACGTCCACATTGGCCCTCATGTTGTTCACCACCACCGTGAACCTCTGAAACAAGGCATCGATGGACTCACCGGGGAGATAAGTGAAGTTCTCGTACTCTCTCCGGTAGGTCGCATACAACCGTGCTCGAACTCGGGCGTTCCCAACATGAGCCTCCTTCAACACCGCCCAAATCCTACAAGCCAAGTGCTCGGTGTGCACCCGATCGAACTCGGCCGACACAAAGCACGAAACAAGTAGTCGACCGCCTTATTGTTGGCGTCGAATCGTCCCCTCGACCCCGGAGCAAGGAAATCCATCGGTGGACATAGCCCTGTGTCCACCGTGACATCCCGCATCAGGTGACCCTTTCCGCGGAGGAACGCACCCATCCGCTTGTTCCACATCCGGTAGTTCTTGCCATCGAAGTGTGGAGGACCCGAACCCCGTTCCTGGTATGCCATCCTTGGATCTTAGACTGGTTAGAGTCAACAAAGACCCGAACCGGCTCTGATACCACTTGAAGGACCGATACGGCGAACCAGAGGGGGGGAGTGAATGGGAGCCGCTAAAAATTCTTCTCGAAGGAGATCGAAACTCCAACAAGATGAACACGGCTTCCACCACACGTCTCCGACTCACTACCAAGGTTGGTCAAGCCCACGTAGCCACTGGAGTGCCACTGGACCTAGGAACCAACACACCACCTTCCGACCCGAGAAACGCAGCGGAAAAACCAAACCTCGAGTCTACATACCCACACCGGTCAGACCGGTGAGCACCACCGGTCAGACCGGTCCCTGCTGGTGAAACTGAGCAACTTTCACTAAGTGGCTCTACACCGGTCAGACCGGTGAGACACACCGGTCGGACGGTGGCGGCCCTCGAAAGCCCCCCAAGGAACCAAACAGCCAACCGACCACCAAACGGACCCAAACTCGAAACAAGCGGCAACACGGGACAACAACGAACACACCAAGACGTTCACCCGAGCAAAAACCCACAAGGGCTCGCACCGGTCAGACCGGTCAAGAGCACCGGTCAGACCGGTGTAGCCTGGGCAGCTCGGGATGAACAGCACCCGCGGGTCAACTCCCCCAAATCCAAATCTTGATCACCCGAATCTCTCAACGGACTTGGACAAGACTTTGGGGATATCAAGAACACCTCATGAGGAGTCCATAGCCAAGTTTAATCCCACAAAAACTCGTCCAAAAAGGAGGAATCGAAGAAATCCCGCCGAAAGCACTTCCAACCCAAGAACTCAAGAAACCCCAAAATCGAGCACCTTTTCTCACGGATTTGGGAGGGGAATCACAGCCCAAAGAACCACGAAGGGTTCCCACAAATTTCCCCCATCAAATCCCCAAGAGAAAAGTCCCGAAAACAACCCAAAGAAATCACCGAGAGGGGGCTCCAAAAATCACCACCAAGAACAACCAGGGAAAACACATCCAAACCTTGAGGAACCACGCCGAATCATCTATACATGAAACAAAGGTTCGTACAAGGTCTAGCAAGCCGCCCGATCATCCATCCCTCTCTACAAGATCTCTCCGTGAAGCTCTCTTGCTAGTCCTAGAGAAAACCTAAGGAAAATAGGTGGAAAATAGGAAAACTAATGAGCTAGGGTTCCAAGAGTTGGCTGCCATCCTCTCACATCTTGGGTTATATGGAGGCAACCGAATGTCTAAAATGCCCTTCTCTACTAACTAGGGATACAAGCCCCTCAAGGGCGGATTTGGAATTCTTGATGTCTTCACCATCGGACGGATGCCGGCGACCGCACCTCGCGTAGCCTCGACGCAAGCCATGCGATCCCGACGCGTGTCCTCCGCTTCGAAGATTCCGGACCGCGTCGTCGCACACCGGTCGACCGGTGCTCCTCACCGGTCGAGCCGGTCCCCACCGGTCGGGGCCGGTCGGACCCACCCCGGTCGGACCGGTCGGACCCACCGGGCGGGCCGGTCGGACCCACCGGTCGAGACCGGCCTCGGTGCTTCGTCGCACCTCCGTCTTCGGTTCTCCGGTCTTGGCTTTGTGGATCAACCAAGGAACCCAGTGGTTTTCTGGTGAACCATCGGAAACCCCGCGAACTCGGTGTAGCCTCCGCCAATCTCCACACATGACTTGGCTCCCACGTAGTCCCGGCTCGACCTTGGTTTTGAGGCTCGACCAAGAAGCCGTCCACGACTTCATCTTGCTGTTCATGCCACCATGCGGCCCGCACTTGACCCCGCTGGCCACCGGGTCCCTCGAACGAAACCTACTTGTCTTCTCCACACCTGGAGGCCTCACCGGCGACGACCTTTCGCGCTTGTTCTTCACCTGCACCAACACGAGTAAAGCCGCAACCTGCACCTGCAATACATAGCCAAGAATCAGTCCACACAACGTTGTCAATCACTCATCACACAAGGAAGCAACCATCCACCGGTCCTCGAACCACACATGGTCCTCAGGAGGACGGCGTGGGGAAACTCACCCACTGGTCCCACCCGAGCGGCGGGGAGTCGTCGTCCGGGATTTCCACCACCGCCGCCCGGGAGCCGCCGCCGGGTGCCGGCCCCTCGCCGCGCCTCCACCGACGCCTCCGCCCGCGCCTCCGTGACCGCGGGCTCTCGCCGTGGCGCCGCGGCCACCGCCTTCGGCCGCATCTCCGCAACCGCGGGCGCCCGGCTCCCCGCCCTCCTCGGCGACGCCGCCGGCGGCGCCACCGTGGCCGGCGCCGCCGGCTGCGCGCTCCACCACGACCGGCGTCCGCCGCTCCTCGACGGTCGCCGGCCGCGGCGCGGCGGGGCGGATCCACCGGCCGTGGCCTCGGGGCCTCAGCCGCACCCTGCGAGCCCTCGCCTACCGCGCCACCCTGCGCAAACACGAACAAACAGTCAGGTCCCTGGTTGTCAGATACGCAACCCCGCGAAAGAACAAGCCCCTCACCTCGAAGAAGAGAAGGCACGCTTCCTCTTCCTTGAGGTCCCGGCCGAAGACGCCGGCGCGGCCGGCGCGGTCGCCGCCGCACCTCCCGGCCATCTCCGCCGCGCCCGCGGGCGCATCCATCGCGCGCACCTCCGGGGCGCGCACCGGCGCCTCCGCGGCCCGTGCCGCTCCTGTCGTCGATTGCCTAGCGGTGGGCGCCTCCGCACCCGCCCCAGGTGATGCTACTCTTGCCGCCGGAGCTGGCTCCAGCGGCGGGGGGGGCGCGCTCTCCCACCTATCGGGGAGGCCCTGCCCCCAGCCACTTCCTCCTCTTCCTCCTCGTCCGAGGACGAGTACTCCTTGGTCCCCGGAGAAGAGAGCCCCTGCTGCTCGCGCAGCCGGTACTCCTCGTTTCTCCGTTCGCGACGCTCGCGATGCCGCTTCGCGCGCTCCTTCTTGCGTGTCGCCCGCTCCTGCTCCCGTTGCTGCGCCGCTCGACCGAGCGCGCGAGAGCGGGGAGTGGGCGGATCGGACTTCGCGGCGCTCAGGCTCACCAGCTGCGAGCGAAACATCGAAGCGCGTCAACAACCTGAAGTATCAGCAAAATCAAAAACGGAACCAAGAACTCCACTCACCAGCTGGCCGGTGGGGAGCATCTCGAGATCCCACAGGGATCGGTCGCTGCGCAGGGACCGGGAGGCGACGGCGCTCCGCGCCCGGGTGGCCGTGTACTCCCACAGGAGGGGGCTCTGCAGCATCCGCGACCTCGCCAGTGCGATGGGGTCCGCCGTCTCCGTCATCTCGAAGATGCGGAGTGTCCTCTCCATCAGAGGGACGACCCGCTGGTGGTGGAGGAAGGCGAGGAGGGCCCCCGCGGTCAGCCCGCGGCCCACCAGGTTCCTCAGCGCGGCCAGAAGCGAGTCCAATCGATTCTGATGCTGGACCGGGTACACCCCGTGGCTCCAGGAGTCGAGCCTCTCCCGGAGCACCAGACCGGTGTAGGGGGGAGACCGGGCTCGTCATTGCGAAGGTAGAACCACCCCCGCTCCCAGCCTGCGTTGTTGGTCATCATGGTGCAAGGGATGTAGTCGTCCTTGTGCTGACCCCGCAAGGCGAGCGACATGCCGCCGGCGCGCACCGCGCGGCGGGTCCTCTGCTCCGACGTCGGCTGCGTGAACAGCTCCGCACGGAAGAGGTGGATCCAGAGATCCCAATTCATCGGGATCCCTAGATATCCCTCGCAAAGGCCCACGAACGTGGCCGCCTGCGAAATTGCGTTCGGCGCGAAGTTGTGTAGCTCCATGCCGTAGTGGTGGCATAGCGCCCGCATGAAGCGACTCGCCGGCGCCGCGAAGCCGCGCTCGTGGAAGCGGGTGAAGCTAACCACGTAGCCACTCGGCGGGTTGGGCGCGTGGTCCCCGGCCGGCTGCACGATCCACTTGGCCGGCCGGCCCTCCTCGTTCGCCGCCAGCTGGCCGGCGGACACCAGCTCATTCAGGGCCAGCCGCGTCACTGTCGAGCGCTCCCACGCGTACAGGTCGACGATAACGAGACGCGGTAGAGGCGCCATGAGGAAAGACAAAGGGACGAGGAACGAAGAATAGGAAGGAGGAGAAGAGCTCCGAAGGCGGAAAGGCGCTATGGCAAGAACGGCTCGGGGGCTGGGGCGCAAGGAGCGAGAATGGCGAATGCTAAGGTAAAAAACCGCTGTTTTCCCCTCTCGTCGGATTTATAAGCCGCCGGCGTGCTCTCCGGAGCGTGCGCCCCGCGCGCATTAACTGTAGGAGGAATCTTCTCTCGCTGACGGGCGGGCCCCACCACGACCGCAGCGGCCACGCCACCGCTCACGGGCCATCATCACGGCGTAGAAGCGGTAGGGCCGTGGCAGGCGGTCACGTCCGCCTGTCCACACCGGCCACTACGCGCGCGGGCGCGCGCGCCTAAAAGGCGCGCCCGCGGCGCGAAACCGCAGCCGCGACTACGAAGCATTAAATGGCCCGGTCCCTTACCAAGTAAGGAAGACCCTCGAGCGGCGCGAGCCCCTGGCTCAGAAAAATTCAACCCTCAAAGGGTGCAAGCATCGGCCGGTCACCTCGGGGCCCGTTTGAAGTAAAACAGGCACCACAGGTACCTTCGATGCGCTATTTTACTGATCAGCGCCTCGAGGGCTGACACGGTCAGGGACCCTCGAGGACTCGTAGATGCAAAGACGGGAGCGCCTAGCCGCCACCCGTGCTATTTTACTGATCAGCGCCTCGAGGGCTGACACGGTCAGGGACCCTCGAGGACCCACAGATGCAATGACGGGGGCGCCTAGCCGCCACCCTGCGCTATTTTACTGAACAACGCCTCGAGGGCTGACACGGTCAGGGACCCTCGAGGACTCACAGATGCAAAGACGGGAGCGCCTAGCCACCACCCTGCGCTATTTTACAGATCAGCGCCTCGAGGGCTGACACGCTCAGGGACCCTCGAGGACTCGCAGATGCAAAGACGGGGGCGCCTAGCCGCCACCCCGCGCTATTTTACTGATCAGCGCCTCGAGGGCTGACACGGTCAGGGACCCTCGAGGACTCGCAAATGCAAAGACGAGAGCGCCTAGCTGCCACCCCGTGCTATTTTACTGATCAGCGCCTCGAGGGCTGACACGCTCAGGGACCCTCGAGGACTCGCAGATGCAAAGACGGGGGCGCCTAGCCGCCACCCCGTGCTATTTTACTGATCAGCTCCTCGAGGGCTGACACGGTCAGGGACCCTCGAGGACTCGCAGATGCAAAGACGAGAGCGCCTAGCCGCCACCCCGTGCTATTTTACTGATCAGCGCCTCGAGGGCTGACACGGTCAGGGACCCTCGAGGATCCGCAGATGCAAAGACGGGAGCGCCTAGCCGCCACCCCGCACGGCCCTACTGATCAGAGGTTCGAAGCCTGACCCTCGACGGGTTCGAACAGGCGACCCAGATCACCAGAGTCAGGGACGACGAGGGCACGCGCACTCGAGCCGTTCCTCAAGCCCGCCGGCTCGAGGGTGCCCCACATGTCGTGTTCGGGAGCCAGCGAGGGCAGCTAGCCGGGGGGATCCCACCGAGGGAGAGCTTCCGCGCCCTCGGTCCCCAGCGAACGGGACCGAGCCCCACCTAGCAAACCCACACAAGCGCTTTGATGGACGTGTCTCTGGACCACGCAGCCTACCCTTATCGAACGGGGCATGGGCGTCCACTCGAACCACCCACTAACAGCTCAATGAGGAATCCGCAATCTGCGACCCGATCGATGGGGGTTGCGGAAACCTCACCCTCCATCCCGCGGAGGGACGGCGAGGGCGCGTTAAAAACAAGTCATGGAGTTCTACCCGATCGCCTCGAACGGGCCCAGGCTCGGGGGCTCGACGCACGGCTACACCTCCTGGATTGCACCGGCCGCGGATAGTGCCAGCTGCGCGTGCGTCACCGAAGCCGGCTGAAACATTACCGACGCCTGTTGAGATATGTACCACGCCCTCTGACCAAATCTCGCGGTAAAACCCCTGCAGGAGCACTCACGCTCCTACAGGGCTTCGGGGGCTAGACCCGCGGATCCGCTGACGCGGCCCCACGGAAAGCACTTGCAAACCAGGGGGAAGGACGTCCTATCAGTAGGCTCCAGCATCTGCGGGAGCCTGGCCGGCGAACCCGCGGATGCTCGGGGGCTACTGTCGGGGACAGCCCTGGGGGTCCCCTTAAACAAATGGGGAAATCCCACTTAAAACCTGCAGAAAACCAAGGCCAAACACGTCTTGCTTAAACACGCACACGGGGCATGGCCCACGCCGCGGTGGCCCCGGCAGCCCACCAAGGCGGCCCACTCAAAGATCCCCTCGAGCAGGTCCCGCCTCGCTCGAGGGCACACGCCTCCCTCGAGTGGGCTCCGCCCCGTTCGAGGGCATACGCTTACCTCGAGGGGGCTCCGCCTCGCTCGAGGGTCCACGCCTCCCTCGATCAGGCTCCGCCTCGCTCGAGGGTGCTCCGCACGCGCACGCCCGTTCCCATACGCGGGTACGGGCATTTAATTCTCTGACAACGGCGGGGCGGCGCC